>CM076577.1:1140586115-1140984756 GCA_034641835.2 Pinus albicaulis | reverse complement strand
AAACTATTTTTAATATTTGCAACCATGATTCCAAGCCAATAGAGACAAAATATGCAAAGTTTTCTCATTTATATACCATGTAAAGGTGAATATATCAAAATGGCACCAAGTGCAATACAGATCATTGAAAAAATAAATAAGCAATGAGGCTCCAAATGGCCCATAAAGTCCAAAAATAATGCTGCAAGCTATGAGGCCATTGGCCTACTACAAGAACCCATGAATGATGATCAATCATCAAATTCATCTTGCTACTAGACACGAGGATCAATATCAGTGCTATAAAGCATCCTCGGATGCCGTGCGGATACTGCGACTATAAGCTCGTCTGCAACCTAGAATTTCCCCACCACCAATAACAATAGAAGTGGACCTAATGGTAGCACGAGTTACTCGAGGTGCATGACTAGTGTCGTCCATTGGTTGTTTGCCTTTGCTTGATGCATCTACCAATCTTGGGTCTATGTCTGATGGCGCCACCAAATCTGCTTCAAATTCACCCCCCGCTACTGCTGCATCAAAATCAAAATCAACCTCAAACACTGGATCTTCAGTCTCCTCCACCCATTCTGATGTTGGATCAATATCATCCAACACAATGGGATCTAGATCAGGTGTTTTGCTCATCAGTTGGTTCCGCCTCAAGCGAAGGTTGTATTGCACAAACACAAGATCATTTAACCGTTTCTGTTCCAAACGGTTTCTCTTCTTCGTGTGTATGTGCTCAAAAACAGACCAATTGTGCTCACAACCTGAAGCGCTGCAAGTTTGGCTGAGGATTCTGATAGCAAACCTTTGCAATTGAGGACATTGGCCGCCAAATGACTCCCACCAATGTGCTGCAAATAAAAAGACATTCATTAGTAACATAGTTCATTTCATTACTTATTTACAAACAATTTAACATGAAAAGAAAAACAAATTGGAATTGCCTACCTGGTTGATCCACATCTCTTGCCATTTTTTCCAAGTTCTTTCCAAAGGTACCAACTGCCATACTGAAAAGAGTAAGTTGTTTATGTGTTTCTAGAAGGTCTGCACGGTTAGGGATCATGCGCTCCAAGCAATCAATCAATCCAGATCTGACCTCCCCATCCTGCTGATCTCCTAGCCGAGCTCTATAATGATACTTTGGGTTCAAAAAATACCCAGCTGCATGTATAGGACGATGGAGTTGATTGTTCCATCTGTTATCAATGATCTCCCATATCCGGCCATATTTAGCTAACTTGTCCCTGTAAACTGCCCGTATCTGCTCCTTTGCCTGATCCATAGCCTCATAAATGTATCCCATTGCCATCTTTTCCCCATCCACCATCCTTAGCACCTTAACAAGGGGCTCAGTAATTTTTACCAGCTCTGAAGACCTTTTCCAAAAATAACTGTCAAAGACTTTCTTTTTGGTGTCTTTTCCATCTTGTCTACGAGCCCACCGGGATTCAGTCCAATCATCAGAAGAAAACATTTTCTGCGGGTTTTTCTGTTGAGAATTGAGACATTGCAACATGAGGAAGTGAGTTGCAAATCTCGTAATGGCAGGCCTAACAAGCTCTTTGCCCCCTGTGTTTTTCCTCATTAGGCTCAATACCCATGAGTGGTTGTAAATGTATTTTGTAATGCACTTGCCATGCTCTACAGTGTTTTTTACCCATTCCACTTTGTCTATGTCCTCAAGCATGAGGTCTATGCAATGTGCAGCACATGGAGTCCAAAATATGGTATTATACTTGGACTCAAGCATCTTTCCAGCAAGAACATAGTTTGTGGCATTATCTGTGATGACCTGCACAACATTCTGCTCTCCCACTTCCTGAATAATCTCATCCAAAAGCTCAAATAGAAGGGTTGCATCCTTCACCTTATCAGATGCATCAACTGATCTCAAAAACATTGTTCCTCAAGGGAAAGCAACAAGGAAGTTAATGATAGTGCGGTTCTTTCCATCAGTCCATCCATCTGACATGATGGAACAACCTGTTTTGAGCCATGACTCTTTATATTCAGCCAAATACTCATCAATATTAGAAATCTCTTGTTGCAAAAGAGCTCCCCTTAAGTCATGCGCAGTAGGGCCTTTGAAGCCCTTTCCTGCAACAAAAACAGAGTCCCACATAGTTTGGTAATAAGGTGAGCAAGCAACATTAAATGGGATATCTGAATCATACCACCATCTAGCAATGTACTGATAAGAAGCTTCTTTGCATTGTTTTTTCCAATGTTGATCCAAAGTGGGTTGATGACTTGGAGTTGGCTGGGACATGGAGGCAGTGGCTGTGGGATTAGCAGTGGACGAGAAATAACTTACGAGGTTGGGTTTCTTTGTTGGGTTTGATCTTTTGCCAACAGGTGGAACATAGTGAAAGGGGTTATTGGTGGAAGGGATAGAAGTGGAGTCTTGAATCTCATACTCATCATTTTCATACCCACTCTTTCTCATCATTTCTACTATTTCCCTCTTCCTTGCAATTTCATCTTGGATGGCCTTCTCCCTAGCCTTAGTCTCCTCAAACTTTTCAAGCTTGGCAAGGTATTCTGCCCTAATCGGACCTAACACTGCATTAGGTGCATCACATGGCGTTACATTGCCTCTTATCCCAACCAAGTGATGTTTCAATCTAAGAATACCCCCACCTCCAATACATTTTCGACAAAGTTTGCATACCATCTTTCCTTCAATCACATCACAATGGACCCATGCACTGTCCTTGGCTTTTGGAGGCATCTTGACTTGAAATAATTGAAATTTGGAAATAAATCTGCCATTTAAAAAAAATTGCAGCGAAGATAAATGGACAACTAAGGCTAAATTTACGAAAGAAAATGCACATTCAAACATACAAAATTTGATAGCATAGGATTAGAGATTTGAGAGCAATAAAATAGCTAAACACATGAGAAAATAAATACATGAACATCAATGAAATGATGGATTTTTCAAGTGAAAATTCTTACCTGGCAATGCAAAATAGCTTCCTTAGCGTCCTCTTGAAGATGCCAACGCTATTGACAGCTCCAAACTATCTCCAAGATAGCTCCAACTCCAACTCCAAGCCTCCAAGATCACTGCTCCGACAAACACTCAACACTCTCCAAGCTCTCAATCAAACTCACAAACAGCAAATGAGTTGGTGTGAGACAAAAGAGAGGCTGCCCCTCCTTATAAAAGATTGGGCAGGGTGTTTTTGGAGGGAAACAACCCTCCCCTTACCTCCACATCAGTTAAAACTAATTTGAGGCCGTGCGTGGGTCCGCATAGAGAAAGAGCACCTAACCGGCCGGTTAGGTATGGAACCGGCCGGTTTATGCATTAACCGGCCGGTTAGGTCCTGTTAACCGCCCAAAAAAGGTGAGGCCACCCTCCAAACTAGGTTGCATGGTCGGTTCTGATCGCGGGCACATCTGACCGATCGGTTTGACCGGTTACCGGTTCAAACCGACCGGTTTTGATAACTATGGTTCCACCAGTAGACTGCTCTGTGCTGAATGTACTGTTGCGCTGCTCCCTCTTCTGCTGACAAATCACGAACTGGAAAATCTTACCTCTCTGTCGACTCACTTAGAGAGAGATTTCCTCGCAAATCTTGCCCTCCTGGCAATGGACTGCGCAGTCCCTTGGGGATTCGACCTGCTTCCTACACAACTCTTCGATCTCCCTCCTATTCAACTATGAACTCTTCCTGTCTGTTTTCTTGCTTCACCTGCGCTTTGATACCATGTGAAAATTCGATGCCCCAAATTCCTACTACAACAAATTGATTTACTTCTCTTACTTGTTAAATTCTACAAGTTATTCACTGTGTTCTACAAGTAAATATCAAAGCAAA
Organism: Pinus albicaulis; assembly: GCA_034641835.2. Classification (NCBI taxonomy): domain Eukaryota; kingdom Viridiplantae; phylum Streptophyta; class Pinopsida; order Pinales; family Pinaceae; genus Pinus; species Pinus albicaulis. The sequence goes on along the minus strand of CM076577.1, from coordinate 1,140,980,932 downwards.
TACAACTACAGCCGCCACTAAATAAATAAAATGCGGAAGACAAGTACCGAGCAAGAAGAAATACATCACACACAAGTGACACCATTGTTTTTGGACTAACGTCCCCGAAAAAACCCAATGTGGGAAAACCGGTGCAGCAACTGAGGGTTTGTATTATTCAGCATTAGTTTTTCTGAATACAATCTGGATGCCCAAATTTGGCTATCCAACAGAGAATCTGGCTGACAGAGAATTAGTGAGGATCACCTCACACTAACACTTGAGATCCGGCACTGACCTAACCCTGAACTGACAAGCCCCACGTTACCTCTGTGCATCTTTGCGTCACAATAGCTGGGGACTGCGTCATTGCCTTTGGCTCATCTTTCTATTGGCTGGATACTGTTCCTCTGGCCCCTCGGGTCTCACACCGCGGCTTTTCGGCACTGGATCTGACTGATCCTCAACAAAATAGTGGATCTCTTCAGAGGCTCAGCGCTGCCTTTGCGTGGCTCTACACTGCCCAACATAGCCCTTAGGCTGCCTCTTCTGTGTTCTTACTCTGCCTTTTCTGCGATGTATTCCCTGCTCAGGAAAAATCTCTCCAACCGAAACTATCTCTACCCCTCACTGCAAGAATCAACTCGATGATCTGTCTGGCTGCTTTGCACTGCTCACTTGAGAAATCGATCTCTAGATCCCGCTCGATGTGTCTTTCAAATGCCCATTGAAGTCCTTCTTATAATCTTCTCATTGAGAAATCAACGACCCAGATTAGATTCTAATCAATGGCTCAGATCATATTGACTCAATCTCCGTCTTTTTCTAGAAGATTCACACCTAGTACTATTAAAACACTTTAATTATCTTAAGTCCCTAAGTTTAGACTTAGGCATCCATTAAAAATAATTAATTATTTTAATAAAACCCCATTCGGGTGGAATTTCCCAAAACGCTTTCTGGTTATTTTGGAATACATGTGTCTAAGCCGCCTTGCAAACTTTGAGACTTAGAGCACATTTGATGCTACCAGAAATTAACATTTGGCAAGTCTTGAAAGTGGCAAGTTCACAGTTGAGTATTAGAGAAGTAATTGTCTCAATGAGGACTTGGGGAGAGTTGCAAGATTCCATTGAGTCAAACTTCACTAATAAATAGTCATGAAACCCAATCTAGAAGATCAAAATTATCTTTCTTTTATAGCTAGATTTTTTTTGTGTGTCTAGAGGAGAATCGACAACTAGGCCATGCTCGTACTCGTGTGACATAGGGTCGATTCTGACTACTCCCACTATAACCTCTAGGTGCACCATACACCCCCTAAGCATGACACACGGGCTAGGCAATGTTTGAACTAGTGACGTCGCAAGGAGTACCTTAACATAACACTCTTTAGCCAACTAATTGACACCCCTAGGGACATTCTTATAGATAGCTTAAAGAAGAAAGTCAACATTGATAAAATAAAAATGAATTATCATGACTCATGAGCTCCATAGTGAAACGGGACATTAGACAAAACCTAAACATGTGAGGAAATAATTTGTCATCTTAGTGATACTAAGAAGGTGGAGGATGAAAATGTTGTGTTAGATTGTCTTACATATGCCCACATTAGATCACAATTTCAAAATATTTGTAACACTATCAATTTTTGTAACATGTTAACTCATCAAAATTATGGCATACATATAAAAATGTTAAAGAAAAAAAATTAATTCCTTACCATTTTTCTTAAGGCTTGATAGACCAAAGTTGGTTTCAATGGATGACAACAATCATCATCATCATCATAGAAGTACAAAATTGGTGCGGTGACCATCTTTGACCAAACCTCCTAGGATTACAAATAAAAATATGCAGAGTTGGATGAGTGATCATCTTTGATCAAGTCGCCAATTAGATATTTATAGGGAGGTAGGTAAGATACAAAATGAAAATACAAGAACAATAAAATATAAATATACATCTCGTTTGGACTAAGTCCACTAGGAACTAAGGACCGAGTCTCATCAGGGATGGTTTTTGTTGGTTGGCATCTATGTTAATTCTAAATTAGAAATACAATTGAAGAAATACAAAGCTAGGTGAGTGATCATCTTTGACCAATTCACCTATGAGAAATTTACCAAACAAAAGAAAAAGAAAAAGGCTAAAGTACAAATATTATGCATATTGAGACCAAGTCCACTTGGAATTAGGGACAAGTCTCATCATGGATGGATTCTGTTGGTTGGCCATTGCGTTCATAAATTTATCTCTTTAGGTACAAACAGTCCATTTTAAAGAAAAATGTAAGTTGGGACAATTGATCTGATATTTACTTACTGAAACATTTTTAGCTATGCAATGTAACAATTGATTTAGTCCATTTATGTTTTTAATGTAAAACAGTTGTTCTTTTAATGGAATATAAGAATCATTTTCCAAAAGTAAAAATAGGGGCTAGTTAAAGTAAATGCAATATGCAAGAATATATCTTTAGCACTACGTGTTATACTCTTTTCAGACTTAACAAATTTGTTTAATGTTTTTTTTTCAGAGTTTTGATGAGACTAAAAAGGGGATGTTCCGTCTTGATGATTTTATTTCACTGTGCATTTTTGTGCAATCAGCCAGGTGAAGCTTTTTGTCCTGGAATTTACTAATATGGTGGAGCTTGAAAGCTAGATTTGTTTGCATAACTAATAATGATATATATTTTTTGAAATGAATGCCCAATGAACTCTTCCTATGATTCGAATCTCATTTTCATGAATGCATATTGCTTGATTCTCTTTAAGAAAATATGGATTGTACTTTCTCTTTTATTATCATAGGCATGGCCACATGGCTGTATTCTCTAGAGATCCTAATGGGTGGCAAACATTGCCAGCATTAACAGATGCAATTTCATCGATGTTGAATGGTTATCCCAGGCTTCCAACAATATGATGGCACGATGAAATATTTTTTCCTTTAAAGCTATTGCATACAGGGTCATTAATCCAATCATCTCAAGTCAATTGATGGATGCTATTTAGTATTTACTAGCTTGGTTACCATGTATTGATCCTTGTGTCATGTAACTTATGTTTCCAATCCTACATGCAACTGCAAATGCAGAAGTGACACGTCATGGACTCAAAACTTCTGATATATTCTATCGAACAGACCAGCTCTTCATATAAATTAGTCATAACATTTCATGTTTAAAAAATTTACTGTCCCTTCTGCTGGAGTTTTAATTAAATTAATAAAGTGAAGAGATGAATGATTTCATTCAGGCTCCCTAAGATTTAAGATTTGCTGTTATAGAGCCTTTTCAACTTCATTTTCCACAACTAAAAAAAATGCACAAAAGGTAAATAAATAGTTTAGGGGTTATTTTAGAATCCATACCAGGTCAGCTTTATAAAGGTAATGTGATTATTAAGTCATGCAATGCTTGTGTAGTGGATAGTCCCTGCATTTCTAGTGAAAGTTATGCAGCCAACTCAAACATCTCATTGGAGACCCTTCTCCAATGAATCAGAGCTACATGATTATTGAGTATCCTCCACAAGAAAAGGACTCGTGTGACTCTACCTCATGATCATATAGTCACAAGGACATAATAGATATCCTTAGTACCTTGGATCCCCTTACCCAGGTGAGGAGATAAAATAAATAGAGTTGGGCATTTTGCACAAAGGAGATGACTCCCCCCTCTGCCCTTGAATTTCCCATTATTCATCATATGGCAATCGCAAGTATTGAATATACAGTAAAACCATAGTCAATGATCAACTAAGATTTATCCATCTCTTCAATGACTTTGAGACATAGTTTTAAAAACCAGAATTGGGTTTTGAACCAGTTCACCTATTTAACTGGGCTTTGAAACGAAACTGGATTGAACCAGATTAAATGAACTGAATTTGAAAAAATTACATAAAATATTTTTTTTTTAATGAAAAAAATATTTTTAAGATTTCAAACTATGATTCCAAACCATTAGAGACGAAAGATGCAAAATTTTCTCATCTATATACCATGTAAGGGTGAATATATCAAAATGTCACTGAGTGCAATACATATCAGGGAGATTCTAAATAGCCACTAGAGTCCAAAACAATGCTACAAAATACTGGGCCAATGGCCTACTACAAACCACTAATCAACATGATCACTCATCAAACTCGTCAGTAATTTACTACTACTAAAAATGGGATCATCAACAAGAGCTACATAAACATCATTTGGCTCAAATTCTTTAGACTTGATTCCTCAACCTTATAATATGGTAAAAATTGACAAAGATTAAATTGTCTAGATAATGATTTTGGTTTGAGTGAAGGGTTAATCTCCTCAACATTATAATACGGTAGAAAAAGCTTAACATGCCTAACCAATTATTTTGGTTCGAGTGAAGTATACATTTTTGTTAAGGCCATGCTAGAGAGTTCAACAATCAATACCACCAACGTCAAGGTACATAAAGGACTTCATAGTCTTGATAAATGCCAATTCTATGCCTTATACATGATAGAATTCAATGAAAATGTTGCAACCGTACCAATCCTAAAATCCCGAGAACTGTTAAGTTTATTGAATTTTCAGTAGGATATGAAATTCTACTTTCTTCCTATGAAGGCTGATAATGTTGGAACCACTCTCAGACATCCTGAAACTATTAATGGTAGTGTTAAAAATTGAAGTAAATGTTCCTTTTACTTTAAGAATTGAATCCTAGCATAGATCCATCTTAAGTACGAATCTAACATGAGCCGAGAGGGATCAAATTTCTTCATGTTCAAACTTCTTTAGAGTGAAAAATATAATGTGTAATTTTTCATTGTTTAAAATTTAAATTGTATTTTTTAATGCTATATAGAGTATAAATAGGACCAAACAAACGTTTTAGCCATCATATTTTTTTCATGATACATACATAATTTTTTTAAAATGATATATAATATACATAATTGGCATTAAAATATTTTACATAACACGTACATCGAGACATCTCCTGCTGAAATATTTTTGAAAAGGTTTAAATTCTTACATTTTTTTTACTTCCAATTACTTTAGAGCATATTCATTTTTTTTTATTATAGCCGACATTACTTTTCTATTTAGAGCATAATTATTTTTTATTTTAAAGGGGCACTTGTCAACTCGATAGATGCACGGACAGACAAACTTACACATCCCCCCTCATACTAGGTTGTAGAATGAGCCTCTCGGTTCAATTACAATTGATTTCCAACATTCCTAGGGTTGAGTTAGGTTTTTTGTTTAGGTTTAGGGTTTAGAGGGGGGAAGGTTGGTTTTATGGCCAAGGGGAGCTATTTTGGGAGAGAAACAACCCCTAGTTTCCTCCAAAACCTTCTGAAAAGGTGCCACTGTGGTTCCTAGACTCCTCCCACACATGTGAGATCTAACCAGTCCAGTTTGGAGAAAAAAACAATTGATTTGGACCAGTTAAGTACCAAACTGGCTGGTTTGGTACCTAACTAGTACCAACCAGTCCCCAAACCGGAATTTGTTGATTTTGTAGCATTGGAAAGTGTTCCAAGTCTCGTATTTTGGGAAGAGGCTTGGACATCAATATTCCAGATAACCCAGAAATCGTTTGTGGAAATTCCACTTGGATCATGCTTTATTAAAATAATTAATTATTTTAAAGTAATCCCTAAGTCTAAACTTAGGGAAATTAAATAATTAAGGAGTATTAATAAAGCAAAGTGTGAATCTTCTAGAAAATGAAAATCAAGTTATCTTTTAATTTGAGCCATTGATTAAGGATATAATCTAGGCTGTTGATTCATCAACGAGAAGACTATAAGAGAAGGCTTGAGGGTCATTTGGAAAGCAAGCCGGGCACATTCTCAGTACCCGAAGGAAATCAATTTTGAAGTAAGAGAATTTGATTTCAGAGGGTGAGGTTGTGGAGGTTGGGTTGCAGAGACAGAAGGAGGAGGGAGAGGTCAGCAGAGACGAAGAGAAGGAAGGCAGAAGACACAGAGGAGATGTGTTGGGCAACAACACTGGCCCTCCACGCAGAGAGGCAGTCTAGCACAGTGACTGCGTAGAGGGGCCATGTAGAGTGACGCAGAGGGAAAAGTGCCTACCGTGTGTCGGGAATTCTTCCGAGGTGTTTGAAAAATTCATCTCAGGTGTATGCTAAATATCTGCTCGTCATATATTCTGTAAACGATCTTTTCACTGCTGAAGATTAATATAAACCCTCATCTACTGCACCGATTTTTCCACATTGGGTTTTTCGGGGGACAATTGTCCAAAAATAACTATGTTCATGTGGTTGTTTCTATTGTGTTATACCTGTTCTATTTGTTTTTATGCTTTAAGATTAAAGTGAATGCTGCAACGACATTTATTTCAAAATTTACCGAAGCATCTGTAAAAACTTATTATAAATAAGTAGGCGAAATAAATCAATCATTGCAGTAGCATTTTCAGATTGAAAATTTCACATGGTATCAGAGCTAAAGGCAAAAGACAGAAGAGGAGGTTCTGCAATGGAATTGAGATCTGACATAGATGCAGCAGCAGCTTGGAAGGGTTCACGCAGTCCTCCAGAACACGTGGAGAAACAGAGGGATCACGACATGTCAGTTCAGGCATCCAGACTAGAAGAGGATTTCGCTTGTGTGTTAAGCACGACCTCTCCAGGAGTTTGGTATATTGACAGTGGAGCATCTGCTCACATGACGAGAATTCGAGAATGTTAACTACCAGGAAGAGCAGATGAACTTTCAGATCACGATGGGAAACAAGGACAAGTGTACCCCTGTTGGTAGAGGAACCATAATATTTCAGACAAAAGCTGGTAACAAGCTTCGGGCCACAAATGTATTGCATGTACCAGGATTAGGGATGAACTTACTCTTTGTGTCTCAACTCTAGAACAAGGGTTACGATGTATACTTTATTGGAAATAAAGTTTATGTCAAACATCCTAGCTGGAAAAGGAAGGCACAAATTGAAGTAAGGAGCCATAAACTGTATAAGCTACAACTCGAGTCTCCAATGGCACTAATCGACAGTACAGATGAAAGAGACCTGAATGAATTATGACACAGAAGAATGGGGCATTTACATCATGGAGCCTTGAAGATCCTCAAGAAAACTGTCATGGGAGCTCCAGAACTCAGCACAAGGAAAGATGATGTCTGCAGGCGGTGCGTACTAGGGAAGTGTGCCAAGGCAACATTTCCAAGAAGCAACAGTAGGGCCAAGGGTGTATTGGAGTTGATAATCTTAGACATCTGCGGACCAATGTCCACGACTGCTCTCAGTGGTGCAAAGTATTTTGCTACTTTTATTGATGACCATTCCCGGAAAACATGGATTTACTTTCTTAAAACCAAAGATGAAGTCTGTTGAGATTTTGTGTATTTGGGGTAGCATCAATTGTGCTCTAGCTCCCAAATTTTGTGGAGGGACTAGAGTACCCCTGATCTACAAGATCCAGAAATGGATTTGGGAAATTTCATCCGGTTTAGGAGATATTGAATTAATTAATTATTTTAATGTATTTTCTAAGTTAAAACTTAGGGAACTTAAATAATTAATTAATTGAATTTAATTAAACATGTGATGAAATTGTCTCAAGTCACACGGATCAAGCTTTCTTTTAATCTTAGCCATTGATTCAAGATCTGATCATGGCCGTTGATTTGTCAACGAGAAAAGTATAAAGGAAAGGCTTGGGGTCATTTGTAAAGATACATAGAGGTAGATCATTGAAGCTAAGTTGAGATTCCAGGGTAGGGTTTGCTAAGAATACTCAGAAGTGTTTCAGCTGCAGAGAGGGGAATTTAGACCAAGGGGATGATCTGATCCCATGGTTAAGAATACACAAGAGGCAGAGAAGAGATCAGCGCAAGGACAACGCAAAGGAAGGCAGCAGTAGCAGGGACAATGTAATTTTCAGGAAACCCTTCAGGGGTTACGCAGAGACCCTTAGGGACAGCGTAGTGACTGCGTCACCCAGTTTGGGGTAATGCAGTCCCTTCCAGAGCAACGCTGAGGGTTTGGAGGCCATCCAAGGCTGACGCAGAGGCTTTTAGGGGCTTCAGAGGTTGATGCAGAGCCATTCAGGGGCAGCACTGGGGTTTTTAGGCCTAGATTTGGCTGAGTTCTGTAAATCCCATTTGAGGGTGTGGATCAGTGATTATTTTGGCCCTAGATTAGCCAGTGAGCTGCAGATCTAGTGTTTTCTCTGTCGGTTTTTTCAGATCTAGAACCTAGAGTTGTGTATTCAGAAATATTCTTAATAATAGGACCCCCCAGCAGCCAAAGACCGATTTTCCCACCTTGGGTTTTTCCAGGGACTATTTGTACAGAAATGACTGTGTCACTTTGTCAATGTGTGCATGACCTTGTTCTAGATCTGGATTGGTAGAGATTTGTTATGTGTTTTGCTTCTATTTTAACTTGAATTTATTCAGTTAATAACTTCTCTAAGTAGGAGGAGCATAACCGGATTAACAGTAATAATTTTAGCATAAGGTTTAAGATTCAGAAATTTCTACATGGTATTAGAGAAATTGCAGATCTAAGAGGGTCACCAATTGAAGAATCTAAAAGATCTAGCTGCAGAAAGCAGCAGAGAAGTAGCTCTGAAGGGACAACACAGTTTTCAGGAGCAGATTCACGTAGAGGGAAGGGTGACGCTATCCAGCGCTGTGTCCTAGCAAGCCCACACAATTTACTGCGCAGAGGCAGCTCAGAAACAATGCTGGTTGGGTCTGAAGCCAGCTAGTGTGATTCAGATCTGAATCTGTCAGATCCAGAAAAGTCTGCAGAAAAGTTGCAGAAATTCAGAAAAGCTGGTGGGGTTAAATTTCTGAAGTTTTTAGATTTTTAGCTTAGCACAAGTGACAAAGATTGGGAGGAGATCAGCTTCTCAGAAAAGTTTCTTGCTAAAGGAAACTTAGAGTTTGATCAAAGAATCAAAGGAGAAGCTGAATCATAGTTGATTTGGTAGATTTCCAAGGAGGGAAATCAAGTGTCAGAGGGAGTAGAGGGTGCCCAATTCGTAAAGGACCCTAGATCCAGATCTCTAGTATAGAGAGGAGGAGCTCCAACACATTTTGAGCAGATGGCTCCTCATGGACTGTGTGATCAGGATAGGCTAGAGGGCCTTTCAAACTTTTCAGTTTGGAAAGCAAGGATCTTGATTGTCCTTGAGGCGTACAATCTGAGAGACCATGCAAAGCAGAGTCTGGCCACACTGACAGATGCGGATCTCCTACGGAAGCATAGGGAAGTTGCTGGGCATGCCAAGCGGCTAATAATGGGCAGTATCAAGGATCATATTGTACCACACATAGCTGAGAAGAAGACAGCTAATGAGATGTGGAAGGCCTTGACTTCCCTGTATGATGGAAAATCTGTCCAAAGGAAAATGCTGTTGGAGACCCAAATGAGGTCATTCATGATGGCCAAGGGAGAAGACATGGAACACTTCCTCTTCAGACTATAGGAAATCAAGGATCAAATGACTGCAATAGGTGCAACCGTAGATGATGCAGTGATAGTCAAGACTGCCCTCAATGCAGTCATGAATGAGTGGGAAACCTTTGTCCAAAGTATCTTGGGCAGAGCTGACCTCCTAGATTGGGATAGCTTGTGGTCAATCCTGTGGCAAGAAGAACTACGTAGATTCACCAAGAGGTAGCACAACCCTGCTTTGAGCAAAGTAAAGAAGGAAGAGGAGGAAGAGGCAGCCTTGGCATCAAAGAAGTAGCCGAAGAAGAAGAAGGATGTTTCAGAAATCAAGTGCTTCCAGTGTGGCGAAATGGGACATTTTTCCAGCCATTGTCCAAAGAAGAAAAGGGACAAGGAAGCATCCTCTTCCAAGGCAGCTGTGGCAGATGATGGGTCAAGAGATGATGCAGCCATGAGTGCTCATGGACCACGGAGGTGGGGTGACATGGACATGTAGAGGAACTACATGGAAGTAAGGCAGGATCCTTGAGCAACTCATCTCTTGGATCACATGCTAGCTACGACAGCCTTAAGACAGTAGCGGGACAAGAGGAACAGTGGGTGCATAGATCACAGATGAGGCGAAAGCAGAGGTAGATATGAAGGTTGGGAGGAGCAGTGCAGAGCAAAGCAGCAGTAGCAGCACAGAGGCTGATGTGACTTAAGCAGCGCAGAGCAGTGCTGCTTACACAGTGCAGAGCTGCAGCAGTGCAAAGAGCTTCAGAGGGATATCGCAGTGCAGCAACAACGCGATAGATTTCGGCACAAGGAGTTGATGTGACTTCAGTAGTGCAAAGGGTGTCTGATTACGTAGGCAGAGCTGTAGCTGTGCATTGTTCTTTAGATGCCAACATAGATCTGTAGCCTATGGAGCTTCAGTGATGAGGATGCATCCCATCAGACTTGTTTGTCAAAGATTGGGTAGGAGATTCAGTTGCTTCTCTCAACAACTGATGTTACAGTGCAGCAGATCAGCAGTGGCAGTGCTATGAGCAGCATAGATGCAACATATTGAGAGGGAGTTGCAGTACAGTGGTTGCAGTGGCAGTGGCAGAGGCAGAGTCATGGGCAGCAATACAGAATGGCAGCAGCAGTGCAGAGTTGAGTGGCAGCAGGCCAAGCTTCAACAACACAGAACAAGTAATCAAAGTCATGTAATGCATAGTGTGATGTATTGTTGGAGCACACTCGTGATGCTAAGAGGGAGTGTTGAGATTTTGTGTATTTGGGGTAGCATCAGTTGTGCTCTAGCTCCCAAATGTTGTCTAACTAGAGTGGCATCATCTTCATGGAATTCAAAATGGATTTAAATTTCATTTTGTTTAGGAGATATTAAATTAATTAATTATTTTGATGTATTTCCTAGTTAAAACTTAGAGAACTTAAATAATTAAATTGAATTTAATTAAACATGTGATGAAATTGTCTCAAGTCACACGGATCAAGCTTTCTTTTAATCTTAGCCATTGATTCAAGATCTGATCATGGCCGTTGATTTGTCAACGAGAAAAGTATAAAGGAAAGGCTTGGGGTCATTTGTAAAGTTACACAGAGGCAGAGCATTGAAGCTAAGCTGAGATTCTAGGGCAGGGTTTGCTAAGAATACTCAGAAGTGTTTCAGCTGCAGAGAGGGGAAGTTAGGCCAAGGGGATGATCTGATCCTAGGGTCTAGAATACACAAGAGGCAGAGAAGAGATCAGCTTAAGGACAACGCAAAGGAAAGCAGCAGCAGCAGGGACAACGTAATTTTTAGGAAACCCTTCAGGGGTTACACAGAGACCCTTAGGGATAGCATAGTGACTGTGTCACCCAGTCTGGGGTAACGAAGTCCCTTCCGGAGTAGCGCTGAGGGTTTGGAGGCCATCCAAGGCTGACACGGAGGCTTTCAGGGGCTTCATAGGCTGACGCAGAGCCTTTCAGGGGCAGCGCTAGGGTTTCTAGGCCTAGATTTGGCTGAGTTCTGTAAATCCCGTTTGAAGGTGTGGTTTAGTCATTATTTTGATCCTAGATCAGCCAGTGAGCTGCAGATCTAGTGTTTTCTCTATTGGGTTTTCCAGATCTGGAACCCAGAGTTGTGTATTCAGAAATATTCTTAATAATAGAACCCTCCAGCAGCCAGACACTGGTTTTCCCACCTTGGGTTTTTCCGGGGACTATTTGTCCAGAAATAATTGTGTCACTTTGTGAATGTGTGCATGACCTTATTCTAGATCTGGATTGGTAGAGATCTGTTATGTGTTTTGCTTCGATTTTAACTTGAATTTATTCAGTTAATAACTTCTCTAAGTAGGAGGAGCTTAGCCGGATTAACAGTAATAATTTCTACATGTAATATCCCCAAAGGGGAAACAAAGGAAGTGTTAGACCAAGATCACAATATGCAATTAAATTTGCAACACCAAATAAGGGTATTTGCCAATGAAACAAGATATATCAATCATCCATAAGCATAATGATCATTAAAATGACAACATGCAATGAAGTTGCATGTAGAAGCAAATTTCCAAGTACCATAGAATTAAACTTGTTGCAAAATTTAAGGAATTAAAATGCTTGCATCAAAAGTGCTTCTTGAGATAATATTTGCATGTGAATCTTTAAACCGTCAAGATAGCAAAAAATTTGGGAACTTTGCAAGTAAATGTGATGAGATAGTGCTCTTGGTTTATTTTATTAATTAGTTCTAAAGCAAGGTTACAATTGAACTCTAATCCTCAGACCTCACCTTCGCCCAAATATTTGGATCTCACAGTGAGGAGTCCATAGAGGTAGAGGGTCCCTAAAACGTCTATTCAACCAACTTAAGTTGGAGGTAAATTTTAGAGATGCAAGTCTAGTATGAAAAATGAAATGCCTAAATGATATGAAAGTGAGTTTGCAAGTGCTATGTAAAAGATGGAGATGATTCAATTAAATATGCTTCATAGTTAGAACAATAACTCAAGTTGCCATAAATTGAAAGTGCTATGCTTTTTTACTTGTAGTATATTGTGAAACTTATCCAAATGAGAAATAGATCACAAAACATAAGTAAGTGATGGCAAATGAGATTGCAAATTAAGAAATTAAAGGACTATGCGATTTGTGTTACTTCCCAATTAGAGCATGCATATGTGATGTGAAAGAAAACGAAAATGTCAAAACCACTAAGTCAATCCATCTACAAATTCTCTCCTTTGAAATGGAGAGATAGGGATGCCAATGGGTAAAACCCACGCTCCCACAACAAAAACAGAATTTTTTATTAATTTTACAAGAATGAAATGTCCATGAAGCCTTTTCTAAACCAAGGAAAGTCTTTACAAATAAAAATTGAGACCATAGACTTTTCCTCGATGAGAATTTCTAAGAACTCAAAATAAATTCAGACTTTACAATAGGAGAAGAGAAGCTAAGCCTCTTCTATGCCCACAACCAAAGAAGAGAGAGTTATTTTTCTCATTTGAAATTCAGCCCAAAGGTCCTGCAACAACTTGTTAGTAATTTCTTGTAGTTGTCCACTCAAGCTGTCACAAGAAAAAATTCGAAAGAGGGCTACAAAACCAATAAAATATTAGATAGATAAAATTACAAAATATTGCACAACAATTTACAAAGGACTAAGCCAAAGAGTTCGAGTAAACTCTCCTCTTTGCTTAGTCATCTTCAAGCTCTTAGATAGCAAATGAAAGCAATGAAGTATAATGTTTTAAAAGATATTCAAATTTAGAAGTATTCGGCTTGTATACAAGCTATGTTTCAAAACCCCTGCAAAACCACTTTGTAAGATAAGACTATGAAGGTTCAAAGAACAAATGAGAGCTCCTTTGAGAATGTATCAAGAGTGGGTTGGTCTCTCCAAGGACTTCACCCAACACTTGATTCTTTGATCCCAACAAGATGTTCCCTCTACAAAACTTCAAACAAGAATTAGTTCCATATAGATCTAACAATAAACAATGATAAGAAACTCTAGAGATTTATTTGAAACTAACTAGAGCATTCTATACCTAGAGCATACTCCTAAATCAAATGTCAATGTAAGATAGTTCTACATTAACAAATCTACAAGAGCATATGGAAACAAATTAGATCAAAGCATGAGTAAAAGGAATTATACCAATGATCAACAATTCATCACACTCCAAAAGGAGGAACACCTCATGAATGAAACCCCAAAGTCTTTATTGATATTTCTGAAAGTGTACAAGGCAGCAGCGCTTCCGCAAACACAATAGCTAGTAAACAATGATTACAATATGAGAGCCCATGGCTCCATTATATAGAAAGTTGGGAGCAAATCCCAATGAAGAACCATATGCCAAGTGGTGAGAGGGAGAAGATCTCAAGGCAAATTCGAATTTGATAAGTGGAGCTCCAATGCCAAGTGTAAAAATCGAATTCTGGCAAGTGGACATCATTTTCTTCTTCCCTTATGTGCCAAATTCGAATTTTATGATAGAATGACATATGTATATGGTTGGTAACCCATGTGGAGACAATTTCCCACAAAAATCTCCACCAAATATTCTCCCAAATCCTCCCAAATATGCACTAACTTCACAAATTCGAATTTTCAAGTAAGCAGCTTTCATTTAATGCCGAAAATTCAATTTTATTTGAGCACATGTTTTTTCCTTGATTTTAGGAGTCCATATCACCTTGGGACTTCACTTTAACTCCTCCATACTTTTCCACCTCATTTCCACCTCATTTAGCATGTGGATATTTATTTTTATCCATTTATTTAATTTCCGGCTTAATTAATTGCCAGATTTCCCACTGAACTTAGGAAAAGTGGGTTTTGAGGGTTCAAAACACATTTTTAACCCCTCAAAGTGTGTGATAGTAGAAAGTTGAGCGTGAGAGGTGTAATTTTGATTACTCATACCCCATACAACTTTTCTATACAACACTTATTACAATTCAATTACAAATTTTATTGCAATTTTTGACTTGCGGGAAATCTAAAAAATTAAAAAATCACTACCTAGACCTAACCAAATTCCACGAAATTTTTTGTGTGATCTAGTATGGTAATATACATTGACTCTAGACACTAGGAGTCACCCAAGGCCTCACCATCAAGCCGTACTCCGGTTTTGGGGTAAAATTGAAGGAAATGTAATATCCTGATGGGATATTTTAACCAAAAATGCGTAAAAGACCGAATACCATAATTTTGCCGTAAAATAAACATTTATTCAACAGAAGATTGCCATGTAAAATAAAAGACAGGAAACACTGCAATCCAATACCATATAGAACAGAAGGAAAATCTCAGCTTTATTATAGATAATAAACAGGGGTTTACATATAGATCTGACCCAAAAAGAACTGAGATAGAAAACTGGCCACCAAGATAAGCTGCTAAACGGCACTGGCCACAAACTGCACTGCTGCACTTTCCCTCCGGCAACAGCTGAAACTGAACCCACTGAAACTGATGAAGCCCAAGTTGAAGATCTGAATGATCCTCACTCCAATATCACTGAAGCACTGTGGAACTTCTGAATGAAGTCTCCTCAAAGAGAGTTGGGTTTTCGTCCAACACTCACAACTCACCCAAGGGTTTCCGTCCTGGGGCTACGGCTGAAGTAGAGAATCCACGTTCTCAAACCTCTCATACACAAGAAAATGATCTACTCCAAAGATGTCTCCCAATGGCCTCCTCCCTTCCTTTTATAGATCCCTTGGAGCCTTCTAGAGCATTATTTTATTATTATTTTATTTATGGAGCACTTTTCCCTTTTTATTAAAATATTATAAAATATTCCTTTTTAATGCAGAAAAGGGTATATCGGCTACCACGCCTCCTCTGGCCACTGAAATCTCTGTCTAACTGTCCCATCGTGTAGGTCTCCTCGTCCTGGTTCCGATGAGCTATTACACTAAGGTGTTCCGTCATATATTCCTCCCGGAATGCCACCTTGAGCATAATCAGCTGAGTTAAGCCCATAAATAACTCAAAATTCCGAAAGTTATCAGAATGCATCGGAACAAAAGCCAAGCTGCTCGGATGATGGAGTATATCAAGCAAATGCCTCCAGACATCATGAAAACTCCTCAAAACTCCTCTGAAAAGCTCCTGAGCCCACTGATAGTACCAATCTGTACATGTGACCCGTCTGCTCCTAACTCTGGAAGTTCCTCCTAGCCCTGTCATGGATGATACCAAAAATGGGAATATTACAGACCTCCCGCCCCAAGATTGCTTGCCCTCAAGCAATCGAAATATGTGGACCACTCTATTGGCCTGCCGCATCTCAGACCCAATGCCTGGATCCCATACCAACCTCTGGGTGCTGCTATGCACCTGTGTCAAACCCCTCAGAACAGACCCCTCAATGCCGGGATCCCAAACTGATCTCTCTCTCTCCCAGTCAACAAACAATCCTCCTGGATCCCATCGCCACCC
Organism: Pinus albicaulis; assembly: GCA_034641835.2. Lineage (NCBI taxonomy): Eukaryota > Viridiplantae > Streptophyta > Pinopsida > Pinales > Pinaceae > Pinus > Pinus albicaulis. The sequence goes on along the minus strand of CM076577.1, from coordinate 1,140,965,076 downwards.
TGGCCAATCATCGCCCAACTCCCACGGCTCGGGCTGCACACTGCCCCTGACTATAGCTGATGCCCCATGAAGTGAAGTCGGCCAACAAGCATCAATGCTCCCTGGCTCCTGTTGTGCTGTACCTATAACTGTATAAGTTGCTCCACCAACTGCATACCAGCTCATCACCTCTCTCCAATCCAACTCCTGGCTCAATCCCACGCTGATCCTGCTCTCCTGGAATCGGGAAGGAATCCTGAAGTAACGACAATCGGTGCCCTCCTGCCAACTGGAACCTGTAACAACAACTATGTCTAAGGGCCCCTACTCTGCTATGCTCCCTACGAAGAATATTTTACCGCCAAGAGGGTACCAACTCATGATCTCCCGCCAGTCCATCCTGGAAGAAGAATCCGATGTAGCAATAACTGCATATGGAATATGCCTAGAGTGTCGCTGCCAGCCTGTAATCGACTCACACTGATCTGCTCTATTTGTCAAAGAAAGCTGCCTGTAGGAAGAAGCCCCTCTCCCTATAATGGGCCAAAGTGGGCACGATATGCTGCAAGCCCCATCAATGTACTCATGGAGAGTACTACTCACTGAAAATACTACAGCTCTGCTGATTGCGGGTACATCTATCGACACCTCATCAATGTGTCGGCCCCAAGATGGATGCTCCAACTTGCCCTCTGATTGTACCATCAGGGAATCTAGTCGTTCCCCAATGCGAACCAACTTGGCCGTCGACTTGGCACAAGTCACTCTCATACCCTCCAGCTCCTGGTCCTGCAATAAAATGGCCTCCCGTACTGACGTGGCCTTCTCTCTCAAAACACGAAGGTCTGTCCGAAGCCGATGATACTGCTGTCTGCGACCATCATCCAATACCTCTGTACCTGCTAGTGCCCTAGCTCCCTGCAAAACTATCCCATCGACCTCCAATGTCTCTAGAGGATATGGATCTGCAACTGGTGTCTGTGCATCTGACTGCTCCTCCTCAAAGGCTGACCCCAATGTTAGCTGCATATCTATCATAGGCTCAATGTGGGTGCTCATCTGGATCTCACCCAAGGGAATGTCATGCCTGATGTCCATAGCACCCTCCTTTGCTGACTCAGGCTCCATCATATGCTGCTCTGGCTGAATCGTCACAAGTGACTCATCACCCAGAGTATCACCTATACAGTCCCCTGACTGCTCACCCTGCACACTAGAACACAACTCTAGTCTACTGTCATCATCATCTCTGCATGGCTGCTCTCGCTCCCCAGAAGCATCCTCAACTGATCCCATGGACTCATCTGAAGAAGAGCCCTCACCCTGGCATACGGATGGAATGTCTACCTGCTCTACCTCTGCCACCTCATCTGCATCTCTCACACATGAGTGATCAGCCCCCCAAGGTTCTTTGCAAATGAAGCAAAGTCCCTTCCTCCTCAGCTCATTTCTGCTGCCTGACCGACGGAACTGGAGCCGCTCCTCCCTGGTCAACTGTCTCCCGAGAAACTCAATGTTCTGCTCAACTAGCCCTTGGGCTAGCTCATAAGCAGTAGGCGAGACCAACCGCTTCCTCCTCCAAATGCTCAGCAATCTAGTCTGCAACTTCCGGCAGATGGTCTCATGGTCTCTCATACATGACGACAAGATGGACTGCATGTGTGCTATGACAGTATCAGGATGATGTTTCCTAATGCTAAAGAAGCATCGGAACATCTGCAAAATCAGGTCATCACACTCAAGATAGAACATGATCTCATAAGTTTGGTCCATGGCCATGGCTTCTAGAACCTTAAACTTCCTCCTAAATGTAGAGCCTGCACAGTTGTCCAAATCCCGAAAGGTTCCTACTATCAATCTGAAAATTCTTCTCATAATATCATCATTGTAGGGAGGGTAGGGTGTTGTTATCCTCAGGATATCGCTGAAACAAGAGGCAACTATCAGCTGGACTCTCTCACTTGGATGTTCCAAGAATCTGGCTTGTATTAATGCAAGCATAGCTGGCTTCAAAGCCCAATTCAAACACCAATCAGATTGTTGTACCTTTGAAAGGCAGGATTCCAGCTCCTCTAACCTGGGAAGGTCAATTTCTGATCTTCCACTCTTTAATACCATCCCTTGTACATACAGCCAATTTCCCACTTCTTTCTCCTTTTGTATATTCCTCGGATGCTCTTGTTGGAGCAATTTATGTACCTTCTTGGTGAAGGGTCTGTTGTTCTGATTAGTTTTTGGGTTTTCTGATGCATGGTGGTTTAAGGAACCAACCTCTATTTTCATTTTCTTCAATCTGTTTAGGAATTCCTCCATCGTTCAACCAATGGAAAGACCACTGTTTTTCTGAGTTCAAGGCATTTTTCTGAGTTTGCCAATTTTAGAGGAGTGATGGTACACAATGATGCATTCAGCCCTAACCATCAACTGATATCTATATTTTCAAGCTCAGAATTTATATATTTTGTTTCGAGAATAGTTCATAGAATCTTACTACAACCTTTGACTACCCGGGAAACTATAGATATCACTGCTTTGTACAATTGAAAATATTTTAATTGAGATAAATGAGCAGAGAAAATAGAACCTGGGTAATAGTTCATTCAGAAGTTTAGTGCAGTCTGCTTGAGAAACTTCGCCCACAGAAGTACGCTGGCACAGTGATAACACACCTCCGTGTGAAGTAGCATGCAAGGAATAAGCTTCTAGCCTAGAACCAATGGTCTCTGCACCTCTGATCCTTATGCTAACTTGGCCCACAGAGATCAAAATTTCCACAGTTCCCACGTACCCTCTAGAAATTTCGGGTGAATGCCTTTAGCGCAACTTTAGAGTTATAATCTTCAAGAGGATATTCGGCTTTCTGTAGGTGATATCGGCAACTTCGACTTGCAATTGACCCCCTATCTTCTGGAGTTTTGGGTTTGATTACATACAGGTGCTAAATTAAGCACGTCCAACGGAAAATGGAGGAATAGCGTGAGCCTTCTTAGCAGCACGGATAAATTATGGCACCGATATTATCTTCTACGCACATGCTGCCAACGATTTCTGTAATGAACCCAGCTGCTAGTCCTTCTCGGTTTTGCTGACGTTCAGCGATGTTCAGATCACGTTATTGCATGTAACCTTCCCACCAATCCGCTGCCACTACCACCAGATTCGTGCACTGGCAATAGATCGGCCTCCGCACTCTGCTTCACGCATCTTTCATATAGCAACGCTAATGCATTTTACCAAATCAATGGTATACGTAGCTTACACCGCGTCATTAACAATCGTGGTAAACTCGGATGTCAGCAATAGTTATGTGTCTACAATTTGAGCTGGGCCTCACTGGAAATTCACCGAACTCTCCACCAATACTGCTCAGATGATAAGCATGGATAACACAACCCAATGATATTTTTAATTCTGTAATCGACGACAGAGCATCCAACCTTCCTTTATACTGCTGCAATTTGACCCTTGAAATTCTCTGCTACTTCAGAAAATTGGACGACAATGGGCAAATGACTACGACCTTCAATACTGGCATACGTTGGTTGCTAGCAGACAGAAAAGATACTGCTTCAAGCCGTGGTAGAGGGCATATATTGCTCAGACATAGAGAGGGAAAGAGTCATGCTGCCCGCTATGCCATACCACTACTACTCGACGTTCAATTAGACATTGACGTCAATCAAAAATATTTACGGCATTTCTCCAGAGCGTAACTCTCGATTCGATCCCCTCTTCTAATACTTGGCTCAATTAAAAATTCTACCCTCTAATTTGGCTCGTCGCTTCGATAATACTCTGTCCAGTCATCGCACATCAAACTACAGGAGGCACGAATATAAACTTATCCAGCGCAACTTGGCTTCAATTTGTCTTGGCATTTCAATAAATTCGAGTGTGGCCTTTAACAGATGATTTGACTGGGAAAATTGGCGGCTTCCATGAAAACTGTCTCAAAATTGATGCATCTGTCACTAACTGGTGTTTTGCCCTCAAAGTCTTTCGTTGGCCAGAACTCAAGCGAGAATAAAATTGGAGATGTCGCTTGCCCTCTAAATCTGGAGACTGTCTGTGTCGGTGTGGTAAATCACACCCAGAAATAACACTCAGTTCTCCTCACGAGATTACAATCTACGACCCAATCAAATTAAGCGGCCCCTTTTGAGGGAACAGTATGCCACAACCCAGACATATAATTATTTGGCCTTTCTTAGCTTGACAAAGCTCTCGAATTGGTGGATCGATACGCTTATTTTTCTGAAGGATACATGTCGGATTATCTGAGAGAAATCGATTCAAATATAGGTCTCGGCCTCTCTGGTGTGTATTCCAGTTCTAAGGTAAGTTTCGACGTTTATGAATCTTTCCTTCTAATTCACCTGCCCTCAAGAAGATGTCTTCAATAATATTTTTTTTTTTTTTTTTTTTTTTTTTGTTGGCTTAAACCCTTAAAATCTCTCTGCAACAAACCCTTTATAATAATAGCTGTAACTGAAAATTGTAATAATAATCATGGCAACTGGAGCTGAAACCCGCAGGCTGAACCAAGACTTTGCTCTGATACCACTGTAATATCCCGGATGGGATATTTTAACTAAAATGCAGAAAAATACTGAATACCACACTTTGCCGAAAATTAAACATCTATTCAACAGAAGATTGCCATGTAAAATAAAAGACAGGAAATGCTGCAACCCAATACCATATAGAACATAAGAAAAATCTCAGCTTTTATTATAGATAATAGACAGGGGTTTACATATAGATCTGACCCAAGAAGAGCTGAGATAGAAAACTGGCCACCAAGATAAGCTGCTGAACGGCACTGGCCACAAACTGCACTGCTGCACTCTCCCTCCGGCAACAGCTGAAACTGAACCCACTGAAACTGATGAAGCCCAAGTTGAAGATCTGAATGATCCTCACTCCAATATCACTGAAGCTCTGTGAAACTTGTGAATGAAGTCTCCTCAAAGAGAGTTGGGTTTTCGTCCAACACTCACAACTCACCCAAGGGTTTCCGTCCTGGGGCTACGGCTGAAGTAGAGAATCCACGTTCTCAAACCTCTCATACACAAGAAAATGATCTACTCCAAAGATGTCTCCCAATGGCCTCCTCCCTTTCTTTTATAGATCCCTTGGAGCCTTCTAGAGCATTATTTTATTATTTTTTTATTTATGGAGCACTTTTCCCTTTTATTAAAATATTATAAAATATTCATTTTTAATGCAGAAAAGGGTATATCGGCTACCACGCCTCCTCCGGTCACTGAAATCTCTGTCTAACTGTCCCATCGTGTAGGTCTCCTCGTCCCGGTTCCAATGAGCTATTACACTAAGGTGTTCCATCGTGTATTCCTCCCGAAATGCCACCTTGAGCATAATCAGCTGAGTTAAGCCCATAAATAACTCAAAATTCCGAAAGTTATCGGAATGCATCGGAACGAAAGCCAAGCTGCTCGGATGATGGAGTATATCAAGCGAATGCCTCCAGACATCATGAAAACTCCTCAAAACTCCTCTGAAAAGCTCCTGAGCCCACTGATAGTACCAATCTGTACATGTGACCTGTCTGCTCCTAACTCTGGAAGTCCCTCCTAGCCCCGTCATGGATGATACCAAAAATGGGAATATTACAGAAAAACCTCAACACTATTAACTCCTAGTAGGGAGATGATAATTAGCCAAGTAAAAAAACCTCACAGAGTAATACGCACTTGTTGGCAAGGTCCCATGCTACCTAGGCCTGTTACAGACTCAATATTGACTCAAAACTCATCATTACTATCATCACTTATTACAATTCCCCGTAGGGTGTGGAATCTGGGTACAAGAGAAAATGATAAGAAGTAGAAGTAGAGTTTAAAAACTCTGTTGAACTGATGATATTTGATGGTACAAATGTCTTCTGGTTCATCCTTGGGCATGGAGTCTTCTCATTATCATCAAGTGCCACTCCAGTGGTCAACATTTGGCTCCATATGGGGATGCATGCTAGATATGAAGTGATAGTGTGCAAGAACCTGGAATCTGCATCTACCGGCCAAAGATATATATTAGCAGTATCCATTCAAAATAACATCAAATAAAATCAAGTACAGAAATGGAAATTTATTTTAGGAAACATGAATAACAATTTATTCATGAAATAAAACTACTTAAACAAAATTTACAAGGGATAGGGTTAGGAATATGATACACAGGATGCCCCATGGCATCAAATGTATTCGGTGAAATCCATCTTGAGAACCTGCTTACTCACAGGCAAATCCACAAGCTCTTTCTCTGATGTGCCTTGTTCAATTCTGACTATCTTGGGACTATGACTTGCCCCAATGTTAACCTGTTTGTGGCCATCAGTTACACCAAACCTCTTCCTTTTCCTTTTTCGACTTTTGATGCGTTGAGGTTTGATCCTGCTCAAAACTGGTGGTTCATTTTTTATATCCTTTTTCTTTTTTTGTTTTTTTATTTTCTTCCTAGTTAGTTGCGATGGCGATGATGATGCAATCACTGTCAATCCAACTGCTCTATCTTGAAAATGCTCTGATGGAAGATTTGAAGTACCCAAGCCTTTTGAGCTATGCCTAATCTCTTTATTTTGAATCTGTTCTGTTAAAGGGGGAAGAAAATTTGTCAACACAACATCACTTCCTGTCTGACATGATCTATAGTTAATCTCATTGTTGGGTTTCCTTGGATCCTCAACATGATATCTTTTCTCTAACTCCCGATCAAGTCTGACAAATTTATTATCTGGCATGGGGATGGTGGCATATGACAAGTCCATTTGAAGGCTACCACCTAAATCTGATGCCATTTTCTTGATAGGAGCATTCCCCATGAATCAGGAACTTTTATCACAACAATATCCATAGTCATTATTCTGTCTAGGTATGCAGCTAGGAAAACCTGTAAATCTTTAATTATCCCACACACTTCAATTCTTTTAAAATCCATTGAACATATGTTGTGATAGGGCCTAGATACCCTTAAATTCAGTTGCTCCATGACTTTCTTGGTCATGACATTTGATGAAGCCCTTGAATCAAGCATGCAATTGTGTAATCACTATCGAAGAAACATAAAATGGCAGATGATCTTCATTCCCCACATAATAGTTCATACTTTTCATTAAAATTTCTTCGTCTTTTGGTTCATTATTAGGCTTTTCTTCCCTTTGAGTAACTTCAATTGCACTTAGTAACTTGGCCCTTTGAGATGGTATCTTTAAAAGCTCTATTACTAGGATAGAAACCTTTGCATTATTCACCCAATTGCCCAAATCAAAATTTAATTCTGAAGTAGGAGGAGAAAAATTTCTGTGATTATTCCAGTCTTGAATATCCCTTCTCTGATAAGTCATCCCTTTGTGCTTTGCCATAGCAAGAATTTGTCTAGCTGTAGGCTTTTCCCCAAAAATCTTAGTGACTTTGTCAAAATTTGCAATCATATTGTCAACCCCAAGATTATTAGGACTATGGTCAATTTCTTGATTTCTTTCAATGATATATATTTGATTTTCCATGGAGAACATATTGATTTGACCACTAGTTCCTACATGTTCCTCTCCCAACATGCTACCTTCCATAATTCTCTTTACATATGGGCATGTGACTTCTTCATGGAACTCATTACATGGCCTACAAAAAGGGGGAATTTGATCTACCACGTTGGTGGATTCCAATGGATTTGGAGGCCTATAATCTTGTTGAGGGCCTTTATTCTTTTGCCATCCATTATTTGGCCTAGGTTGGAATCTTTGCACTTGCGATCTTTCCATGGCCACCAATCTACTTTGCATGGCTTGCATTTCTTTAGTGTGGTTTGCTTCCATGCTCTTGATGAGTTGAGTTAATTCCTTAATAGGATCATGGGTAGCCTCTTGCTCGGCCTTGCCTTTGGAATCATTTGATTTCGATGGCCCTCTAGTGAAACCAGGAATCTCAGATTTTCCTGATTGCTTTTTGGCTCTCTCCATTTTCAAGGCTTCAGTTTGAGCTACACCCAAAGTTGTAGGCTCCTTTCTTCTCAACTCATAAGCAGTGTCAACACCAAAAGAATCCAGATAGGAACATAAGAGAAATTCATCAGGAGGTTTAACAGTAGTAGGCATGCTTTTAACCAATTCATTGAATCTCTTGTTAAACTCCTCCATGGTTTCATTCTCATTTTTCTTCATGGTGCTAATGGCACTGATCAAGTGACTATTCTCTCTTCTCTCTCCATACTTTCCCATGAAAGCATTAAAAATCACTTGTAAAGAACCATACGAGTTAGCAGGTTGCTCAGTGAACCAATCAAGAGCATCCTCTTCTAAAGAGAGAGCAAAAAGCCTCATCTTTACATCCTCATAGTTAGCAACATTACACCACTTAAAGATGCAGATATTAAAGTTCTTCGCATGTGATGCAACGCTAATGGCATTGTTACCTTGAAAAGAAGGAAACCTTTCAATAGCCTTGTCAGGGATATTGTGAGGATAGCCATTAATGTTAGTAAAGTTACAAGGAGCAAAAAGATCATTCATGATGTTAGGCTCAACTTGTTCTTGAAACAACAAATGAATGTCAAAAATAGCCTCTTGTCCAAGACTAGCAAGAGCTCTACCATGAGAAAGTCTATTTAACCTCTCTCTAAAAACCCTTTTAGGATCAGGAGAGGGGCTAACTAGACCACTTGAATTTCTCCTAGTAGAAACTCTTGCAAAATTTGGATTGAGTGGGGTCGCCACTTGAGCAAGAATCTAAATCTAAAATTCAAATATGCGAAAACTTAAAGTTAGTCATTTTCCCAGGCACAAGAAGACTTGTCCCCGGTAACGGCGCCAGAAAATGTTATTGCTTGCCACCTACACCTACCTACAGTTAGTGGGAAAAGCCTTCAACCCCACAGGTGTGGTTGGTGGCAAGGAACTCAGAGAAGGGGCTGTCACCTATTCCCAACTCTCTCTGTTTAAGCTATCTCCTAGGTTAGCTAAGGGGGGTGGTCCCTAAAGGAAAACCAAGTTAAAGATGTGAGATTTCTAGGAGAATTGATTATAAGGAATTACTTATCAAAGATGACTCGATTCCAATATGTAAACAAGCATATAAGTATATGAGCAATATTCAATGATGTGTTCAAAATATAGACCAGTGTTTTAAAGTAAATGACAAATGCTTGCTCAAAAATGAATTCAAGATATAATGACAATAATCCCACAAAAGAAGTGTTAGACTAAGATCACAATATGCAATTAAATTTGCAACACCAAATAAGGGTATTTGCCAATGAAACAAGATATATCAATCATCCATAAGCATAATGATCATTAAAATAACGACATGCAATGAAGTTTCAAAAGTAGAAACAAATTTCCAAGTACCATAGAATTAAACTTGTTGCAAAATTTAAGGAATTAAAATGCTTGCATCCAAAGTGCTTCTTGAGATAATATTTGCATGTGAATCTTTAAACCATCAAGATAACAAAAAATTTGGGAACTTTGCAAGTAAATGTGATGAGATAGTGCTCTTGGTTTATTTTATTAATTAGTTCTAAAGCAAGGTTACAATTGAACTCTAATCCTCAGACCTCACCCTCGCCCAAATATTTGGATCTCACAATGAGGAGTCCATAGAGGTAGAGGGTCCTTAAAACGTCTATTCAACCAACTTAAGTTGGAGGTAAATTTTAGAGATGCAAGTCTAGTATGAAAAGTGAAATGCCTAAATGATATGAAAGTGAATTTGCAAGTGCTATGTAAAAGATGGAGATGATTCAATTAAATATGCTTCATAGTTAGAACAATAACTCAAGTTGCCATAAATTGAAAGTGTTATGCTTCTTTACTTGTAGCATATTGTGAAACTTATCCAAATGAGAAATAGATCACAAAACATAAGTAAGTGATGGCAAATGAGATCGCAAATTAAGAAACTAAAGGACTATGCGATTTGTGTTACTTCCCAATTAGAGCATGCATATGTGATGTGAAAGAAAACGGCAATGTCAAAACCACCAAGTCAATCCATCTACAAGTTCTCTCCTTTGAAATGGAGAGATAGGGATGCCAATGGGTAAAACCTACGCTCCCACAACAAAAACATAATTTTTTTATTAATTTTACAAGAATGAAATGACCATGAGGCCTTTTCTAAACCAAGGAAAGTCTTTATAAATAAAAATTGAGACCATAGACTTCTCCTCGGTGAGAATTTCTAAGAACTCGAAATAAATTCAGACTTTACAATATGAGAAGAGAAGCTAAGCCTCTTCTATGCCCACAACCAAAGAAGAGAGAGTTATCTTCTTCACTTGAAATTTAGAGCCCAAAGGTCCTGCAACAATTTCTTAGTGATTTCTTGTAGTTGTCCACTCAAGCTGTCACAAGAAAAAGTTCGGAAAGAGGGCTACAAAACCAATCAAATATTAGATAGATAAAATTACAAAATATTGCACAACAATTTACAAAGGGCTAAGCCAAAGAGTTCAAGTAAACTCTCCTCTTTGCTTAGTCATCTTCAAGCTTTTGGATAGCAAATGAAAGCAATGAAGTATAATGTTTTAAAAGATATTCAAATTTATAAGTATTCGGCTTGTATACAAGCTATGTCCCAAAAACCCTGCAAAACCACTTTGTAATATAAGACTATGAAGGTTCAAAGAACAAATGAGAGCTCCTTTGAGAATGTATCAAGAGTGGGTTGGTCTCTTCAAAGACTTTCCCCAACACTTGATTCTTTGATCCCAACAATATGTTCCCTCTACAAAATTTCAATCAAGAATTTGAAACCAACTAGAACATTCTATACCTAGAGCATACTCCTAAATCAAATGTTAATGTAAGATAGCTCTACATTAACAAATCTACAAGAGCATATGGAAAAAAATTAGATCAAAGCATGAGTAAAAGGAATTATACCAATGATCAACAATTCATCACACTCCAAAAGGAGGAACACCTCATGAATGAAACCTCAAAGTCTTTATTGATATTTCTGAAAGTGTACAAGGTAGCAACGCTTCCGCAAACACAATAGCTAGTAAATAATGATTACAATATGAAAGCCCATGGCTCCATTATATAGAAAGTTGGGAGCAAATCCCAATGAAGAACCATATGTCAAGTGGCGAGAGAGAGAAGATCTCAAGGCAAATTCGGACTTGGTAAGTGGAGCTCCAATGCCAAGTGTAAAAATCGAATTCTGGCAAGTGGACATCATTTTCTTTTTCCCTTATGTGCCATATTCGAATTTTATGATGGAATGACATGTGTATATGGTTGGTAATCCATGTGGGGACAATTTCCCATAAAAATCTCCACCAAATATTCTCCCAAATCCTCCTAAATATGCACTAACTTCACAAATTCGAATTTCCAAGTAAGCAACTCTCATTTAATGCTGGAAATTCAATTTTATTTGAGCACATGTTTTTTTCCTTGATTTTAGGAGTCCATATCAGCTTGGGACTTTACTTTAATTCCTCCATAATTTTCCACCTCATTTCCACCTCATTTAGCATGTGGATATTTATTTTTCTCCATTTATTTAATTTTTGGCTTAATTAATTGCCAGATTTCCCACTAAACTTAGGAAAAGTGGGTTTTGAGGGTTCAAAACACATTTTTAACCCCTCAAAGTGTGTGATAGTAGAAAGTTGAACGTGAGAGGTGTAATTTTGATTACTCATACCCCATACAACTTTTCTAGACAACACTTAATACAATTCAATTACAATTTTTATTGCAATTTTTGACTTGCGGGAAATCTAAAAAATTAAAAAATCACTACCTAGGCCTAACCAAATTCCACGAAATTTTTTGTGTGATCTAGTATGGTAATATACATTGACTCTAAGGCCTCACCATTAAGCCGTACTCCAACTTTGGGGTAAAATTGAAGGAAAAAACTCAATTAATTATTAAGTCCTAGTAGGGAGATGATAATTAACCCAGTAAAAAAAACTTCACAAAGTAATACTCACTTGTTGGCAAGGTCCCAGGCTACCTAGGCCTGTTATAGACTCGATACTGACTCAAAACTCATCATTACTAGCATCACTTATTACAATTCGCCGTAGGGCGTGGAATCTGGGTACAAGAGAAAATGATAAAAAGTAGAAGTAGAGTTTAAAAACTTTGTTGAACTGATGATATCTGATGGTACAAATGTCTTCTGGTTCATCCTTGGGCATGGAGTCTTCTCATTATCATCAAGTGCCACTCCAGTGGTCAACAAGCCCTAGATCAGCCAGTGAGTTGTAGATCTAGAGTTTTCTCTATCGGGTTTTCCTGATCTGGAACCCAGAGTTGTGTGTTCAGAAATTTTCTTAATAATAGAACCCTCCAACAGCTAGAGACTGGTTTTCCCACATTGGGTTTTTCGGGGACTATTTGTCCAGAAATAACTGTGTCACTTTGTCTATGTGTGCATGTGCTTATTCTAGATCTGAATTGGTAGAGATCTGTTATGTGTTTTGCTTCGATTTTATCTTGAATTTATTCAGTTAATAACTTGTATAAGTAGGAGTATAATCGGGTTAACAGTAATAATTTCTGCATAAGATATGAGATTTAGGAATTCCTACAGGTGGCTGCTTGATATCTAAGAAAATCAAGTGGGTGCCCTCAAGTCGGTGTTGGGGCATAATGACATCCTCATGGGTTTGAAAGTGGATTGTTAATGCCCGTATACCATATGTAAGGGCTAGGATGATGATGTAAGCCATCTCTTTGTCTCCCATGCTGAGGCACATCCTCATCTGGGCCCTGGAACATCTTCCAAGTCTGCGATGCAAGTGTGAAGCCGAATGGGCGTGGTGATCCAGGTGCATCATCCTCTTCCAAAAAGGTGGAACACGAGCAATTAGTGAATGGTTCTGGGGACCCATGAAGTGCTCTCTGCTATGGTGGAGGCCCATGACTCTCAACGCTCACCTTACAAGTGCCAGTGTGACCCTATGGAGGGATTAGACTTTATATAGGGAGAGATCAAACCCCAAATGGAGACCCAACTACAATCATGCATAAGATCCATTGCGTCCCCTTGCCCTCCAGTACAACAAATCATTAGAGTAATCAAGTAAAAGAGTTTACAAATCATGGAATCAAATGGGCACCTCATGGTGGCATGCACTTCCATAGTTGGCTTTGGCATGTATAGGTGTCTTAGCTCAATAAGGGAGTTAACCAAGGACCCTATTAGGTGGTTTCAACCTTTAAAGGGGGTGACATGTCCATGGTACATTCATCAAGTGGTAGGTGGCATGTGATACAATGATGGAATTGAGTGGGGAGCAGGGGAAGGCTCCAAGCCACATGCCATAGTACAAGGGTAGCTATAATAGGGGAAGCCCACACTTGAGTATATGAGTGTAGGAGGGAGCAATCATGGTACATGAGTTACCCTGACCTTTGTTTTATCACCCTTCTTCATATGCCTTTTTCCTTTGATTGATTTTTCTTCATAACTGCTTGGGGCTCTAGGGGATGAGAGCATGATGTGTAGTATACAACAGTAAATACCCCCTTTAAGGTGGGGCAATTCATCGCCCACCAGGGGTTGGGACAATCATGGGTTTCTTAAAGATGGAGGGGGCTCATCTAGGGCCCATAGGAACTAGGGTGATGGCCATAGATAAGGGGTATAGCTCATGTTTGGCTTTTGCCCATGTGCTAAATTTGTATGTACATTTCTTGTTTGAGAGTGGCCAAATTATGTTTTTTTCTTTTCTTTTTAGCTGCATCAACCTCTGGGGCATTTGTCCAAACCTGACGCAAGGTGTGGGCAAGGAGAGGGGGAGGCTAACCCTTTGTGGACAAATGTGGACTCGGATGGGAAAAGTGATAAATGGGGTTAAAATGAGCTGAGGGGAATGATGTATATGGTGTCAGGGAGCGGGACCACGCAATCAAAATCAGGATTTCCCACGTAGTGTCAATGTTAAAGCTAGTAGCCAGTAAAAGAGATCCCACAGGACTAGGATACAAGGCTAATCACCAAATCAGACAAAGGACACAAGAGTACAAACCTATCCCACTCTTTTCGTCGAATCCCCCCCCCCCCAAATCCATGCCCAAAAGTGTCCATGAAAAGTAAACAAAATTACTCAACTACACCAATGAAAAGCCATGCCTCAGGGTTGGGAGGCCCACCTTCAAACATAAGACCATAACAGATGGGCGAGGGACCACATGGATGGCTCAGGTGGTGGATATAGTGGCACAACAAGCTACCTTGTGGCTGCAAGGGATTGCTGGCTGTTGGCTAAGGAGCATCTAGGAGAAAACATTTCTCTTGTGGATATAGGTGGTGGGTAACACGACTTTCAAGAGAAATTCGATCCAAAGCCAAATCGAACCCTTCTTTCAAGTCTGGAACAAAAAATCACAAGAAAATCAACAAAGAATATATATATACACAAAACAAGATGGAAAGATATATACAAGGTTAGAGGAAAATACGTACACAAGATCTATTTACCAAATTTATTTATAAATTTTAGAATTAAAAAGATAACACAAATATTTACAATAATTTACAAATAATTAAAGCTCTAATTAGCGGATCTATCTTTGTTTTCTCAATATAATAACATTTTTGAAGATTAATAAAATTCTCCTTTAGATGGATGGCAAAGAAAACCCCCTTAAAAAAGAAATTCAATCTTATGATGAGACTTTGGAAAAATCCCACTATGGGTTCTTTGTTGTTGTGTGGCAAGGGGATGAAGATCCAAACAAGAACTCACTTCAAACACTTGGCTCGAGGAGATGAAGATTCAAAAAAGAACTCGCTTCAAATGCTCGATATTTGATTAATAATATTTTCTACACCAAATTTGAAGATTTTGTTAGATCCAATAGGGGTGAGTCACACAGTGAAAAAAAGATTTAGTGATTCAAACAAGAATCCACTAGATCTAGCAATTCAACAATGTTTTCATCCCTGATAGAGGTGCAAACAAGCAACTATAAATCCAAATGGCTAGAGAATTTAACAAATTAAAGCACAAAGTAGAAGTTTAAAGCACCATCAGATTATATTTACCACAAGAAGCTGAAGAGATACACCATAATATCGCCCTCAAAGACTTTTATGCTTTATTACTCAAGAAAGAATGTTACAGAGCTTCCAGAGCCAATACACCATCGAAAGATGATTTCAATGAGGAGCCCCACGCTCAATTTATAGCAAATAGAGAGATCTAGATCCCCCTCCAAGTGGAAAATGACTAGGTCCAAAGAAGTGCACAATTTTGACTTGATCTTGGAGATTAATGGCTAGTTGCTGCTTGATCCATGCCAAAATTAATTCTTGTCCTTTGATTTGCAGGAAAATTTCGAATTCCATGATAAAGCCCCTTTTTCGTGGTCCAAAAAATATTATTTTGAACTTTTTTCCCCAAAAAGTCCCTTTTGATCAGTGAAGCACCCCCCGCATAAGTCCCGCAAGTACCCGCCGGTCTTCGTGGGTTCTATAGCGAGCTGGGTCACTTGCATAGAACCCGCGCTTAAGAACTTTACTTGGGCAAACTCGCATAAGACCCGTCTACTCATATAAGACCCGCGGGTTTTGTATAAGACCTGCATTAGACCCCTATAAAACTCGTCGAACCTCATAAGGCAAATTTTTTTTTTTTTGGAAATGAGGTGGAGGAAAAGGGAATTTGCATTAAGGTTTTTTTTTTCATTTTGACGAGTCTTATACGAGTTTTATATGGGTCATTCTCGAGTCTTATACGAGTCGACAAGTCAATGGCTAGACGAGTCTTATACGAATATGAGTCGTGCAACATTGCTTTTGACTTAACCACCTTGGTCCATAAGTTCAATTTTTCTTAAAAAATATTTTTTTCCTTGATGGAGGACCTCAAAAAATTAATTTCTTTTGGACGCATGAATTTTGAAGGATTTTTACCTTTGGAAATGAGTCTTTCAAATTTAATCTTCCTTGGGAAGGTCACCTTCTCCAAAAAATTCTTTTTTCCATTGTGAGAGAATTTTATTTTCTCTCAAATTTAATTTTTTGACTATTTTGTGGCTAATTTTTTTTTGGCATTATTTCTAGAAAACCATAAATAAAAATAATTTGAGGGCATAGACTTTTAGTTTTTGTAGCATTAGATGTGTTCCAGCCATGAGATTTGGTGGAGAGGCTAGAATATGTATTCTCCAATACCCATAAATTGTTTATGGAAATTCCACCTAAAGATGACTTAATTAGATTTATTAGTCAATTTTTAATATTTCTTGTCTCTAAACTTAGGGAATATTATTAATTAATTAGAATGAATTAAGTCATAGTGTGAATGTTCTAGAAATTCACACAGATCAGCGGGGAAATAATCTGGGCCATCGATTATATTTTAATCTTGGCCGTTGGTGCTCCAACAAAAGATTATAAGAAGAAATTGATGGGTAGATGGAGAACATACCAGTGCAGTTACTCAGTTGCTCAGACAGATTGATTTTCTCAGTGGCCGTGATTCAGTAGAGGAGACATAGCCAGACGGTGAGTAGCAGGTGAGAGAGAGAGGGTAGCAGAAGAAGTCCAGAAGGTGGATTTCCGAATTCAGGAAGAAGCAGTGTGCGTATTCCACTAGAGTTCTGCACAGTCACTGTGCAGAGAGTGACGCAAAGGCACCCACGTATGGGCAGAGGGTCCATCTCAGGGTCAGGAAGGCGCTGTGGAAAGTGAGAAATTTCTCAAAAAATTTCTCTCAGTATTTTTCCTCTGTTTAAATTGTCAGAATTCTTGTACTCAGATTTGCTACTGAAGATTAATAAGAAAACCCTTATCTGTGTTTATTTCTGGTAGCATTGGATGTGCTCTAAGTCTCAAATTCTGTAGGGAGGCTTAGACACATGTATTCCAAAATACTCATAAAGCGTTTTGGGAAATTCCACTCTGATGGAGTTTTATTAAAATAATTAATTATTTTTAATGGGAGCCTAAGTCTAAACTTAGGGAATTAAAATATTAAAGTATATTAATAGAACTGGGTGTGAAACTTCTAGAAAAAGACGGAGATTGAGTCAATATGATCTAAGTCGTTGATTATGTTTTACTCTGGGCTGTTGGTTATCCAATGAGAAGATTATAGGGACTTCGATGGGCATTTGGAAAATACACCGAGTGAGTCTAGAGATCAAATTTCTCAAGTGAGTAGCGCATAGCAGCTGGAGGATTTGATCAAGTTGATTCGATTGCAGTGAGGGGTAGTGATAGTTCTGGTTGGTAGATCTCTTCCTGAGCCGGGGAATACATTGCAGAGAGGGCAAAGGGCAACACGCAGAAAATACAGCGTAGCAGCTATGTTGGGTAGCGCAGTGCCACACAGAGGCAGCACTGCAGCCTTGAGGAGATCCGTGATTTTGCTGAGGATTAGTCAGATCCAGTGCCAGAGTGATAGGGTGTGAGACTGAAAGGGCTAGAGATTAGCATCCAACCAACAAAAGATCCAACAGAAGGACGTGACGCAGTCCCCATCCAGAGTGATGCAGATCTGCGCAGAGGTTGCGTGGGGATCATCAGTTCAATGTTGGGTCAGTTTGAGATCTCTAGTGTCAGTGTGAGGTAATCTTCACTAGTTCTCTGTTAGTCAGATTCTCTGTGGATAGCCCTATTCTGGCATCCAGTTGTATTTAGAAACTTCTTCTTAATAAAATCAAACCCTCATCTGCTGCACCAGTTTTCCCGCATTGGGTTTTTCCGGGGACTTAGTCCAAAAAATAATGGTGTAATGTGTCTATTTTCTTGCTCAGATCTTGTTTCTGCAGTTTAATTAGTGAAGGTTGCAATGTATTTTCTTCAGTATTTACTTGTAGAACACAGTAAATAACTTGCATGATTAATCCAACAGGATAAGTAATATCAGTTTGCTGCATAGGGTTCCGGGTTTAGGAATTTTCACAATCTGTTGCACCGATTTGCCCACATTGGGTTTTTTCCGGGGACAATTGTCCAAAATAATTGTGTTAATGTTTTCTATGTGTGTGCTAGAATTTCTCTATTTCCAGCATTTTATTTTCCGCAATAATTTATTGCGAAAATTGCAGTGGTAAATTTATTCGATATTTGCCGTAGCAAATAAACCACATAATCAAATTGACAGTTAGAAGAATATTTTTTAGTTATTGCAATAGATGAATTTTTCACATGGTATCAGAGGATATATGATCATCCAGAGAGCTTAGTTGCAGAGAAAGGAAGATGTTCGCTGCTCAGCGTGGACAACAGTTCGAATCCCTAGAGGGCAGCTCAGTCCCTTGGCCAAGAAAGTCGTAATTCTTGAGGAAAATTAGTTTTTCTGAGAGAGCGACAAAAAAACTTAATTTATCGAGATCAAGAAATTCCAGAGGCAGAGGGGGCAACCCCATATTTTTTGCAGAGAAAATCTCTAGCTGGATGCAATAATTTTGCATTGGTTTGCTGAGTAGAATCAACGTCGGGAGGAAAAATAAATAGCACAGAAAATCATGGACAAAATTAACGGTCAGGATGTTTCAGATTTATCTTCCAGGTTGGAAGATGAATTTCCTTGCTTATCAGGATCAACTTCACCTATTGTCTGGTATATAGATAATGGAGCTTCAGCTCATAGGACAGTTGTTAGAGAATATTTCTCTAGCTACCAGGAGGAGCAGCTTGACTTCCAAATCACTATGGGCAACATAACTAAATGTACTGTACGAGAGGCACCATATAGTTTCAGAGGGAGTTAGGAGCCAAAACCAGCTCTACAAATGTGTTGCATGTGCTTGGATTGGGTATGAACCTAATTTCAGTATCCTAGTTGCAGGACAAGGGGTATGATGCCCATTTCGTAGGGAAGAAAATGTATGTGAAACACTCAAGCTGGAAGAAGGTGAAACAAATTGGATCTAGAAGCAACAGGTTATACAGGTTGTAGCTCGACTCTCCAATGGCACTAATAGGTAGTGACAGTAGCAATGGGAAGGAGCTAAATGAATTATGTCATAGGAGGATGGGACATTTACACCATGGAGCACTCAAGATGCTCAGAGAAACTGTAACAGGGGTTCTAGTTCTTAGTACGGAGCACATCGATGTGTGCAGAGGATGCGTACTTGGGAAGTACACGAAGGCAACATTCCCTAGAAGTGACAACAGAGCAGATGGTGTGTTAGGACTGATACATTCAGATATTTGTGGCCCTCTGTCGACTAGAGCTCTTAGCTCTTAGGGGACAAGGAAGTCGACCCTACCTTTTATAGACAACTCATTGGGTCTCTCATGTATCTGCCATCTGGTCAACACTAGGCCAGATATTTGTTTCGCTATCAATACCCTTAGTCAGTTCATGGTAGAGCCGAAAGGGGTACATTTGGAAGTAGCAAGGCACATTCTGAGGTATGTGCACGAAACAATCGGGTATGGGTTGAAATATACTAGAAGAGATGGCGTCAGATTATGTGGATTCAAAGATGAAGATTGGGCTGGCAATTTAGTGGATAGGAAAAGTACCTTCGAGCACTGCTTCAATGTTGGATCAGGGATGGTTTCTTGGTGTAGCAGGAAGCAAAAGTCAGTAGCATTGAGCTCAACAGAAGTAGAATATATGGCAGCCAACACAGACACGTGCAAATCTATATGGCTTAGGAAGCTGCTTGTGAGCTTGTTCAGGCAAAGGATGGGAGCGACCAGTGTCTACTGTGATCATCAAAGTCACATAAAGCTCTCTGAGAATCTAGTGTTTCATGACAGGTCAAAGCACATAGATATCAGATGTCATTTCATCAGACACTATGTACAACGTGGGGCAGTCCAACTGCAGTATGTTCCCACAAGAGAACAGGTAGTAGACATACTCACGAAAGCTCTAAGGAGAGCTAACTTCATCCAGTTCAGGGAACAAATGGGTATGGTGGAGAACCCGTTTCAGTAGCAGGGACCAGGTACTTTGTACGTTTCTCAGTTGCAGTTGTAGCAACAGCAGACAAGAGGGAGTTGCAGTGTAGATGCAGTGATGGCAGCAGTTCTACAAGGTCAGCACTAGCACAGATGCAACACATATCAAAGTTGTGCAGTGGTTGGTGGGTAGCAGTAGCCAGACATCAACAACATGACAGGAGATGATGCTGAGACAGGGTGTTGTTTAAGTGAGTTACAACACTAGAACACATTACTCGCTATGAGGGAGTGTTAGTTTTTTTAGCATCCAATGTGTTCTAGCCATGAGATTCAGTGGAGAGGCTAGAATACATGCATTCTCCAATACCCAGAAATCATTTATGGAAATTCCAGCTAGAGACGACTTAATTAGATTTATTAGTCATTTTTTAATATTTCCTAAGTCTAAACTTAGGGAATATGATTAATTAATCATAATTAATTATGTGATGGTTTGAAAGTTCTAGAAATTCACACGGATCGAAAGGGAAATAATCTGGGCCATCGATTATGTTTTAATATTGGCTGTTGGTGCTCCAACATAAGATTATAAGAAGAAGTTGATGGGTAGATGGAGAACACACCAGTGTAGTTACTTAGTTTCCCAAGCAGATCGATTTTCTCAGTGGCTGTGATTTAGTAGAGAAGATAGCGCCAAAGGGTGAGTAGCAAGTAAGGGGCAGCGAGAGGAAAGTTGAGATTTTGTGTATTTGGGGTAGCATCAGTTGTGCTCTAGCTCCCAAATTTTGTGGAGGGACTAGAGTACACTTGATCTACAAAACCGAGAAATTGATTTGGGAAATTTCATCTGGTTTAGGAGATATTAAATTAATTAATTATTTTAATGTATTTCCTAAGTTAAAATTTAGGGAATTTAAATAATTAAAGTGAATTTAATTAAACATGTGATGAAATTGTCTTAAGCCACACGGATCAAGCTTTCTTTTAATCTTAGCCATTGACTCAAGATCTGATCATGGCCGTTGGTTTTCCAACGAGAAAAGTATAAAGGAAAGGCTTGGAGTCATTTGTAAAGACACAGAGAAGCAGAGCATTGAAACTAAGCTGAGATTCTAGGGCAGGGTTTGCTAAGAATACTCAGAAGTGTTTCAGCTGCATGAAGGGGAATTTAGGCCAAGGGGATGATCTGATCTTGGGGTCTAGAATACACAAGAGGCAGAGATCATCTCAAGGACAACGTAGAAGAGGAGGGCAGCAACAGCAACAAGGACAATGCAGTCCCTCCAAGGACAGCGTGATTTTTAGCAGGAAACCCTCGAAGGGTTACGCAAAGACCCTAAGAGGCAGCATAGTGATTGCGTCACTCAGTCTAGGGTAACGCAGTCTCTTCCGGAGTAGTGCAGAGTGTTTGAGGGGCTTCAGAGGCTGACGCAGAGGCTTTCAGGGGCAGCGTTGAGGTTTCTAGGCCCTAATCTTGGTTGAGTTCTGTAAATCCCGTTTGAGGTATGGACCAGTCACTATTTTGGCCCTACATAAGCCAGTGAGGTGTAGATCTAGTATATTCTTTGTCGGGTTTTCTAGATCTGGAATCCAGGCTTGTTGTACTTAGGAAATTCTTAATAATAAAACCCTCCAGCAGCCAGAGACTGGTTTTCCTGTATTGGGTTTTTCCGAGGACTATTTGTCCAGAAATCACTGTGTTACCTTGTCTATATGTGCATGAACTTGTTCTAGATCTAGATTGGTAGAGATCTGTTATGTGTTTTGCTTCGATTTTAACTTGAATTTATTCAGTTAATAACTTGTCTAAGTAGGAGGAGCATAACCAGATTAACAGTAATAATTTCTGCATAAAGTGTAAGGATTTAGAAATTTCTACATGGTATCAGAGCAATTGTAGATCTAGGAGGGTCACCAGCAAGAATCTGAAGGTTCTAGCTGTAGGAAGCAGCTGGAAAAGCAACAAAAACGCAGATATGAAGGGACAACGTAGTTTTCAGAGGTAGATTCACGCAGAGGGAAGGGTGACGCTGTCTAACGCTGCCTCCTAGCAAGCCCACACAATTACTGCGCAAAGGCAGCTCAGAAACAACGCTGGATTAGTCTGAAGCCAGGAAGTGTGATGTAGATCTGAATCTGTTAGATCTAGAAAAGATTGAAGAAAAGCTGCATAAATCTAGAAGGCGCTAGTGGGGTTAAATTTCTGAAGTTTTCAGATTTTTAGTCTTAGCACAAGTGACAAAGAGCGGGAGGAGATCAACTTACCAGAGAGTTTCTAGCCAAAGGAAACTTGTAGTTTGATCAGAGGATCAAAGAAGAGTTGAATCTTAGTTGATTTGGTAGATTTCCAAGGAGGAAAATCAGTTGTCAGAGGGAGCAGAAGGTGCATGTTTCACCAAGGGCCTTAGATCCATTTCTCTAGCAAAGAGAAAAGGAAGTTCCAACACATTTTGAGTAGATGGATCCTCATGGACTGCATGATCAGGATAGGCTGGATGGCCTCTCAAACTTTTCATTTTGGAAGGCAAGGATCCTGATAGTCCTTGAGGCATACAATCTTAGAGACCATGCAGAGCAAACTCTAGCCACACTGACAGATTTGGATCTCCTTCGGAAGCATAAGGAGGCTGCTGCGCATGCCAAGCGGCTAATTATGGATGGAATCAAAGACCATATTGTACCACACGTAGCTAAGAAGAAGACAACTAATGAGATGTGGAAGGCCTTGACCTCCCTGTATGACGGAATATCTGTCCAAAGGAAAATGCTGTTGGAGACTCAGATGAGGTCATTCATGATGACCAAGGGAGAAGACATGGAGCATTTTCTCTTCAGATTACAGTCAATCAGAGATCAGCTGACTGCAACTGGTGCAATAGTGGATGATGCTGTGATAGTCAGGACTTCCCTCTATGCAGTCACAGATGAGTGGGAAACCTTTGCCCAAAGTATCTTGGGCAGATCAGACCTTCCAGATTGCGACAACTTGTGGTCAATTCTGCGTCAAGAAGAACTCCGCAGATTCACCAAGAGGCAACATAGCCCTGGATTGAGCAAAGTGAAGAAGGAAGATGAGGACGATGCAACCTTGGCATCAAAGAAGCAGCCAAAGAAGAAGAAGGATCTCTCAAAGATCAAGTGCTTCCAGTGTGGTGAAATGGGACATTTTGCCAGCCATTGTCCTGAGAAGAAAAGGGACAAGGAAGCATCTTCTTCCAAAGAAGCTGTGGCAAATGATGGGTCAGGAGATGATGCAACCATGAGTGCTCATGAACCACAGAGGTGGGGTGATATGGATATGTAGAGGAGCTACATGTCAAAGAAGGCGGAATCCTTGAGCAGCTCATCTCTTCGATCACAAGCGAGCTACGACAACCTTAAGACAATAGCGGGACAAGAGGAGCAGTGGGTGCATAGATCACAGATGAGGCAGAGGTAGAGGCAAATCTGAAGACTGGGAGAAGCAGCGCAGTGCAAAGCAGCAACAATGTAGAAGCAACAGCAACACAGAGGCCGATGTGACTTAAGCAGCGCAGAGTAGAGTTGCTTATGCAGTGCAGAGCTGCAGCAGTGTAGAAGACTTCAGAAGGACGACACAGTGCAACAGCGTTGTGATAGAATTTAACACAAGGGGCTGATGTGACTTCAGTAGTGTAGAGGGAGTCTGATTACGCAGACAGAGCTGTAGCTGTGCATCGTTCTTTAGATGCCAACACAGATCTGTAGCTTATGGAGCTTCAGTGATGAGGATGCAACCCATCTGACTTGTCTGTCAAAGATTGGGCAGGAGATTCAGTTGTTACTCTCAACAACTGAAGTTGCAGTGCAACAGATCAATAGTGGCAGTGCTATGAGTAGCACAGATGTAACATATTGAGAGGGAGCTGCAGTATAGAGGTTGCAGTGGCAGTGGCAGAGTCATGGGCAGCAGTACAGAATGGCAGTAGCAGAGCAGAGTTGAGTGGCAGCAGGCCAAGCTTCAGCAGCATAGAACCAATACTCAAAGTCATGTAATGCATAGTGTGATGTATTGCTAGAGCACACCTTTGATGCTAAGAGGGAGTGTTGAGATTTTGTATATTTGGGGTAGAATCAGTTGTGCTCTAGCTCGCAAATTTTGTGGAGGGACTAGAGTACACATGATCTACAAGACCCAGAAATTGATTTGGGAAATTTCATTTGGTTTAAGAGATAATAAATTAATTAATGTATTTCCTAAGTTAGAACTTAGGGAATTTACATAATTAAAGTGAATTTAATTAAACATGTGATGAAATTGTCTTAAGTCACATGGATCAAGCTTTCTTTTAATCTTAGCCATTAATTCAAGATCTGATCATGGCCGTTGGTTTCCCAACGAGAAAAGTATAAAGGAAAGGCTTGGGGTCATTTGTAAAGACATAGAGAGGCAGAGCACTGAAGCTAAGTTGAGATTCTAGGGCAGAGTTTGCTAAGAATACTTAGAAGTGTTTCGGCTGCAGAGAGGGGAATTTAGGCCAAGGGGATGATCTGATCCCGAGGTCTAGAATACACAAGAGGCAGAGATCAGCTCAAGGACAACGCAGAAGAGGAGAGCAGCAACAACAGCAAGGATAGTGCAGTCCCTCCAAGGACAACTTGATTTTCAGTAGGAAACCCTCAAAGGGTTACGCAGAGATCCTAAGGGGCTGCGTAGTGGCTGTGTCACCCAGTCTGGGGTAACGCAGTCTCTTATGGAGTAGCGCTGAGGGTTTGAGGGGCTTCAGAGGCTGACTTAGAGGCTTTCATTGACAGCGCTGGGGTTTCTAGGCCCTAATCTTGGCTAAGTTCTGTATATCCCATTTGAGGGTGTGGATCAATCACTATTTTGGCCCTAGATCAGCCAGTGAGCTGTAGATCTAGTATATTTTCTGTCGGGTTTTCCAATTCTGGAACCCAGGCTTCTTGTATTCAGGAAATTCTTAATAATAAAACCCTCCAACAACCAGAGACCGATTTTCCTGCATTGTGTTTTTGCGGGGACTATTTGTCCAGAAATAACTCACTTTGTCCATGTGTGCATGAACTTTTTCTAGATCTGGATTGGTAGAGATCTGTTATGTGTTTTGCTTCGATTTTAACTTGAATTTATTCAGTTAATAACTTGTCTAAGTAGAAGGAGCATAACAAGATTAACAATAATAATTTCTGCCTAAAGTGTAAGGATTCAGAAATTTCTACAAGGAAGAGCATAGTCCACTAGAGCTCTGCACAGTCACTGCGCAGAGAGTGATGCAGAGGCACCAGTGTATGGGCAGAGAGTCCATGTCGGGGTCAGGAAGTCGCTGTGGAGAGTGAGAAATTTATCACAAAATTTCTCTTAGTATTTTTCCTCTGTTTAAATTGTTAGAATTCTTGTACTCAGATTTGCTGCTAAATATTAATAAGAAAACCCTCATCTGCTGCACAGGTTTTCCCACATTGGGTTTTTCCAGGGACAATTGTCCAAAAATAACTGTGTTAATGTTTTCTGTGTGTGCTAGAATTTTCTATTTCCAACATTTTATTTTCTGTAGTAATTTATTGTGAAAATTGCAGTAGTAAATTTATTTGATATTTGCCGTAGCAAATAAATTGCATAATCAAATTGATAGTTAGAAGAATATTTTTTCAGTTATTGCAATAGATGAAATTTTCACATAGACATAATTTTAGCCCTCAAAAGGCGTCTAAACACAAAGTTGACGTGTAGAGGTTCTAATTACGAGTACTCTACCCCCTTCAACTTTTACAAACATTTGATTTTACAATTTACATCCAAATAATTATTAAATTTCTGACCAGTTGGAAATTTTGATAATTAAAAATAGACACTTAGACTTAACAAAATTCTGCAAGACTCAAGACATGATCCAGTATGATAATTATACATAGACTCGATACACTAGGACTCACTTAAGACATAACCATCGAGCCCCACCCTAGCTTTGGCGGTATATCTGGTAGAAAAACTCCGCTAATTATCTCTCTGTTTAAAAACACAGATAGTTAATTGAGGTTAAAAAACTCCTTAGGATGAAACTAGTTGAAGAAAATTCCTAAGCTTATGTAGGTGTGTTACATGGCTTCATAGTCATACTAGAATCTTTTTTACAATAAAGGCCCACGGGGCAGCAAAATTTGGGTTTACATGACTTGGCAAACCGCTAAAAGATAATGATGATCTTTGTTTGCTTGACTGCTCGAGCATGATGGAGTGCTTTGAAAAAAATGTATGCTGCTATAGGGTGGTTGACACAGAGTGGTCAACTGAGGTTTTGGTGTTAATTTCGTGGAGCTCTCTCTTTCTTGGCGCTGTTGGCAATACATTGCAACCAACAGGTGCATCAAAGACTTGTTGGAATGTACCTCTAACAGGTGCATCAAAGACTTGTTGGAATGTACCGCTGACAGGTGCATCAAAGACTTGTTGTGATAGTTATAGACTTCTACAAAGATTTCAATGTTGATCCACTTTAGGGTTAAGTCTACCACTTGGAAGGAAGACATTCTAGGGTTTCTTTCCTTCATTTTTCTATTTGGAAATTTATGTAATATATGCATAGGTTGGTTATATATTTGGAGTAAATAATGGTGTACTAGTGGCATATTAATTTCTAAGTATTTACTTTGTTATTAATATATAAAATTGAAAGTTTCTGGTAGTAAGTTTCTCTTAGGATTTTGTTGATTTTTGTAGCATCAAAAAGTGATCTAAGTCTCATATTTGGTGAGGAGGCTTGAACACCAGTATTCCAAAGAACCAAGAAACCGTTTATGGAAATTCCACTCGGTTCATGTTTTATTAAAATAATTAATTATTTTAATGGAGACCCAAAGTCTAAACTTAGGGAAATTAAATAATTAATGGGTATTAATAAAACAGAGTGTGAATCTTCTAGAGAACGAAGATCAAGTCAAGATTTAATCTTAGCCGTTGATTAGACTTCTAATCTGGGATGTTGATTTATCAATAAGAAGATTATAAAGGAAGACTTGAGGGCCATTTGGAAAGCAAGCCGGGCATACACTCAGTAACTCGAGGGAAGTCGATTTTTCAGAATTCAGAATTTGATTTCAGAGGGAGAGTTGCAGGGCGAGGAAGCAGAGGGTCTCCGCAGCAGTTAGAGCTTGAGGAAGAAGGATGCAGAAGGGTAGAGGAGCAACACAGAGGGACAACGCAGTAGTGATGCAGTCTCACGCAGTCTCTACGCAGGGAAACACACAGGGGTGATGCAGTGAAGGCTAGTGAGCTTCTCAGGTGTCATAAATTCTCCGGAGGTCGGGAGAAAAATTATCTCAAGTGTTTTCTTGGAAGTTTCTCAATCGTTTTGCCAGTCATTCCTTGTAAAGAAATTGTTGCTGAAGATTAATATATAAACGCTCATCTGCTGCATCGGTTTTCCCGCATTGGGTTTTTTCGGGGACAGTTGTCCAAAAATAACTGTGTTGATGTGATTGATTCGTGTGCTTTTATTTCACTGTTCTTTTCTCTATATGTACTTGTGTGATAACTGCAGTAGAATTTATTTTGAAATTTACTGAAGGGTTTATTGTAAATAACTTATTGTGAAAAATAAGGAAGAGAAATAAATCAATAATTGCAGTAGTATTTCAGATTTGAAATTTTAACATGGTATCAGAGTTGAGATCAGATAACATGATTGGAGGTTCTGAAATGGAACAAAGTCTTGATGCTGCTGGAGCAGCAACTCGAAAGGGTTCACGCAGTCCTCCGGAGAAAGAGAAAAGCATGGAGGGAAGGTTGGAAAATGACATATCTATATTGTCTTCCAGATTGGAAGAAGATTTTGCTTGCTTGTCAAGCTTTGCTTCCTTAGAGGTTTGGTATATTGATAGTGGAGCTTCTGCACATATGACGGGAATACGAGAATGTTTCTCGAGCTACCAAGAAGAACAAATGAACTTCAAGATCACCATGGGCAATAAGGTGAAATGTACCCCTGTTGGAAGAGGTACCATAGTTTTTCAAATTGAAGCAGGGAATAAGATTCGGGCTACCAATGTGGTGCATGTGCCTAGGTTGGGGATGAACATACTCTCTGTGTCTCAGCTGCAAAAAAAGGCTATGACGTATACTTCATCGACAAGAGAGTATATGTCAAACACCCGAGTTGGAAGAAGAAGGCACATATCGGAGTCAGGAGCAACAAATTGTATAAGTTACAACTCAAATCTTCAATGGCGCTAATAAGCAGCAGTGGTAAGAAGGATTTGAAT
The DNA here is from genome assembly GCA_034641835.2 of Pinus albicaulis. Classification (NCBI taxonomy): domain Eukaryota; kingdom Viridiplantae; phylum Streptophyta; class Pinopsida; order Pinales; family Pinaceae; genus Pinus; species Pinus albicaulis. The sequence goes on along the minus strand of CM076577.1, from coordinate 1,140,937,000 downwards.
GAGCTATGGCACAGAAGAATGGGGTACTTACACCATGGGGCTCGAATAATTGTCAAAGAGATCGTCACAGGAGTTCCAGAATTGAGCACCGAGCGAGATGATGTTTGTAGAAGATTCGTACTAGGTAAGTACACCAAGGCGGCTTACCCTAGCAACAACAACAGAGCTAAGAGTGTGTTGGGACTAATTGTGAAAATTTATGAATATAGAAACCCTACTGCAATATCTTGATTTACTTCTCCTACTTGTTTGATTTAATTAACAAGTTATTATCTGAAATATTCAATAAAATATCAAAGTAAACACAATTGCAGCCTACACATACATACAGATCATTTACTGAAGCATAATGCACACATGATAAAGGACACAGTATTTTTTGGACAATGTCCCTAGAAAAACCCAATGCGGGAAATCAATGCAACAACTCTTAGAGGGTTTGCTTATTAAGCAGAATATCTGAATACAATCAAGGGCACCCGTAATGGTTTGCCCAACAGAGAATTCACGACAGATGTACATATCACTCGGAGGCAAAAAATATCGCTGATTCAGCCGAGGAAGCACTCCTCTGAAAATACTAAATACGAGCCTTTTCTGGCCCACTAGAACCCCAACGATGCTCCTCAAGCCTCTGTGTTAGCTTCTCCTGCCCAGCGTAGACACTGTGCAGCACAGGTTGCCCCTACGTCACCCTTCTGGGCTCAACGTTGCCTTTGCGTCACCCTGAAGGCCCTGCGTCAGCCTTTGTGCTGCCTCTGCGTGAGCCTGGTTGGGTTGCGTCCCTCTTGCTAGGTCTCTGCGTTGCCTGGTACAGATCTGCCTCTTTTCCTTTCTATTCTCGGCCTTAGATCTAAATATCCTCTCCAATCTGCCCCACCAGCATTGCAAGCTCACTCGAAAATTCTCAGCAAACCGCGCCCTAGAATTTCGACTTAGCTCGAGTGCTACCGCTATGTGTGTGTTCTCCAACTAACCCCAAGCCTTCCTTTAATACTTTACTCATTGAGAAATCAACAACTAAGATTAGAAAATACGTGATCCATGTTACTTAGAACATTCTCACCCACATGTTCAAATTAATTCCCTTTAATTATTTAATATCCCTAAGTTAGACTTAGGGTCTCCATTAAAATAATTAATTTATTGAATAACTTTCACACTGGGTGGAGTTTCTCCAAACGATTTCTCAGTCTTGGAGATCTCATGTGTCGTAGCCCCTCCACAAAGTTTCAGAGCTAGAGCACATCCAATGCTACTCAAAATCTCAACACTCCCTCTTGGCAAGGAATATGCACTAGCAACACTTCACTCCAGAAGCGTTACTTTGATCTTTGGCATCGATCCCCTGCACTGTTGATGCTCGGCCTGCTGCCCTTCATCCACCGCGCTACTGCTTTCTATACTGCTTCCCATGTCACTGCCACATCTGTAGTTCAGCTCTCTCTCAAATGCTGCATCATGCTGCCCATAGCATTGCCACTGCTAACTGCTGCATTGCAACTCAATTGCTGAGAAATAAGCAACTGAAAGACATCAGCCAACAATTGACAGACAAGTCAGTCTGGCTGCATCTCATCACTGAAGCACCCTATGCTGCTGCTCTGCGTTGTTTCTCTATAGCCTCTGCGCTGCTGCTGTTCTGCACTACGTAAGCACTGCCCCTCTGTGTTGTTGAAGTCCCATCAGCCTCTGCGCTGCTGCTGCCACTGCACTACACTGCTCCACTCTTCAGCGTTAAAGCACTGCCTAGTGCCTTTCCATGATCCTCTGCATCCACTGACTCTGGTCATCTTGCTATTGTCTTTAATGGCTCCCATAGCTCGTATGTGATCCAAGAGTTTGGGTACCTCAAGGATCCTGTCGTCCACCATCTGCAGCTCACTCTACAGATCTATGTTGCCCCACCTCTTCTCTCGAGGTACATGAGCACTCATGGCCACATCATCATTGTTGCCGTCATCCCCTTTCGCTGATGCTGCCTTGGAATCCGAATCTTCCTTGCCCTTCTTCTTAGGAAAATTATTGGGGAAGTGTCCCAATTCGCCACATCTGAAGCACCGGACCTTGGATGGGTCCTTCTTCTTCCCTTGTTGCCTTTGTCCCTTAGGTGCTAGGGCCGCATCTTCCTCCTCCACTTTCTTATTCTTGACTCCTCCGCTGCTGAATTCCCTCTTGGTTATTCTCCTGATCTCCTCCTGTTGAAGGATTGCCCACATGTCCCCCCAGTTTGGAAGTTGTTCTATGCCCAAAATGCTTTGGACAAAGGTATCCCACTCATCGGTGACTGCATTCAGGGCAGTCCTCACCATGAGTCCATCATCAGGAGTTGCCCCCATGGCAATCAACTGGTCTTAGATAGTCTGCAATCTAAAGAGGAAAGGATCGATCTCCTCTCCCTTGTGCATCTGGAGCATTCGCATCTGATTATCCACAAGCATCTTCCTCTGGATGGAGCTACCTTGATACAACGTGGTTAATGGCGTCCACACCTCGTTTGTCATATTCTTCTCGGAAATATGCAAAACCACATGATCTTTCACTCCATCCATGATCAAGCGTTTAGCCCGCGCGTGATTCTAATTGAACTTCTTTAGAGGATCAGCATTGGTCGACACAACTAGGATGTTCTCGGCATGGTCTCTGATGCCATATTCATCAAGGACTGTCAAGATTCTGGCTTTCCAGATGGCAAAGTTAGACACACCGTCTAACCTATCCTGATCTCTCAGTCCATACAGGACCATCTCTGCTTAAATTGTCAGAGCAAGTGCTCTTCTCCCTTGTACTGCTGCTACACTTAGCAAAAGACTGGATCTGGGTTTCTTGACGATAGAAACCCTCTAGAGGATATGCTCCCTCTGACAAATGATTTCCCTCCCAGAAATCCTTCACCAATTCTGTCGAATCAGCCCTCTACAATCACTCCACTTGATCGAAACTCAAATTTCTTGGCTAGAAAATCTGCTGAGGAACTGTTTCTCCTTACTTTGTCAACCCTACTAGGCACTGTTCTTCACCAATAGAAACAATGCCCCACCAACAACTTCGAAGATCAAAGAACTGTACTTCTAGCCACGGAAACTGGCACAACGTCACTCCCTCTTGGACCGCGTCACCCTCTTGGGCCTGCATCAGCCTCTGCGCCACCACAACATGAGCTTGACAGGCTCTACGTCACCCTTTTGGGCTTGCGTTAGCCTCTGCGTCACCCCTGCAGGGCCTTTGCGTTGTCCCTCTGGTGCTGTGCTTCCTCTTTTTGAATCTGTGCAGCTTCAGCTGCCCTCCTGCAACAAAAAAATCTTTAGCCCTATGCCGATGGCTTTAGCTTGGTCTGCAATCGCTCTAATACCGTGTGAAAATTTCTGAATATAGAAACCCTACTGCAATATCTTGATTTACTTCTCCTACTTGTTTGATTTAATTAACAAGTTATTTTTTGAAATATTCAGTAAAATATCAAAGTAAACACAACTACAGTCTATACAAACATACAGATCATTTACTGAAGCATAACGCACACATGAAAAAGGACACAGTGTTTTTTGGACAATGTCCACGGAAAAACCCAATGCAGGAAAACCGGTGCAACAACTCTTGGAGGGTTTGTTTATTAAGCAGAATATCTGAATACAATCAAGGGCACCAGTAATGGTTTGTCCAACAGAGAATTCACGGCAGATGTACCTATCACTCAGAGATAGAAAATATGGCTGATTTAGCTGAGGAAGCACTCCTATGAAAATACTGAATACGAGCCCTTTCTGGCCCACTGGAACCCCAACGTTGCTCCTCCAGCCTTTGCGTCAGCTTCTCCTGCCTAGCATAGCCACTACGTAGCACAAGTTGCCCCTACGTCACCCTTCTGGGCTCAGTGCTGCCTCTGCGTCACGTTGAAGGCCCTGCGTCAGCCTCTGCACTGCCTCTACGTGAGCCTGGATGGGATGTGTCCCTCCTGCTTGGTCTCTGCGCTACCTGGTACGGATCTACTTCTCCATCTTTGTATTCTCGGCCTTGGATCTGAATATCTCTCTCCGATCTACCCCTCACCTTTACTGCAAGCTCACTCGAAAATTCTCAGCAAGCCGCACCCCAGAATTTCGACTTAGCTCAAGTGCTACCGCTCTGTGTGTATTCCCCAACTGACCCCAAGCCTTCCTTCAATACTTTTCTCTTTGAGAAATCAACGATTGTGATCTAATCTTTAATCAACAGCTAAGATTAGAAAAGACTTGATCCATGTTACTTAGAACATTCTCACCCACATGTTTAAATTAATTCCATTTAATTATTTAATTTCCCTAAGTTAGACTTAGGGTCTCCATTAAAATAATTAATTTATTGAATAAATTTCACACCGAGTAGAATTTCTCCAAATGATTTCTGTGTGGAATTTCTCCAAACGATTTTTGGGTCTTGGAGATCTCATGTGTCCAAACCCCTCCACAAAGTTTCGGCGCTAGAGCACATCCGATGCTACCCAAAATCTCAACACTAATACACTCAAATATCTGTAGACCTATGTCCACTAGAGCTCTTAGTGGTGTCGAATACTTCATCACCTTCATAGATGACCATTCCAGGATAACTTGGATCTACTTTCTAAAGACCAAGGATGAGGTCTTTGATCGATTCAAAGAGTTTAATGCTCTGGTTGAGAGTCTGACAGGAAAGAGGATAAAGATATTGCGGTCAGATAATGGTGGAGAATATATTGATAAAGACTTCACAGGTTTCTGCGCAAGGGAATGCATTAGAAGAGTGGACTGCTCCGTATAGTGCGGAGCAGAATGGAGTTGCAGAGAGGAAGAATAGAAATATTGTTGAAGCAGTGAGGGCGATGCTGTATGATCAAGATATGCCCAAATTTCTATGGGCAGAAGCATGTAGTATAACTGTGTATGTTCTGAACAAGATTCCTCACAGGGCACTAGGTAAGATTACACCAGAGAGTGTCTTCACTAACAGAAAGCCAAAAGTGAGTCAGTTCAGGATTTTTGGTGGTTTGGCATGTTGCCATATACCCAAAGAGAAGAGGAAGAGGAAGAAATTGGATCGGTTTGGTGGGATATAGTGAGAATGCTAAGGCATATAGAATCTACATTCCTGGCAGTAGGGAGATTGTAGTACGACGGGATGTGAAGTTCATGGAGGAGAGAGCTTTCACGAAATCCCAGGAGGTGCCTTGCGAAACGCAGTTAGAGGATGATCCATTGGTCCAACCACTTCGACCATCCGAAACCAACACCAATGCTTCTCTAGGACAGAAGGATCCAAGAGTATTAACTCAGGAGGATTCATAGGAAGATCCACCCACTACCAGCAGAAGAACGAGCTAGGAGTTACGATAGATTTTGAGGGACGTATAGGAGTTTGTTGGACCTCCTAGAAACGAGAAGAGGCAGTGTAGACAACCTGACAGGCCCAAAGCCTTGGTAGCTCAGGTTGGGGAACCCTCTAGTTTCCAGGAGGCAACTCAACATCAAGTATGGGTAGATGCAATGGTGGAAGCTTACAGTTCCATCATGACTAATGATGTCTGGGAAGTGGTTCCTAGGCCTTAGAACATATCAGTTGTGGGTTTGAGATAGATCTACAAGATTAAATATGCTGCAGATGGCAACGTGGAAAAATATAAAGCCAGGTTCGTGGCTAAGGGGTATGCTCAGAAGGAGGGGATAGACTATGAAGAAACCTTCACTCCAGTAGCCAGATATACTTCTATTAGATCCGTGATATCCCTTGCAGCGCAGATGGGGTGGGAGATTCACCAAATGGATGTTAAGACTACATTCTTGAATGGGGTGATAGAAGAAGAAGTATATATTGAACAACTAGAGGGCTTTGAGATGCATGAGAAGAAGACTCATGTATGTAGGCTTAAGAATGCTTTGCATGGACTTAAGCAAGCACCTAGAGCTTGGTACAATCGAATTGATGGTTACTTGCAGAAGATGGGATTCGTCAAGAGTGACGCAAATCCTAATCTCTACTATCTGACAGTAGGGAATGAGCCTTTGATACTGGTATTGTATGTGGATGACCCTTTCCTGACAGGCTCATCTAGGCTCATTAAGGATTGCAAGGAGAACCTAGCTGCAAAATTCAACATGAAGGATCTGAAACTGATGCATTATTTTGTGGGGTTGGAAGTTTGGCAGCAGAAGGGTGAAATCTTCCTTGGTCAAGGGAGATATGCTACAAAAATTCTGAAGTGGTTCAGGATGCAGGATTGTAGATCCATGGTTACTCCAATGATCATCAACTGGAAGAAGATTGATGTGTCTGAAGATGAAGAGGTTGATCCTACCTTATACAGGCAGCTCATAGGGTCCCTGATGTATCTGGTCAATACTAGGCCGGACATTTGTTACGTTGTCAACACCCTCAGTTAGTTCATGGTGGAACCAAGGAGGGCACATTGGGTAGCAGCCAAGCATGTTTTCAGATACATACGAGGAGCAGTCAAGCATGGATTAAGATACACCCGAGGCAATGCCATTAAACTGAGTGGGTTCAATGACGCAGATTGGGCTGGAAGTTCAGTAGATTGGAAAAGTACCAGTGGGTATTGTTTCAAAATTGGATCAGGGATGACTTCTTGGTGCAATAGGAAATGGAAGTTCGTAGCTCTGAGCTCAGCTGAGGCGGAATATATGGCAGCCAACACAACTTATTGTGAAGCCATATGGCTTAGGAAGTTGCTTGTGAATCTACTCAAGGAAAATATGGAAGCGACCAACATTCTATGTGATAATTAGAGTTGCATCAAGCTCTCTGAGAATCTTGTGTTTCATGATCGGTTGAAACACATTGACATCAGGTGTCATTTTATCAGAAACTGTGTCTAGCAGGGAGCTGTACAGTGTTAGTACACTCCGACAAGTGAACAGGTGGCAAACATCCTTACTAAGGCTCTGGGAAGTACAAAGTTTGTTTATTTCAGAGAGAAGATGGGGATGATCAAGAATCTGTTTTAGTAGCAGAAATGGACAAGTGCAGAATTTGAGAGGGAGCTGTAGTACAGATGAGGCAATGACAGTGGCAGTGTCATGGGCAGCAGTACAAAAGGCAACAATGCAACAGATGAGGGGCAACAACCAAGCATCAACAACGTAGAGGATGTCTCAAAAGTCAGAGCAATATGCAACAGGAAAATTGCTAGAACACTTTCCTCGCTAAGCGGGAGTGTTGATTTTGGTAGCACCAGAAAGTGATTGAAGTCTCATATTTGGTGAGGAGGCTTGGACACGAATATTCTAAAGAACCCAGAAACCGTTTGTGGAAATTCCACTCGGTTCATGTTTTAGTAAAATAACTAATTATTTTTAATGGGTACCCTAAGTCTAAACATAGGGAAATTAAATGATTAATGGGTATTAATCAATGTGGAAAAAGTCGAAGTCGGGATTAAATCGACAAGGGTCCAAAAGTTGAAAAACTCGACAAAGTCGGGAGTTTTTTGAAAAAGTCGGCAAAAAGTCGGCAAAACTAAAAAAATACAAAAATATTCATATTTTGAAAAAATCCCGACTTTTTGGAAAAAATCCCGATTTTTTCAAAAAAAATTAAAATATTATTAAAGAAACTACTTCACTCACGATTTTTTGGAAAAAATCGGCAAAAATTCGGGACTTCGAGGATAAAATCGCGACTTTTTCAGGGATGAAAAAGTCGGCAAAAAGTCGGCTCAGGGAAAAATTCGGGATTTTTTCAAAAAGTTGGGACTTTTTGCCGACTTTTTCCACACTGGTATTAATAAAACAAAGTGTGAATCTTCTAGAGAACGAAGATCATTTCAAGATTTAATCTTAGCCATTGATCAAACTCCTAATCTGGGTCGTTGATTTATCAATGAGAAGATTATAAAGGAATGCTTGATAGCCATTTGGAAAGCAAGCCGGGCATGCACTCAGTAACCTGAGGGAAGTCGATTCTTCAGAATTTAGAATTTGATTTCAGAGGGAGAGTTGCAGGGCTGAGGAAGTGGAGGGTCTTAGTAGTAGTCAAAGCTCAAGGAAGAAGGATGTAGACGGGTAAAGGAGCAACATAGAGGGACAACGCAGTAGTGACGCAGTCTCATAGAGTCTCTGCGCAGGGAAACACGCAGGGGTGATGCAGTGAAGGCTAGTGAGGCTCTCATGTGTCAGAGATTCTCCGGAGGTCGGGAGAAAAATTATCTCAGGTGTTTTCTTGGAGGTTTTTCAATCATTCTGCCAGTCATTCCTTGTAAAGAAATTGTTGCTTATGATTAATATATAAACCCTCATCTGCTGCACCGGTTTTTCCACATTGGGTTTTTCCGGGGACAATTGTCCAAAAAATAATTGTGTTGATGTGATTGATTTGTGTGCTTGTATTTCACCGTTCTTTATTCTATATGTACTTGTGTGATAACTGCAGTAGAATTTATTTCGAAATTTACTGAAGGGTTTATTGTAAATAACTTATTGTGAAAAATAAGTAGGAGAAATAAATCAATAACTGCAGTAGTATTTCAGATTTGAAATTTTAACAGATTTGTCGCTTTTCATTTTGAGGCTAAATTATTGTGACTCACTTGTCATTTATTTGATTGGTGTTCTCTTTTCAGGTTGTTGGTACATTATATACTCACCACCAGAAACTTGTTATTGTTGATACACAAGCTGCTGGTAATGACCGAAGACTTGCCTCCTTTATAGGTGGGCTAGATCTCTGTGATGGTCGTTATGATACCCCAGAGCATTCTTTGTTTAGGACTCTTACGACTGTACATAAAGATGATTATCACAATCCTACTTTTATGGTAAGCTCGGATAATCAACTTTATTTTCTGGTTTTTGTAAAAATATAATACTTTTTCACATGCAAACTTTTCCAGATTGTAGTCAACTGTATTAATTTATTTTTCTATACATAACTATTTGCAATATTGTTGTCTTTATTTGATTTTTGTAATCACATAATGTGTTAAATTTGTAATCCTTGTTCTCTCTTTACTGCAAGTGAGGCCTTTTCTACGTTGGTTTTGTAATTGTTGAAAAACAAGTTATTTTCCAGATAGCTTATCTCCTTTACATTTAACCTTGTCTTATTATTTGCCGCTGGCTTTCCATGGTTCCAATTTCTGATATTTTCCGCAATTCACGTATTTACTTTTATGTGGAGTAGCATCAGTTCGTCACAAAGAATATTCAATTATCTTGCATTTCAGATACAAACTGTAGTTCTCTAGTGAGTTTCATTTTATTTTATCTGATTGGGCCAATATCAGGGAACAGTTGATTCTGGTGGCCCAAGAGAACCCTGGCATGATTTGCACTGTAAAATAGAAGGTCCTGCTGCATATGATATCCTTAAAAATTTTGAACAACGCTGGCAAAAATCAACAACATGGCATGAGATTGGTAAACGTTATAAGGTAATTTCTGGATGGCGTGATGATGCACTAATCAATTTGGATCGGATATCATGGATTCGTAGCCCCAAAATGAATGTTCCTAGTGGCGATCCTCATTTATGGGTTTCAGCGGAAGATGATCCAGACAATTGGCATGTGCAGGTTGGTGATGATAATTTTTTAATGTAAAATGTGCATTCTTCAGTTTTGTAATTGGAAAATTTTGAGGTAATGCAGCTTTTTTTCGAAGAAATAGTTAATGACAGGGTTTGTTTTCACTTATACTAGGTTTTCCGTTCGATTGATTCTGGATCAGTGAAAGATTTTCCAAACTCTGTCACAGAAGCACAAAGTCAGGTGAATCTGTTGAGCTCAGTCTTCAAGCTTGATGCTTTAGTCTTTTGAATATAGCTTTTGTCTGTGGTTGAACTGTGAACCTTTGCTTGCTTTTGATGGTTTATATAATATGATTTCGCTGATAAAGATTTTTACTGATGGTAGATGGTATGATTGGCCTACACTGTTGCAGAATCTTGTCTGTGTAAAAGATCTGGTTATAGATGAAAGTATCCATACAGCTTATATTAAAGCCATCCGATCTGCCCAACACTTCGTCTACATTGAAAATCAATACTTCCTGGGATCTTCTTACAACTGGACATCTTACAAGAATGCAGGTATGGATCTGTTTGGCTTGATTTTGACTTAGCTAAATGAGTTTGCACTAACCAATTTTTAAAAATAAAATGTTTTGCTGATTATACCCTTCTACAGTCATTATTGCATTAAGAGAAGTGAGGTGCTCTACAGCCGAGTGTGGGGTAGGTCATATTTGTGTGTTTGTGTCTTTGTTCAAGAGTGGGCTCACTAATAAAATAAAATGGAAAAAATGAGTTGGCATCTTATTTGTTTAATTATCATAATGTCAAGAAAAGGCAATGCATTATTTATCTCGCCAATATTCAAACAACTATAATCTAGCATACATCCACCTTAAACTTGGATCTTTTACATGTCAAGAGGGAGAAAAAAGTTGAAAACGAGAGGTGCAAACCCCAATATTTATTAATTAATATCAGAGGGTGCAACAAGATTGAGGTTTGCACCTTGAGTTTTTATTATGCCTCTTGGTGCACAATAGTGCACAATAGATCCAGGGTTAAGATGGATCTGTGCCATTTGTCAATGTTCCACCAAGGCTTCGGTGCAGGGAGACACGGGTGCGGGGAAACGCACAGGTGGGACGTGTGGGAGTACCCTGAAATTTTAGGGAAATTTCGGGAGTGCGGGGAGTCGTCGGGGTATATAATTTTTAATTATATATATATATATATATATATATATATATATATATATTTCAAGTTCGTATTCATTGTTAAATAATGAAAGCATAAATATTAAATTTTAAATAGACTAATAGTAATATAGTATATACTATATACTAATATGAATACTAATACATTGAAAATTGAAATTTGATCTACACATGATAAAATTTAAATTCATAATTGAATTGAATAATGACATACATTGATCCATCCTCATCGTTCATTTTGATATATACGTCATTCATATGACATATTCATTATTTTGATATTCATCCATAATCATTGATCATTCAATAAATAAATTCAATAATGAAATCTTCAAATACATTGATCCATGATTCCATATCATTCATCATTCTACAATCTACAATTTACATTGATTTAAAAATTAATTTCATCATTCATCATTCTAAAATCGAAATTGAAAGCAAAACATACTAGAAGTCTAGAAGTAGATAGTAAATACTAAAGTTTGAACTTTGAACACTAAATAGTAAATAGTAAATTTATACAACTCAAAGTTTGAAACTCAGAAATAGTTAAGAGCGAAGAGAGAATCAATAATCAGTTTGAGGTCATCAATTGAAAAGTAAAAATGGATAATGATCACTAAAAATAAAATCAACATCAAGGACACAAAGAGGTCAAGGTCACCGTTGCAGAGGTCAGCTGGAGGTCGAAGAGCTAGAAATGAAATGAATCATTGAATAATGAATCGTAATTTTTTTAAAACTTACCATTTTGTTTTTTTTGTTTTATTTATTATTTTAATTTTAAATTTTCTTATATTTTTTGACTTTATACTATATGATAGTCATTTTTTTTTTACATTATGTGTCATTAGACAAACCTAAGGGGGGACGCGTCCCCCTTTAAAAGGGGGACGCCCAGAAGCACCCTTTTTGGGAAGTCGCGCCCCCTTCAAAAGGGGGATGCCCAGAAGCACCCTTTTTGGGGAGTCGTGTCCCCCACACCGGGGAAACGCACCCCCTTGCGTCTCCCCGAGACTCCCCAAAAAGGGTGCGTGGGGAAATGCACCCCCAGGAGACTCCTCGTCTCGGGTGCGAGGGGTGCATGTGAAAATTTCTGAATTTTACTAATGCAGAAATCTACTGTTAGATCTGGTTATGCTTCTCCTACTTAATTAAGTTATTAATGCTGAAACTTCAGATTAACATCGAAGCAAACATATAACAGACTTTCATCGATTCAGATCTAAAACAGAAAAGTACATGCACACATAGACAAAGTGACACAAGGATTTTTTGGACAATAGTCCCTGGAAAAACCCCAATGCGGGAAAACCGGTCTTCTGGCTACTGAAGGGCTGAGTCACAGGACACGTCCCTCAGGATCTCGTGTCCTGTATTTTATGCGTTGGACAACAAACGTGCCCTAAAACGTGTCAAAAACTTTTTTCTTCGTGTCCTCCAATTGAGACACGTGTTTTGGACGTGGCAAAAAAGTGCCCTAATGTTTTTGGCTCTTAGGACACGTGTCCCATGAAATGTGATATTTGAAACCTGCAACATGGTTTATTTTTGGGTTTTTTTGTCATTGTTCGTCGCCGAAGTTGACTTTGCTAGCTGCCAAAATCAAATTTGTTGTGCAGTGTGAGGAATTCCATCATATTCAAGCGAAATGCTCACAACTTCACATTGAGAGCACAGTTGACAACTTCACATCGACCTGGACTTGGAGATGCAAGAGACGAGCATTCATATGCTTTGTCAAGGGTTTGGAGCACTTAAATTTTTGAAAAGTTGTGTTACAGCCTATGGAACTTAACTTTATTATACATCCGTGACCACATTTTATGACAAAGTGACCACGTATAGATCGTGTGTTGAAATAAAAAGCCCACATCCCCATCATGTGCTCATTGCTCACTACACCTTCAAGGTCTAAAGGGAGGGAAAGCTCAATTAACGCTTTGGTCAACAGTTTAGTTTGAAGTTTGAACACATAAATTTATAATTTATAAACTACCTTATGTGAAGTTTGAACATGATCGAACTTGTTTTAAGTTAATAAAAAAAGTTATAACATGAACAATGAACATTGAACTGTGAACATCATTGATGTAGTAAATTAATAAACTAACTAGTAAATAGTGTATACTAAATACTAAATAGATATCATCATGATTCATATATATATGGATCATGCACTATGTTTCAGTATTTTTTTAATATATATATATATATATATATATATAAAACATGTCCCTCGTGTCCTGTTTCCGAGGTCGTTGTGTCTCGTGTCGAATACTCGTATTTACGTGTCCTTCGTGTCTTGTGTCCTCGTGTCATGTGACTTAGCTGAAGGGTTTTATTATTAAGGTTTTTCTGAATACCACAAATCTGAGTTCCAGATCTATAAAACTCGACAAAGAAAATATAGATCTGCAATTAACCTGCTGTTCTGAAGCCAAAATATTGCCTGATCCACACCCTCAAATGGGATTTATAGGACTTAGCCAGATTTTGACCCTAGAAACCCTAGCGCTGCCCCTGAAGCCTCTGCGTCCCTTTGCGTTGGCCTGGAGAGCGCTGCGTAACCCTAGACTGGGTGACGCAGACCCTACGCTGCCCTTGTGATTCGAATGGAAAATGGCATTCACCCATAGTATTCATCCACCCATGTTATCCATCCACCCATGGAATTTACCCATGATATTGTAAATGGCGTCGACCCATGGTATTCATCCACCCATGATATTTATTCGTCCATGGTATTGTAAGTGACATCTATCTGTGATATTCATTCACCCATGGTATGTATCCACCCATTGTATTCATCCACACATGGAATTTACCCATGGTATTGTAAGTGGTATTTACCCATGGTATCCACCTATGGTATTGTAACTCAAAAAAATGCTATAAATAACAAGCCTCACTTTGTAAAATGATAGATTGTTCACCACAATGTAGCTTCTACAATTATTCTCTATTTTAATAAAACAAGTTTCTTTGTGGTTTTCTTTGTTGTGTGTTCTCTCTTTTTTCTGGCATTATAATTTTGCAGATCTTGTTAGATCCATCTCAATTTTTTAGATCTTGGGGGCCTTCCCCCAAGATCTGGATCAGTGGTATTAGATTTAGGTTACGCCTCCATGGGAATGAGGGTTTGAAATATATTTCAGTTTCAAAGTTTTGCAGCAATCTTCCACAAACTCCATGATTTTTTTTGGGTGGCGAGTTTGCAGATCAGATCTGAAACTTTTGGTAAAAAATTTACAAAAACAAAGACCAATTCTGGATTCCTTGTGAAGAAATACTCAAATTAAAAAAAAATCGGTCGAATCAGAGTCCGGACGAGGGAGTTATGGCTGATTTAAAATCAGTTATTTTTTTAGAAATTTTGTGACGGCGGGACAATTCTAGCACAAATCTGAGAGTCTAGAGTCTCCAGATAGCAATTTCAAAAACATGGGAAGATGCAGAATGATCATTCCATTTCTAAAAACAGGTTATAATAAATATTCCGAGTTATATTGACCGAGTTATGCTCATTAATCTAAAGCAGCATTTGGAGCGGGTTCCCTTTGGAAACGTGCCCTCCCACCCCTCTTTAGTAGGCACTTGCTTCACATTCATCAGTTTCAGCATAACAGTGTTCGACTTGGGTTATTTGGAGACGTGCCCTCCCACCCCAAACTATGTAGGCACCTGCTATTTGATCAACAATCAACATCACGGTTATGGGTCAACCATACAAAATCCTTCTCATCAAAGTCCATTTGCTAGGCCGCACACTGTTAGTAACACAGTTGGTCACAAGCATTACAGGGTATCTTTATCCTTGGATCTTCGTTTGTCATGGTTTTGGGTCATCCACAAACCCACACTTCATCGAAGTCCATTTTAGGCCATACACTATCAATATCACAGTTGGTCACAAGCATTACAGGGTATCTCTATCCTCGGATCTTCGTTTGTCATGGTTTTGGGTCATCCACAAACCCACACTTCATCGAAGTCCATTTTAGGCCATACACTGTCAATATCACAGTTGGTCACAAGCATTATAGGGTATGTCTATTCTCGAATCTTCGTTCATCATGGTTATGGGTTAACTACACAAAACCCTTCTCTTCAATGACTCTTGATATTCAACAAAGGCTTCTTAGGATGGAACTTCATGAAATGGGGACCATTGCTTCTTAAGGAGGGAGGAATGATTCGAATGGAGAATGGCATCCACCCATGGTATTCATCCACCCATGTTATCCATCCACCCATGGAATTTACCCATGGTATTGTAAATGGCATCGACCCATGGTATTCATCCACCCATGATATTTATTCGCCCATGGTATTGTAAGTGACATCTATCCATGATATTCATTCACCCATGGTATGTATCCACCCATGGTATTCATCCACATGGAATTTACCCATGGTATTGTAAGTGGTATCTACCCATGATGATATTCATAGTATCCACCTATAGTATTGTAACTCAAAAAAGGCTGCCATATAACAAGCCTCAGTTTGTAAAAGGATATATTGTCCACCACAACATAGCTTCTACAGTTATTCTCTATTTTAATAAACAAGTTTCTTTGTGGTTTTATTTTATTTGTGTTCTCTCTTTTTTTCTGGCTTTCTAGTTTTGAAGATCTTGTCAGATCCATTTCAATTTTCTTAGATCTTGGGGGCCTCCCAATGATCCGAATGCTGAAATTTGTGCATAGCCTAGAGATCTATTGCAGCAGTCTAGAGAGGCAGCAGCAAGCATGGCGCCTGTGATGAGCTATTTGCCTCTCTCTTCTTCTTGCTCTTGCATCTCTTGTTGCCCTTGTTGCCTCTTTAGGCTGCTCTCTTTGCCTCTTGCTAATTCTGAGCACTGGGATCAAGACCATCCTTTGCCTAAACTCCTAACTCCCCTCTCTGCAGTTGAAACACTTCTGAGTATTCTTAGCAAACCCTGCCCTAGAATCTCAGCTTAGCTTCAGTGCTCTGCCTCTGTGTGTCTTTACAAATGACCCCAAGCCTTTCCTTTATACTTTTCTCGTTGGGAAACCAACGACCATGATCAGATCTTGAATCAATGGCTAAGATTAAAAGAAAGCTTGATCCATGTGACTTAAGACAATTTCATCACATGTTTAATTTAATTAACTTTAATCTTTCAATTTTCCTAAGTTAGACTTAGGGTCCTTAATTAAAAAGATTAATTAATTTAATATCTCCCAAATTGGATGAAGTTTCCCAAATCCCTTTCTGGGTATTGGAGATCTCATGCACTCTAGTCCCTCCACAAATTTTGGGAGCTAGAGTACATCCGATGCTACCCCATCACACAAGAAAACTCAACACTCCCTCTTAGCGAGGAATGTGCTCTAGTAAAAACTCTGCTTCATCCTAAAGCTCTGCACTGATCTCTGGTGTGGGTCTTTGCATTGATGCTGGACCTGCTGCCCGTTATCACTATGTTGCTGCTGCCATTCTGTACTGTTGCCCATGACGCTGCCACTGCCACTGGTACATCTGTATTGCAACTCCCTCTCAATCTGTTGCATCTGTGCTACCATTTGCTGCACTGCATCTTCAATTGCTGAGAAAAGTAACTGAATCTTCTGCCCAATCTTTGACAGACAAGTCAGTTGGGCTGCATCTTCATCACTGAAGCTCCATCGACTGCTAATCTATGTTTTCATCTAGAGGATGATGCACAGCTACAGCTCTGCACTGTGTAAGCAGACTTCCTCTACACTGTTGAAGTCATATCAACCCCTTGTGCTGAAATCTCTCACGTGGCTGCTGCACTGCGTTGTCCTCCTGAAGCCCTTACGTTGCTGCAGCTCTGCTCTGCGTAAGTTTCTCTGCTCTGTGCTGCTAAAGTCACATCAGCCCCTACGTTGCTACTGCATCTGCACTGCGCTGCTCCTTCCAGCCTTCAGATCTGCCTCTGCTTCATCTGTGATCTTTGCACCCACTGCTCCACTTGTCCCGCTACTGCCTTAAGGCTCCCGTAACTTGGATGTGATCCAAGAGTCGAGCTTCTCAGTGATCCTGTCCTCATTCTGTAGCTGCTCTACAGATACATGTCGCCCCACTTTCGTGGTTCATGAGTGCTCATGGCTGCATCGTCTTTTGATCCATCATCTGCCACAACAACCTTGGAAGAAGAAGCTTCCTTGCCCTTTTTCTTCTGAGGATAATTGTTGGTGAAAAGTCCTAGTTCGCCGCATTGGAAGCACTTGATCTTTGATAGATCCCGCTTCTTCTTCCCTTGTTGCCTCTTTGATGCCAAGGCTGCATCTTCTTCATCTTCCTTCTTCACCTTACTCGATCCTGTGCTGTACTGCTTTTTGGCAAATCTGAGAGTTCTTCTCGACGCATGATTACCCACAAGTTGTCCCAGTCGGGAAGGTCCGCTCTGCCCAAGATACTTTGGACAAAGTTTTCCCACTCATCTGTGACCGCATTGAGAGCAGTCCTGACCATCACATCATCCTCCACCTTTGCACCTGTGGCAGTCAACTGGTCTTTGATCGACTGTAATCTGAAGAGAAAATGTTCCATGTCTTCCTCCTTGGTCATCATGAATGACCGCACCTGAGTCTCCAGAAGCATCTTCGTTTGGACGGACTTTCCCCTCATATAGGGATGTTAAGGCCTTCCACATCTCATTAGCTGTTTTCTTCTCAACTATGTGTGGGACAATATGGTCCTTAACTCCATCCATTATGAGTTGCTTGGCATGTGCCACGACTTCATTATGCTTCCTTAGGAGATCTGCATCGGTCAGTGTGGCCAGGACTCGTTCTGCATGGTCTCTTAGACAATATGCCTCTAGGACTGTCATGATTCTAGCCTTCCAAACTGCAAAGTTGGATAGGCCATCCAATCTATATCTTGATCACGCAGTTCGTGAGGTGCCATCTGCTCAGAAAATCTGTTGGAGCTGCTCCTCTCTACGTTAGAGATCTGGATCCTTGGCGAAATAGGCACCCTATGCTCCCTTTGATAACTGATTTCCTTTCCTGGAAATCCGCCAAATCAATCAACGATCAGCTCTCTTCGATCCTCTGATCGATTTGCAAGTTTCTTTGGCTAGAAACCCTCTGAGAAGCTGATCTCCTCCCGCTCTTTGTCACTAGTGCTTAGGCTAAAATTCTGAAAACTTAAGAAATTTAATCCCACCAGCACCTTCTAAAGTTCTACAGCTCTGCTTCAGGCACTTCTGGTTCAAACAGCTTCAGATCTGCGTCACCCTGGTTGGCTTCAGACAATCCCAGCGCTACCCAGTCCTCGGAAAAAACCCAATGCGGGAAAACCAGTCTTCAGGCTGTTGGAGGGTTTTATTATTAAGAGTTTTCTTAATACAACAAATCTGGGTTCCAGATCTGGAAAACCCAACAGAGAAAATATAGATCTGCAAATAACCTGCTGTTTTGAAGCCAAAATATTGACTGATCCACACGCTCAAATGGGATTTACAGGACTCAGCCAGATCTTGACCCTAGAAACCCTAGTGCTGCCCTTGAAGCCTCTGCGTCCCTCTTCGTTGGCCTAGAGAGGGTTGCGTAACCCTAGACTAGGTGACGCAAACCCTAAGCTGCCCTTGAGGGACTCTGCGTAACCCCAGAGGGTCTCCTGCTACCTAACACTATCCTGGTAGAGACTGCGTAGCTGTAGATGCCCTTGCGCTGTGCAGCTACTACCCTCTCTGCTGCTGCTGCTCTTACTTCTCTGCGCTGCCTCTGGAAGCTGCTCTCTACCTCTTGCTGATTCTAGGCACTGGGATCAGACCATTTGTTACACAGCATTTTGTCACTGTCCCTGCAATCCCTCGCCCTGCATATTGGAGGGTCTTTCCCATGACCTGTGAACAGTGTCATACTCTGCAAACACTTTCTTTGCATCCTTCTTTTGCACAAGGACATGATTTCTCCTGTTGAACATTTCCTCAGAAAGCACTCAAAAACCTATGTTTTGGCATTGGCGCGGGTAGCTAGTTCACCCCTCGCGCCAACGGGGAGATTTGCACTAGAGCCTGCGCCAGCTTTTTTGGGAATGTTTTTTAACAAACTAGAGGCGGAAGTTTCCTTTAACCACCTCAGGAATGACTCATTGCAAGTGGTTAAACTCGATAAACCACAAATCTCTTCCTTTAGGAAATGGTTGATGGAACATTCTTTGAAGATAGGACTTCCCCCATGATTATAGGGATCCTAACCTCTCCTTCTCCCTCTATATAAATAAGCCTTCTCCCTTTACAAAAGCTAGCTGAACATATAGCCATGAAGCTGAACATATAGCCAAGAAGTTGAACTTGGAGAAGAGATATCATAGCTGAGTAATCGCTATAGAGAAGGTTGAACCAAGGAGGATCTCGTAGAGAGAGCCTCGTCCAAATTCTCGACGAGCTTTGTGAGACATGCTCTGCTGGAACCCTACTGGAGGAGATCGCAATGTCGAAGCCTGGTTGTACTCTTCCTTCTTTAAATTAATATACTCGACTATGGTATTGATTCCATCTCTGTGTTATGTTTATTTGACGCATTTGATTTAGTCTTCTTCGACTGATTGATAGTTAGGAATGCGAAATAGTATGTTGTGTATTGTCTTCGTTTCTTGTGTATGTGCAGGTATCCGGGCGTGAGAACGAGCGGATCATGATTCGTCGAATCAGGAGCGAGAGGCAGCTATTCTCTCGGATGACACAACAGCGCAAGACCTACGGTAAGTGATCTACCAAGTCTTTGTCCATTCTTAACTAGGAATTGATGTCATAGCGTGTCTCGTTTGTGGCTAGACCCACTCTAGGGCTAGTGGGATTGCCTCTATCCGCAGAGGGGATTTACCTCACCAACAAATTGGCAACTCCATTGGGGACCAGTGTGAGTTTGTCTTTTGTCCATTAGGCCTTCTGCTTGGTCTTTGCTTGCTTAGCTTGCCTTTTCTGGTTGTTTTGCTGAGTCTTAGGTCCCTGTTCAGCCCTAGAGGATCAGATCTGACCTCTGTTTTCCCAAAATTTTCATCTTTTCAAGGCTGGCTTGATTGGCGCGGTTTCCAGCCTAACAGTCGTGCCCACTGGTTCTTGTTTCCAATTCATCACCCACGCCATCTCCTGTTTGGAGCAGATTACAGCCAGACAGTTGCGCCATTTCCTGTAGGTGTTAGGGTTTTCCCTATTTTGGAGTTTTTGGTCCATCTTGATGTCTCTAGGTGTTTTCTTAACTTGATTTGAGTGCTTTGAGTTTGTTTGTGACTGTGAATGACCTCCTTCCTTTGGTTGTTTGTCTATTTCTTTTAGCATCATGGCCTTAGGGTTTTCTAGTGCTAGGGTATGCTGAGCCTTCTGTAGGAGCTTTGGTCTTTTGTTTCGCAGCCAACTTCACTATTTGTTTGTTTGCATTTAGCTCCCTGGATCCGTTTTGAGTGATTGCATATGGTGAAATGAGTCTTGAGTGAGTCTTGCCTCTTTCATTCAGTCTTGCTTCTTGTCACTCCAAGCATAGCTCACATTGCTTGTATGGGTCTTTTTCGACATCTTTCTTCGATTTGAGAGATTGTGACATTCATTTGAGTTGTTGTTTTGCTTGCTTTTGAGTTGATTAGATTGCTTCATTTCGACTCTCGCATTTACATTCTCGAACTAGTGTGGAGGTTCATTTTTCGTGTCATTTAGTGCACTCTTGCTCTATTACATTGAAAAATCAAAATTTATATTTTGTGCTTGCATTCTTGTTTGCATTGTGGAATTGAAAAATCTTTCACATAACTAGCATTGGGCATTGTAGGAAAGATTTCTCGTTCTCATTAGTTTGCATCAGGTGCTGTAGTGGATGCTTTTGTGTGTTCTTATTATTTGCTATCGCATGAAAACTCTTAACTTTCTCATAGATAGCTCTTCATCGAACGAAATGGTATTTTATGGCATGTAGCTTGCATTTAGGGATTCGCGAGATTCAACATTCGGTAGGACCTTGGAATTGAAACATAAATACAAGATCAGCTTAAAATTTATTTCAATTAACCTAAGGCAACATTGAAACTTAACGCAATATTTAGTGGTCTAAGTTAGAGACGTGTTTCGACGTCTTTAAACCTAGCAGCTGTCGCTCGCCATTTGGCTTTAAATAGCACTAGTACGGACTTGTGCTCCCCGTACCGTCAAGTATATAAAGGGAGACCCCTCTAGGTTGTAATCCTTTTATCCTTAGGAAGCTGAGTCTGCCGCCTTGTAACCGTGATACACCGAACATAGCATTCGGGGAGACTACTTGCACGTACGTCAAGTCCTTGGTTGATTCTTCTTTCATTTTATAACCAAGGTGTATATGGCAGTTCACGGGAACCTGGTACACCCTTTTACCTAGACTACCTGAGCAGTCATTTCTGATCTTTACTGACTCCATAAATTTGAAAGATCATCGAGCACTTGTCCTTTCGCGCTCGTTTCAAAATGAAAGGGACTAGAGTCATCTTTGACCGTATCTCGACTCTTAAAACATGAAACAACAAATGTTTGGTTTCAATTTGGTAAAATAAACTACCTACGATTACACGCCCTTTAAAGTTTGATTACTTGGCCTGTCTTTGTTTGCCTTGGTTTTGAGCCAAGAGTCTTCCTTTTTGATCTTTTTCCCTTTTTTTTCGTGTGCTACAGTCACAGTGGCGGAACCATTGGTTTCGTCTACTAGTAGTCCTTACACGGACGATTCATCTGAAACTTCGCATTCTTCTAGGTTTGCCAAGCTTGAGCAACCTGTCATCCCGTCAGAGTACCCCTTTGGATAACCAGTTGAGTTCCATTGGCCTCTTTCCAACGCTTGGTTTGGGTTTGGGGTTGGAGAACATTTTCCCCCTCTTACGTCGGGATCACCATTTTTGGTTGCCATCATACCTCCTAGCCCCCGTACTCTTTTGCAAGATCTTACGGTGGGTTCAGATATGGACTCATCTGGTCCTAATGGCAGTGAGGGCATTCCAGTTTCTGATGAAGAATACCAACTTTTTCCAGAAGACTTCCAGCAGGACCCTGCTCAATCTTCACCATCGGTGTCGCTTCCTGCCAGATATAGGTCTTTTGGTTAGATTATAGTCGGTATTGCCTCAATGGCAACATCAACTTCGTCAAGGGGGCTGGTTCTTCCGTTGTTGGGGATGTCGCCAACGACACCTGTCTCATCGGCACCTTTTGTTACATCTGTCCCCACTAGGCCTACTGTCTGTGTGGCTGCATCGGCGCCGGTCATCACTGCTCAGCCGTCAGGAGTTTCGACTTCAGTAGAGAGTTCGATTGCCATGGCAATCCCTGACGGCCTTTCGCCGGAGGAGTATCGGCTGGCTGTTCAGCTACATAACTCCCAGACTTATCAGTCCCCTCAGGATCCTTATCAATCATATTTTTCTCATTATCGTGCAGATGGTACCCCGATTTATTCACTAACGTTCCAACATGATGAGCACGACAACCCTATCTATTTGTCTGCTCCTGAGGCTTATTTGTTCATTAACGGTATTATACCTACCTTGCCTGGGCAACCCTCTAACCAACAAGGACAACCCTTTCAGGGACAACCTTCGGTTCAGCAAGAGTATGCTTTCGGCCCACAAGGACAACCCTTTCAGGGACAACCTTTGGCCCAGCAAGGGTATGCGTACGACCCACAAGGGCAACCCTTACAGGGACAACCTTCGGTCCAGCAGGGATTGTTTTACGGCCCGCAAGGGTAGCCTTACAATCCTCAAGGTCAACCTTTACAAGCTCAGCCTCTGGTCCAACCAGGGCAACCTCAAGGGCCAGCCAGACAACCAGTATATCAACCCGGACCTTCATACGGTCCTGGGGGGCAAATCCATCCATCTCAACCTTTGGTGCAACCACAACAGCCATATTTTCGATTGGTCAAAATGTTGCACAGCCAGGGCCATCTTATGGTCTTGCCACAGGTCAACCTGGTTATCAGGCACAACATGGCCCATCGCAACCATCAGGCCAACCTGCTCGGCAGGGGCAACCTGGTGGCCCTCATCAGTCAGGTCAACCTGTTCAACCAGGACAGCCTGCATAGTCTGTTAACCCTGCTTAGCCGCCGCTCTATTCCATGACACAGACGAATCAACCTGTGCGCCTACCTTATCTGGCTCAGCAAGGCCCTACTTATCAGCAGCCCGTTCGGCCCCAAGGCGGTTATCACCCTCAAGGTCAATATCGACCGGTTTACAACCCGCCTCAAGGTTTTGCTTATTATCCTGAACCGTCTTGTCCAACAAGGATTGTTTTACGGCCCGCAAGGGCAACCTTACAATCCTCAAGGTCAACCTTTACAAGCTCAGCCTCTAGTCCAACCAGGGCAACCTTAAGGGCCAGCCAGACAACCAGTATATCAACCCGGACCTTCATATGGTCCTGGGGGGCAAATCCATCCATCTCAACCTTTGGTGCAACCATAGCAGCCATATTTTCGATTGGTCAAAATGTTGCACAGCCAGGGCCATCTTATGGTCTTCCCACAGGTCAACCTGGTTATCAGGCACAACATGGCCCATCGCAACCATCAGGCCAACCTGCTCAGCAGAGGCAACCTGGTGGCCCTCATCAGTCAGGTCAACCTGTTCAACCAGGACAACCTGCACAGTCTGTTAACCCTGCTTAGCCGCCGCTCTATTCCATGACACAGACGAATCAACCTGTGCGCCTACCTTATCCGGCTCAGCAAGGCCCTACTTATCAGCAGCCTGTTCGGCCCCAAGGCGGTTATCACCCTCAAGGTCAATATCGATCGGTTTACAACCCGCCTCAAGGTTCTGCTTATTATCCTCAACCGCCTGGCTATACTTATACTCCGCAGCAAAATCCCTACGCTGCTCAATCGGGGCCCTCGTACACTCAGAATCGGTATCCTGGTTATCAACCCCCGTATCTTGGTTCTTAGCCGCCATATCAACCAAATTATCCGGCTTATACCTCTTATGGTCCGAATCCTCTGGGACAAAACCAATGGTGGCAGAGTTATACTCAACCAGGATGGACTATTGGTACAGGTCCTTATCAAGGATCTGCAATGCCTTTTAACCCTCAATTACCTTTCCTCATCATGTTGGAGTTACCGGATGTGTCCAAATTGACAAATGATCCAATTCTTCATAATCCTTATTGGCCTCCGGTCCCAACGAAGGTTCTTGGTGATTGTCCCAAGTTTGAGGGCAAGTCTGGAGAAGACCCCCAAGCACACGTCATGACATACCATTTGTGGTGTTCTTCCAATTCTTGGGTGGATGACTCTATTCGACTCTGTCTTTTCCAGCGCACTCTTACCGGAGCTGCTGCTAAGTGGTACATCAAATTGCCTTGTGGCATCTTTCAAGATTTCAACACTCTCGCTATGGCATTCCTTACTCATTTCCAGTTGCCGGTTCGTTATGAAGCCGGGATGCATCTCCTAACATCCTTGAAACAAGACTGGGCTACCCATATCTCGGACCACATTCATGAATGGAGACGACGTCGTCGCTTGATCAAGTTTGAAATTCCTGAGCAACTTCTTACTCATTGGTTCACTACCTCTTTTGTCAACTAGATTGTGAAAGACATCGCCATGGGGGCATGTGTAACTGAGGAACAAGCCATCGCTCGTGCCCAGTACCTTGATTTAGTGTATCTCAATTGGGCACTTTGTATGACATCTTGACTGAGGCTCCACGGCCTGGAACCCCTAAAGCATGGGCTACCCCATCATTCGACGGTGTTATTGGTTCTGTGTCTCAGATTTCAAGCAAGTCTTCCAATGGGAAGCAGAAATCGATTTTTTCGAATAATTCTGCTCCTCAGGCTACCCCCGATTCTGGTAAGACCTCAGAGGTCAACGCCGTTCATGCTAATCCTGTGGACAAGACTTCCAAGGGCAGAAAGAAGGGCAAAGGCAAGGCCAAAGCCGATGCCCCAAAACCAGAATTGTCTAAACCCCGTGCTGATGATGGTTCACAGCAAAAGCCAAAGTATCCCTGTCTGATTTGTGAAGAGGATCACTACACTAAGGATTGTCCTCGACGATTCGAGGTTAGTCAACTGCTCAAAGGCGCTAAGGGACCTCTGGTGGTCCTTAAAGAACCTTTCCCATCTCAGCAGACCCATATGGTCGATCAATCGTCACCATCTGCATCATTTGGCTCTCAAGTATTCATGATGAACGGTTCTGCACCCATTTCTATTGCTACTCGGTCGAAGGATTATGCCGGATCATGCCAGGCAGCAGGGAAAGAGGTCATTGACGGTCCTCCTCCCCCACCTGCCTCTGGTCCTCTTGAGATTGAAAGGCCTAGTGCTGAACCCGTTGTATGACCACCTTCTAAAGGTGTTCTCCGGAAATCTTCGTATAATCCTAAAGCATGTGCTGCTCAGCATTACAGTATTGTTGAGGACTTAGCACAGGCGCCTTCCGCGATGTCCGTGTTGGAAGTTCTCCAGAGTTGTCCATCTCAACGGAAGGCGTTATTATCTGCAATCGGCGGTATCGATCCTGCTGATTCTAGCCTTCTCTCTTTCGACTTAGAGAATTTCATCCCCTGACTTCCGCACCAGATTGCACTTGTCATACAAATCGGCATTAACGGTCTCAACATCCATAGAGCCGTTGTGGACAAGGGTGCGTCTACTTGTGTCATGTCATCTGCTTGCTGGAAGGCTATTGGCTTTCCAGCTCTCACTTCATCACCCAATGCCCTTAAGGCATTCGATGGAAGGGAATCAAAACCCTTGGGTGTTCTCGCTAGCTTGCTGATCACGTTGTAGGGAAAAATGGTCAGCGTTGAAGTAGAAGTCGTTGATGCCAAACTCAATTACAATCTTCTACTCGGTCATAGTTGGACTCACGCTATGCTGTGCGTTCTGTCCACCCTCTTTCGACTTCTAAAGTTTCTGCACGAGGGCAAAATCGTTACTGTCGATCAGTTGTTGTTCTTTACCTCGTCTTCCGAGAACAACGTGCCATACGTGGATCAGATTCCTTCTCCCCCTGACAGTGTAGGGCCGTGTCTTTTCAAAGATCTTGTTCTCATGGGTATCTTTCCCCTTCCACCGCCCGATACCATTCAAGTTAATATGATCTCTCGGTCAGATGACCTATGGATCGTCCCTTTACCTGAACAGGTTGATTCATTTGGAGATTCAATGCCGCTTAGTCCAATCGAAATCAATTATTGTGAGCTTACAGCTGCATCTGATTCTCCCCCTCCTAAAGGTGCTCCTTTGAGCCTGGCTCTCGACGTTTATTCTCAATCCCCTTTGCTCGGCGATGCCGATTCGCAGGATCCTCTGAAAGAAGTGTTTCCATCCGACGAGGCTATCATGGAAATTATGTCTCTCGAAGATCTACCGTGGAGCGATGCACATCATCGTTCCTCATTTATGCCTGGCCTCGGGGCATTGTCTGACTGTCTTGAGCGTTTTGCATCCCAAGTTCCTTCTCCACCACTTCAAATGCCTATTTTGATTCATGAAGTCTTTGCTAAAGGTAACTTGGGTAACATTACTCAAATGATGCCTATCGACATTTCCGTGAAACTGGGGATTGTCGAGAACATCCATGTGGGAGTCACTTGCTCTTTTGAGGAAAGTCCAAGTGTACACTAGCCTCTTTCGCGAATTCCGTGATGTTTTTGCTTGGTCTTACGAAGAGATGCCTGGAATTGACCCCAGTATTGTGGTGCACGAGATTCCCACCTATCTAGGTGTGAAGCCTATTCGCCAACGTCTTTGTCCAGTGCATCCTCGGAAAGCCGCCGCCATCAAAGTTGAAGTTGAAAAACTTCTCAAAGCGGGTTTCATTTATCCCATTCCTTTGACAGAGTGGGTTTCAAATATTGCTCCCGTGGATAAGAAACAGGGAGAAATTCGTGTCTATGTTGATTATCGCGATATCAATCGGGCTTGTCCTAAGGATAACTATCCCACCCCGTTTATCGATCAGATCATTGACGATTGTGCGGGGAGTGAAATATTTTCCCTTATGGATGGTTTTTCTGGCTATAACCAGATCAACATTCTCCTGTCTGATCAACACAAGATCTCTTTTATCTGTCCCTGAGGAACTTTTGCGTATAAGAAACTTCCTTTCGGTTTGAAGAATGCTGGAGCTACGTTCTAGCGCGCGATGTCGTATGCCTTTCACAATATCCGTCACATCGTTCAACCGTACCTGGATGAACATTCGGCTCATTCAGCTACGTGGAAAGACCACCCGGAACATCTCCGACAGATATTTCTTTGTTGTAGACGCTACAACATTCGGCTCAATCCGCATAAATGCGTCTTCTGCGTCGATTCCGGTAGACTTTTAGGGTTTATCGTATCTAAAGACAGAATTCACCTTGACCCGCTCAAGGTTGAGGCCATTGTTAATCTCCCTTCCCCATCCTCGTTACATCAGTGTCAGAGTCTCTAAGGGAAAGCGAATTTCTTACGTCGTTTTATCCCGAACTACATCGAAGTAGCTAAAGGATTCACGCGACTTTTAAAGCAGGATTTTCCTTTCTGTTGGGATGAGATTGCTCAGCAGTCTTTTGATAGGCTTAAGACGTTGCTCGTCAACGCTCCCCTATTACGTCCTCCGAATTACCGTCGTGATTTCACCCTTTATCTTGCTGCGGCCTTTAGCACGATCGCTATGGTTTTAGTTTAAGATGATGATGACGGTAACGAACATGTCGTTTACTACTTGTCTCGAAACTTTCTCGACCCTGAAACACGCTACGCATATGTCGAGAAGTTAGCGTTGGCTGCGGTCCAGGCTGTTCAACGTTTTCGTTATTATATCCTTTTACGCACGGTGACCGTGATTTTTGATTGTAACCCCATGACATATATTCTGTCTCGGCAGTTGTTGGGGGGCAAATACTCGAAGTGGATCGTTACCCTCCAAGAGTTTGATTTGGAGTTTACTACTGCCAAATTGAAGAAATCACTTGTTTTCGCTGATTTGATTTGTTCTCTCCCCGCCGACTCTGTTCCTTCATATTCCGAGGATCACATTCCAGACGAAACTCTCTTTTTAATTAGCACCCTCGATCCATGGTACGGTGATATCATCATTTATCTCCAAACATCCACTTTTAGATCAAAGTTAACGAAGGATGCTCGACGCCACATTCGGCATCAGTTGCAACCTTATCGCATTGTTGGGGATACCCTCTATCACATTGGAGTTGATTCTGTACTTCGTCGATGTCTGACCCTCGAGGAGGCTGAGAAAGTTCTAAATGACTGCCACAGTGGCGCCTGTGGTGGTCACATGTCTGGTTATGCCACTGCACAGAAGATCCTTCATGTTGGCTATTTCTGACTGTCCATTTTCAAAGACTGCATTGTCGCAGTACGCAAATGTCATGCGTGCCAGATATATCAACGCAAGATGCGTGCGCCACAGGTTCCTTTACATCCTGTCATTACCGTGGGTCCTTTTGCAAAATGGGGCATCGATTTTATGACGTGTAAGCCTCGTTCGGCCGGGGGGCATGCCTATATTATCGTTGCCGTCGATTATTTCACGAAATGGGCCGGAGCAATGCCTACACTGGCTGCGGACGGTAAGACAGTGGCACAATTCATTTTCAATCACGTTATTGCACGGTTTGGTGTCCCTCAAGCCATCGTTATCGATCATGGCTCTCATTTTCGAGATTATATGATGGTGGAGCTGACATCTAAGTTGGGTCTGCGTCACGACAACTCAATGCCTTATTACCCTCAAGCTAACTGCCAAGTTGAAGTCGTAAACAAAGTCCTTGTTACTATGCTTCAACGAACAATTGGGATCCATAAATCAAACTGGCATCTCATGTTGTTCTCAGCTCTATGGGCTTACTGAACGTCAATTAAGAGTGCGACCGGATTCACCCCGTTCCAGTTGGTATACGGTCTGGAAGCCACTCTTCCGATTGAATGTGAAATCCCTTCACTTAAAATAGATGTGGAATTACCGCCTGATACTTCGCCGAAGAAGAGCGTCTCCTCTACTTAGAGAGATTGGATGAAACTCGTCGCTTAGATGCCTTGGTCATCGAAGCACAGAAAAAGCGAGTCAAAGCCCATTTTGACCAAACAGTTTCCCCTCGTTCTTTCATCAAAGCGATCTCGTCCTCCTATACGACCAAGCTCATGACAAGATGGGGGCAGGCAAATTCCAACCCATGTGGCATGGGCCCTACATTGTCAAACGTGTGTTACAAAATGGGGCTTATGAGCTCATTGATTATGAAGGTTATCCTTTATCGCAGCCCAGAAATGGGTTGTACCTCAAAAAATATTATGCTTGAGCCATTCTTGCATGATATATGTACATAAGTGATTTTTTTTCATTTTTGTGTATGCTTTGGTTTGATGTGTTGTGTGAGCTTTTTCTGCTTATTGGGTCTTGTTTTGTTATGCAAATGTCTATTTCCCCTTACGTCGGTTTCGCGGATGGTGCTTCCCGCAGCCTGGGTAATTTATGATCCTGTCGGTGAGTTGATTAACTTACAAGGTGTTTGTTTAGGACCAACTACAAACAATGTCGCTAAATATAGTGCTGTTTTGGAACTATTAACCGAGGTAGTTAACATCGGCATACGCGCGTTGCTTGTGAATTTGGATTCGCAGCTGCTTGTTCGTCAACTTAACAGTCATTATTCGGTTCGAAACCCATGCATGTTGAGATTGTATTTGCGTATTCATTTATTTGAAAGACATTTTGATTTCATAACATACCAACATATACCAAGACGAATGAATGCATTAACAGATGCAATAGCTAACATGGTGCTAGATAGACATTTGTGCAATTTCTGAAAACATCATCATATGTAAATAGACCCATGTAGAAAATAGATGTATATATATATATATATCGTTTGTTTACAATGTGTGCATCATATAAAACCCAAAAAATAATATATGTCTGTTTCAGTTACATCGTGAGACAACATGTCTCTAAAAAATGTGCGGAAATAAAAGCCTAAGTGCCTAATCAGCGTGGTGCTCATGATAGCACGTCACTGCCTGTACCAACCGCCTCAGCAAGCGGTGGATACGACTCGACACCCCTATTGCGTGCCTCTGATAGGCTCGAGGAACGTCGTCAAAACGAGCATAGTCCGAAATCTCGCGAGTGATTCCCTCCAGGTTCTGCATTATGTCCTCGTCAACACCCTCACCATGAGGATCAAAATCTCGAGGAGTTCACCTCGCTATTGGCGACATGCCTGCAGGGCGCTCTGAGCCAACATCTGCATACATATAAAATTAACTGTCAGAACATGCATATATACCAAATAATCATAAACTCATGAAAATAAAAAATGAGTCTCGACTCTCACCTAGTTGTTCGTCCCAATCCTCTCCCTCTGAGAGCGGGAGGTCTGGGTCCACGGTGAAGTCTGTGCCGGCGTAGGGCCAATCCTCCACGACAATTAGCTGTCGTCGAAGCCAATAAAAAAACTCTAGCCTCCAGGACATCTGCTGGCCACCCCCTGCTCTAGGCATCAGTGCGGCCCATCGGGCCATTCGTGGTTCTGTGGGTGGCGGCATCGGGACAATAACCTCTTGACGTTGGAATATGGGTAGTCGTTCCAAGAAGAACGATACCATAATCGATCCATACCCAAACTGCTTTAGTTTGGTCTTCTTGCACTTAGTGAGCTGCCGTTTGATGTTGATAGTCACGACCTCGACGCAGTTGAAGATGGTCGGGTTCATGCACTTTGAGGCAAGAAGTAGTTGTGTTTTCGTGGCCTCATGCGGTGCCTGCGATCCTGCAGCCCGCATGATAGTGTGTAGCACTACTCTTAGTGCTAGATCAGGGACGGTTTGGATGTCCACTTTACCACTCCCTGTCCTTTTCGTGCCCTCGGCACACCCTCTCAATTACCATTCCCATGCTTTCCCCGGAAGGATGGGTACTGGTTAAGATAGGGACTGCACCTTTGCGCGACAATTCAGTGATGAAATATACATCTGAGACTTTGAGTTCAAGCTCTTGATCCCGAAGCACAAACTTCTCCTGATCTTTGTCCCAAATGCTTATCAAGTATTGGAGAAATTCGGGCTGAGCCCGGAGACATGGTGTCAGGAAGAACTTCTTGAGCCCACAATTCCTGAGGGCATTCATGCATTGTTCATATTCCATGGCTTGTTCATCCTCCTCACTCTATTCTCTCTCTTTCCACTTGATAACCATCTTTTTTGCTTTTGTACTTGCATGAATTGATCATAGGAACATTATAAGCCCCCTTGGGTATTAAAATCAATTGGTTGCATTTTCTTAAATTTAAAGCGAATTTTGAGTTGCGCGGTTGGTGCGACCCCTGTGTAAAAAAGTGTCGATTGGCATGGGTCCATGCTCGAAACCCGTGCCAACCGCGATGCCCTAAATTTTAAAAATCCTCCGCTAAGGGATCCAAAATGACAACTAAATGCAATGAAATATAGCTCAAAAGATGGCAAATGGTGTCGGATCTTACCTGAAACAAACAGAATCCAGATTGGTCCATTGGTTTGCTCGCACTTGTCGCCGCAAGATCACAAGGTAAATGGACCACTATTGCTCCACAAAGAGGTAAAAGTGAAAAGTAAAAATTATTTACCATTTATGGTCTTTTATAACTTTTCAAAGTCTAAAAATAGGTTTTAAAATATATTTGTTGATTATTTTCATATTATTTTCGAGGAATACGTTTTACACGTCTTTTGTGCAGCGACAGGTTTCCATATGGTTTCGATGAAGAAACGAGTTGTATTTTATACTTTTTTGGACTCGGTAAAAACACGAAAAATTCACTACTGGAGTCATCTTTCAGCTCTTTTCTGACTCTCTAAAATTGAAAAGATCGCCGAGTCGCTTGTCGTTTTGAACTCGTTAAATTGGTTGCGAAAAGATATCTACCCAGTATACGTTTACCCCTTTTTCGGGCTGGGATAGATTATTTACGAAAAAGGAATACCTTAGTCTATCGCGACTAAGAGGTTCTCTCAGACACAATTTTCTACCTTTTCAGATCCGAGGGACTATTTACGAAAAGGGCCTTACTGGAGTTTTCTTTTTGCTTTCTTTTCAAACTCTCTAAACATGAAAAGTTGCCGAGTTCTTCCTTTGTTAGACTCATTAAAACTGATGACATCGGACTCCGTCGTCATGACGTTACTTGAGTTCCTCCTTCCTACGGCCCGTAAAATGTACTAGGTTGGATTTGTCTGAAGGACAAACTTACATCGCAAGCACATGCTATCCCCTTCAAGCTTATTTTCAAAAATAATTGGGGTACTCGCCAGAAATGGTGGGGGAAAATGGAACCAAGATTGTAGTTGTGTTGGCAGTATGTCACTCTTGAACATGACACTTGTTTGCATTCGTGTTGGGTTGGGGACATCTCATCTCGTTATTTGTTTACCTCCATGGGTTTGGGTAATCTCTTTTGACCACTCATCTTCTCTTTGCCACGTCGCCATGACCTTAGACCCCTTGATGTCAAATACTGCCAAATCTAGTGTCATGTCGCCGATATGTTCAAGAGAAGTTTTCAACCTCCCTCTGATTCTCTGTTGGTCTTGATTCACAAACATCATATTCCTCTGTCTCGTGTCGATGATGTGGGAAACATTATGGCCCACCTTCGATCAAGGTCACTTCCTGTCGACTCTAGCTCATCATCCAGGAAGTTGATCTAGAGACTCCTTTCAGGTACCTTGGAGCCTGCATGCCTCAATGGCAGGTTCTTCGCATTCGACGTAAGGTCCACATCATTGGCCTTCAATCGATTGACTCTACGGGTGTTCGACGTCAGATCACTGTTCACATTCCGTGGATCGTACCTTTAGTACCTTGAGAACCATTGTCATTATTGGTGGTTTCTCTCGCGTCTGTTAATAGCTTTCATCATTGGCTGGTAATCAGACGATTTTCCTGCATGTTCGACTTCAGCTCACATATTCACATGCTCGAATTTGTACTTTGTTCGGGTCGAGATGGAGCGCAAGACCCTGGGTTTTTTCTGATAAAATCCAGGCTGCGGGTTCTTTGTGGATTACTATCACTTATTATAGGACTCTTCTGATTGGATGGTTGCGACCACACCTGAGTCTATTTGTTGATCCCTATTGCTAGATGGCTGTGTCCATACCTCAGATCTCATTATTTGTGTACTCTATTATGGATGGCTGTGCCCATGCCACATGTCATGTATCAGATATATTAGTTGTACTTGTACTTGCAGGTCTTCCGACATCAGTGTTTGGGTCAAACGCGTTCTCATAAAGCATTTCACCCCTCCCTCTCTCTCGGACCCCATGCTTTAGGGGGCATCTGTTACACAACATTTTGTCACCGTCCCTGCAATCCCTCGCCCCGCATATTGGAGGGTCTTTCCTGTGACCTGTGAACAGTCTCATACTCTGCAAACACTTTCTTTGCATCCTTCTGCATAAGGACATGATTTCTCCTGTTGAACATTTCCTCAGAAAGCACTCAAAAGCCTATGTTTTGGCATTGGCGCAGGTAGCTGGTTCACCCCTCGCGCCAACGGGGAGATTTGCACTAGAGCCTGCGCCAGTTGGCGCTCTGTCCCTTTGTTGTGCCCGCGCTAGCCTTTTTGGGAATGTTTTTTAACAAACTAGAGGCAGAAGTTTCCTTTAACCACCTCAAGAATGACTCATTGCAAGTGGTTAAACTCGATAAACCACGGATCTCTTCCTTTAGGAAATGGTTGATGGAACATTCTTTGAAGATAGGACTCCCCCCATGATTATAGGGATCCTAACCTCTCCTTCTCCCTCTATATAAACAAGCCTTCTCCTTTTACAAAAGCTAGCTAAACATATAGCCAAGAAGCTGAACTTGGAGAAGAGATATCATAGCTGAGTAATCGCTATAGAGAAGGTTGAACCAAGGATGATCCCGTAGAGAGATCCCCGTCCGAATTTCCGACGAGCTTTGTGAGACGTGCTCCGCTGGAACCCTACTGGAGGAGATCGCAACATCGAAGCCTGGTTGTACTCTTCCTTCTTTAAATTAATATACTCGACTATGGTATTGATTCCATCTCTGTGTTATGTTTATTTGATGCATTTGATTTAGTCTTCTTCGACTGACTGATAGTTAGGAATGTGAAATAGTATGTTGTGTATCATCTTCGTTTCTTGTGTATGTGCAGGTATTCGGGCGTGAGAACGAGCGAATCGTGATGTGTCAAATCAAGAGCGAGAGGCAGCTATTCTCTCGAATGACACAACAGCATAGGACCTACGGTAAGCGATCTACCAAGTCTTTGTCCATTCTTAACTAGGAATTGATGTCATAGCGTGTCTCGTTTGTGGCTAGACCCACTCTAGGGCTAGTGGGATCGCCTCTGTCCCTAGAGGAGATTTACCTCACCAACACCATCCCCTTTGCCTAAACTCCCCTCTCTGCAGCTGAAACACTTTTGAGAATTCTTAGCAAACCACGCCCTAGAATCTCAACTTAGCTTCAGTGCTCTATCTCTGTGTGTCTCCTCCAAGTGACCCCAAGCCTTTCCTTTATGCTTTTCTTGTTGGGAAACCAACGGCCATGATCAGATCTTGAATCAATGGCTAAGATTAAAAGAAAGCTTGATCCATGTGACTTAAGACAATTTCATCACATGTTTAATTTAATTAACTTTAATCTTTTAATTTTCCTAAGTTAGACTTAGGGTCCTTAATTAAAAAGAACAATTAATTTAATATCTCCCAAATCGGATGAAATTTCCCAAATCCCTTTCTAGGTATTGGAGATATCATGTACTCTAGTCCCTCCAAAATTTTTGAGAGCTAGAGCACATCTGATGCTACCCCATCACACAAGAAAACTCAACAGTACATGCACTCGACCCTGGGGGACGCGACCTCGTGGAACACTGCCATTTGTTAAAAATTGGGAGAAGTTGTTGTCAATTAGTGATTATAATGGTATGAGAAATTTGATATAAGTAGGAATATGATTGTGATGGATAGAAATAGTGTGGATGATTGAAAGGTAGATATACATGCTACTTCAGACTTAAAAATATAAACAATTAGTGCAGTTCAATGAGTTACCAGGAGGCTAAGCCAACTTGAAATGGATTAGCTTCTAAAAATTTGGGAAGGATGGAGACTTCTTGTCGCTTGGTGGTGAATTCATGATGGCAGGTAAGTAAACTCCCGTGCTTCTCTAGATATGCTTTGATATATAAGTTCAATGGGGCTTGAACAAGGCCGAAAGCTCTTTAAGCTTGGATCAAGATTTAATGGGTTCCTCTCTTTCATGGGGTAGCCGACATTTTTAGAGCTTGGATCAAGATTTAATGGGTTCTTCTCTTTCACGAGGAAACCGATAATTTTTACTGTGGAAAAGAATTCTACTCATGTCTGTTTGAGTAAATAGAGGACATAGATAAATTTTTTAGAGTTGGTCTTGTTGCCACACAATCTAGCAGGGGTCCTAGGAGGGGTACTGAAGGGAAAACTACTAGACCAAATGACAACAATGGGACAAAGATCCACTGTCACCTCAGTTAATGTCCCTTGCTATTTATGGACTTTCAGCGATGGGAAGAGTCCTAGTATGAGGGAAATCACTATTAATGATAGAATTAATGACTAGGTATGATCGTGGAAGAAGCTTCTCCAAAGTTCTCTCTAGGTCAAGGTGGGATAAGAGAAAAGGTTTGAATGATTTATTCCACTGAATACTATGTGCAAAAGCTTCAAGAAGACCACCACACCTAAATGTTTAAGATAGATTACAGAGTTGGACCTAGGGCTCGAGATTTCTCAAAATTGAACTGTGGGAATTTCATGAAACCTTAAGGATTCCTAGAGGAGACACCGTCGAAGTACTTTATCCAAGCAGAACTGAAAAATTCCTGCCTTAAAGAATTTGTAGCAAGACCTATCAAGGGCGTCTAGGTTTGGAGGCCGAAAATTTTGGAGGAGAAAAAGAGAAGGGAAAAGGGGTGATCACCAATTTTACTTGGATTAGTGCCTTATCGTTGGGCTATGGAGTCTACGTGATTCGAAATTTAGGTGAAATTGTCTTCAAGGAGGCTAAAAATTGATGCCCTAGCAAGCACTCTTTAACATTTTCTCACCCAAAATCAATGGACTTTTATGGAAAAAAACAAGTTTTACTCCACTAGGAACATTCATCTACTTGTTATGAATGCGTAACATGCACAAATTTGCAATCCAACAATCTTTTATAATGATATTCAATAATTAGCGCAGAAAAGAAAAAGCTAGTTACAAAATTTCCACACATTAGACAGTTTTTATTTAAAAATATTCAACAAGATTACTTACAAGATAACAATAGATATATCCAATCCAAGATCAAGATGATGGATCCAAGAGAGACCAAAATTTCAGCTCCAAAAATATCGAAATGCAATAAGAGATCTCCAATAGACAACCAAGAGAAAAGTGTAATATTCTTCCAAGAGAGCTAATCCAAGTGATGATGATCCACAATACAAATGAGGTCTCACTCTATTTATATGAGCCTCTACAAGTGTTGTTTTTCCACAATCCGGGTGTCTAGGATAGAATCTTAAATTATTGACGCTACCAAACCAAGATGTAGAAAATCCACAAAACTCTGCAACTGCTAATATGAATAATCTGAAAACTACTTTCTTTTAATATAGACACAAAAATTTCTCTACTAAATTTTGCAGCGGAATAGGAACAAAAATAAAAACACCATAACAATCTCCAAGTCACAAAATTTTCTAGGGAACCCAATAGGTAAAAACCCTCACTTGCTTTATTGATAGAAACTGAGCATTAGATCTCTTACAAATACAACTTGTTTCACCTTGAAAACAAACTTATTTTTCTTCCTTCAACCAGGCTTGAAACCCTTGCAAGATTGTTGATCCCTATTTGCTCTCTATCAAACTCACACAAGCCTCAACACGCAAGCACCAACTTGTGATCTCTACTGGCTTGCCTCACCAACTCATGCTCAAAAGAAAATGATCAAATTTGTGCCTTCGTTCCTCCTTTTAAAGGATATTTGAATGGTTAAAATTTGTGAGTTTTCTAATTAAGGAATGATTTTGTGGTTGATAGAATTAACATTAGTTAATTGCTCATGCAACTCATCCTATTTCAAGTCAACCTCTTGAAACTTAATCACTTGTGTTTTTCCTCAATCAACTCACACATTGGATTTCAACACATCAGTTAACTGCAACCTAACTCATCCTATATTTTAGAGACTATTCCTAAATTATAGGAATTCATCCTAATTTATAGGGAATCTCCTAATTCTTAGGAACTTACGTCATGCACAAGAAGGAACTTGTTTTGGCTCCTATGATTAAGGCACAAGTCAAGGAACCCTTTTCTCGCTAATATTTTCAACACGGTGTTCCTCGAAGAACCTTGTTCACCTAGACATGTCTTCAATTCTACCAAGTTCTCTACTGATGCAACTCCTCCCTTTGAACTAGAAGGCTTCCCTGCTTTCCTTTGCGGAACCTGCTTTGAAGACTTGTTCTTTGCCACCATGTTCTACGAGTCCATAATTTGTCACTATCAATGATCACAACTCATTTTGTGTCACTGAACTTTGGCCTGCCCTCTAGCTGCTCCTTTGTGTGAAAATTCTTATATCTCAAGTCCTACTGTAGCAACTGATGAGAATTCTTCTATTTGTTAATTCATTGCACAAATTATTTACTATGTTCTAAGGTAAATATCGAAAACTCATACACTACAACCTTCGCAAATTAACTACGGAAAATGAGTAAGTGCTGAAACAAGATCTGAGCAAACATAAATCATAGACACATGACATCGTTGTTTTTGGACTAGTGTCCCTGGAAAAACTGAATGCGGGAAAACTGGTGCAGCAGTTGAGGGTTTGTTTATTATGCTGTAATTTTTTGAGTACAAATCTATGATTATCGACACTGACAAATCATACAAAGGAAACTGACAAATAAAATCTCGTGAGAAAAATATCACTCTTCCACGGGAATCCGACAATGACCTTCGGTCGAGATGAGATGCTCTGTGTTGCCTCTGCGCAGTGACTACGTCACTCTGCGCAGTCTTTTCATCACAAGTGATGCTGCCCTCTCTCTCTGCGCTGGATCTCTCTGTTGACTGGAAACGAGGCACTTCTGGTCTCCGAAAACTCCCTCCGGTGACTGGCACTGAACCCCGACTGTTTCCTCATAGAAAATTGAACTCCCTCTGCAGCTTTGCATAGTTGCTGCATAAACTTTACGTGGCTGACTTTGCGTTGTTTTCTATGGCCTTTACTACCTCCTCTGCTTTGCACTCTCCGGATCAGGAAACTCTTCCAATCGAAAATTATCTCTGCCTTGTGAAATTTTTTGAATCTAAGTTACAGAAATCCTATTGTAGAAATCTGATTTACATTACCTACTTGTTTTCATTAATTTAACAAGTTATTTTTTGAATACATCCAGAAAATATTAATGTAAATACACCGAAACCTACACAACTATATAGATCAAGTACAAAAAAATAAATAAGGCATTCAGACAAAGAACACACTTATTTTTGAACAAACGTCCCCAGAAAAACCCAATGCGGGAAAACCGGTGCAACAGCTCTGAGGTTTATATTATTAAGCAACAGTAATCTGAGTACATCTAGGGTGCCATAAGCCGACTCACCCAACAGAGAATATCCTTGGCAAACAGAAAAATCGTGAGTTTTTACCTCACTCTGCAAGTCCCGACTGATCCGGATCAGAAACTGGTGAAAACCCAGCTGCCTCTGCGTTGTAGATGCGTAGGACTACGTGGGTCTAGCTGAAGACTACGTCACCCCTTCTCTGCGCTGATCTGCTTATCAGAAAATCGAGTTTCAACTTTGTTGGCTTAGAAACTCCAATCTCCAATTTTTGGACTTGTCCCTTGGAGCCACTGCGCAGCCCCTGCGTGAGCCCTGCATGGGCCTGCGTCACCCTCTCTGGGGTCTGCGTCACCTCTCTTGGTGGCTGCACTGGTTCCTCTGCGTCTCTGCTACCTCTCTGCAATGTACTCTTGGTCCTCCGACCAACAACTGCTTCTACCCCTCACTATTGCACTGAATCACTCAGATTTGATATTCGTCCGAGCATTGCTCCATGAAAAGAACTCGATCTCTAGATTCCGACTGTGTGTGTGTACTCCAACTGACCCTCAAGCCTTCCTTTATACTTTTCCTATTGATGAATCAATGACCATGATCTAATCTCTAATCGACGACTAAGATTAGAAAAGACTTGATCTTTGTCACTTAGAATGTTCTCACCCATATTTAAATTAATTCACTTTAATTATTTTAATTCCCTAAGTTTTAACTTAGGCTCCATTAAAAATAATTAATTATTTGAATAATTTAAGCTCCAGGTGGAATTTCTCCAAATGATTTTTGGGTATTGGAGGTCTCATGTGTTCTAGCCCCTCCACAAAATTTCAGATCTAGAGCACATACGATGCTACTCAAAAATCAACACTCCCTCTTAGTGAGGAATGTGCTCTAGCAATACTTCTCACCAGAAGCATCACCTTGGTCCACAACATCGTTCCTCTGCGTTGTCGATGCTCGACCTGTTGCCCCTCATCCTCTGCGCTGCTTCTATTTGTACTACTTCCCATGTCTTTGCCGCTGTCACTGCTACATCTATACTGCAAATCCCTCTCAAAATGTTGCATCATGTTGCCCATAACACTGCCACTACTAACGGCTGCATTGCAACTCAGTTGTTGAGAGTTAAGCAACTGAAAAACATCCCAAAAACTGAAATATTGGTAAGTGTGGATGCACTTCGATGCTGGAACTACCTCTGCTGCTAATCTATGCTGACCCTCTGATGCTACTGCGTTGCTGCTGCTCTACACTGCCTTGCACCACTGTGCACTACGCTGTTGTTGCTTCTGCTTTGTGTTGCTTTAGACTTCGACACTCTAGCTCTGCCACTGTTGCTCCATCATCCCTTGTACCAACTGACACTTGTCACTCTATTACTGTCATTAAGAGCTCCCGTAGTCGTATGTGATCCAAGAGTTTGGGCACCTAAAGGGTCCTTCCCCTGTTTGTTCTCATACTCCTCCTCCTGGGTCTGGTGCCCCTTTCAAGCCTAGTCCTTGGTTGGGACCCTTCCTCTCTTTGCAATTCACACTAGACAATTTGCACTTCCTCCGGCATTTGGTTCCGGCAACTGGAAGTTGATCTGCTGCCCAGATCCCTGCAGAGTTGCAAGTATATGGAAACTCAAAACTGGAGAAGGAAATCATCTCACCAAAATGTCGAATTCCTTCTCTCTTCTTTGTGTAGCTGCTAACTGGCTCTATGCACTCCCTGCTGGAGTAAGTAGATCCGCTCCTGGCTACTGCTGCTCTACAGTGAGAAATCGAATTCCTTGGCTCGAAATTCTCTGAGGAAGACATTTCCTCAGTGTCATGCAACCCACACGCTGCCATCTATGCTAGACAACCGAATGTCGAACAAGTTGCTTTCTCCCTCTTTCGCTGCTGCCCCAACAAAACTCAGATCTGGATTTCTTTGGCAATAGAAATCCTCTAAGGAACAAGCTCCCTTTGAATCTTGATTTCCTTGCCAACAAATGTCTAAGCAATCCTCTCTGATCTCTCTTTGCTGTTGATCAACACTGGATCTAGACTTCTTCAGTAGGATATATCTCGTTCTAAAGACATTGTTCTGCACCAACATAAACTATGCCCCACCAGCAACTCCAGAAGAAAATCGAACTGCACCTCCAGCCACGGCAGCCGGAAAAATTTGAGGCTTAAAACCTCTGTGGTGGCCCAGCAAGCAATGCGCTGCTTCCTGCAGCTACAATGTAACCCTAGCTGGCTGACACAGGCTCTGCGTGAGCCCCTCTGGTGACTGCGTGACCCTTCCTCTGCCTCTTTCTGGTTCACCGCTGTCACACGGGACAACTGCCTTCCTACAACAAATTTTTCTTCGTCCTTTTGCTGATGGCTTTAGCTCTACTTGATCTGCAATAGCCCTGATACCATTTGAAAATTTTTGAATCTAAGTTACAGAAATCCTACTGCAGAAATCTGATTTACATTACCTACTTGTTTTCATTAATTTAACAAGTTTTTTTCTGAATACATCAAGAAAATATTAATGCAAATACACTGCAACCTACACAACTATATAGATCAAGTACTGAAAAATAAATAAGGCATTCAGACAAAGGACACACTTATTTTTGGACAAACATCCCCGGAAAAACCCAATGCGGGAAAACCACTGCAGCAGTTATGAGGGTTTATATTATTAAGCAACAGTAATCTGAGTACATCTAGGGTGCCATAATTCGGCTCACCCAATAGAGAATATCCTTGGCAAACAGAAAAATCGTGAGTTTTACCTCACTCTGCATGTCTTGACTTATCTGGATTAGAAACTTGTGAAACTCCAATTGCCACTAGGTTGTAGATGCGTAGGCCTGCGTGGGTCTAATTGAACACTATGTCACACCTTCTTTTCGCTGATCTGCCTATCAAAAAATCGAGTTTTAGCCTTGCCGACTTTGAAACCCCGATCTCCAACAATTTCTAGACTGTTCCTTGGAGTCACTGCGTGAGCCTTGCATGGGCCTGCGTCACCCTCTTAGTGTCTGCGTCACTTCTCGCTGGTTCCTCTACATCTCTGTTGCCTCTCTGCAATGTACTCTTGGTCATTCGACCAACAACTGCTTTTGCCCCTCACTGCTGCACTGAATCACTCAGATCTGATCCTTGTGCGAGTACTGCTCCGTTAGAAGAATTCAATCTCTAGATTTTGACTCTGTGTGTCTACTCCAACTGACCCTCAAGCCTTCCTTTATACTTTTCTTGTTGATGAATCAACGATTGTGATCTAATCTCTAATCGATGGCTAAGATTAGAAAAGACTTTATCTTCGTCACTTAGAACATTCTCACCCATATTTAAATTAATTCACTTTAATTATTTTAATTCCCTAAGTTTTAACTTAGGCTCCATTAAAAATAATTAATTATTTGAACAACTTAAGCTCTGGGTAGAATTTATACAAACGATTTCTGGGTCTTGGAGATTTCATGTGTTCTAGCTCCTCCACAAAATTTCAGAGCTAGAGCACATCCGATGCTACTCAAAAATCAACATGCCCCTGTCTGCAAAAATCTTCTCGATAGATTTTCTCCTTGAGCACTGCTCAATAAAGAATTTCGATCTCTAGATTTTCTCTCTCGATGTATCTTCCAAATGATCCATGAAGTCCTTCTTATAATCTTCTCGTTGAGACTTCAACGGCCGAGATTAAATCGTTAATCAACGACTAAGATTAACTTGACTTGATATCTGACTTTTCTAGAAGATTCACACTATGTTTTAATTAATATCTATTAATTATTTTAATTTCCTAAGTTTATACTTAGGGTACTATTAAAAATAATTAATTATTTCCATAAAACACAACCTGAGTGGAATTTTGCAAATCCTTTCCTGGTTCTTTGGAATACATGTGCCTAAGCCTCCCTACAAATTTTGAGACTTAGAGCACTTCTGATGCTACCACAAATCAACACTCCCTCTTAGCGAGGAATGTGCTCTAGCAATACAACAGTCTGAAGTACTGCTATGATTCTACAACATCTCCCTCTGCGTTGCTGATGTCTGAGACTGTTGCCCACCAACACTGTGCTGTTTCATCCGTGATGCTGCTGCCAACTGCTACTGAACTGCAACTCTATTATTTACTGCAACAGAAAAACATCCAAAACTGAACTAAGTGTTCAGTAGGATATATCTCGTTCTGAAGATCTGATTGCTACTAGTCTCTGCACTGTCCTCTGAAGTTGCCTTCCTACACTGCTGTCAACTCTGCTCTGCGTTGCTCAGTCTCTGGTGCTCTCTAGCCACTGCGCTGTCACTTCTGCAGTCCTCTGCACCAACTGACACTTGTCCATCCTGCTACCTCTAATTTGGGCTCCCATAGCAAGGTGATGATCTGAGAGGTGGACTCAAGGATCCTGCCCAATCTACAGTTCTGCTAAATTACAACTCTAGATCACCCCAACGCTCCCCTGGCGATATATGGGCAATCATGGCGAATTCCTCCTCCTCTATCTTTGCAGTTGCAGGCTGCGGATCATGCTTCTCATCTTTGTCCTTCTTCTTGAGAGGACACTATGTGGCGGAAATGTCCCATCTCGCCACATCGAAAGCACTTGATCTTGGAGATGTCCTTCTTTCGTCTCCGCTGCTCTTGCTGCCCCTTTGATGCAAGCGCTGCATTTTCCTCCTCCTCCTCGGGCTTCGACCCACTACTGCTGCTACCATCAAGTTTGCACTTGAGTAGATATCTCCTCATCTCTTCTTGTTGGAGTGCTGCCTACATTGCTTCCCAATCCAGTAACTTCTCTTTGCCCAGGATGCTCTAGACAAAGACCTGATAGTCTTCAGACACTGAATTTAGGGCCAACCTAACCATCTCTGTGACCCGAGGAGCTATCCCACAGCTGGAAACTGCTCTCGGTTCTCCTGAAGTCTAGACAAGAACGAATCAATGCGCTCTCACTTCTACATCCTGGTAGTCCACATCTTCTCCTCCAAAAACATCTTCAGCTGCTCGGAAGACCCCTGATATTGTGTGGCCAACGCATTCCACATTTCCTTGGCTGTCCCTTTGCCAGAAATCTGTGAAACAATATGATCCTTCACTCCATCGAGGATCAATCGTTTGGCTTTAGCCATGTTCTTCTTGAACGCTCTCAATGGTGCGACATCTACTGGTTCAGCTTGTGCACTGTCGATAAAGGTCTTGAGGTCATATTCATCTAGAAGGAAAGAGATCCTTGCCTTGCAGATTACGTAATTGGAGGCACCCTCCAACCGGTCTTGGTCACGCAACCCACTGGCTTCCATCTCACCCAATCACTGTCGATCTATTGCCTCTAACCCTCTGCGCAGTTGGCTCTACGCACTCCTTGCTGGAGCAAGCCAAATAATTCACAATCTCACTACTTCTACACGGGAAATCAAAGTTTCTTGGGCAAGAAACTCTCTAAGGTCAGAAATCCCCAAATGTGTCTTCAGCTACTTTCTTCTGACTCTTTCTGCACCAGCATTCACTGCTTCACAGAAACTGCGTTCCACCAGCAACTGATTTGTGCTGAATTTGCTGCGCTACTCCCTCTGCCTCTGAGAAACTGCAAACTGGAAAATCCTACCTCTCAGTCAGTTCACTCAAAGAGAGATTTCCTTGCAGACCTAGCTGTCCTTGCTTGGACTGCACAATCATTGGGGAGATCGATCTGCTGTTTATGCAGCTCTTTGATCCTCGATTTCTTCTTCAACACTGGATCTACTAGATCTGCTCTCTTGCTCCTCCAGCACTTCTAAACAAGCTCTGATACCATGTGAAAATTCGTAGATCTGGAATCCTACTGCATCAACCGATGATAATTCTTCTATTTGTTAATTCGTTACACAAATTATTTACTATGTTCTACGGTAAATATCAAAAGCTCATACACTATAGCCTTCACAAATTAACTGTGGAAAATAAGTAAGTGTTGAAACAAGATCTGAGCAAGCATAAATCATAAACACATAACACCATTGTTTTTGGACCAATGTCCCCGGAAAAAGCCAATGCGGGAAAACCGATGCAGCAGCTAAGGGTTTGTTTATTATACAGTAATTTTCTGAGTACAAATCTATGATTGTTGACACTGACAAATCATACAGAGGAAACAGACAAATAAAATCTCGTGAGAAAAAACTCACTCTTCCACGGGAATTTGACACTAACCTTAGCTCGAGATGAGTTGCTCTGCGTTGGCTCTGCGCAGTGACTGCGTCACTCTACGAAGTCTCTGCGTCACAACTGATGCTACCCTCTCTCTTTATGCTGGATCTCTCTGTTGACTAGAAACAAGGCCCTTCTGGCTTCCGGAAACTCCCTCTGGTGACTGGCACTGAACCCCGACTATTTCCTCAACAGAAAATCAAACTCCCTCTGTAGCTCTACGCAGTCCTTAAGTAGCCTCTGCATGGCTGGCTCTGTGCTGCTTTCTGTGGCCTTTACTACCTCCTCTACTTT
Organism: Pinus albicaulis; assembly: GCA_034641835.2. NCBI lineage: Eukaryota > Viridiplantae > Streptophyta > Pinopsida > Pinales > Pinaceae > Pinus > Pinus albicaulis. The sequence continues at coordinate 1,140,892,228 of CM076577.1, read as the reverse complement.
GCACTCTCCAGATCAGGAAACTCTTCCAACTAGAAATTATCTCTGCCCCTTCTGCAAAAATCTTCTCGATCAATTTTCTCCCTGAGCACTGCTCACTAAAGAATTTCGATCTCTATATTTTCTCTCCCGATGTATCTTCCAAATGATCCATCAAGTCATTTTTATAATATTCTCGTTGAGACTTCAACGACCGAGATTAAATCGTTAATCAATGACTAAGATTAACTTGACTTGATCTCTGACTTTTCGAGAAGATTCACACTGTGTTTTAATTAATATCCATTAATTATTTTAATTTCCTAAGTTTAGACTTAGGGTCCCATTAAAAATAATTAATTATTTCCATAAAACACAATCTGAGTGGAATTATCCAAAATCCTTTCTGGGTTCTTTGGAATACATGTGCCTAAGCCTCCCTGCAAATTTTGAGACCTAGAGCACATCCGATGCTACCACAATTCAACACTTTGTCCATCAAGGATGAACACATACGATCTTTTAATTGTTCACAACTCTGTTTGTTCACAACTCTTTGGTTTCCCACTTCTGCCTTCCTTTGCTGCTATGATGAAGACAAGTCAAGGGCACAAAGGACGTGCACTTTCACTGTAGAATGTCCTTCTGGTTGATTTTTGTAGCATCATAAAGTGTTCCAAGTCTCAAAATTTGTAAGGAGGCTTGGACATCAATGTTTCAAAGAACCTAGAAACCGTAGGCCCTAAGTCTAAACTTAGGGAAATTAAATAATTAATGGGTAATAATAAAACATAGTGTGAATGTTCTAGAGAAGGAAGATCAAGTCAATTTTTAATCTTAGCCATTGAGTAGACTTCTAATCTGGGCCGTTGATTCGTTAATGAGAAGATTATAAAAGAAGGCTTGAGGGTCATTTGGAAAGTAAGCCAGGCATACACTCAGTAATTCGAAGGAAGTCGATTTTGAAGGAATAGAATTCGATTTCAGAGGGAGAGTTGCATGGCAGATTTGCAGAGGCAGAAGAAGGAGAGGGAGTCAACAGTGACAAAGGTCGAGGAGAGAGGGACGCAGAGGGTCACAGAAGGCAGCACAAAGTAGCAATGTAGTGAGCCCACATAGAGTGATGCAGGAACTGCACAGAGAAGCATGCAGAGTGACGCAGAGGAAGGCAGTGGGTCTTCCAGGTGTCAGAAAATCTCCAGAAGGAACCAGAGAATTTATCTTAGGTGTTTTCTAATGAAGTTTGCCAGTCTATTCCTTGTTAAGGATTTCATTAGTGAAGAATAATATATAAACCCTCATCTGCTGCATCGGTTTTCATGCATTGGGTTTTTCCTAGGACAATTGTCCAAAAATAAGTGTGTACATGTGACTGATTCTTATGCTTACTTTTCTTACTGTTCCTTTCTCTACATATACTTAAGTGAATGCTGCAGTAGTATTTATTTCGAAATTTACTGGAAGAATTCTGTGATAACTTATTGAAATAATAAGTAGAAGAAATAAATCTATCCCTACAGAAATATTTTCTGGTTTGAAATTTTCACATGGTATCAGAGCCAAAGATGAGTAACAGGAGTAGAGAACCGAAAATTGAACATAGATCAGATGTTGCTGCAGCAACAACTTAGAAGGGTTCACGCAGTTCTCCAGAAAAGAAGGGTGACATGGAAGAACAAATGGATCACGATGTTTCTGTTCTAGCATCCAGATTGGAAGAAGAATTTTCTTGTGTTAAGCTCTACTTCTCCTGAGATCTGGTACATTAATAGTGAGGCTTCTGCTCACATGACGGGAGTACGAGAATGTTTCTCAAACTACCAAGAAGAGCAAATGAACTTTAAAATCACCATGGGCAATAAGGCAAAATGTACCCAATCAGAAGAGGTACCATAGTATTTCAAACGAAAATTGGTAATAAGCTTCGGGCTACTAATGTACTGCATGTGCCTGGTTTGGGGATGAACTTACTCTCGGTGTCGCAACTTCAAAACAAAGGCTATGACGTTTACTTCATTGGCAATAGAGTATGCGTGAAACGCCCAAGTTGGAAGAAGAAAGCGCAAATCGTAGTTAGGAGCGATAAACTCTACAAGTTACAGCTCGAATCCACAATGGCACTGATAGAAAACACTGATGAGAAGGAATTGAATGAGCTATGGCACAGGAGAATGGGGCACTTACATTATGGGGCGTTAAGAATTATCAAGAAGACTGTCACGGGAGTTCCAGAACTAAGCACCAAGCGGGACGATGTCTGCAGAGGGTGCGTATTGGGAAACTATGCCAAGGCAGCATACCATAGAAGCAACAATAGGGCTAAGAGTGTGTTGAGCTTAATACACTCAAACATTTGTTGGCCAATGTCCACTAGAGCTTTTAGTGGTGCCGAATATTTCATCACCTTCATTGATGACCATTCCAGGAAGACTTGGATTTACTTTCTGAAGATCAAGGACGAAGTCTTTGGCTGATTCAAGGAGTTTAAAGCTCTGGTAGAGAATCTGAAAAGAAAGCGGATCAAGACATTGCGGTCAAACAATGGTGGAGAGTACACGGATAAAAACTTCACAGATTTCTACGCAAGGGAAGGCATCAGAAGAGAGTGGATTGCTCCGTATAATCCTGAGCAGAATGGTATTGTAGAGCGGAAGAATAGAACTATTGTCGAAGTTGCAAGGGCAATGCTGTACGATCAAGACATGCCCAAATTTTTGTGGGTTGAAGCTTGTAATACAACTGTCTTCGTACAGAACATGATTCCTCATAATGCATTGGGTAAGATCACTCCTGAAAGTGTCTTCACTGGCAGCAAGCCTGAAGTGAGCCTCTGTAGGATCTTTGGCAGTGCGGCATATTGTCATGTGCCGGAAGAGAAGAGGAAGAAGCTGGATAAGAATGTGGAAAAGGGGTATCTGGTGGGATATAGTGAGAACGCAAAGGCTTACCGTATATAGTATATACATTCCTGAGAGCAGGAAGATTGTGGTACGACGGGATATGAAATTCATGGAGGAAAGGGCCTTCAGAAAATCTCGGGAGATGCCTTCTGCTACGCAGTTTGAGGAGGATCCGCGGGTCTAGCCACAACGACTTGCGGAGGGTAATACGAGTGCCTCTCTAAGGCATGGTGATCCAAGAGATACATCTCCAAAGGATTTACAGGAGGGAGAGCAGGTGGATCCATGGTGGATCCACCCACTACCAGTGGTAAGACGAGCAGGGAATTGCGATAGATTTTGAGGGATGCAAAAGAGTTTATCGGAGCCCCCCAAAATGAGAAGAGGAAGCACAAACAACCTGAAAGGTACCAAGCTTTGGTAGCACAGGTTGGGAAACCATCTAGTTTTTTGGAGGCAGCTCAGCACCAGGTATGGGTCGATGCGATGGTGGAGTACAGCTCCATCATGACGAATTATGTATGGGAAGTGATTCACAGGGCTCGGGACAAATCAGTTGTAGGTTCGAGATGGATCTACAAGATCAAATATGTTGCAGATGGCAGCATCAAGAAATTTAAAGGTAGGTTTGTGGCTAAGGTGTATGCTCAGAAGTAAGGGATAAATTATGAAGGGACTTTCGCCCCGGTAGCCCGATATACTTCTATTAGATCCGTGATATCCCTTGTTGCGCAGATGGGATTGGAGATTCACCAGAGGGACGTCAAGACTGTGTTCCTTAATGGGGTGATAGAAGAAGACGTATACATTGAACAACCAGAGGGCTTTGAGAGGCATGAGCAGAAAACTCATGTGTGCAGGCTCAAGAGGGCCTTGTATGGACTGAAGCAAGCCCCTAGAGCTTGGTATGGTCGAATTGACAACTACTTGCAGAAAATGGGAATTGTCAAGAGTGATGTAGATCCCAATCTCTACTATTTGAGATTAGGGGATGAGCCTCTTATACTGGTGCTGTATGTAGATGATCTATTTCTAGCAGGATCATCTAGGCTCATTAAGGACTGCAAGGAAAATTCAGTTGCGGAATTTGACATGAAGGATCTAGCGCTGATGCAATATTTTTTGGGGTTGGAAGTTTGGCAGCAAATGGGTGAGATCTTGCTTGGTCAAGGAAGATATACTATAGAAGTTCTGAAAAGATTTCGAAAAGATTTCAGATGGAGGACTATAGACCCATGGCTACTCCAATGATTACCAACTAGAAGAAAATTGACATGTTCGAAGATGATGAGGCAGCTCATAGGTTCTCTGATGTATCTGGTAAACACTAGATCAAACATCTGTTATGATGTCAATACTCTCAGTCAGTTCATGGTGAAACCTATCAGGGCTCATTGGGCAGCAACCAAGCATGTTCTCAGATATTTACAAGGAACAATCGACCTTGGACTGAAATACACCAGAGGCAATGACATCAGGTTGAGTGGGTTCATTGATGCAGATTGGGTTGGGAGCCCAATTGATCGGAAAAGTACCAGTGGGTACTGTTTCAGTGTTGGATCGGAGATGACCTCTTGGTGCCGCAGGAAACAGAAATCCATGGCCCTGAGCTCCGCAGAAGCTGAATATATGGCAACAAGCACGGCTTCGTGTGAAGTCATATGGCTTTGGAAATTTCTTGTGAACTTACTCAAGGAGAAGATGGAGGCGACTAATATTCTATGTGATAAACAGAGTTGCATCAAGCTCTCTCATAATCCTGTGTTTCATGATCGGTCAAAGCACATTGACATCAGGTGTCATTTCATCAGAGACTGTGTCCAAAGGGGAGCGTTACAATTGGAGTTCACTCCTACCGGAGAACAAGTGGAAAATATCCTCACAAAAGCTCTGGGAAAGACTAAGTTTGTCTATTTCAAAGAAAAGATGGGGATGATCAAGAATCCATTCAGTAGCAGGAATGGATAGGTTCAAGATTCAGAGGGAACTGCAATACAGATGAGGCAGTGATAGTGACAGGGTCATGGGAAACAGGACAGAAGGCAACAATGCAGTAGGTGAGGGGTGGCAACCATGCATCAACAGCGCAAAGGATGCTTCAAGATAGAGGAGCATGTAGCAGGCATTTTTCTAGAACACTTTCCTTGCTAAGAGGGAGTGTTGATTTTTGTAGCATTAGAAAGTGTTCCAAGTCTCAAAATTTGTAAGGAGGCTTGGACATCAGTATTCCAAAGAACCCAGAAACTGTTTGTGGAAATTCCACTTGATTTATGTTTCATTAAAATAATTAACTATTTTAATGTAGACCCTAAGTCTAAACTTAGCGAAATTAAATAATTAATGGGTATTAAGAAAACAGAGTGTGAATCTTTTAGAGAACGAAGATCAAATCAAGTTTTAATATTGGCCATTGATTAGACTTCTAATCTGCGCCGTTGATTCGTCAATGAGCCCACGACGCAGTGAGCCCATGCAGAGTGACGCAGTCTGACGCAGGGACTGCACAAAGAAGCACGCAAAGTGACGCAGAGGGAGATAGTGGGTCTTCAAGGTGTCAGAAAATCTCCAGAAGGAATCGAAGAATTTATCTCAGGTGTTTTCTAAAGATGTCTTCCAGTCTTTTCCTTGTAAATAATTTCATTGCTGAAGAATAATATATAAACCCTCATCTGTTGCACTGGTTTTCCTGCATTGGGTTTTTCTGGGGACAATTGTCCAAAAATAAGTGTGTACATGTGATTGATTCTTATGCTTACTTTTTTTACTGTTCCTTTCTCTGCATATACTTAAGCGAATGTTGCAGTAGTATTTATTTCGAAATTTACTGCAAGAATTCCATAAATAACTTATTGAAATAATAAGGACACTGGAAGAAGCCTCTCTTTGGACACTCTGTGCACCAACTAACCGCCTCAAGCGAGCCTCTTGCATCCTATTGCTCGCAATGAAGGCATCGAGGGACAAAATCCGACTCCGTTGTGCCTGCAAACAATGTGGAAGTGAGACCGACGCACAAGTTCCCATGGATATCATCAAATGATGCTCATCTGCATCCTCATCGATCCGGGGTGAGTTACAACCACCGTCATGCCTGTCGCCTCAATCAGATAGTCTCCTTGGAGGTGACGCCCCAAAACCCCAATGTTTGGCGTCATGCATCACTGCTTGCGGCCAAGCATCCCTGCGCTCCCTTGCATACAAATGTGTATCTTTGTGCCCCTTGGCACACGCCTCCACCCAATTGCTCCCCTCTCTGCACTGTTGGACACCACCACTAGCTACCACACCATCCTGTATCAGTCGGTACCCCTCTTGTGATGATGTAGCTGTCACTCCATGCGAAACCTCAAGGTGGTGTGAGTCGCTCCTCCTACTCCACAATGCATGTCCACACAACTCGACACTCCACCATACACCTCTGTGCTCCTCTCCAGAACACTGAACTCTGTGGTACGACTCTGTGCACCACTGAACACCTATGCCAACTGCCGGACCACCCTACATCATCGCCCATCCCACATGCGTCAATACATCCATGACTCCGCTAGTGACCCCACCATGATATGGACTACTCCTCCTTTGCCTTGGTAGACCTAAGTGGTCTATCATCTCACATGCTAATGGGAATGACACTACTGTGCCTAGCCTCCATGGCACCTGTGTCCAATATGCTCATGAGAGAGCACTGTCTCCATATTGTGAAAGTTCCTGAATCTACTTGAAAGAATTTCTACTGCAGAAATCTGGATTACTTCTCCTACTTGTGTTTTTACATTAACTAGTTATTTTCAGAAATATTCAGAAAACAACGAAGTAAACACATTGCAGATCTACACATACATACAAATCAAGTACTGAGGAATTAAGCACACATGAAAAATGGCACAATATTTTTTGGACAAATGTCCCCGGAAAAACCCAATGCGAGAAAACCGGTGCAACAACTCTTGAGGGTTTTATTATGTAGAATTCTGAATACAAACAAGGGCACTAGTAGTGGTTTGCCCAATAGAGAAGTCCCGATAGATGTACCTCTATCTCTGGAGACAGAAAATATGGCTGATCCAGCTGAGAACTAAGTCACCAGGTTTGGTGAATTTAATCCTAGGGATTTGAAATTCGTCGAACCTTAAGCAAATTCGAACAAGTTCGATTTTATTTAGTGAACTTGAATGCCGAACAAATTCCCGAACACGAACGTTCGCCCGAATAAAATTCGCCTAAAAATATCGATGGAGTTCGTCGACGTTCGGTTAAATTTCGAAGGTTTCCGCGTTAGGGTATTCGGTTGGACGTTCGGTTAAATTTCGAAGGTTTCCACGTTAGTTTTGTTGCTGCGGCCCTGACTTTTGTCTACACTCACGGTGACTCTGTCTCCTGCCTGACGCTGCTTGCTCATTGCTCAAACATCGATCATGTTTTAACCATCGACATCAGTGCTCCATTGCTCGACCATCTGCATCAAGTTTTTTGGGCTCGGTGTGATTTCTCCTGATCACAGTTCACTGCTCTCGCTCGACGTGATTGTTGCTCTTGGCGTCACAGCCTCACAAGCTCTCGCTCTTTACTACAACGTCACATTCACAACCTACAAATTCCACGTGATTTAGTTTAAAGAATCCCGACTATGGTTGCCGAGGATGGGACTTTTGTTTTAAGTTTAGATGTTGTGATAGGTTTTTCTCTGTTTTTTATATTTTTAAATTTATATTTGTCTTTGATGAATATGTGGTAGGTGGACTTTTTATAGATTTATAAATTTATTTTTGCTATAAATTTATGTTTTCCTTTATCAAATAAATATATCATGTATGATATAATAGTAACAATTAAGATAACGTAACGTTTTAGTTTATATAATGTAACGACAGTTTTAGAATGAATAATAAATTATAATTATATATATATAAATTGTTTATGAATGAAGTTTCTAATGTTTTCCTTTATAAAATATATATACCATGTATATTTCACAAGCCTACACTAAGCCGCAGTCTCGACTCACAATGTACATAGTCCTGACTCCTCAGTGCTCACATTATACAAGCCCCACAACTTTTGTTATATATATACATATTTTTTTCAAATTTCTATATGTCGAATTTTATGCCGAACTTTATCAGCAAAATTTTAGGTGTCGAACTTTATTTGAATTTCAAGGTCGTCGAACTTGAACACGAACACGAACGCGGTGACTTAGGCTAAGAATGAGGAACCCCACAGGTGACTACATAGTCACTGTGTTACCCTTCAGTGTGGTGCGTTACTTCGTTTGATCTGCTGAATACGACCCTTTCTGGCCCATTGAAACCCCTGCGTTGCAGCCTTTGGCTTTACGTCAGCCCCTCTTGGTCTGTGTCACCCTCCTATGACCGCGTCAGCCTCTGCGCTGGCTCTGCGTGAGTCTAGTTGGGTCTGCGTCACCCTTGTTGGGCCTACGTTGCCTCTGCGTCACCCTTCCTGGACCGCACTACCTCTGTGGTACGGATCTGCCTCTCTGCAATTGTATTCTCGGCCTCAGATTCAAAAATCCCTTTGCCGATCTGCCCCTCGCTGCACTGCAAGGTCACTCGAAAATTCTCAGCAAACCGTGTCCCAAAATTTCGACTTAGCTCAAGTGCTATCGCTCTGTGTATCTTCTCCAACCGACTCAAAGTCTTCCTTTAATACTTTTCTCATTGAACAATAAACAACCATGATCTAATCTCTAATCGACGACTAAGATTAGAAAAGACTTGATCCACGTCACTTAGAACATTCTCACCGACATGTTTTAATTAATTCACTTTAATTATTTAATTTCCCTAAGTTAGACCTAGGGTTTCCATTAAAATAATTAATAATTTGAATAACTTTCACACCGGGTGGAATTTCTCCAAACGATTTCTAGGTCTTGGAGATCTCATGTGTCCTAGCCCTTCTACAAAGTTTTGGAGTTAGAGCACATCCGATGCTACCCAAAAATCAATACTCCCTCTTAGCGAGGAATGTGCTCTAACAACACTTCACTCCAGAAGCGTTACTCTGATCCATGGCATCGGTCCCCTGCGCTGCTGATGCTCGGCCTGTTGCCCCTCATCCACTACGCTGTTGCCTTTTGTACTGCTACCCATCACTCTGCCACAGTCACTGCCTCATCTGTACTGCAACTCCCTCTCAAATGCTGCATCATGATGCCCATAGCACTGCCACTGCTAACTGCTGCACTGCAACCCAGTTGCTGAGAAGTAAGCAATTGAAGGACATCACCCACAATCTTGACAGACAAATCAGTCTCGCTGCATCTCGATACTGAAGCACCCTCTGCTACTGAATTGCACTGACCCTCTGAAGCTCTGTGCTGCTGCTGCTGCTTTGCACTGAGTAAGCACTGCTCTGTTGAAGTCCCTTCAGCCTCTGCGCTGCTTTGCTCTAGTCTTCAGTGTCCTCACTGCGACCGTGCCTCCATAATCCTCTATACCAACTGACTCCAGTAATCTTGTTACTGTCTTTAAGGGCTCCCGTAGCTCGTATGTGATCCAAGAGTTTGGGCACCTCAATGATCCTACCCTCCACACCATCTGTAGCTCAATCTACAGATCCATGTCGCCCCACCTTTTCTCTCGAGGCACATGAGCATTCACAGCCACATCATCATCATTGCCATCACTCCCCTTGGCTGTCGCAACCTTAGAATATGAATCTTCCTTGCCCTTCTTCTTCTGAAGACAAGTATTGGCAAAATGTCCCAATTCATCACATCTGAAGCACCAAACCTTTGAAAGGTCCTTTTTCTTCTTCCCTTGCCGCTGCTGTTGTACCTTAGATGTGAGAGCCACATATTCCTCCTCCTCCTTCTTGATCTTGGCTCCTCTGCTGCTATTGCCCATCTTGAACATTCTCCTAATCTCTTCTTGACAAAGAGTTGCTCACATGTCCTCCCAATTTGGAAGTTGTGCTTTGGCTAAAATAATTTGGACAAAGGTCTCCCAATCATTAGTGACTGCATTCAGGGCAATCCTCACCATGAGACCATGATTAGGATTTGCCCCCATAGCAACCAACTTATCTCAAATGCCTTCAATCTAATGAGGAAGGGGTCAATTTCCTCTCCCTTGTACATCTAAAATATTCACGGCTGATCCTCTAGAAGCATCTTCCTCTGGACAGAGGTGCCTTGATACAACTTGATCAATGTTGTCCACATGTCATTTGCCGTGTTCTTCTCGGCAATATGTGGGGCCACATGATCCTTCACTCTGTCCATAATCAAGCGCTTAGCCTGTGCTTGATTTTCCTTAATTATTTAATGGATCAGCATTGACTAGAACGACTACAACCCTCTCGGCATGATCTTTGATGTGATACCCATCCAGGACAAATAGGATCCTGGCCTTCCAGATGACGAAGTTAGATGCACCATCTAATCTGTCCTGATCCCTCAATCCATGCGAGGCCATCTCTGCTCAAAAATGTCGAAACAAATGCTCTTCTCCTTTCTTCTGGTGCTGCTCTCAGCAAGAGACCCGATCTGGGTTTCTTGGCAATAGAAACCCTCTAGAGAATACACTCCCTCTGACTAGTGATTTCCTTCCCAGAAAACCTCCACCAATTCGGTCGAGTCAGTCCTCTCCAATCACTCTGTTGATCGGATCTCAGACTTCTTGGCTAGAAAGTCTGCTGAGGAACGGTTTCCCATAACTTTGTCAACCCTGCTAGACATTGTTTTGCACTGGGAGAAACAATGCCCCACCAGTAACTTCGAAGAACAAAACTACACCTCCAGCCACGACAACTGGCCAACGTTACCGCCTCTCGGACTGCGTCACCCTCTTGGGCCTGCGTCAGCTCTGCGTGAGCTAGACAGGCTCTGCGTCACCCTTCTGGGCCTGCGTCAGCCTCTATGTTAGCTCTGCATCACACCTGCTAGGTCTACGTTGTCCCTCTGGTGCTGCGCTGCCTCTTTCTGGATCTGTGTTGGCTCAGCCGCCTTCCTACAGCAAAAATCTTCGTCACTTCGCTAATGGCTTCAGCTCCCCCTGATTTGCAATAACTCTGATACCATGTGAAAGTTCCTGAATCTACTTAACAAAATTTCTACTACAGAAATCTAGTTTACTTCTCCTACTTGTGTTTTTACATTAACAAGTTATTTTCAGAAATATTTAGAAAACAACGAAGTAAACACACTACAGATCTACACATACATATAGATCAAGTACTGAAGAATTAAGCACACATGGCAAAGAACACACAATATCTTTTGGACAAATGTCCTCGGAAAAACCCAATGCGGGAAAACCGGTAAAACAACTCTTGAGGGTTTTATTATTATGCAGAATTTTGAATACAAACAAGGGCACGAGTAGTGGTTTGCCCAACAGATAAATCCCGACAGATGTACCTCTATCTCCAGAGATAGAATATATGGTTGATAAAGCTGAGAATGAGGAACCCCACAGGTGCCTACGCAGTCACTACATCACCCTTCAGTGTGGCTACGTCACTCTGTCTGATCTGCTGAATACGAGCCCTTTCTGGCCCACTGAAAGCCCAACATTGTAGCATTTGGCTCTCTTGGTCTGCGTCACCCTCTTGTGACAGCATCAGCCTCTGCGCTGGCTCTGCGTGAGCCCTACTGGGTCTGCGTCACCCCTGTTGGGCCTACACTGCCTCTGCGTCACCCTTTCTGGACTGCGCTACCTCTCTGGTATGCATCTACTTCTATGCAATTGTATTCTCAGCCTCGGATTCAGAATTCCCTTTGCCGATTGCCACTCGATGCATTGCAAGCTCACTCGAAAATTCTCAACAAACTGCGCCCCATAATTTCGACTTAGCTCAAGTGCTACCGCTTTGCGTATCTTCTCCAATTGACTCCAAGCCTTCCTTTAATACTTTTCTTGTTGAACAATCAACGATCGTGATCTAATCTCTAATTGACGACTAAGATTAGAAAAGACTTGATCCACGTCACTTAGAACATTCTCACCCACATGTTTTAATTAATTCACTTTAATTATTTAGTTTCCTTAAGTTAGACTTAGGGTCTCCATTAAAATAATTAATTATTTGAATAACTTTCACATCTGATGGAATTTCTCCAAACGATTTATGGGTCTTGGAGATCTCATGTGTAGCAGCCCCTCTACAAAGTTTCGGAGTTAGAGCACATCCAGTGCTACCCAAAAATCAACACACACACACACACACACACACATATATATCCAGGTGGGGCTTCCTATCATATATCCTTTGGTTAACCCCTGCCAGGATATGTCACTCTCCCTATGATTCCATGTGCATCTAACATGTCCAAACAACCCATGGGTTCGATTCACGAATGGAACTCCCCTAAGGAATGAGTGCACTTAGCCTCTGAGTTCACTCTTCCACGAGAGCCATAATCCTCCTGCATCACAAATATATGATAGGAAGCCCCACCTGGATCCCAATGCCAACCTTGGCCTCGAGCATCTCCCATGTCTGAGAGCTCCTGCTGAGCTTCCCTCCGGACTACGATCATCTCTACAAGGCTAGCCCACTTTGTCGGGTACCAACTCAAAATCTCTCGCCACCCAACCCTAAGGGAAGGATCAAATGCACAAAGACCTGTACACAGAACAAACCCTCCGTTTTGCGAATGCTGCACCCTATGCAGATCATGTTGCCTCAACTCTCTAGTTTGCTTAACACATATAATACGACTAGGTAACTCTGCCTCTCTCTCGCCAATGTGTACATATAACCTATCAGTGCTACAAGCCCCATCTATATATGCTCAAAGAGGGCTGCTCTCACGCTCCAAGGTGTACTCCTCTAGCTGTGCTGCTAGGGAATCCAACCGTTCCCCAATGGGAGTTAGTTCGGCCACCAACTCAGCACAAACCAATCTCATGCCCTCTAGCTCCTCATTCTGTTGTAGAATGGTCTCTCGGACTGTCGTGGCCTTCCTTTTCAATGCTAGAAGGTTGGCCTGGAGCTGTCGAAACTGTTGTGGGTGACTATCATCTGTATACTCAGTCACAACTCTGGATACCTCTGTGTCTGCTGGACCCTCATCAACCTGTTTTAGGTGGTCATCATCTGGAAACTCTATCACAATTCTGAGCGCCTCATCAATTGATATATCCTCAACGGATGGCCCTACGGGTGTATGCTCAACTGTCTCCATCAAGGTGCCAGTCGAAATTATCAAGGGGATATCCAACAAGGGTGACACCTGCGTCACACTGGTTATGTCTACCTGCTCCTCGCAATCCTGTGTGCCCTCAACCTCCTGCTCATTGTCCTCCTTAGGCTCTCGACATTTGAAGCCCAGTCCGTTGAGAATTTTTTATGGCATAGTTTAAATCAATTCTCTACTTGATAATTACTTGTGAACTTATTTCTCTTACTTAGATCTTATTTTCATTAGTTTATTGGGTCTTTCATCAAGTCAATTATCAAAACACAAAATACACAAGATTTTGGCTCTTCAAGCTAGGGTCAAAACCTCTCCCTCTTGGAGAGGAAAACCTGAAAGTAATTCTTCTTATATGTCAAAATTTCTGACTCTAACTTACAGAAACCCTATTGTTAAATTCTTGATTTACTTCTCCTACTTACATAAGTTATTAATTTGAAAACTTTAGCATTAACATCGAAGTAAATACATTAACTGTTAAATTTAGATAGACATGGAATGTTCTATGCTTAATGCAAATTTACTTCAATCTTTCTTAGGCTCGATTCAATTTAGCAATCACATAAACATGAAAGTAAAATGCTGATAGAACACAATAATAGATCAACAGAAGACGAGCCAATAATATAGATCAAATTTTACAATTCTTCTTGTCCAACAAAGATATAGGATAATGTGCGTTACGACAGTGAACAGGATGCATCAACCAACAAAGTCTTTCTTAGATCAACCAACCCTCCAAGTGTCACACACACAACTCTCAAAGACAGCTCATCAAAAGTCAACGCTGGTCAACAGAATGTCACCGTAGAAAAGTCAACGCAGAAAGTCAACATTGCAAATTTAGGGCTTTGGTCAAAGTGATCCTTTCTCGATTTTTGTGCCCATAAATATGGCCTTCAAAAATCAGATTTTCTGCAAAGTTTGGAGGTCAAAACATCAAGGTTTGACCACGGTCAACACACATCAAACAACCCTAAAACCAGTCCGCATATTTACCCAGCTTCAGCTCTACACGTGTGAAGGAAAGAGGCCTCCAAAGGTTGATCGAACCAATCAGATCACAAGAGAGAATGTGTGATGAGTTGATGAGCAAATGATCTCCAAGTCTCTCCAATTTATATCCATCAGTGAGGGTGTGTGACACATCTATTAGGCTTGTGAGCCTACATTACAAATCTGGCCGACCTTGCACACGAGTGGAAAATAAAATCAAAATATATGTTCTGCTCATCTAAACAAAATGATCTTTAGATCAATCTTGCACCTCTCCGAAAAAGGAATCCAACAAAAATATAATCATCATCATATGAGCAGTGCAACATGGAGTTTGGACCTAGTTGCCCAAAATTAACACTCCCTCTCAACTAGGGAGAACTCCATCTGTCCATCTGTGCCATCCAGAGATCACTACCATTGTGTACCATCATATAGCATCGTGCGTCATCCTGCTGTAACTTGCTTTGTTGGCTCTCGTCGCAAATAGAACAAGGAGCGTGAGTCACAAAGACATCACGCTCTGCTGACTTGAAGTCGGCTTCGACTGAAAAGAGTCACATACTAACCCGAAGTTAGTTTACTGACCCGAAGTTAGTTTAGAGGTAAGAACCTCATCGGACTCGATCCCAGATCAAGGTGTTGGACACATGCCATCCTAGACATAGAGAGTATGACAATCTCCAATGCGTCCATCGGTCTTGCTATTCGTCTCTATCCACATTTCCCACCTCATTGGCCAAATGAGAGGTACTTCCCATGAGTCCGAAACTCCATGGGTAGGATGTGTGCGGGGCATAGATCAAAGAGAGGTGAACCAACTCAATATCATAACGGTGGGGCAGAAGCACAACAAGGTTCGAAAAGCCTAGCCCCGTGTGTGCTTATAGCTCTAAGAAGCTATCCCCAAGCCCCCTGGAGCTCGCAGAGCTCATAGTCCAACTCAAGTAGGACCCTCAAAGTAGGGCCTTTCCACGATTCCAAGCTTCTCACGGAAGGTTAGGATCTTGACCTTCCCCAGGGGCTTTGTGAGAATATCTGCGACCTGCTCATTAGTTCCTATATGATCGAGCCTTACGGCGCCTCGCTGTACCATATCCCAGATAAAGTGGTACTTGATGTTAATATGCTTGGATCGAGCATGAAACACAGGATTCTCAGAAAGACGAATTCCACTTCGGTTATCACAAAGGATAACGGTCGTATCTAGCACATGCCCAAACAACTCACTGAAGAGATTTCACAACCAAACAGCTTCACAACAAACCATACTCACTGCAATGTATTCGGCCTTAGCGGTGCTCAAAGCCACCGACTTCTGCTTCCTGCTCATCTAAGATATCGAAGCAGAACCCAAGGTGAAGCAACATCTAGATGTGCTCTTGCGATCCACCACACCGCCAAGCCAATCGACATCAATATATCCATGGAGTCTCAAACTCCCAACAGTGTATCTAAGCCCATGGTTGATTGTGCCCCGAAGATATCTCAATAGATTCTTGGCACCAATCTAGTGAATGTGATGAGGATCAACGATATGTTGACTCAAAGTGTTCACGACAAAACATACATCTGGACGGGAGTTCACTAGGAACATTAGGGCCCCCAGAAGTTGTCGATACTTGGTGGGATTTCCTAGCACGCGCCCAGCAGTGTTTCCACACAACTTCTTAAAGTTGAGTTCCATCGGTGTCGACATAGACTTACAGTCCACCATACCAAATCTCTCTTGCAGCTTCATGACATATTTTCCTTGACAAAGGAAAATCTTGCCTGGCCTCTGCCAGACCTCCAAGCCTAGGAAGTAATGCATCAGTCTTAGGTCTTTCATCTCAAACTCGGAAGTTAGCTCCCTCTTACATTGATGAATGAGAGGGTCAACACTTGTTAGGAACATATCGTTCACATAGAGAACTAGAATGAGATGCTTTTCTATATCAACCTTAAAATAAAGCTTTGGATCAGCATTACTTCGATTGATGTTCAACTTCATCAAGTAGCTATCTATCCTCTCATACCAAGCCCTGGGGCTTTGCTTCAACACATGGAGGGCTTTCTTCAACCTGCATACATAGGTGTCTCTATCTTGGACTTCGAAACCCAGAGGTTGCTCCACATACACCTCTTCTTTTATTGAACCATGCAGAAAAGCGGTCTTCACATCCATCTGATGGAGACTCCATCCTTGCGTTGCAGCAAGGGCAATGATAGATCGGATAGTGGTATAGCGGGCCATAGGTGAAAATATATCATCATAATCTCTGCCATCTTTTTGAGAGAAGCCTCGGGCAACAAATCTTGCCTTGTATTTTTTAGCACTACCATCAGAGCCATGCTTGATCTTATAGAGCCATTTCGAGGTGACAACAAATTTGTCCTCCGGTCTTGGGACCACTTTCCAGACATTATTTTTCATAATGGATTCATATTCTTCGTGTATAGCATCTTTCCAAACTTGATGCTTTACAGCTTCTTCAAATGATCTAGGTTCAGATTGTACAATTGCACTCATGGCTGCTAGGTACCCTTGGTACCTATTCGGCTTCTTGCTTTCACAGAATGTCCCCCTTGGGGCAATATGTCTCTCGGCATCTTCGAGAGTATCCTTGAGCCATGAGGGTCTTCTCTTATTTGAAGGAGGTGGATCAATAGGATCCATAGGTCCTTCAACATTAGGCATCGTTCATCCTTCGACTCTTCCTGCTTCCCTGCTTCTTCATCTTCTTTGTCTTCCTTGGAGCTATGAAGATTTCTCACTTTTTTGAGGGAAACATCTTCATCGAAGGTGACATTGTGGCATATCTCCACTTATCTTTGACTAGGCACATAGACTCTATATGCTTTCGAAGTTTCACTGTAGCCGACAAACATTCCTTTCTTTCTAGAAGCATCTAGCTTGCTTATCTTTTCTTTCGACACATGAAAGTAAACGGGACAACCAAAAACTCTAAAATGAGAAGCATCAGGTTGCTTACCAGAGAAGACTTTTTCGGGAGTTTGGAGTCCAGAGCAGAATGTGGGCATCTAGTTTGAACGTACACAACAATGTTTGTAACTTCTCTCCATAGAAACTTCGGAAGACCTTGGTCACATAGCATGGAACAGGCAGCTTCCACAATGGTCGTGTTCTTTATTTCAGCAACACCACTTTGCTCAGGAGTATACGCAGTTGTGGTCTCCCTCTTAATGCTAGGTTCTCTACAAAATTCATTGAACTCATTTGACTCATACTCGGTCCCATTGTCAGTCCTTAAAACTTTGATTATCTTCTCGGTTTGATTTTCCACCAAGGCCTTGAAGGTACGAAACCATTTGAATGCTTCATCCTTCTTCTTCAAGAAATATATCCAGGTGTTGCGGGAGAAGTCATCTATAAAAGTCATGTAATAGGAACATCCTCCCAAGGATGTCATGGGCAACATACCAGATAAATTAGAATGTATCAACTGCATGATATCTGTTGTCTTTGTGACACTTGAGGGGAATGGTCCCCTTGTATGCTTCCCTTCACCACAACCTTGACATATACCTTCATGATCATCTTTAAATTCAGGCATCCCTGTCACCACCTTCCTTGCTTCGGGAAGGGCTTTGTAATGAACGTGTGCAAACCTCCGGTGCCATAACTTTGTTTGAAGAGTTGTATCACTTGACATAGCCCCCAATGGATTTCCTCCAACTTGGTAGAATGTATCAACTCTAAAACCAATAGTAAGAGTTTCCTTGAAGTTCTTCTTCCAGATACGTACCTTTCCATCAACGAATTCCACCTTGAACCCTTTGTCTTCCATTGCCGAAATAGACACAAGGTTCTTCTTCAAATCAGGTACGTACAACACATCTTGTAAACGGAGGACTTGACCTTGAAATGGATGAAGGGTCACAGTCCTTCTCCCTTTCACGGGATAGGTGGCATTATCTCCAAGGATAATTTCTAGATTTGTATTCTTCTTAATGAAATCAGAGAGGGCTTCTTTATAACCAATGAGGTGCCTTGAAGCACCACTATCAATCAGCTAGACATCTAGGGTGTCAAGTGGAGATGCAGCAGAGAGAGCAGATACAAGAATAAATTCATTTATCTTATTATCAACAACATTAGACTCATCTTACCTGGAATTTATTGACCTCTTGAAAGGTTGCCCATTTCCACTACGATCAGAGAGAGCCTTCTTTTTTCCTTTGATTGCCATTCCCCCTGGAGTTGTTGTTGTTATCATCCCTGGGAGAGTCCCTTCTATTAGGGCACTCTCTTGAATAGTGACCAAACTTGATACAAGTGCAACATCTTCCATTCCTTCCTTTGTGCCCCGCTCTTCCATGGTTTTGATTTCTCGGACCTCCATTGTTCCTCTTCTTTGTATGAGTAATGAAGGAAGTAGGGTCACCTCCATTTCCATTAGAGGGATGATCTCTCTCCATCATTCTTGTCTCCTCTTGAGTGCATCTCGTCAATATTTCATCAAAATCAAGAATCACATTATTATTTAGAATAGTGGTATTGAATACATACCAATCACGGGGGAGACCTCCAAGCGCAATGAGAACCTTCTCTCTATCAACTATTTCTTCTCCAATAGCTAGAAGATTGTTTCTTATTTCAGTGAGCCTCATAAAATAGCATTGAATAGATTCATCCTTGCCCTTCTTGATATTCTTCAATTGATTCTTGAAGAAAAGAACTTGATTAGCATTGCTAGCCCTGAACATGCTAACCAGCGTATCATACATTTCTTTAGATGTGCTCAGCTCAGAAATGTACGCAACCAAGTGCATATGAATAGAATCCCTGATAATCATCTTTGATTTGATTTCTCGTTTTCCATACTTCGTCTTTGTGGCAGCAGGTGCATTTGATGGAGGCTCTTGAATCTTCCCCTGCACATAGTCCATGACATCTTGATTTTCTAATGTCAAATCCAAGGACATCTTCCATGCATGATAATCAGACTTATCAGTCAATTTATCAACAGACTTGAAACCCTTATAGTTTGAGGAGGCCATTGGTCCTTGATAGGATTTCTTCTTCGGTGATTGCTTTGTCTTCACCTCAACTCTGAAACCATGTTAAATTTAGATAGATATGGAATGTTCTATGCTTAATGCAAATTTACTTCAATCTTTAATAGGCCCGATTCAATTTAGCAATCACATAAACATTAAAGTAAAATGCTAATAGAACACAATAATAGATCAACAGAAGACAAGCCAATAATATAGATCAGATTTTACAACTCTTCTTGTCCAACAAAGATATAGGATAGTGTGTGTTATGGCAGTCAACAGGATTCATCAGCTAGGAAAGTCTTTCTTAGATAAGCCAACCCTCTAAGTGTCACACACACAGCCCTGAAAGACAGCTCATCTAAAGTCAACGCTGGTCAACAAAAAGTCAACATAAAAAGTCAACGCTGAAAATTTAGGGCTTTGGTCAAAGTGTTCCTTCTTCCTCGATTTTTGTGTGCAACAATACGACCTTCAAAAATCAGATTTTCTACAAAGTTTGGAGGTCAACAACCCTAAAACCAGTCCACAGATTTTACCCAGCTTCAGCTCCGCACGTGTGAAGGAAAGAGGCCTCCAAAGGCTGATCGAACTAATGAGATCACAAGAGAGAATGTGTGATGAGTTGATGAGCAAATGATCTCCAAGTCTCTCCAATTTATATCCATCAATGAGAGTGTGTGACACATCTATTAGGCTTGTGAGCCTACATGACAAATCTGGCTGACCTTGCACATGAGTGGAAAATAAAATTAAAATATCTGTTCTGCTCATCCAAACAAGATGATCTTTAGATCAATCTTACACCTCTCCGAAAGAGGAATCCAACAAAAATATAATCATCGTCATATGAGCAGTGCAACATGGAGTTTGGACCTAGTTTAGTTCAATTCTCTACTTAATAAGTACTTTTGAACTTATTTCTCTTACCTAGATCTTCTTTCCATTAGCTTATTGGGTCTTTCATCAAGTCAATTATCAAAAGACAAAAGACACAATATTTTGGCTCTTCAAGCCATGGCCAAAACCTCTCCCTCTTGGAGAGGAAAACCCGAAAGTAATTCTTCTTATATGTGAAATATTTTGAATCTAACTTACAGAAACCCTACTGTTAAATTCTTGATTTACTTCTCCTACTTACATAAGTTATTAATCTGAAAACTTCAGCATTAACATCAAAGTAAATACATTAACAACCTACACATGCAGATCTAAATTGAATAACATGCTCAATGACAAAGTGACACACAAGGATTTTGTGGACAAATGTTCTTGGAAAAACCCAATGCGGGAAAACCAGTGCTGCTAGCTTCTGGAGGGTTTTATTATTAAGCAGATTCTAAGTGCAACAAATCTGGGCACCAAACTGGTTAACCCGATAGAGAAATATAAACGACAACAATACCTCTATCTCGGAGATAGAAAATCTCACTGATTCACACCCTCAAACGAGATTTACAGAACTCAGCCCTTTTTCAGCCTTTGGGAATCCCGACGCTGCTCTGAAGCCCTCTGCGTCAGCCTGCCTTGCATGCATTAGCCTTTGCGCTGCTCAGGAAGGGCCCGCGTCACCCTAGACTAGGTTACGCTGCCCTAGATGGGCCCTACATCAGCCCTCTCGGCCTCCTGTTGCCTCTGCACTGCCCTTGTTGGGCTCTCGGCTGCTCTGCGTGGCTGCTGCCTCTGCGATGCCCTAGTATGCTCCTTCTCTTCCCTCATCGTACTCTTGGCCTGGGATTAGACTATCCCCCTAGCCAATGCTGCCCTTCGTTGCAGCTGAAACACTTATGAAATTCTTAGCAAACCACACCCTAGAATTCCAGCTTAGCTTCAGTGCTCTGCCACTGTGTGTGTTCTCCAACTGACCCCAAACCCTCTTCTTATACTTTTCTCGTTGAAACATCAACCACTGTGATCTAATCTTGAATCGACGGTTAAGATTAGAAGATGCTTGATCCGCGTTACTTAAGTCATTCTCATCACATGTTTAATTTAATTAATTTTAATCTTTTAATTTTCCTAAGTTAGACTTAGGGTCCTTGATTAAAAATATTAATTAATTAAATATCTCTTAAACTGAATGGAATTTCCCAAAACACTTTCTAGGTCTTGGAGATCTTATGTACTCTAGTTCCTCCACAAAGTTTGGGAGCTAAAGCACATCGGATGCTACCCCAACACCCCAAAATCTCAACACTCCCTCTTAGCGAGGAATGTGCTCTAGCAAAACACTTCACCCCGAAGTACTGCTCCGATATCTGGTGTTGGTCTCTGTGCTGATGCTTGGCCTGCTGCCCTTCATCACTGCGTTGTTACTGCTCTTCTGTACTGCTGCCCATGACGCTGCCACCGCCACTGCTACATCCATACTACAGCTCCCTCTCAAATTGCTGCATCATGATGTTCATAGCACTGCCACTGCTAATTGCTGCACTTCAACTCAGTTTCTGAGAGTAAGCAACTGAAGAACCCCTGCCCAAATGACAGACAAGTCAGTCAGGCTGCATCTCATCACTGAAGCTCTACAGATTCCTGCTCTGCGCTGTCCTCCTGAAGCCTCTGCGCTGTTGTAGCTCTGCATTGCGCAAGGAGACCTCCTCTACGCTGTTGCAGCTCTGCATTGCACAAGGAGACCTCCTCTATGCTGCTGCCTCTACACTGCTGCTGCATCTGCACTGCGCTGCTCCCTCTCCCAACCTCGCCTTTGCTTCATCCGTGATCTTTGCACCCACTGCTCTAGTCATTCCTTGCTACTGTCTTAAGGATCCCGTAGCACGGATGTGATCGAAGAGTTGGGCTACTTGAGGATCTCGCCACACTCTGTAGCTTCTCTACAGATCAAGATCACCCCACTTTTGTGGTTCATGAGCGCTCATGGCTACGTCATCATGAGGGCTGTCATCTGCTACAACAACCTTGGAACTAGAAGCTTCCTTGTCCTTCTTCTTCTGAGGACAATTGCTGGCGAAATGTCTAAGTTTGCCGCACTGCAAACATTTGATCTTTGACAGATCACACTTCTTTTTCCCTTGCTGCCTCTTTGATGCCACGACTGCATCTTCCTCTTCCACTTTCCTCACTTTGCCCGCTTCGGTGCTGTACTGCCTCTTGGTGATTCGGCGGATCTCCTCTTGTCCACATGATCTTTGATCCCATCCATAATGAAGCGCTTGGCATGTGCTGTTGATTCATTGTGCTTCTCCAGTAGTTTTGCATCAGTTGGTGTAGCCAAGACTTTCTCTGCATGCTCCCGTATACCGTAGGCCTGCAGGACTACTAGGATTCTGGCTTTTCAGATAGCAAAGTTGGATAGGACATCCAACCTATCCTAATCATGCAGTCCGTGTGGCGCCATCTGCTCATAAATTTGTCGAAACAGATCCTCCTCTCTATACTAGAGACTTAGATCTAGGGTTGTTGGCGAGAAATGCACCCTCTGCTCCCTCTGACAACTGACTTCCTCCTTTGGAAGTCTGCCAAAACACAACGAATCAGCTCTCTTCGATCCTATGATCGATCTTCAAATTTCTTTGTCAGGAAATCTACTGAGAAGCCGTTCTCCTCCCGCTCTTTGTCAACTTAGCTTAGGCTAAATTCTGCACTGGAAAAATCTTCATCCCACCAGCAACTACTGAAGGTTTGTAGCTCAGCTTTTGGTTCACGACACTCTGCATAGCAATCAAATTCTGGACTGTGTCACCCTGGCTGGTCTCTGCGTGAGCATACTGGCTCAGCGCAGTGATTGCGCAACGCAGGCTGCTCCTGCGTCCCTCTGGAAGACTCTGCGTTGTCTCTGCATCGGGACTGCGTCACGCCCTACGTGGCTCTTGCTAACTCTGTGTCCTTCTACTGCTACGCTGCCCTCTTCAGTTGATCTGCTGTTGCTGCTGCTTTCTCTGTTTCTTTCTGCAACACAGATTTCTTCAGCCGTCTTGCTAGAGATCTAGCTTGATTTGCAACCTGGCTCTGATACCATGTAAAAATTTCTAAACCTAACTTACAGAAACCCTACTGTTAAATTCTTGATTTGCTTCTCCTACTTACATAAGTTATTAATCTGAAAGCTTCAGCATTAACATCGAAGTAAATACATTAATAGCCTACACATGCAGATCTAAACTGAATAACATGCTTAATGACAAAGTGACACACAAGGATTTTCTGGACAAATGTCCCCGGAAAAACCCAATGCGGGAAAACCGGTGCTGCTAACTTCTGGAGGGCTTTATTATTAAGTAGATTCTAAGTACAACAAATTTGGGCCCCAAACTAGTTAACGCAACAGAGAAATATAAACGATAGCAATACCTCTATCCTAGAGATAGAAAATATGACTGATTCACACCCTCAAACGGGATTTACAGAACTCAGACCTTTTCTGCCCTCTTGGAACCCCAACGCTGCTCTGAAGCCCTTTGTGTCAGCCTGCCTAGCCTGCGTCAACCTTTGCGTTGCTCAGGAAGGGCCTGTGTCACCCTAGATTGGGTTGCGCTGCCCTAGCTGGGCTTGGGTCAGCCCTCTTGGCCTCCTGCTGCCTTTGTGTTGCCCCTGCTGGGCTCCCGACTACTCTGCGTAGCTGCTGCCTCTGCGATGCCCTCGTATGCTCCTTCTCTGCCCTCGTTGTACTCTTGGCCTGAGATTAGACCATCCCCCTCGCCAACACTGCCCCTTGTTGCATCTGAAACACTTTTGAAATTCTAAGCAAACCACGCCCTAAAATTCTAGCTTAGCTTCAGTGCTCTGCCAGTGTGTGTGTTCTCCAACTGACCCCAAGCCCTCTTCTTATACTTTTCTCGTTGAAACATCAATGACCGTGATCTAATCTTGAATCGACGACTAAGATTAGAAGATGCTTGATCTGCGTTAGTTAAGTCATTCTCATCACATGTTTAATTTAATTAACTTTAATTTCTTAATTTTCCTAAGTTAGACTTAGGGTCCTTGATTAAAAAGTTTAATTAACTAAATATCTCTTAAACCGGATGGAATTTCCCAAAACGCTTTTTGGGTCTTGGAGATCTTATGTACTCTAGTCCCTCCACAAAGTTTGGGAACTAGAGCACATCCGATGCTACCCCAACACCCCAAAATCTCAACATTATAGATCTTCAATTGACAAGTACCACGACCATGACATAGACTCTTGACACTAGTATGCCTCCAAGACCTTGTCGCCGCTCTTTCTTGGCTCCTTATGCTGTTCTACCTTTTTTGCACCATTCTGTACTGTTCTGCACCAACACTAGGGAGACTCGGTCCTTATCCCAGTAATGTGCTTCTATCTTTTACCTTTCGTCCTTTAAGAAGTTCTTCCTTAGCCTTCTATCTGTACCTTATGACACCCAAGACTGAGCTCTTGCACTTGCTAGACTATCCCTCCTTAACGCTGTGTATACTATAGTCTCCTTCAGGGATATCTGGAATATGTTAGCCTAAGAATGAGGCTTCTTACTTGCACTCCTTACGGTCTTCCCTTCTTCGATGTACAGTCACCTTTACCCACACCTTAATTGTAGACTTCTTATTACAGAGGTAGCCTTCAGCTTACGTGAGGTATATAAGGTAGGTGTTGCACATATCTCCTTTTTCTTTAACCCAAATACAATACTTTTCCACGCTGGAATGTCCTTCCTTTTCTCGCACTAAAACACATACATGAACTTCACATTCAATCACAGAGTTTGTTCGAATTTATTCTATTTTTGTGGTAGTCGAGGTTCCTTTATATAGTTGATACCACCAATAATAAGCCAACATTACCTGTGAACATATGTGACTTTACTTGCGGGTTGATAACCCATCTATATAGCATCATATTAACCATCAGCATTGTCATAGTGCAAGGCCTTGACTAACAGCTCCATCTCTCCACGAGATTTTAAATACAATGTTGGCGAGACCAATGATGAGTAGACACCCTCATCATTGTCTCTCTTGGATCATATCCTACCCGGGTTCACTCAAGATATGTCCATTAGTACTATTCTTACTATTGGATTCCCAATCCTCAAATAATATCGGTCCTTCCACGACTACTCTTATCAGAACGTCTTATCACATTTTCAAAGAGTATCGGATGCCAGATGATTACCCAATCCTCCATTTGGTCTCCTAGAATGATGTGTCTATGTCTCCCTTTCAACTAGGGAGGACATATTCCTAAGCTTTCTTCTTGGCTTAGGAGTCACTGAGTTTTCTTCCAAGTAAGAAACTCATTATCATGCTCCCTCTTAATCAAGGACCTACAGTAGCAATGATGAAAACACCCAGCTGCTCATGAAGAGCTCCTTTCTTCAATGTCATGAATTTCTTTGTTGTTGAGGAGTCTTCATCTTTGGGATCTTTTCATAGGGCACAGTGTGAAATTTTTTGAATCCTTAATACAAAAACTCTACTGCTAACTATTGTTTTACTTCTCCTACTTGATTTATTATACAAGTTATTTATCTGAATATGCAGAAAAATAGAGAAGTAAACACAAATAGCAGCCTACACAACTACAAATCATTTACTGAACATCACGCACATGTAAATGACATAGATTTTTCGGACAAATGTACCTGGAAAAACCCAATGCGGGAAAACCGGTGCAATAACTCTAGAGGGTTTTATTATTATGCAGAATCTGAATACAACAATCTAGGCACCAGAAATGGTTTGCCCTACAGAGAAATTACACGACAGCTATACCTTATTACTCGGAGACAAAAAATATGGCTGATCCAACCCTCTGTAGGGAATTACGAATTCGAGCCCTTTCTGGCCCACTGGAACCCTCAGTGCAGCTCTTCCTGCAACTGCGTCAGCCCCTATAGCCCAACCAACACAGGCTTCCCCTGCGTCACTCTGAAGGCCTCTGCGCTGCCTCTGCGTCATCCAGAAGGGTCTGCGTCACCCTCTGCGTGGCCTCTGCGTCAGCTTGGCTGGGCTGTGTCCCTCCTGCTGGATTTTGCGCTGACTTGGTACGATGCTGCCTCTCTGCTACTGTATTCTCGGCCTCAGATTTGATCATCCCTTGTCGATCTCTGCCCCTCACTGTATTGCAAACTCAACTGCAAACTCACTTCGAATTTTTCAGCAAATCGTGCCCCAAAAATTCGACTTAGCTTCAGTGCTTCTGCAATGTGTGTGTATCCTTCAACTGACCCCAAGCCTACTTTTCTCATTGGGAAACCAGCGGCCATGATCTAATCTCTAATCGATTCCAGAAATTTAATTAGCTGCTGCAGTAGGATTCCAGATAGTGGAATTTTCACAAAAGAGCCGCATCTTGACGTCTTCATGGTTATAGCATGAAGAGCCACAACACATTAGCATACAATGAGCAAACTTTAAGATATGATTTGTAGCAGTGATTGCATTATTACCCGTGAAAGAAGATAATTTATTAATGGCATTTTTTTCGAAATATTATGAGGAATATTAGTAAAATGATAAGGGGCAAACAAGTCATTCATGATGATTTGCTTAAGGGGAAAAGGAGCTAATGGATGTCAAAAAAACAGGAGATCCTTCTTCAAGAAAAACAGGAGATCCACAAGAAGCGAGCTTCTAGCAAAAATTCTTGCAAGAAATGAAAGAAGTGGAGTCACCACTTGGACATGAATCTAACTCCAAAATCCGAAAGGAAAAAACCGAAAAGTTAGTCAAGAATCAGGAAGAGAGAAACAAGTGGATGTCAGGGAGGGCTTCCTATTCGAGAAAATGAATGCTTACTAGAATGTAATTTGTTCAACTAAGTTCTAAGAGAAAGGTTGATCAAGCTACCAGGATTTCTTCTAGTGTAAGATTTTGTGAATGGATAAATAAGTGGATCTGCCACCCAAAAAGGAAACTAACCCAAACGCCCAAGTGCTAAAAGTGAAAATAAAAAAAACGATGAGAGGATTGGTGAAGGAAAGTTAAAAGAATGATAAGATTGGAAAGGATGACAATGGCGCCAGAAAATGTGCTGCGTTGTTGGCTAAAATGAAGGATGAAAGATCACAAAATGATATGATAAGAAAGGATGTCGTGATAACCAAGGATAAAAAATTGCTCCCTAGCAACGACGACATAAAATGTTGTCGCCCAGATTTTACAGGCACGATGCTACATCGACTTAGGTTGGGGGCTGTCACTCTAATCCCCGACCTCTTTGTTCTAGCTGTCCCTCAACAACAGGCTATGGGCGGTAGTCCCTAAGAAATCTGAAAATGCAAAACTCGTTGGCAACCAACAATTTCAGGAGGTGCAATAGAATGGCTTAGCTACTTGGTTGATTATAGCAAGTTAAATTTATGAGACCAATGCCTTATGGAGTCAACTACTTGCTTTATATCACTTTAATAACAGGTGATTGGATGAAAAATTGCTGCTTAGATGCTTCACTGTCCTATATGCTAGGCAAATCCTATGACCTAGGTGAGATGCAACAATCTTGATTGATTTTAATTATATGCCTAGCTAAGTATATTCTGTGATCCTTATCCATTTTGAGGCTAGTCTCAAATGTAAGTGGCAGAGAGAAGTCAAGGTGAAGTAAGCAAATGCTTGGTTAATGATACCTCCCCTTGAAATCTAACATCCCTGGTGCCTTAGGCGCTGCAGAGACTATGGCTCTGACAATTGCAAGGTCACCGTTTTAACCACTAGAGAGGGTCTAGCGTTCGCAAGATAAGAGATGAAGGGTGTTTAGGTGCACCAAAAGAAGATTTGGGAAATCATTGAGTGGCCTACCCCAGAGAACGTGACTGAACTGAAGAGCTTATTGGGTATTTGCACATTTTACAGGAAGTTTGTTAAGGGGTTCTCATAGCTGACATCACCTCTTATAGACCTCACAAAGAAACGAGCTTTCAGTTGGTCTGATAAGTCACAAGCGACCTTTGAAAGAATGAAACAAGTATCAGAGTTCATGCCTTGTGCTGGCACTACCATATTTCACTTAGCCTTTCATGTTTGAGTGTGACGCTTTGGGGTTAGGGATTAGAGCGGTGTTAATGCAAAATCACCACCCCATTGCGTTTAAGAGTTGAAAACTCAAAGATTATGATTGGAATTATTCTATTTATGATAAAGAGGTGTTTGCCATTTTGCATGCACTGGCCAAGTTCAGACAATACCTAGTGGGGAACAGGCTTAAAATGAGGATTGAGCATTACAACCTACGGTTCCTCATGGAGCAAAAGAATTTGAGAGGAATGTAGTAAAAGTGGATCAACAAGCTCCAGGCATACGATTTCGAGATTGAGTATGTGAATGGAAAGAACAATGTGGTAGCAGATGCCCTTTCCAGAATGCCACCCACCCTCTCACTACGGGGCCTCAAGGACATACTATGGGGCCTCAAAGACTATTTGTAGATGGCCTCGAACGAACAGAAAACCTATGCAGACAGACATTGGATAGAGTGTAGCTTTGAGGTTGGGGATTAGGTGTATCTTTGTTTGCAGCACTACAGGCAATCATTGCTCAAAAGGAAAGGGGTAAAGAAGCTTAAACCTAGATTCTATGGACCTTACTGGATTCTCAAGCATGTAGGGGAGGTGGCCTATGAGTTAGAGGTCTCGGAGGGGTGTAAGATTCACAATGTTTTCCATGTCTCTTCCCTCAAAAAGGTCCTGGGACAACATGTAGTCGCTTCTACAGAGGTTCCACCATTGGATGAGGAAGGGGATCTGATTCTAGTGCTGGAGGAAATTCTAGAGGTAAGGGAGCGAAAACTGAGAAACAAGATGATTAAGGAGTACCTTGTGAAATGGAATAATTTTCCAGTTGAGGATGCCACCTGGGAAGAGGAACAGGTGCTCCAACATCTGAAGCATGGAAATGAAGCAGTTTAGCCCAAAAACTCAGGGATTAGGGAGAGTCATGCCTAGGGCTTTGTGTAGGGATGATGACAAGGTGTTCATGGAAGTTGGTTGATCTAGTTTGCATGCCTATTGACCAGATGCGACAAAATGGCCTATAACAGGGTGTTTAGCATCAGGTAGGTGTTTCCTCCTAGATCAATATTCTTGCTACAAACGCCCACAGTATTCAGCTATAGATGGATAAGTGTTTAGGATGGTGTATTCAGTTCACGAGGGGCAATTGCAGTGCTAGTGGCAGTCAGCTTCTGAGGGGCGCAAAACAGTTGTAGCGCAGAGAGTTACTTAGTGGACAGTGCAGAGGCTAGTAGAAGTCAGAGAGTCAAGAAGTAGCTGCAGAGCCACTCCAATGGCACAATTGATTCAAATATTTGTTCTCAGTTGCGGTAGTTGCACCAACAACAACAGTGTGAGATCAGTTGTAGCGTAGAGTAGTATTGGCAGCAATACAGGTTGTACAATGTTGTGTCAGCAATAACACAGATGCAGGGTAGTTAAGCTACAGAGTAACAGATGAATCAGAGTTGCACAATGTCTAGATGGGCAGTGGCAGGTTGTCATAGTTGTCAGACATCAGCAACGTGTATGGGAGGATGTTATGAGATCATCTAGAACACCTTCCTCCCTAAGAGGGAGTGCTAGTTTTTGTTGGTTGGGTAGCATCAAATAGGTGTCCTAATCTCAACTTTCATCAGAGAGGCTTAGAAACACAAGAACTCCAAAACCCAAAAATAGTTTTAGGAGAAAACACCTAGAGATGGCTCAATTAAGTTAATTAGTCAATAACTAAATATTTCCTAAGTTTAACTTAGGAAAAATGATTAATTAACAAGAATTAATTGAGAAAGGTGAGATTTCTCTAGAAACTCACATCAATCAACTTAGAGATGATCTTAGTCGTTGATAAGGATTTAATCATGGCCGTTAGTGACCCAACGAGAGATTATAAGAGGATGTCGATGGGGTTGGAGCTATACACACTTGAGACGCTAGAGGTTGAGTTCCTTGGTAGAGATCGAGCTTCTCAGTTCCAGTGATTCAATAGAGAGAGTTCGAGCCAGAGGGGACACAGAGTCACTGAGGGGCAAAGATAATGAGTTTGGAGGAATATTTCGAGTTCCAGAGAGGAAACAAAAAGTCATAGAAGTATTCCATAGCGAGGCTTCCAGAGACCAAGAAACTTTTCTAGAGGTCTGGAGAGTCACTTCCAACAGCAGGGATAGGCTGGACGGCTTGATCTGTCGTTGATCTAAGCCACATGTGTGAGGGTCTACGCAGAGGCAATGCAGAAGGGCCTGCGCAACGGTTGGATGACCAATTTTCAAAGGGAGCCAAAGGTCGAGATTGCTTGTGGAGAGAGAGAATTTTCTCTTTAATTAGTTTTGTCAAATATCTGCCGATTGGATAGCCAACTGGGTATCCATATATTTTACTCAGATTTTCACTGTTGTATAATAACAAAACCCTCATTTGCTGCACTGGTTTTCCCTCATTGGGTTTTTTCGGAGACATTTGTCCAAAAATAACTGTGTCATATTTTTATGTGTGTGTGCTCTATATTTCTTAGTTCTCGTTTTATTTCTGCATATTTTTTATTTGTGAAGAATTGCAGTGTGATTTATTCATTGTTTTCCGTAGCAAATAAACTGCATAGTTTATTCAGTTAAAAGAATAAATTTCCAGTCGCTGCAATTTAAGAAAAATTTCACACCTCCTCAACTCCACCCAAAAACAAAACTCTCTTGGTATGACACTAGCATGTTGATGGCCTACCCCTTCAGTTTTTGCTACGCCACTCATTTGAAGGTGTAATATTCCTGTTAATTCTCTTTGCCACCTACACCTACCTACAAGTTAGTGGAAAAACCCTTCAACCCCACAAGGTGTGGTTAGTGGCAAGGAATTTAGAGAAGGGGTTGTCACCTATTCCCGACTCTCTTCGTTTAAGCTATCTCTTAGGTTAGCTATGGGGGGTGGTCCCTAATAGAAAAACTAAGTTAAAGATTTTGAGTTTTTAGGAGAATTGTTAGAGTCAAATTGGATTACTTTTAAAGATTTATGAGCATTTATGAGCAACTTTGAAATAATAATGATAAACCATTCAACCAGTGCCTTTACAAATAACGTGCTCAAAAGTAAAATAATGCTCAAAGAGATAAGAACACAATAATTCTGAGATGGAAACAAAAGATATTAGCACAAGATATTTGCAGGATAAAAATGATTACAAGATAATCAAATCACAACATTTAAATATATCTTGTCATAGTTAGAAACCACAAAAAAATTAAGATGTTGAAGATGAAATTAAACTTTGCAAATATACAAAGCAAACATCACACTACTTGCATGAGATCAACAACCATAAAAAGAGAAATGTGATGAAGAGTGCTCTTGGTTCATTTTAGTTAAACTTACTCTACAACAAATATTTTAAATCAATTCTTCATTCTCGAGACCTCACTCTCACCCAAATTATGTGGATCTCACAGTGAGGAGCCAACAGGGGAGTAGAGGGTCCCTAGAGGTCAATACAACCAACTTATGTTGGAGGTAAGTTTTAATGAGTTGCTTGTGTGAAATGAATGTTGATTAATCTCATTTAAATGATACATGCAAGTTTTCCACAAGAGCTGGTGCTAACTTGCAATAATAAACCAAACTTTGAGAGAAATAGTAGACTTATGTGTGTTGTAGCATTTAATGGCAAGTGGAATGAGATAAAAAAGGTGCTTCTATGGTTACTCAACATGCATGAAGCATAAACATTAAATCAATGGAATTTTGCCAACCATGTGAATTTGCTCACACATAAAAAAAGATTTTGCTCAAGTTTGCAGCATTGGGGCTCATGTATGTAAGTTTAATTTAACCGAAATTTAGTTAGATGGATGTAGAGTGCATTAGTTGTTAATTTATTAGCATGCATAAAACGAAAATTAGAAAATGAATTAATCCACCCAAGAAATTCCTTCCTCTTCAACCAAGGAAGGGGGATACCATGGGAAAAATATCCCAAGCTCCCTCAAGCAACAAAAGTTATTTTATTATTGATTACACATGAGGAAAACAACCTTTAAGAAGGTTTCCCAAAAGGAGATCCTTCTATGAATAGAGAGCTTGGAAAAGAGCTTAATTTCCTCCTCAAAAATTTACAACACAACTTACAGAGAAAACTTTCAAAATATGAATTTTTCAAGGCTCCAAGGTCCATAGCAAAGATCACGTTTGCTGCTATCCGAAAGGTTCTTATCAGTGTGGAAAAAGTCGGCAAAAAGTCCCGACTTTTTGAAAAAATCCCGAATTTTTCCATGAGCCGACTTTATCGGCCGACTTTTTGCCGACTTTTTCATCCCTGAAAAAGTCCTGATTTTATCCTCGAAGTCCTGACTTTTTGCCGACTTTTTCCAAAAAATTTTGAGTGAGGTAATTTCGTTAATATTTTTTTTTTTTTTGAAAATTTTGGGATTTTTTCCAAAAATGAATATTTTTGTATTTTTTTAGTTTTACCGACTTTTTGCCGACTTTTTCAAAAAACTCCCGACTTTATCGAGTTTTTCAACTTTTGGACCCTTGCCGATTTAATCCCGGCTTCGACTTTTTCCACATTGGTTCTTATGGCCTCCCTAAAATCAGATTTTGAAGTAATGGAAGCCTTCGCATGCAAGGAGGGCTAAGTCAGCTGATACGGGGATACGGGGATACCGGGATATCGGGATTCGAAATATCAGATACGGGTACGGTGACCCCAGAACAAGATACTTCTGGGATACGTTACGTTATATATATATATATATTTTAAAAATATATATATATATATATATATATATATTAAAAATTAGATTTTTTTTGCACAAATTCATACAAAATTCATTGATTCAAACATAGATATTAGATACTCATGAGTCATACATCATCATTGATACTATAATACAAATTACAATGATACATTGATACACCATACATGATACAATCGTCAAATTTACTCAGAAAGACAAGATTGAAGATAGTAAGATATTGTAGTTTTTTCATTAAGTCATCAGAATCAAAATGTGTTACATAAGAACACTGCCAAATGGATTGGTGCTCTTGATTAAATACGAGTTCCATACCCTAATACATGACAAAATTCGATGGAAACATTGCAATAGCCCAATCTTGAAATCCTGAAAAACTGATAAGTCTGCTGGATTTTGAATGAGATCTAAAATTCTACTTTCTCCATATGAAATCCAATGAGGTCGGAACCACTCTCAAACATCCTGAGTCATTTCATGGTAATGTTAAAAATTTAAGAATTTAACATTACCATGAATCATATATAAATACTAGGGCCATAGGCTTGATGCCCTCTCCTGAAAAATCCTTCTCAATTGGTGAAAAACAATGAACAAAAGCCAATCATATATAAATACTAGGGCCATAGGCTTGATGCCCTCTCCTGAAAAATCCTTCTCAATTGGTGAAAAACAATGAACAAAAGCCCCCCTTTATAATAAAAAAACAACGCTTTTTTGAACCCGTAGGCGTATCTGACGGGGTACGGTTGGGATACGGCGTGCCCCTTTTCGGATACGTCGTATCCCGATCGGACCCTGTACGGATACGCCGTGTCCTTCGAATTGGGGCCGAATCCGATACTTAGAGGTGTCCGACACGGGGATTCGGGGATACGAGGGCATTTTAGGAGTATCCGGTTACTTAGAAGGAGGGTCAATTGTCTCTTGCCGTCTTTTCCCCAAGCTCCTCGCTTTTCACTCTCAAGCTTGCGGGCTGCAAAAGAAAATCAAACGTTAGGCTGAAAAAGGAGGATTTAAAATATAAATTAATGTACAAAGGCACTAACCCAAGGAATGGGAGCGAACCTCCATTCTTGCCTAGTCTAAATAAACGCTCTTGAAGAAGCAAATATGACTTTAAGACGCTTTACAAATGGAAATTTTTAGATTTTAAAAGTGGAAATAGATGATCAAGTAGTTATAGAATGAGAAACTCTCTCTTTGTCTTCCTTTGATGCAAAACTTGGGGTTGAAAGTAGCTGATTCTTTGATCACTTTGAATCTAGGAGTGAGTTGATCTATTTGAGACTTCTCCCATGCTCGGATGGATTTCCTGCACACAATACGAAAGATCTTCCCTACACACTTACACAAATATCAGTTTGCAAAAGGATTAAAGAATCATAATGAAATAGATAAACCAAACATTCCTCCGAAAATGACTTGGCAAGCTAATTCCTAGAATAATACTCTAAATCAATGATGCATGCAAGATAGCTTGCACGCATCAATCCAAGCAAGATAGCAAACATAAACTAATATTGATCAAGCATATAAGTGAATTCAAATACAATAGAATAGTATGGAAATAAATCACCTCATAACGCCAAGAGAACATCTGCTAAATAGCCCCAAAGTTTTGATTTTATTGATATACAAAAATGACAGAGTTTCCTCAAGCCCGATAGCTCATAACATGATACAATATGAGAGCCCATGGCTCTATTATATAGAAAATTGGGAGCAAATCCCAATGGAGAACCAAATTCCAAGTGGTGAGGGAGAAGAGATCACAAGGAAAATTCGAATTTGATATGTGGAGCTCCATTGCCAAGTGTAAAAATTGAATTTCTAGCATTAAATGAGAGCTGCTTACTTGGAAATTCGAATTTGTGATTCATGAGAATTTATGAGCAACTTTGAAATAATGACAAACCATTTAACCAGTGCCTTTACAAACAACGTGCTCAAAAGTAAAAGAAATACTCAAAGAGATGAGAACACAGTAATCCAATTTCACTCTAATATTCTCCTAGAAACTCAAATCTTTAACTTAGTTTTCCATTTAGGGACCACCCCCCTTAGCTAGCCTAGGAGATAGCTTAAACAGGGAGAGTTAGGATTAGTGTGACAACCCCATCTCTGAGATCCTTGCCACCAACCACACCTTGTGGGGTTGAAGGCTTTTTCCACTAACTTGTAGGTAAGTGTAGGTGGCAAGGAGAGTTAACAATTCCTAATGGAAATATTCAGTAAATAACAGAGACATGCCCTAAGTTGCAACAATAGGAATTTAACACATGCATACACAGTCAATAAACCATTAAATTTGAGCAAGAAATTTGAGCCATTTTATTAATAATGAAATTGGTACAAATAGAGTAGAACAATAAAACCTGGGCTTGCTATTGCAAGCTTGCAAAACCCAGGTAAAATGATGTAGAACCAAGTGCTGGAAAATGGCCCAAACTGATAACTCGCACTGTCTAGAAATTCTGCTGCTTTTGCTAGAGGAGAAATGGTGTTTCTGCCCTCAAAACTGCTTCAAAATTTCTGCAAAATTAACAGAAGGCTCCTCACATTAAACCCACAAAGACCCAGAAAAATCTTGGGCTAACTCCAGCTGATCCGGAGAGTCCTAAGAGCGAGTTTCCTAGGCTGCCCTGTTTTGCGCATTGTAAGAGAAATACTGTTGAAGATGGCACAAATCCTCTGCTGAAATGCTTGTGAAATCACAACAAAATTCCTTTCAGACATAACTCGCTTCTCTAGGCCCAAACTCCAGCAATCTCTACAACCCAAAACCCTTGTGCAACCTCTGCTCAATAACCCCTACGCAAGCCCAAAAATAGAAGAATTTGGTCCTGTAAAATCTCCCTATTTCATCCCTGCAAAATGGTGCCAATCTCCACGTTTTTCCCAAGGGAAAACACCTGCAAATGCCTGGAATCTCCAATAAAAGGAAACTGCTCCAATCAACCATTGAAATTGAATTCTATGCTCAGGTAGTGCACATAAACTGAGTGAACGCCTGCAAATAACTCCCGGGGAAGCCCTGAAGTAGACTCCCCAAAGGTTCACTAGGGAGACATTCGAAGTTCTTTGAAATGAGGGAGAGTTTTGCTTGAAACTTTTGTGCTAACCAACACTTCTCTTCTTGTGCTCAACAACTCCAAGAGAGTTCGATTTCTGTAGAGAGATAGATAAAAGATCCCATAATTAAGCTTCCTTTTGATATTTATAGATGCTGGTCCCTTCTCCCTTGGTGGGGCCCTAATTCCACTAGTTCGAACCTCCTTCCCTCTTTCCTCTCTCCTCTAGTGAAAATTTCCTCAAGGGGG
This sequence comes from Pinus albicaulis, assembly GCA_034641835.2. Lineage (NCBI taxonomy): Eukaryota > Viridiplantae > Streptophyta > Pinopsida > Pinales > Pinaceae > Pinus > Pinus albicaulis. The sequence goes on along the minus strand of CM076577.1, from coordinate 1,140,856,216 downwards.
TCGAATTCCCCTTTTTGTGGCCCCTACATTCCACCAACAAAATAATTACTCTTTTTCTCTAATGTGCATAGCCTCCTTTTCCTCCAAAAATAAGTGGGGGTCTTCTCAACCCACTTTTCCTAAGTCCATCACATCAAAATGCCAAAATTGCAAAAATTGAGAATTGCTTAGCAGATATTTATTTAGTGGGGATATCATAGAAGGGAACATGCTCTTCAGCCCCCATCTATGACGAGAGATTGAAGAGAGATGAAGTTAGCGGCAAAACATGTGATTGTAGGCTGCACAAAATTCTTGTAAACATGTTATTTGTGAATCTACTCATCAAGCTAAGCACAGATGCATGATTATGTATAAATTTTTTGATGCTCCTAGCCAATTCAACAATATCCTTCATATAAGGAAAATTCCTCATATCCTCTAAAATCAAATCGATGCAATGTGCAACACAAGGAAACCCAAACAAGGTCGGATACCTCATCATAAGCAACCTGCTAGCAATGACATAATTAGTAGCATTATCTGTTATGAGTCGAACAACAACCTCTAGAGTTGCCTCCTAACCATCCAACAAGTCACATGATAATGTTGCATTTTTAGCATTTGTAGATGCATCAACATATGTCATAAACATTGTCCCCTTGGGACAATTAAACAAGAGAATATGAAGAGTTTTGCCCTTCTAATCAGTCCAACCATCGGCCATAACAGTGCATCCATATCTGTTATTATGAAAAAGATGCCAAGCTACTTTCAGTGAAGACTCAGCCATGCATAACGTAGTGGAATTTTCTTTAATTTTGGTCAAACTTGCTTTTCAGGTGACACTTACACTACCTTTACCATTCACATGTTGATACTTAGAGTTTGGTGCCAGATAGACATGTGGGCTCTTCTCGCTTATGGAGGAGGGTAAGCCTTGAGGGTCTTATGTCAAATCGGGGAATGCTGAAGTCTGATGTACTTTTTTAGCTAATCGTATGCTTATTACTAGTGGATACACAACATTTCAAAAAGAGAAATGAGGGAAAAATTGATATTCAGAAATTATTGGTAGAAATAGAGTATTACGCTCTACAACTTATGTGCTGATATGTCCTAAGAAATTAATGAGATTAATATATTTGTGGGACACTGAACGAAGGCACATTAACATTTTCATTAGTGAATGTATGATACTCTTTTTTATGGCAACATGCACTAGAAATTTTGCAGCACACAAAAAATTGCTAGAATGAAGGTATTGAAGCATTTTTAATTTAATTTAATTTAATTTTGATGTATTGAAATATTTTTCACATTACTAAAAATGTTGGTATTTGTCATATAATAGTTCAGTGGTTGTGTGTTACTTTTATTATGAATCAGTGTTATATTGTTTTCAGAAGTTTCGTGCTGCACATCACCGTCATCATTTTTATATTGGTGGTATGCATTTTCAGTGGCAACCTGTTTGATTAGTTACTTTTCAGTGCAATTAATAACATGAAATTTGGATGGACCTAAAAAAGGTTATGACTTATTAGATTTCTATGAACTGCATGGTCCTGATTAACTTGCCCAGTGTGCTTTTGAAAATAGGCCAATGCATTGTTTTGCCTGACAGCTACTTCAGCCTAATGTCTCCTACACTACTATTTGACTCTGGTTTTTTCCTTCCATGACCAGGTGCAAACAATATAATTCCCATGGAATTGGCTTTGAAGATTGCCAGTAAAATAAAAAGAAATGAGAGGTTTACAGTTTACATCGTCATACCAATGTGGCCTGAAGGGGTCCCTACCAGTGCATCTGTGCAGGAAATACTTTTCTGGCAGGTAAATTAAATTGGCATTATACTATATCTTTAGTACAGAGTGGGAAGGCATATATTCTGATTGAGAGTATTTGGAATTCTTTAGGCAAAATCAAAGATAACGGAAAAGTTGAAACATGTCCTTGAAAGCTCCAATCAAAATGAAGAAAATCCATTTGACCATGCTGATTTGACTTCACATTTTCCTGGATTTAGTGAGATAATGACAAGATAATATTTTTGGAAGTTCAAAAATAATGAGCTATTCAAGCAATTGGAAGTGGAATAGACAGATTTTAATGTAGTTCTGTAATGTGGACTTGATGAAGTGAGATCAGTTTTTTTTTCCTCTTCTAAGCAATTATAGAGTACTATATGGATGAGGTGTAAATGACAATTTTTAACACGTAGGATTTGTTATGGTGGGAAAAAAAGTTCCTTCGGAATATGTAAAGGAAACCTACCACCTGCATGAAAAGTATACAACCCATATTATTAGAGATTACAGGGCAAGATATTATTTCAGACCATGCATTGTTTTTTTTTTGGTAGATAAGCACCACAAGGGATTTGAACCAGTGACCTATCACAAGGAGTGCCTTAACAGTGCACCCATTCACCGTCAATCCAAAGCCCTGTGGGCTCAGACCATGCGTTGTTAACAGGGTAAAATTTAGAAAAAAAAAAACTCTTATGCAACTATGAAGGAGAACTACATCATTACAATAGAAAATATGAAAAGCAAGGTTACACAAACTGTGGGTGCAGATTGAAAGGCACAAGGTTCCAGTGTGGGTTCAACTCCCTATTTTATGTATATATATATATATTTTTTTTATGTCAAGTTGTCTGTGTCTTCTACAGCTGACTACAGGCTTACCTTTGGCTTGAGAAACCAACCCAGGGGCAGCTAAGCCATCAAAATCACCCGAGATCGCACCCGGCCTGGGCCACACCAACCCTTAATGTGACTGGTTTTTTTCCCACGGAGTTTCGAACCGCTGACCTTCACATCATGCAGTGACTTAACAGTACACCCCATCATCGTTTATTCTACGACCCGAAGGCTATGTAAATATATTTTATATGCAAGAAAACAAAGAAATTCTAGGAAAAGAATAATATTCCACATGTAGTTTGGTAACTATTCCAGTTGCATTAAGGGATATCACATAGTTTGTGTGTCATTTATAGGTTACGTTGTGCCAACGAACCCAAATCTTTGATTTGGGGCCACCTATTAATTTCCATTGAAAATCCTTGATTTTTTTTTCCTATTTGGATATGATGCTACCTTATGACTGTTAGGATGATAGGCATCTTGTGACTGTGTGTTATGCAATTGTTTGGATTTTGTGAATGTCCCAACTACTGGCCTGATAGTTGTTCCTTGAATATAACTTATTTGTAATCCAGTTACTTGAGTCAATGGTCATTGGCTTTGCGGCATGCTTTCAATCATGGCTTCGATGCTTGACTTTGTGACAAGCAAGAGACACAAATCTTGTGATATGTTAGGTCTTACTAGTGCCTGATAAATGAATATCTAGGTTAGTCTATTTCATGGTTAATATTTGTCCGAAAAAGATTCAAACATCATGTCGGACTATACAAAAGTTAGAAGGAACTTAAAACTCATGCGAACACATTGTAATGAATGTATCACAAGCTTTGCAAAGGTTGTAGATGCACCAAGCATGGCTCTAGTTTTTGGAAATGCTCTGTATGATATTGTTGAGTTTTTTGAGTGTTGGGGTAGCATCAGATGTGCTCTAGCTCCCAAAATTTGTGGAGGGACTAGAGTACATGAGATCTCCAAGACCCAGAAAGGGATTTGGGAAATTCCATCCAGTTTGGGAGATAATTAATTAATTAATAAATATTTTTAATCAATGACCCTAAGTCTAACTTAGGAAAATTAAAATATTAAAGATAATTAATTAAAACATGGGATGGAAATGACTCAAGTCACACAGATCAAGTTTTCTTTTAATCTTATCTATTGATTCAAGATTATATCATGGTTGTTGGTTTCCCAACGAGAAAGTATAAAGGAAAGGCTTGGGGTCAGTTGGAGAACACACACACAGTAGCAGAGCATTGAGACTAAGCTGAAATTTTAGGGTAGGGTTTGCTAAGAATTTTCAAAAGAGTTTCAGCTGTGAAGAGGGGTAGTATTGGCTAAGGGGATGGTCTGATCCCAGTGCCAAGAATCAACAAGAGGCAGAGAGGATCAAGGGCAGCAACAGCAGCTACGCAGCAGCTGTGCAACGCAGGCCCAGAAGGGGCAGTGCTCAGCAGCAGGAGGCCCTCCAGGGTTACGCTAGTCTAGCTAGGGCAGTGTAGGGACCACGTCACCCAGTCTGGGGTTATGCAACCCTCTCCAGGTCAACACAGAGGCACGCAGAGGTTGACACAAGGGCTTCAGGGGTAGCGTTGGGGTTTCTAGAGGCCAGAAAGGGCTGAGTCCTGTAAATCCCATTTGAGTGTGTGGATCAGTCAAGTTTTAAGTCTCCAAAACAACAACTTAGTTGCAGAACTATTTTTCTCTGTCGGGTTAACCAGTAAGGTGCCCATATTTGTTGTAATCAGAAACTACTTAATAATATAAACCCTCCAGCAGCTAGAAGACTGGTTTTCCCGCATTGGGTTTTTCCGGGGACAGTTGTCCAGAAAATCTTGTGTGTCACTTTGTCTATGTACATGAATTTTTGTTTTAGATTTGAATCGGTGAAAGTCTGTTATGTGTTTACTTTGATGTTAATCTGAAGATTTCAACGTTAATAACTTGTTTAAGTAGGAGAAGTATAACCAGAATTAATAGTAGGGTTTCTGCATAAAGTAATATTTAGAAATTTTAACATGGTATCAGAGCGATTGCAGATCTAGCAGGGTCACTAGCAGAAGACCGAAGAAATATTTGTTGCAGAAAGCACTAGCAGCCGCAGAAAGCCAGATCTAAAGGGAAAGCGCAACAACAAAGGGATCAGAGCCACGCAGAGGCCAGAGTGACGCAGTCCTATGCAATCTCCACGCAAGCCCACGTACTTACTGCACAGAGGCAGCGCAGAGACAACGCTGGGACTGTCTGCTCATGCAGAGGCCAGCGAGGGTGACACAGATCTGAAGCCGTGCTGATTCAGAAGTGCCGAAAACAGTGCTGCAAAACTTCAGAAGTTGCTGGTGGGGTTAAATTTTTGAAGATTCAGATTTAGCCCAAGCACTAGGTGACAAAGAGCGGGAGGAGATCAGTGTCTAAGAGGGTTTCTAGCGAAAGAAATCTGTAGATCGTTTAGAGGATCGAAGAAAGTTGTTTCATTGTTGATTTGGCAGACTTCCAAGAGAGGAGGTCAGTTATCAGAGGGAGCAGAGGGTGCTTGTTTTGCCAAGGACCCTAGATCCAAATCTCTAGCATAGAGAGGAGGAGTTCCGACAGATTTGTTGAGTAGATGGCACCTCATGGACTACGTGATTAGGATAGGTTGGACAGTTTGTCCAACTTTGCAGTCTGGAAGGCCAGAATCCTGGTAGTCATGGAGGCATACGGTCTAAGGGAACATGCAAAAAAAGTCATGTCCACGCCAATCGATGCTGTTATCCTGGCGAAGCACGATGAGGCTACGACACATGCCAAACGCTTCATAATGGATGGGGTTAAGGATCATATAGTTCCACACATAGCCGAAAAGAAAACGGATCATGAGATGTGGAAAGCCTTAACTGCCCTATATGAGGGAAAGTCTGTCTAGAGGAGAATGCTTCTGGAGAATCAACTGCGGTCATTCATGATGACCAAGGGAGAAGAAATAGAGCCCTTCCTTTTAAGATTACAGGTGATCAGAGATCAGTTGTCTGCCATGGGAGCAAAAGTGGAGGATGATGTGATGGTAAGGACTGCACTCAATGCAGTCACAGAGGACTGGGAAACTTTTGTCCAAAGTGTTTTGGCCCTTGGGCAGTGCGGACCTTCCCAACTGGGATAGTATGTGGGCAATCCTTCGTCAAGAAGAACTCCACCAAGAGGCAGTATAGCACGGGGTCAGGTAAGGTGGAGAAGGAAGAAGAAGTAGATGCAACCTTAGCATCAAAGAGGCAGCAAGGGAAGAAGAAGCGTGATCTATCTAAGATCAAGTGTTTCCAGTGCAGTGAACTAGGACATTTTGCCAGTAATTGTCCACAGAAGAAGAAGGACTAGGAAGCTTCTACTTCCAAGGCTGTTATGGCAGACGATGGTTCAGAAGATGACGTAGCCATGAGCGCTCATGAACCACGAAAGTGGGGCGACATGGATCTTGTTATGAATATAATTCATAACTAAAGTAATAAATATAATTATTAAATAGTTAATTAAGGATTATGTTAAAACTTAATAGTCATTAGGTTAATGAAAGGGCATGTCTAAAAGACATGCCCTTTCGTGAAAAGACACCTGCATGGGTATAAAAGCAGACCTTATTGTAATCATTCAATCATCTTATTATATCATATCATATTTTTAATAAAATATTATTATTCAAATACCTCTTGTGTATTTTTATAATTAAAGCCATTTTTGCTATTAAAGTCAACAAACATACAAGTTTTGTTGCTACAGTGGTATCAAAGCCATATCGAAGCTAACAGAGCCATATCGAAGCCAAGTTGAAGCCATGTCGCACAACATCGTCTTACAAGCTTATGAACGTAGTATACAAGCCCAGGAACATTGTTTACCATACAATGTGCCATTACATGAAGAACTTGAAGAAAGTGGAAAAATTAATAAAATTCTAGGGAAGCTTTAGCAATTAGAGAATTCATGTGCAGAAGTCACAACACGTTTTAAAAAAAATTCTGCAGTAATCCATAATAGAGAAGATGAAAAATGTTGTAATAATGAGAGGGCAGTTAGTTATGCCAAGGGAAAATCAAGTAGAACATCCATGGAAAATTCAAGCAAATACATTCCCCCACCAATGCGTAATAAAGGAAAACAACCAACTAATATTGAAAGAAAAGAAGAAGGGAAATGTTGGAAGTGTGGAGACAAATATTTCGCAGGACATAAATGTGCAAACCAAAAACTTTATAACTGTGAAGCAGATCAAGATGATAAAAAATTAATATCAGAGTCCACGACAGACAATGAAAAGCTGGAAGATATTGAGAATGTCACAGAAGATCTTGCAAAGAAAGATGGGGAGTACGTGGCTACAAAAACTTCACAGGAAGCCTTGGAAAGATTGAAAAAGACGATCGCTAAGAATGAAGAGTTTTGCATATTAGTGGTTTCTGATCAAAATAATCTAGATGCAAGATTGAGAGAACAACAAGATGAAAATGCCTTGCTGCGTCAGAGACTACAACAGTATTTTTTTCAACCCCAACTTTTAGGTATTGCGGATGAAAATTTTGTGGATGGTCCGGCATTTAAAGCGAAGAAGCAAACATGACTGGTCATTTTGCAGAGACCGAAACAACTGCCCCATACATCGAAGCAAACTTTGGCCGTGGTGACAAAATGCGACCGCGCGCCTGAAGGGCTTCTGGAGAAGGTGAAACAATTTAAAGTGTTGCATTTTAAGCCACTAAAGGAAGCTATTAAAGATCCTGGTGAATTTCTTCTTAGTGATACTTCAAAGTTTGATCGCCCTCCATTGTTAAACTTGGCTGTTCATGCTCTAGATAAATTTGTGTGTGAGTTTGGGCGTTTTCCTGCTCCTTCATCAGAGGAAGATGCTACCAAAGTAGTGTCCTTGGCAACATCTATTAATGAAACATCAGGTGACCAAAAATTAAACACCATTGATGAACATGTATTAAGACATTTTTCAAGTGGTTGCCATGCAGTGTTAAATCCCATTGCAACAGTATTCAGTGGAATTGTTGCCCAAGAGGTCGTGAAAGCTTGCTCAGGAAAGTTTCATCCAATTTTTTAGTTCTTTTACCTTGACTCATTGGAATCTCTTCCTAAGCATCCCCTTAGGCCAGAGGATATTATGCTTTTGAATTGTCGATACGATGCTCAAATTTCTGTTTTTGGAATAAATCTGCAAAAGATATTGGAGGAATCCAATGTATTTGTTGTTGAGGCAGGTGCTCCGGGATGTGAATTCTTAAAAAACTTAACTCTCATGGGAGCTTCTTGTAGAAGACCGGGAAAGCTAACTATAACAGACGATGAAGTTATTGAGAATACCATTCGTTCTGCTAATAACAACATTTGCAGTCAGAAATCCATTTTAATAATGAGCGAAAACAAAGATGACACTATTCTTTTCGACAAGTTTGCACTAGACAAAACCCTGGGGAAAGGGGCATTTGCCAAAGTTTATTTTGCCAGAAACCTAAAAACTGGCGAGAACATTGCCATCAAGGTAGTAACAGATCGTGACACACAGCAGATAGCAATAGAGGATTTTGTTTTTTGGAGCCTTATTGTAAGAAACGATGGACTAGAGATGCAATTTCAATGGCAACGTAAACCGCTGAAGGATACTGCACCTGTTCATTCAGTGAAGTTGGATTTAGAGTTTCTTGGGGATTCCAGGGAAGCCTTATACACTCCATACAAACATCTACGGAAATGGCTACGGTGACGGTAATATTACCAGTCGTATCAGAAGAGAACAGCGGTTTCATCTTTGGTTCGATCCCACGCAAGATTTCCACAATTACACAATTCTTTGGACTCCTCATCACATCATGTTTTTCATGGACAATATCCCTATCCGACAATTCCGGAAGGTCAAGAGTGTGAAAAAACAGTTTCCGACAAAGCCAATGTCCATCTACGCAACCGTGTGGGACAGATCTGAGTGGGCAACAGATGGAGGGAAACACAGAGCAAACTACAGTTACGAACCCTTTCTCTCAACTTACACCCACTTCATAATCAGCGGTTGCACGGCTGGTGAACCTGATTGCAAGCCTGGGCATTTGGATCATCTCTTCCAGCTCGTACTGAACTTGTATGGATGGAAATTGACTTGGGATTCTTGCACAACCATGGTGATGGCAGTGCGAATACCAGAGGCATTTTCTAGTATGTCGCAAGAAGGTGCCTATGTTAACGCTGATAAGATTCATTCATCACAGCCAAATCATTCGCATTTCTATTGCTACCATGGAAGAAGAAATATACCCCACGCAGAAACCGCGTGACTTCGGAATTTAAATAAATTAGATTGACTATAAGCGGGATAGTGGCGTCAAATTTGATGGACCGAGTACCTGATATGATGTGTCTTTTTTAAATCGGGTCACCACACCTATGAATCGGTTAATTCCATAACATTAAATACAAACTATATACATAATATAGTTGTATGTTAAAAAAATATTATTATTAATTTAATTAATTAAAATTATTAATTAACTAATTAAATTAATAAAAAAGATAATTGTTATTATTATTTAAATAATAGTAATAATAATTATTTAGGAAAAAAACTATAAAAATAAAAATAAAAATTAGAGAACTCAGTTTCAAGAAAGTATTACTAGGGAATTATACAAGCCAAGGTACCAGTGGTGAATGACATGCCTAGCAGATAATTCCAAGTGAAGAAAATTGTCGAAAAATTAAGCTTTGAGGACAAAGCTTTTCGAGAAGAAGGCAATGTTATGACTATAATTCATAACTAAAGTAATAAATATAATTATTAAATAGTTAATTAAGGATTATGTTAATAGTCATTAGGTTAATGAAAGGGCATGTCTAAAAGACATACCCATTCGTGAAAAAGCACCTGCATGGGTATAAAAGCAGACCTTATTGTAATCATTCAATCATCTTATTATATCATATCATATTTTTAATAAAATATTATTATTCAAATACCTCTTGTGTATTTTTATAATTAAAGCCATTTTTGCTATTAAAGTCAACAAACATACAAGTTTTGTTGCTACAGATCTGTAGAGTAGCTACAGAGTGGTGGCAGGATCCTTGAGCAACTCATCTCGTGGATGGCATCCGAGCTACGGGAGCCTTAAGACAGTTGCGAGATAAGTGGAGCAGTTGGTGTGGTGAATCACGGATGAAGCAGAGGTGGAGCTGAAGGCTGAATGGAGCACAGAGCAGATGCGACAACAGCGTGGTAGCGCAGCAGAAAGGAGTTGATGTGACTTCAGCAGCGCAATGCAGGTTGACTTATGCAGAGCAAAGCTACAGCAGTGTAGAGGCTCTAGGAGGACAACACAACACAACATCAGATGTGAGAGATTTCAGTGCAGGGGTTGATGTGACTTCAGCAACACAGTGGAGGTCTGCTTAAGCAGTGCAGAGCTGTAGCTGTGTAGCTGTCTCCAGATGTTAGCAGAGATCAGTAGCCTGTGGAGCTTCAGTGATGAGGATGCAACCCAACTGACTTGTCTGTCAAATATTGGGTAGGAGCTTCAATTGTTTCTCTCAGCAACTGAAGTTGCAGTGTAGCAGTTGGCAACACGGTGCAACAGATTGAGAGGGAGCTGCAGTATATATGTAGCAGTGGCGGTAGAAGTGTCATGGGCAGTAGTACAGTATGGCAGCAACAACACAGTGATGAAGGGCAACAGGTCTAGCATCAGTGCAGAGACCCACACCAGAGATCAGTGCAAAGCTTTGGGGTGAAGCAGAGTTGTACTAGAGCACATTTCTCGCTAAGAGGGAGTGTTGAGTTGTTTTAGTGTTGGAGTAGCATCAAATGTGGTCTAGTTCCCAAAATTTGTGGAGGGACTAGAGTACATGAGATCTCCAAGACTCAGAAAGGGATTTGGGGAATTCCATCCAGTTTGGGAGATAATTAATTAATTAATATTTTTAATTAAGGACCCTAAGTCTAACTTAGGAAAGTTAAAATATTAAAGGTAATTAATTAAAACATGTGATGGAAATGACTCAAATCACACGGATCAAGCTTTATTTTAATCTTAGCCATCGATTCAAGATTAGATCATGGTCGTTGGTTTGCCAATGAGAAAGTATAAAGGAAAGGCTTAGGGTCAGTTGGAGAACACACACACAGTAGCATAGCATTGAGACTAAGCTGAAATTCTAGGGCAGGTTTTGCTAAGAATTTTCAAAAGTGTTTCAATTGCAGAGAGGGGTAGTATTGGCTAAGGGGATGGTCTGATCCCAGTGCCAAGAATTAGCAAGAGGAAGAGAGGCAGCAACCAGGAGCAGCGCAGAGGAGCAAGGGCAGCAGTAGCAACTACGCAATGCAGAGGGCTTCAGTCGCTATGCAGGTGCTACACAGGCCCAAAAGGGGTAGCGGTGAGCAGTAGGAGGTCCTCCAGGGTTACGTTGGTCCAACTAAGGCAGCGTATGGATTGCGTCACCTAGTCTGGGGTTACACAACCCTCTCTAGGACAACGCAGAGGCATGTAGGGGCTTCAGGGGCAGTGCTGGGGTTTCTAGAGTCCGAAAAGCGTTGAGTCTTATAAATCTCGTTTGAGGGTGTGGACCAGTCAAGTTTTCGGTCTCCAGAACAACAGGTTAGCTACAAATCTATTTTTCTCTGTCGGGTTAACCAGTAAGGTGCCCAGATTTGCTGTATTCAGAAACTACTTAATAATATAAACCCTCCAGCAGCCAGAAGACTGGTTTTCCCGCATTGGGTTTTTTCGGGGACAGTTGTCCAGAAAATCTTGTGTGTCACTTTGTCTATGTGCATGAATTTCTGTTTTAGATCTGAATCAGTGAAAGTCTGTTATGTGTTTACTTCGATGTTAATCTGAAGATTTCATCATTAATAACTTGTTTAAGTAGGAGAAGTATAACCATAATTAACAGTAGCGTTTCTGCATAAAGTAATTTTCAGAATTTTTCATAGATATATCATATATATTATGAAGCTTTTCATCCATTGGCAATTAAACTAAAATATTAGAGGACTCGAGGTGTTAAAGGTTTATGGATGTTTCGAATTGGGGTATTTCCCCCATGGTTTAACTTTGATTTACTATTATGAAGGAAACAAGCAAATAGTAGGTGGAAGCATTTAACGTGGGAATATAGGGCAAGAGATTGTGGCTCTTGATAAGATCCAACAACTCACCCTCGTTCAATTTATTTTGATCTATCAACACAATTTTGGGCTTGCCATTCCTTTTCATAACTAGCACCTTCAGTACTGTTGTTGCCTAAGATGCACACCTAAATGTGGGAAAAGTTTCCATCCCCACAACGTAATCTTTATGGTGCAATGCTAAGAGCAGGGGTTGTCACCTATTCCCTGCTCACTCCGTTTAAGCTCTCTCCTATGCAAGCTAAAGGGGGTAGACCTTAAAGATGGTTAGTAAAGGAAAACATGTTGGAACAACAAGTTCTAGGAGACACGGACGACACAATTACCTCTCAATGTAACTTGATTAAAGCTTGATTAGTAAGTGTGAATGTTAATGAGAAATTGAGATATATTCAATTAATTCAATATGGCATTCAACAAGATATAAAGATGAGAGGCCAGTGCCTTATATGTGAAAATTTCAAGACTGAAATCCTATTGCAGCAACTTGTATTATATCTTCTAATCGTTATTTATTTTAACAATTTATCTACTACAACAAATATCAAAATAAAGACACTACAACCTTCAAAAATAAAATTCCGCGGAAAATAAATAGCGCTGGAAACTGAGAAAATACTAGCACACACAAAATTTGACATTATTATTTTTGGACAATTGTCCCTAGAAAAACTCAACTTGGGAAACCGGTGTAGAAGTGAGGGTTTTTATTACTATGCAGCAATGAAAATCTGAGTACAATTTGGATGTCTGAAACTGGTAATCCACAACAAGAAAAATCTGGGCAAAATTATTGAATGGAATTACCCTTCTTCCACAAGCAATCCTGGCACAATCTGCCTTCAGAAAACTCGGCCTCCTAAAGCCTCTGCATCAGCCTCTGCGCTGCACTGTGCAGTCACTATGATGTCAAGCCTCGAACTAGTCTCTGACAAAGTCGTTCTGCCTGCCATCGCTGAGGAAATCGTCTCTCCGACACTCTGGACCCTTTGCTCGACCTTTGGAACTGAGAAAAAAATTCTCTCTAGTAAATCGAACTACCCTCTCTAAAGCAACTGCGCAGTCCTTTGCGTTGCCTCACTGGGAATAACTCAACCCTCTTGTTGTTGCCTCTCAAGATCTGGAAAACTTTCTTCAGATCTTTGTCCCTGCCCCTCACTATCTCTGCTTCCTCACTGAAGCTCGAACTCTTCGGCAACTGCTGCTACTCTGGAAAATCAAATTCTCCAAGTGACTCTAGTGCATTCTCCATCACCACATCGATATCCTTTTATAATCCACTGTTGGAGCATCAACGACCAAGATTAAAACATAATGATGGCTAGGATCATCTCTGGATCGATTCGTGTGAGTTTCTAGACTATTCTCACCTCGACTTAATTAATTATGATTAATTAACCATATTCCCTAAGTTTAGACTTAGGAAATATTTAAAAATCGGCTAATAATCTAATTAAGGCATCTCTAGGTGGAATTTCCAGAAACAATTTCTAGGTTTTGGATATCTCATGTATTCTAGCCTCTCCACCAAATTTCATGGCTAGAACACATCTGATGCTACAAAAACTAACATTATAACAATGCTCAATGAAGGTATAACACTTGCAAAATAGAATGAAACCTCAAGCTACAAGATAGGCAATGTTGCAAGACAAATTTTAGTTCAAGATGATAACACAAAATTGAAATATGAGCAGTAAGCTTTCAAATACAACTTGCCAAAAGATGAAATTTGTTCCTCAAATAAAGATGCTTTAACAATGATACAACTTTCAAGAGGCAATGGGCATGAATTTGATGAGTGCAAGAATGTAAATTGAATCTTACAAGTAGATAAAGTAGCTTGCAATTCGAATTACAATAACCAATTGAAAAGTTAGATGAATAAATGCAAGACTAGACCTAGAATGCAAATGAAAGTCAAGGGAATGTTTCAATGAGATACAATTAAATTGCAAGGCTCCAATAAGTAAAATATCTTAATATTTTTACCAATGTTAAAATACCAACCACTTATATAATCAAGATTTATAATTAAAAATTTGAACACAAGTACAAAATTATGTCAATTATTGAAGGAAAAGATAGAGTTCCCAATGAAATAATGCAAATCAGGCAACGAGAGATAAAAGCAACTTCAATAGAAATGAACTTAGATCTATTAGCTAATAAAATGTTATTCACTGTAAACAAAAGCTACTTAGATCAATAAATGATAATCAAATGAAGTGCTTAAGCAAATGCAAATTAGAAATAATAAAAATAGATCTAAATGGTTAAGAGTTTTTCTGAAACTGCAAGAGAGAAAAATGAGTTATTAGAGCACAAATGAGACTCTTCCTAGAATAGGAGATTGGGATACCAAGGGTTAAAAAACCCAAGCTCCCATAAGGAAAAATATTTATTTTATTAAGATTACCAAAAAGTGAGGGCTTCGAATAAATCTTAAGGAGGATATTGAAAGTGGGCATTAAATACCCCTCCTCAAGTTAAACAATTAAGATAAATATTCTTTATAATGATTTTACAATATTTAAAATAAGAAAAATTTCTTACAACTCAATGACAAATTTAAAATGTTAATTTGGCAGCTTAGTGACAAATACCAATCATTGGACTAGATTCCTCTTTTCGATAGGACCAAAATTGACCTTTGAAGCACCAAATTTGGATAAGGGAAGGTGTATTTTTGAAATCAAAACCACAGGGACACATTTGATCAAGTATGCCTAAAGGACAAATTGCCCCTTGTTGACCACTGGAGTGGCACCTGATGATAATGTGAAGACTCCATGCCCAAGGATGAACCATAAGACACTTGTGCCATCAGATATCATCAGATATCATCAGTTCAATAGAGTTTTAAAACTCTACTTCTTCTTCTTATCATTTTCTTCTTCAGTCTTCAGATTCTGCAGCCCTTTGGGGGTATTGTATAAATGTCACTAGCATGATGAATAAATCCATGTAACAAGACTAGGATGTTGGGACTCGATTAGCAAGCGAGTACACCTTGGAGTGTTTTTTTTTTACTTGGTTAATTATTCCTTCTTTTTAATGGAGAATAATTTTCTAGGTTTTTTCACTCATTGCATTACCCCAAAGCCAGGGTGACGACTTGAAGGTTGATCCCTTAACGCATCTTAGTGTCTAGAGTCGATGTATATTACCATGCTAGGTCATCTTTGAAATTTCGCGGAATTTGACTAGGTCTAAGTAGGATTTTTTAATAATAAAAAATTTCCCGCAAAATGGGATTTTTTAATTAATTTCTATGTAATGATGTAAATAAGTGACCTTTGGAAATGTCTGGGGCATGTAACTATTCGAAAATCATCCTCAGAGACTCAGCATTATCCTAAGACCCACTTTGAGGGTAAAAAACGACTTATACTCCCTCAAAATCCAATTTTTCTAATGTCGGTGGCAAAAAATGAGAAAATTCAAAAAAAATTGAATAATTGAAAAAATAAAAAAATAAAAATTCAAAGTCAAAATAAGTCAAATTGTGACATGGCAATTATGTGGTGATGTGCCAAGCATGTGGGGCCCACCACATAAGGTACAATAAGCTACAACAAAATTTTCCACGCAGATTTCTAACAGCAGTTAAATCAGCAATAAGCAACAGTCAACTCCAGCACTTGGATGGAGTTCGATGCTACTTACAGCAATCAAGCAGCCACTTGAAAATTTGTTTAAGCATTGAGATCTTCACCATTGCTACACTTGTCATTTGATCTTTCACTGGGATTTGCTCCCATAGTTCTATTTAAATGAGCTTTGGGCTCTCATTGTATCACATTGTTTACTAGCTATTGTGCTTGCGGAAGCGCTGCTTCCTTGCACACTTTCAGAAATATTAATAAAGACTTTGGGGTTTCATTCATGAGGTGTTCCTCCTTTTGGAGTGTGATGAATTGTTGATCATTGGTATAATTCCTTTTACTCATGCTTTTGATCTTACATTGACATTTGATTTAGGAGTATGCTTTAGGTATAGAATGCTCTAGTTGGTTTCAAATAAATCTCTAGAGTTTCTCATCATTGTTTATTGTTAGATCTATATGGAACTAATTCTTGATTGAAGTTTTGTAGAGGGAACATCTTGTTGGGATCAAAGAATCAAGTGTCGGGGGAAGTCTTTGGAGAGACCAACCCACTCTTGATACATTCTCAAAGGACCTCTCATTTGTTCTTTGAATCTTCATAGTCTTATCTTAAAAAGTGGTTTTGCAGGGGTTTTGGGACATAGCTTGTATACAATCCGAATACTTCTAAATTTGAATATCTTTTAAAACATTATACTTCATTGCTTTCATTTTCTATCTAAGAGTTTGAATATGACTAAGCAAAGATGAGAGTTTACTCGAACTCTTTGGCTTAGCCCTTTGTAAATTGTTGTGCAATATTTTGTAATTTTATCTGTCTAATATTTGATTGGTTTTGTAGCTCTCTTTCCGAACTTTTTCTTGTGAAAACTTGAGTGGACAACTATAAGAAATTACTAACAGGTTGTTGCAGGACCTTTGGGCTCTGAATTTCAAATGAGGAAGATAACTCTCTCTTCTTTGGTTGTGGGCATAGAACAAGCTTAGCTTCTCTTCTCCTATTGTAAAGTCTGAATTCTTTTGAGTTTTTTAGAAATTCTCATCGAGGAAAAGTCTATGGTCTCAATTTTTATTTGTAAAGACTTTCCTTGGTTTAGAAAAGGCCTCATGGTCATTTCTTTCTTGTAAAATTAATAAATTTTTTTGTTTTGGTTGTGGGAGCGTGAGTTTTACCCATTGGCATCCCTATCTCTCCATTTCAAAGGGGAGAATTTGTAGATGGATTGACTTAGTGATTTTGACATTTCCATTTTCTTTCACATCACATATGCATGCTCTAATTGGGAAGTAACACAAATTGCATAGTCTTTTAGTTTTCTAATTTGCAATCTCATTTGCCATCACTTACTTATGTTCGGCGATCTATTTCTCATTTGGTTAGGTTTCACAATATACTACAAGTAAAGAAGCATAGCACTTTTAATTTATGGCAACTTGAGTTATTGTTCTAACTATGAAGCATATTTAATTGAATCATCTCCATCTTTTACATAGTACTTGCAAACTCACTTTCATATCATTTAGGAATTTCACTTTTCATACTAGGCTTACATCTCTAAAAATTAATCTCCAACTTAAGTTGGTTGTATAGACATTAGGGACCCTCCACCCGTATTGACTCCTCACTGTGAGACCCAGATTTCAGGCAAGGGTGAGGTCTGGGGACAGGAGTTAAATTGAAAATTGTTTTAGAATTCTACTAATAAAATAAACCAAGAGCATCTTCACATCACAAATTTATTCGCAATTTTTCTATTTTATGTACTTGTTACTTTGGTGGTTATTTAGCTCATGAATATTTAATGTCATTATCCTTTGTTAAGTGAGCACTTTCTTACAAGTACTTTTTCATTTATTGCAAGTGACGCTTATATGTTAATCTTGGTCTAACACTTCCTTTGTGGGATTATTGTCATTATATCTTGGATTTCATTTTTGAGCAAGCACTTGTCATTTACTTTAAAGCACTGGTCTATATTTTGAACACATCATTGAATATTGCTCATATACTTATATGCTTGTTTACATCTTGGAATTGAGTCATCTTTGATAAGTAATTTCTTCTAATCAATTCTCCTAGAAAACTCACATCTTTAACTTAGTTTTTCTTTAGGGACCACCCCCCATAGCTAACCTAGGAGAGCTTAAACGGAGAGAGTCGAGAATAGGTGACAACCCCTTCTCTGAGTTCCTTGCCACCAACCACACCTTGTGGGGTTAAAGGCTTTTCCCGCTCACTGTAGGCGGCAAGTGATAACACCCCTCATCCAATGCCTATAAATACAAGTCAAGGAGCCTCATTTGGAGACGTCATGATCACACATTTGTCTTCTATTCTTGGTTTCGAAACATCTGAAAATTGCAGGGGTTTTCTCACATGTGCAAAGGAGGAGGACTAAATTACAGGTAGCTGATAATATGAAATGTTCTGCACCTTTGAACAACATTGACCAACATTGACTTTGACCTTTGGAGGAGAGTTTGACTTCAATTTTTTGGGGTATTTCTGTCTCTCTAGGCCACATCTTTTGGCACAAAAGATGAGGCATTTAGAGTTGTTTGACTTGGGTTGACCGCTTGAAAAATTGCAGACTTGATCACAAAAGTTTATCTCTCTTTTGACTGAGTTTCACTGGATGGTTTTGGATTGTTTTTGGCTCTATTTGACCAACACTTCACTCCACACTATTTGACCTTTGACCGAGTTTGATTGGAGCACTTTGATCGCAAGATTATGGACTGGTTAGTGTTGAGATTTTGAGTGTTGAGGTAGCATCGGATGTGCTATAGCCTTGAAATTTTGTGGAGGGGCTAAGATGCACAAGACCTCCAAAACCCAGAAAGCGTTTGGAGAAATTTCATCTTATGTGTGAGATATTAAAACAATTTTTTTTTTTGATGAGGACCCTAAGTCTAACTTAGGTAATTAGAAAAATTAAAGTGAATTAATTAAACACGTGATGAAATGTTCTAAGTGACGCGGATCAAGCAGTCTTTTAATCTTAGTTGTCGATAAGAGATAAAATCATGGTCGTCGATGTCTCAACGAAAAATTATAAGAGAAAGGCTTGAGGGTCAGTTGGAGACACACACACGTAGGTAGAGCTAAGAGACTAAGCTGGAATTCTAGGGTGGGTTTGCTAAGAATTTCCAGAAAAGTTTCTGTTGCAGCGACGAGTAGTATTGGCTAAGGGAATGATCTGATCCTGGAGCCAAGAGTCAGCAAGAGGCAGAGGAGCAACAACGAGGAGCAACGTAGAGTAAGTTGAGGCTATGCAGCAGCTGCGCAACGCAGAGGGTTTTAGCCGATACATAGGTGCTACACAGGCCCAAGAGGTGCAATGCTGGAGCTTCAGGAGGTCATCAAGGTTACGTAGAGGCCATCCAGGGCAGTGTAAGGACTGCGTCACCTAGTCTGGGGTTACATAGTCCCCTTCTGAGTAGCGCAAAGGCTAGTAGGGCTGACACAGGAAACTTCAGGGAAGTGTTGGGGTTTCGAGAGACAGAACAGGGTTGAGTTCTATAAATCCCGTTTGAGGGTGTGAATCAGTCCAGTTTTCAGTCTCCAGAAAAATAGGTATTGCTGCAGATCTATTTTTTCATTGTCAGGCTAACCAAGAAGGTGCCCAGATTTGTTGTACTCAGATTCTACTTAATAATAATAAACCCTCATATTTGTTGCACCAGTTTTCCCGCATTGGGTTTTTTTTGGTGACATTTGTCCGAAAAATCTGTCACTTTGTTGAATGAGCGTAATATTCAGTAAATGATCTGTATGTGTGTAGGCTGCTAGTTGTGTTTACTTCGGTATTTTTCGAATATTTTCTGAAAATAACTTGTATAATTTAATCACAAGTAGGAGAAGTAAATCAAGATATTGCAGTAGGATTTATGTATTCAGAAATTTTCTCATGGTATCAGAGCGATTGCAAATAAGGCTGAATCTCCAGCAAATCAACTGAAGGCATATTTTCTATAGGGTAGCAGCTGAAGCAGTAGATCCGGAGGGGCCAGCTCAGCAGCATGAGGACGCAGTCCCAAGATAAGTTACGTAGGGGGTGATGCAGTCCCATCTTGGTGACGCAAAGACAACACAGTGCTTTCTAGGAGGACGTAAGAGCAGCCTACGTTGCGCAGAGGCTGCGGTGGGCTAGTCTTCTCATGCAGAGGCCAGCTAGAGGGATGCAGTCCAGATTACTTTTATGTTGCTAAGAGGTATTGCCAAGATCCGGAAGCAGTGCTTCAGATCTTTAGTAGTTGCTGGTGTGGTGGAGATTCTGTCGATGTAGAATCGTGCCTAGCTAAGTTGACAAAGAGTGGGAGGAAGACAGTCACTCAACAGATCTGAGCCAAACAGATTTGAGATTCGATCAGGAGGGTGATCGTAGAGAACTGTCCGATTGTTTTGGCTGAAGATTTCTAGGAGGGAAATCAATTGACAGAAGGAGCAACTTCTATAGAGGGTTTCTGATTGCCAAGAAACCCATATCCAACATTTCTGTTGTGTTTTGCAGTAGAAAGAGGGAGAAGAGTACTGTTTCGTCAGATTTGAGCTAGATGGCTTCTCATGGGCTGAGAGATCAGGACAGGTTGGACGGTGTGTCCAACTTCGTCATCTGGAGAGCCAGGATACTAACAGTCCTGGATGAGTACGACATCAAGAACCATGCGGAGAATGTCCTAGCTGAGCCTGCAGGTATACATCCTCTGAATAAATTCAAGGAAAATCAAGCATAGACTAAGCGTTTGATTATGGATAGAGTAAAAGATCACGTCGTGCCACATATTGCCCGAAAGAAAGCGACAAATGAGAAGTGGACCGCTTTGGAAACGATGTATCAGGGAAGCCCCGTTCAAAGAAAGATGCTTCTAGAGAATCAGATGAGGCTGTTCCAGACGCAGAAGGGTGAGGAGATAGATCCCTTCCTTTTCCGACTTCAGACTAATCGGGATCAACTGATTGCCATGGGTGCAACTCCAGATGAAGGACTCTTGGTAAGGACTGCCCTAAATGCAGTCACCGAGGAGTGGGAAACGTTTGTCCAGAGCATATTGAGCAGGGCAGCGTTACCATCCTGGGCGGATATGTGGGCAATCCTCCGTCAGGAGGAGATTATGAGATTCACCAAGAGGCAAAACAACAGCAGCGAAACTGTCAGGGTGAAGAAAGAAGAGGAAGATGATGCAGCCCTTGCATCAAAGGAACAAAGGCAGTAAGGGAAGAAGAAGAGGAACCTATCCAAGGTCAACTGCTTTAATTGTGGCGAACTTGGACACTTCGCCAACACTTGTCCTAAGAAGAAGGACAAAGGAACTTTTGATTCCAAGGCAGCAGCAACAAAGGACGATGGGAGTGATGATAACGTAGCCATGAGTGCTCATGAGCCACGTAAGTGGGGCGATATGGATTTGTAGAGCAACTACAGATGGTGGAGGTAGGATCCTTGAGTAATCCCAACTCTTGGATCACATACGAGCTACGATAGCCTTAAGATGGTAGCGGGACAAGTAGGAGATGGTTGCAGAAGATCATAGTGAAGCAGAGGGCAGTGCTGAGATGCTGTAGAGGGAGTAGTGCAGTGTAGAGGCAGTAGCAGCGTAGAGGCAACAATGCAGAGACTGTTGGGACTTCAACAACACAGAGAGGCAGTGCTCACACAATGCAGAGTTGTAGCAACGCATTGCTTCAGGAGGACAATGCAAACCAGCAGCCAAGGGAGCCTCAGTGATGGGATGCATCCTGACTTGTCTGTCAATTATTGGGCAGGAGTCTTTCAGTTGCTTACTTTTCAGCAACTGAGTTGCAGTGCAGCAATTAGCAGTGGCAGTGCTATGGCCAGCATGATGCAACAATTTGAGAGGGAGTTGCAGTACAAATGTGACAGTATCAGTGGCAGTGACACGAGCAACAATGCAGAAAGCAGCAACGTAGTGGACATTAGAGGAAATTTCAGCCTAAAAGTGCCCATGAAATTTTCATGTAATTTCCATGTCATAATATTTAAACCAGTCAAAATGCTTTAAATTTAAAAATAGGTACATGTAAATATTTTGGGGGGAAAAGAAGAAAAACTACTTTTTTAAATTGTATTTTTGGCTTATCTTCTTATAGATTTACTCAAATTTCAAGGTTAGACACTCATTAGATGCAAAATTAAATTATACATCCAACGAATACCCATTATGCATACTTTTGAGAAGACCCACCTTGATAAAAAATGAAAATACGTTAAAAAAACATGTTTTAACACGTTTTTTAATGTATTTGTGATTTTTATCAATGTGGGTCCTGTCCAAAGTATGCATAATGGTACTCTTTGGATGTGGAATTTAATTCCACATCTAATGAGTGTTTAAACTTGAAATTTGAGTAAAACTGTAAGGAGATAAGCCGAAAATACAATTAAAAAAAGTAGTTTTTTTGTTTTCCCTCCAAAATTCATAACTCTTATTTTATTATTTTAACTATTATCTTATTATTTTTCCTTAGGAGGCCACTTTTAGGCTAAAATTTCCTCTAATGTGGAGGGCAACAGGCCAAGCATCAACAGCGTAGAGATCAACACCGAGATCCTGTGATACATGGTGTGGATATATTACTAGAGCACACTCCGTGCTAAGAGGGAGTGTTGAGTTAGCATCGGGCGTGCTCTAGCCCTGAAATTTTGTGGAGGGTCTAAGACACACATGACCTCCAAAACACAGAAAGCGTTTTGAAAAATTTCATCTTATGTGTGAGATATTAAAATAATAAATTTTTTTAATGAGGACCCTAAGTCTAACTTAGGGAATTAGAAAAATTAAAGTGAATTAATTAAACACATGTGATGAAATGTTCTAAGTGACACGGATCAAGTTGTCTTTTAATCTTAGCCGTCGATAAGAGATTAAACCATGGCTGTTGATGTCTCAACGAAAAAAGTATAAGAGAAAGGCTTGAGGGTCAGTTGGAAACACACACATGGAGGCAGAGCACTTATTGCTGATGGTTTAGATCAAGGTTACTTGGGAGCGAGAGCGCCATTTTTAGAAGCTTCCGGTCTGGAGTGTTTCAAAGAGCGTTTATATATATATATATATATATATATATATATATATATTTTTTTTTTTAATATTTTGATGCATATATGTCAACAAAAACATGTAGAATGATGAATTAGACATAAAAACATAAAAAAATAGATTGAATCATATAACATCAATCATTTAGAAGTTATAATCTTCATCAACCATGCCCACAAGTTGGAAGCATACAACACATTGACTCTTGAGTCTCGCGAATCATCAATCTGAAGGTTGCAAGCTTTCAAAATTCAATATATAACATTTATCATCATTAATATATAAGTTTATAACATTTATCATCATTGATTCATTGATTTCAAATTTCAATATATAACATTTATCATCATTGATTCATTGATCACCATATAACTTTCATGAAGCATCATATTCATAATTCATAATGACTTGTAAACTTATAAATGCCAACTTCATAGTTTCACCTTTCAAATTCAAACTTCAAACTTAAATTTTCATTAAATATATGAAAGAGTCAAGTTTCAACTGTTCAACTGTCAACAGTTATAAAAGATAAAAACTACTAGAAAATAGAAAAGACTAGTAAACAACAAATCTATTTTATCCACTGGCTGGCCCCTTGCCACGCCCATGAGAAATGTCTAATTTGTGCGAGCCACGAGGAAATGGTGGTCTTCTAGTACTCTCAGGAGTACCACGACCATGACTAGAAGGTGGAGGCTGGATCTGCAAAGGAACAATAGTGTGATATCGAGAACTGGCACTGGCACTGGCACTGGCACCCGCACTGCTACCAGTAGATGGTGGGACTGGCCCTGTGTGTGGCGGTGCTGCTGATGCTTCATCATCATCCCTAAAAAGTTTTGCTTCCAATT
This sequence comes from Pinus albicaulis, assembly GCA_034641835.2. Taxonomy (NCBI): domain Eukaryota; kingdom Viridiplantae; phylum Streptophyta; class Pinopsida; order Pinales; family Pinaceae; genus Pinus; species Pinus albicaulis. The sequence goes on along the minus strand of CM076577.1, from coordinate 1,140,832,905 downwards.
CTTCCATATGTACCGTGCCATCCTCCAAATTATCATCCTCTGGGTTGTTGTCCCAGACTCTGTATGATTGATCCTCATTTGCCCGATCACAGTAATGGCTCAACAACCTCAAGTTGTAATGCACATAAACCAAGCTTTCAGCTCGGTTTTCATTCAGCCTGTTTCTTCTCACATTATGTATGAAGTTGTAGGTGCTCCAACACCTCTCTGTAGAAGAAGTGTTCACAACCTGTGAGAGAACTTTTTTTGCCAACTTTGGCAAAAGTCCCATGCCGCCATATGCTTCCCACCATGTGAGAGCATCAAATCTGTCTCTGTCTTCCATTGCATGGAAAGAACCAAAGTTAGCAGTGCAATTGAAGTATTTGCCTAATTCAAGACGCAATCTAGCACACTCCTCCCTGTCAGGTACCAACTTGTCTAATGCCTTCATGTACCCTCTAGATCTGTGTGAGGTTTGATCCTAACCCCACCTCCAGGTGCAGGTTGGCCCAACCAGGATGGAGAGTAATATTTTGGCGTAAGGATATATGCCAAGGCATGTAGTGGAACATTGAGTTTATTCCACCGTGCACACACACAGTCATGAATCATAGCATATAAGTTGGGATCATTATCCTTAACAATATCTTTTATTTGCCCCAACATGCTGCCCATCTGCTTATAAACCTCCCCAATCACTGGTTTATTTGTATCTGCAAACCGAATCATGTGATAAATGGGCTTGGTGAAATTCAAAATTTCCCTCACACGTGCCCAAAACAAAGGGTCTAGGGCAGTCTCCTCCACATTTTCGAAACCTTGCCTGTCAATTATTGCCGCTGCCCTGTCCTTTAATACCTGCCAGTGTGGGCTTGATACCATTGTAGCCAATGACTCTCTTACCTTCAAAAGGCGCCTGAAGGTGAGGTAATAGCTAGCAAATCTAGTCTTTGCTATCTTCAACAACTCCAATTTGGAGTGAGTACGGAAAAGCCCATGGGTATTGCTATGATTTGTAATAAATTTTATCATTTTTTTACCTCTCTTGTACAAATGACCAAGCCATTTGAATTGAGGTTGTTTGTTTTTGATGATATCATGCATCAAAAGGTTAATTGTGTGAACCAAACACCCAAACCAAAAAATGTTGGGGTATTTATCCTCAATAATTGCTCCTGTTGCCTTACAGTTAGCAGCATTATCAGTGATGACCTGTATGACATTGTATGGCCCAGTCTTTTCAATTATATCAAGTAATGGTTCTGCAATGTTAATGTCGGTTTTGAATTTTTCTGAATAATCATATGCTCCCAGGAAGATTGCACCACTAACCGACACAGCCAAAACACTTATCAATGGCTTTCCTTTTACATTGGTCCATCCATCAGAGACAATGGACACCCCATGCTCATTCCACGAATTTGTCATTCTAGCCAAAGAATGGTTTATTTTAGCTTTTTCATGATCAAGACCCATGGCTCTGGCCTTGTCATACCCAGGGCTCCTGTATCCTTTGGGGGCATCATTAATGGCAGAAACCATTTCATGCCAATAAGGTGAGCGAAGAACATTGAATGGCACCCCACATGCATATAGAAACCGGTAAACTTTTGAATCCACATCATTCCTACACCCTTCGTCCGGGAAATCGGATATGGTTCTACGCCTTAATCCAGGTGTGCCACTGCCTCCAAAACCACTGGCATGGGTGGAAGTTGAACTTGTTTGTCCATGACGTGTTGGGCCTGAATAAGAACCAATGAAACCCCTAGATCTGTTAGATCTCTGTAGGGCAGCCTCCTCTTCCTTTCTATATTTCTCTCTCTGTGTTGCTGGCACACTAGTACAAATTTTGATTCCTATATTTTTTTCTCCATCCCCTGGCATTTTCCCACAAAGGTGCCTTCTCGCACGGGTGTATGAACCATGGTATTGCTTATTGCAATGGGGGCAAATAAATTTAGTGGTTCCACCACCTTTCCCTCCTTCCTATTTCTGAACATATTTCCACAAAGGTGTCTGAGTTTGGTCTTGTCTAGTTGGGGAATCTGTGTCCTCATGTTCTCCACTCCCCACTTCCTCCTCAACATAATCCTCCTCCTCTTCAGGATTTTCTTCAAATCCACCATAACCCTCCTCTTCATCCTCCTCTTCTCTGATTTTCCTCTTTCTTCTACTACTCTCCAACACCATTATTACAAATAAAGGAACTAACATGAGGAAAATCCCTAGCCATATAGCCATGATGTTTCAAGTTTCTAGCCTGCAAAACAAATGGAGAAATGCCAAATGGGAATAGGAAATGCAACATAGGAAAAAAACAATTCATTTTTTAAGTTTTAAACACAATAAAATGCAACATTCAAGAAAAAATCAAGTTTTCATTTTTAAACAACTTACAAATTCATCCTAGAAAATACAAAATTAGATTAGAAGACCTACCTCTTTCTTGCAATCCTCCTGTTGCCTTGCAACGCTCCTTGTCACTTCTGCAGCTCCGCTCTCCAGTTCTCTCCTTCTTGCTCTCTCTCACTCACTCAACAAACAATAAAACAAAATGACCTCCCTCCCTCCTTATAAACGAAACGAATTTTTCATTAAAAAAATTTTCTCGCCGGCGGGAAGCGTTTTTTGTTCCGGGGAGCGTTCGGGAGCGAACGCTCCTCGACCGCTTCTGGCGTTTAAAAATGCTCCCAAAGCTTTTTTTAAACACCGGAAGCGCTCAGGGAGCATTCGCTCCCGAGCGCTTCCGGAAACGCTCTCGAAAAGGCAGGGGGTGTTTTAATTGGTTCGGAAACGCGCTCCCGAAAACGCTCCCCTCAGGAAGCGTTTTTGGGAGCGCGTTTCCAAACGCTCCCAAAGCGCTCCCGCACGGAACGTGTTTCAGAAACAGGAACGAGGGGGGGGTGGGGTGAAGCTTCCCCGCAACCCTGGTTTAGTTTACTTGCTTATGTTGGAAATTTGAAGAAGTCTAAGGATATGTATGATAAGCTGGATGACATGTATGAAGTCAATAATTTGAATGAGATCATCTCCTTGAAAGATCAACTCAAAGATATGAAAATGAATAAAGGAGAATATGTGCAATCTTACATCATGAGGATATCTCGTCTTAGAGATCAATTCCAAAGAGTTGGAGAAATTGTACCTGACAGGGAGTTGGTGTTGGTAATACTTAGAGGTATCCCTCCTATTTGGGAAACCTTCATTACCACCATAAACAATAACAACAGTTTCCCGTCATTTGATGAGCTTGTTGGAAAAGTCACTCAAGAAGAATCCAAGATGATTTCAAGTGGGAAAATTCAAAAGCATGAAGAAGGAGAGCCCACTGCATTCGCTACTCAAGACAAGAAGAAAAAGGGAAAAGGAACATCAAATAGTCCTTCTCTTGAGTCAAAGGACTCTAATAGAAGATCAAGGGATATTGAATGCTACAATTGTCACAAGTGTGGTCACTATCCCCGAGACTATCCGAGAAAGAGAGATGCTACAAGATCCGATCGAAGCTACCACTGCAATAGGTACAATGATAGGAGAAATGATGATAGAAGAAGAAGTGATGATAGAAGAAGAGGAGACGATAAAAGAAGAAGGCATGATAGAAGGAGAAAAGATACTCCAGATGATCATGAAGAAAGCCCTTGTCCTCAAAAGAAGTCATGAAACACCCGGTATGAAAGTAATGTAGCTACTAGTCAATCTGAATATATTATTATTTCATCCCATTCTAGTTCTTCTCCTTTAGATTCTTATGATAGTTGGCTGGTAGATAGTGGGGCTTCTAGACACTTCTCTCGGTATAAGGAAAGTCCTCTCAAACTTATGATAGTTGGCTGGTAGATAGTGGGGCTTCTAGACACTTCTCTCGGTATAAGGAAAGTCCTCTCAAATCTGGTTGAGAGGGAGACGAGTTTGAAGATTATTCTTGGAGACAACACTATATATCTAGTGAAGGGATTTGGTACTGTCAAATTTGATTTGGACTTGTGGTTGTCGCCTTACACACACACCTACAGTTAGTGGGAAAATCTCTTAACCCCACAAGGCGTGGTTGGTGGCAAAACTAAGAGATGGGGCTGTTACCTATTCCCAACTCTCTTTGTTTAAGCCCTCTCCTAGGTAAGCTAAGAGGGGTGGTCCCTAAATGGAAAACTATGTTAAAACGGGGATGTGAGGTTTCTAGGAGATGCCAAATTTGGATTACTTATGATTGTGAATAAATATAATGAGAAATATGAGATAAAATAAATTTCAATAACCATCAACACATGAATTAAATATTAGCATATATAAAACCAATGCCTTCAATATTGCTAAAAAATAAATGATACTTGCTCTAAAAAATGAAGTGTTTCAAATTTGAAACAAAAGTAACCCTATCAATCAAAAAAAAAATATTAGCAAGATATGATATCACATTCAAGATATAAAATTTTCTTTCAAGAAATGCTTTCAAAATATATAATCATTCACAAATCCAAAGCACGTAAGGAAGCAATATAGAATGAATTGCAAATGAAACAAGCTAAAAATTTATTTGCAAAAATAAACAAGATGATACTCGCCTAAGTAAGATAATCAAATTCAAAAATTTTCATCATGGCAAGTACATAAATAATTTGAAAATAGAATAGCTTGAAAGTAAAATTTGTTAATATGAAATGCACCTAAACTAGGATTAAATGCAATTATCTTGGTTATTTTTAAGCTAAATGCCTAGTTTAGGTGAGAGATCTTCCTCTTGAACTCCTTCCAAAGGGTAAAAATTAGGGCAACTATAAGAAAGGGGAGCTGAGGACACGGTGGTGTCGTTAACGATAGCCTTCCCCTGAGTCTTACAAGCCAGCTTGTGCCTTCGTTCCTACAAGGGGACAAGCCACCTCCATAACTGTAGGGTCACATGCTTTTACCTTACTTCGTACCAATTGGAATAATTTTCCAAGAAATATTTTTCGTTGTAATTTCTATTAACCAAGCTTATGCTTGGACGGAAGTTGAATTAAAAATCAACTATGTTAAAATGCCTATTATGCTATGCTAGTAAGATTACTAATGCTTTGTGAAAAATGAAATGCTTCAAGTAAATGGAAATATGCTCAATGAGATAACTTGGATAAAGTGTGCTCAATGGTGAAGCATAAGTAAACTTGGAACAATATCAAGCCAAATAAAATCAAGTTAAAGGTGCTTGCATGCAAAAATTTGAATTTGCTATGAAAGTAAATGAATTTAAAACTTGTAGCAAATCAAACTAAATAACATGCAAAATGAGTGTGATGAATGGTGTGTTAATTAGTCAATTAGATGAGATGCATGCTAGTGAAAAGAGAGCAATAAAACAAACCACAAGTCCTCTCCCAAAGGTGGAGAGATAGAGATACCAATGGGTAAAACCCACGCTCCCAAAATTAGAAATTTTATTAGTTGTTACAAGAGGGAAAAGACCATGAATCCTCCTCCAAAACCCAAGGATAGTCTTCACAATTGAGCTTTAAGTCATAGAACTTTCCTTGCTGAAAAATATCTACAATTGAGGCCCAAGAAGGTTCAATAAAATTCAGATTTTATAGGAGAAGAGAGGCTAAGCCTATTCAATGCCCACGACCGAGAGAGAGAGAGAGAGAGAGAGAGAGAGAGAGAGAGAAACCCAAGATGAACTCGGCCTAGAGATGGAAATAGTCTCAAAATTAGAGCCCCAAGCAACGTTGGACGAAGCGGGGACGAAGCGGGGACGTTTTTTGGAAGCGGGGACGCGGAAGCGTCATTTTCCAAAAATTTAGGAAGCGAAGCATTTCGGAAGCGTCTAGTATATATATATATATATATATATATATTTTTTTTTTTTTAAATATTTTTTTGCATTTATATTCAAAACAACAATCCTAAATACCATATTAGTTGTAGAAGACATGAAAACATGCATATTCTTACATAAATCAAGATAGATATGACATCCATGATTCCATTGTACATCAATAATTAATTATTCGAGCATCATAAATCTAGAATCTAGATTCTAGATCCTAGCAATTGCAAACATACATCAAATAATTAAGCATGAATCATGATAAAACATTTAAGCATGCTGCATACTATAAAACATAACACATTTAAGCATACTATAAAACATAAATGATAAACATCAAAGTTAAAAGTTAAAACATTTAAGCATGATAAAAGTTTAAAACATTTAAGGCTTTAAGCATACTATAAATTTTAAAACATAAAACATTTAAAAATTAAGCATACTATAAAACATAAATGATAAACATAAAGCATTTAACCATATTATAAGTGAGCAATTGTCAACATTAGTCCTGTCCAAAATTCAAATAATAATGTTTACAAAATAGGCCACTTGGCCACCACCAACACAAAAAAGTTCAAATTCACAACAAGCCTACAAGTCTAATGATAATCTATGACAAAAGCAGTAAAGTGTGCACTGTGAACACTGAAAATATCTACTCATCTCTCCTCCTTCCAACACGAACAGTACGTGATGGTGCGCCTCCAAGTGGAGGCAATGAAGAAGATGGTGGCTGTGGAAGCCGTGGCAATGGCACTACAGTTGCTGAAGACGAAGCCCCTGCTGTTGGTGTTGAACCATGGGACCTAGGAACCAAGGCACTAGTGGGGGGTGGCATGTCAACTCGATCATCATCATCATGGATAAGAGCATCCTCTAATTGCTCTAATCGCAACACTCCATCCTCCAAATTGCTCTCCTTTGGATGCTTGTCCCAAACAATAAGGTCTTTGTTGCTCTTTGCATCATCACAGTAATGGGACAACAATCTCAAGTTGTAATGAACATAAACCAAGCTCTCTGTCCGGTCTAAACTCAACCTGTTCCTTTTAACACTGTGGATGAAAGAATAAGAGCTCCAACACCTCTCTGCAGAAGAAGTGTTTACCACCTGTGATAGCACCCGCAATGCCAAATTCTGTAGAAGTGGAGTAGCACCGCCATGCATGTTCCACCACTCAATAGAAGAAAAAGTCTCTCGATCTCTAATAGCATGCATGCTCCCAAATGGACCAGTGGAAAGTGTATAGCTGCTCAACTGTTTCCGTACCAAGTGTGCCTCATCCTCATCAGGGACTAATTTATCCAGTGCAAGCATATATTTTTGTAGGACCTTTGGATCTAGGTGTGGTTTTCTCCTGCTCGCCCCCCCAGGTGCTGTTGTAGAAAGCCATGATGGACTATAATATTTAGGTGTCAATACATATGCTAATGCATGCAATGGAATATTTAGCATATCCCATCACTTTACCACCTCTGCACGAATATATTTGTACAAGGTGGTATCTCTAGGCTCAATAATGTCTTTAATCTGCCCCAACATGTTATCCATTTGCTCATACACCTCCCCAATTATTGGCTTATCTGAATCGCCAAACTTGATCATGTAATAAATTGGTTTGGTGAATTGCAAAACATATTTAACTTGTGACCAAAATAACATGTCAAGAATAGTGTCCTTTGCTGCATTAGCACCATCTCTATCAGTGTTAATCTCCTCCCATGATTCAGCGGTGACCATATTAGTTAGAGCTTGTCTCACCTTCACTAGCCGCCTAAAGGTGAGGTGATAACTTGCAAATCTGGTTTTTGCAACTTTAAGCAACTGCAACTTGGAGTAAGTGCCATAGAAGTAGTTTACCCTTGTATGCCCTGTGATAAATTTAATGAGCTTCTTCCCTCTCTTGTAAAGCTCATTAATCCACCCACATTCTTTATGCTTCACAATATCATGCATCAAAAGGTTCAATGTGTGCACCAAGCATCCAGACCAAAATATGTGTGTATAAGTACGCTCAATAATTTTACCTGCTCCCTTACAATTTGCTACATTATCTGTGATCACTTGAACCACTTTGCTAGGACCAACATCTCTGATTGATTGCAATAGGAGATCTGCAATGTTTTGGGAAGTTGCACTGACAGAGGAGGAATTATGACATGCAATAAACACTGCACCAGTAGCAGAAACACCAAGAACATTTATCAAATGTTGGTTTCTGATATTTGTCCACCCATCTGATACAATGGATACCCCACTATCTACCCACTCATTTGTAAAACGTGTCAAAGCTGCTTGAACCTTTCCTTTTTCTCTTTCTAATAACACTGTTCTAGCTTTCTCATAGTTGGGGGACTTGTATCCTTTTGGGGCTTCATTGATGCCCTTTACCATTTCATGCCAATAGGGAGAGCAAAGCACATTGAATGGTACACTGCAAGCACAAAGAAATCGGACTATCTTTCCATCCACATCATCCCTCCCAGCAACATTAAGGAAATCTGCTATTGTTTTTGTACCTCCAGAACTTGCAGAAACACCATGAGCAGATGAGCTACCAAATTTAGAGGTTGCACTTGATTCAGATTGAGTTTTTTGTTTTTTATTTTTTTGTTGTGCAGCCTCCTCTATTTGGATGTATTTTCTTCTTTGTTCAGCTGAAACCTTGGGGCAAATTGCTATCCCCACAACACCCTTTTTTTCATCACTGTCCATCACCCCACAAAGATGCCTCCTCACACGGGTATATGAACCACTATATGGTTTTCCTCTATGACAACCATGAGAGCACAAAAACTTGTAGCTTCCACCACCTTTTCCCCCTTCAAGTTTGGTCACATAGTTCCACAAGGGTGTCAATGCAGCTTTCCCATCTTGTGATTCAATGTTTTCATCATCCCCTTCCTCTTCAAAGCCTTCCTCCTCATCATACATTGGGTCATTCATATGGTAACCACTTTCCTCTTCTTGTTCATGTTCCCCTTTTCTATTTCTACTCCCCCTTACCATCATCAAAACCAAGAGGGGAATGATACATAGAACCCAAAGAAACATCATCTTTGAGTATGAATATAGATGGTGGACAACCTGCAAATAAATGTACAAGAAGAAAGAATGGGAAAGTGTAGGAGAGGGAGGAGAGAAAATACAAAAAACAATGACAAAAAAAATGAGAGAGTTTGGGGTTTGCACTTACCTCTTTAGATCTTGTAGATAGAAGCCATTTTTTACTCCTCCTTCACTCCTCCAAGCTTTTCTCAACTCTCTCTTCTCCAAGCTTTCTTCTCCTCTCTTTCTCTTCTCTTCTCCTCGCTCTCTTCTCCTCTCTTCTCCAAGCTCTCCAAAAACACAAGTGAGAAAATAAGATGAAGAATAGAGCTAATAAGCTTTTCATTTAATCCCTAACCCTAAGCTAACTCACTAACTAACGAAGCTAACATCAAAAATAAAAATAAAAAATTAAAAAAAACGCAATTTTGAAGTCCGCTAACCGGATCCGTACGCCGCGGTATGGAACCATTCGTGATCCGTACGGATCCGTACAGCGATTCGCCGTACGATCTGTGGATCCGCTGTACGGAATCGTGGATTCGGGCGTACGGATCCGAAAAACCCGGAATCACAAATTTTTTTGGGATCCGCGTTTCCGAAAATCGGATCCGCGGTTCCGCTTGGAGCCGGGGGGGGGGGGGGACGTTTCCTGCAACATTGGCCCCAAGGTCCTGAATGCAAGCTTGTCAATAGTTTGAAGATGAATCCCACAAGTTGCTACAAGAAAACAGGTTAGAGATGAGCTACAAAACAAACCAAGTATTAGCTCAATAAATTACAAAATATTATACAACATAATCTACAAAAGGCTAAACCAAAGAGTATGAGTAAACTCTCCTCTTTGACTAGCGATGATTTAGGTCTTTGAAAGAGCACGATATTAATAAATGAAGCACAATACTTGAAAATAATTTTTTAATTGATTATATGCAAGATATAAGATTCTAAAACTCAAAGGAACACTTTATTGAGATTTTTGAGTGTTGGGTAGCATCGGATGTGCTTTAGCTCCCAAACTTTGTGGAGGGACTAGAGTACATGAGATCTCCAAGACCTAGAAAGGGATTTGAGAAATTTGATCCCGTTTCAGAGAAAATTAATTAATTAATCTTTTTAATTAAGGACCTATTGGCGGGAAGAAATGCCCGACCAACAGTAGGGGATCTCCTCGGTAAAAAGTCCCAACTAGACTCTAGACCGTTTGTGATGGGGATCCCGTCTGGGGTGTGGGTCTGGATACCCTTGAATATACCTTTTCTCGGACGGAGTATGAGCCCTGCAAACTGGTGAATACACAGTTACTTGAACGATACGAAACAAATGGTTGATGAGTCCTCCTGTAAATGAAACATTATGAATAGCAAAGCGAGTTTCGAAGCATGCAGCCAAAGGAAATGTAGTTAGCAACACATCACTAGGGTCATGCTCATAAAAGTTGCTTGACCACAAAAGAAACAGTTCTTTATGGTCGAAACACCCTTCAATTCCTTAAGCATTTTTCAAAAGATGAAGTGACATTAATAATGGAGTCATTAAACATCTCTTAATTAAATATCCTTATATCATTAAAACATAAATGACATATGAGCAGAAAAACGCAGACTAATTAATTGTAAAAAGATAACAAATACATAAGACACAATATTCGTAAAGCTATCACACATAAGTCCTCATCCGATCCAGTAGTGGAATCAAAATATTCACTTGTATTCATTCACGGAAATATGCATTTGATGCTATACAATTATCTTTGCTCCTTTTGGAGTTCCGAAAAAAAGATCTTTTATAATGTCCCTGGAGGGAGTACTTATAGGGAAAAATTGACCCTTGGGTGGCCCTGACCTTTTAGCTTCCTGACTGTTGGCATGGTTTGCGACCTAGGAGTCATTTGCGACTTGTGACTTGGCCTTGAATGCGACCTGCGACCTATTCCACAGTGCGACCTGTGACCTATTGCCTGTTGCGACCTGCAACCTGTGCCATTTCTTTTGTCAAGGGAGCAATTGTGTGATGGAGAGGTCCGGGACGTCTACTTGCTGCTGATCCTTGAGGTACTTCTGCCAAGCCTGATAGTCTGTGTCTACTGGAGTGATCTGGGGAGTGTCTTCTCTCAACCTATGAAAACATTCAAGAGCGTCCAGGACCAAAGTGCGCCTCTTTACTCATATTTGATTGGATAGGGAGGTCAATTTGGTGTAGATCTAGACTGGTGTGATGATGAATTGGATAATGTTATCTTGTGATGCCGGGAGGTCCTGGGAAGCAGCTGCTTGCCTCATTGGTTGCAGAAATGCTTGAATGTCTTGAGTCACCTCTTCCCTCGTTTTCTCAGTGTCCAATGCTCCCAGGGAAGGGATATGATGTATCTCAGCCATTGAATTGATGCCACTGATCAGGTGCTCATAAGCGGACATCACCCTTTCCACATCCTTTACCAGTTTATCCTTGGATTGTATCTTCATTCGGATCTGGACTTTATCATTCTGAGTACAAATCCAATCCTTACTTGGTAGGATGTTAGGAGCCTGCGGATATACGTTTGACCATTCTAGCATGTTGTCCAAGGCGGTGGAGGCCTCCTTCCGCTGCGCAGTTCTTCTTTTGAGTTTTGTTTGCGCTTTTAACAGTGATGCGACTGTCTGCTTTATCATGAACATCTCCTTATACACTTGCTTCATGGTAGCTTCCAAAGTAACCAACTCCCTTTGAATGGTGATTGGTAATTCGTTGGCCTGGGCAGTTGTGAAATGAAGCCTTTGGATCTCTTCTTCCAGCGTCTTCTTTTCTTGTTCGGACTGAGCTGCCTTATGCTCAGAAGTTTGGAGCTTGTTTTGTCAGGACAGAATCTCTCTACTCATCCTGCTAACATTTTCTTCTGTGGCTACCGCAAAGGCGGTCCTTGCTGATGCGATCATGATCAGATAGTCGTGGTATCTTGGACTATATCCTTTTCTGTAGTAACAGCGAGAGGTGCGACTGGGTTCCGCACTAGGCATTTTCTTTTCTCTTGTCTAATCTTGTGCGTGAATTGGTCGTACGTCAGCCTTGTCAAATCCAGAATCTCATCTTCCTGTTCCTCCGAGGTGCCAAGGTCTAAGAGAGGAAAATCCACACTCGTCATGGGGTTGTTTGCGGAACTTCAATGTGAGGCAGCTCTGTTTGTTCATCTGTCTCTGAGGGCGGTGTCTTGCTTCCCCCTGCTTCTTTGGAAGAGTTTTCCTGTGATTTCTGGCCTTCATCCTCCTTCCTTCTCTTCTCAACTTCTGCTTTATCCTGTTCCTCTTTTAACTTTCGCTCAGCCTCCTCCTTTCGTTCTTTCTCTTCCTTCTTCTTACGTTCCTCTTCCTCTGTTTTCCTGCGGGGTTCTTTTGCCTGCTTTTTCTTCTGTTCCTCCCTTAGTTGTTTTTTTCGTTGCTCCTCAACTTGCTTCTTTTGCTTGTCTTCCTCTTGTTGTCGTGCTAGGGCATCTTGGGTTCTTTTGAGTTCCTCTTCCTTTGCCTTCTCCTCGGCTTCTTGCTGTGCCTTAACCTCTATTTCTATCTTTTCATATTGCTCTTTAGAGAGACTACTGCTCGTATTAGTCCTTGGCTTCTTGGCTTTGGAAGATGAGGCTCCTCCTTGCGTGTCGGCCCTTTCCTCAGCAGTTTGATCATCTTGCCCCCCTTGATCAGTTGATTCTTCTGGCGCAGTTTCCCTGTCCTTATTGTAGCAGTTCCTGACTTGCTCTTCGATAGGGCATTCCGTGTGTTAGTAATTCCAATTGAATTTGGCCCGTTTGCAGTGCGCAGGGACGATCCTTTTAGGATCATATGATCTGTGGGCAAAGGTCACAAAATGAAAACCCTTGATTTCCTCCGCCTCTAATTCTACTTCTTTGAAGTCTTTAACTATATAGGCGCTGATAGTAAGTGAGAGAGTAGGCCATGGTTTCTTCTTGCCCTTGCTGAGGACCTTGGAAAACCTGCTCGTCATATGGTAGCACACTTCTTGTAAGAGCAGTTTATCGGTGACAAACTGGGGCAGCACGTGAGGTGCCTTGAACTACCCAAAAACCCTGATAAAAGTACTTTCTACAATAGGAAACTAGTTGACCACTTGGGTTATTGTTTCCATGGCTCACCGGGACATGCACGGGGTGTCCTTTCCAAACAACTTTCTGTAGAGCATGGGAATGAAATTCAGCGAGATCAACTCTATATCTTGTTTGTATTTGGAAGCCCAAAACACCTTTAAGTTTTTGTGGATTGGTCCGCCATGCTTCACATCCCAGTTATGCGGCCATCTTTCTAACTGACATCTTGCGCATACTGCGTCCAAAAGGTAGGAAGCCATATAAAATTTAGATGCAAACCCTTCTTCGGGTGCCTGTGCTACTGATATGTTCGATTTGAGGGCTGCTACTATTAGGTTGGCCCAGTTGAAATGGGTGCCATATGTGGTGATAGTGTACATGAGAGGGACCCAAGTCCCATTGAAAGTAGTGGCATCTGGTCGACCGTACATCCTACACATCATTGCTTGCCACAAACTTGTAGACTTTCATGAGGCCCTCTGTTTTATATTCCTGATCCTTTTTAACCTTGAACTTCTCAGGGTCCTCCCACCATCCCTTCAAGGTCTCTGGTATGGGTACTTCATGAGTGGCTACCCAATCAACGTTGAAAGTTTGTTCTCGGGTAAGGAGTACATAGTAGATTTCTGCATCTTGCCCCTTTAGGTTAGCAAATGTCTTCCCCCAGTGATTGCGAATGACCAAAATCCTAGAGTCGACATTCTGGAGGGTCCATTCAATAGCCTCTGCACATGGAAATATGGGTGGATGGGCACCTGCGTAGTGGAGTTTGGACTTCTTGACCTGAATGTATACTTGCCGGTTTGCGAGATCTTCTGGGAACTCAGGCTTTGTAAACTCTTGATATACTTGGTATGAACTCATCTTGTCCCCTTTCTCGAACACACAGGCGGTGTCTCCATAGATAGGGGGTGGGGAAGGGGGCGTGCCTTCTTCCGAGATATGTACCTCTGGACTCTTGTTTCTCTTCCGAACTGCCGGAGGCCCCATATCGCTTGAGGCCGAAGAGATGGAGACACACTCGAGCTCGACTTCAATGTTCCCTGGCATATTCATAAAACAATCCCACGATAAGATGGACGACATAATTACAAATATGTTAAGACCAATGAAACTTCCAAATGATTGCTCATGCTAGGTCGCTGCGACCTTTGCCAACTATTATCTGAAGAAATGGCGAGACTTGCGACTTAGCAACCTTGCGGCTAGGTCGCAAAGTCGCAAGGTCGCACTGGCGTGAACTCTCAGGGTGACGACTCTGTGACTAGTTCGCTGGGTCGCGATGGAGTAAACCCTGAGCAAATTGCGACCTTGCGACTTGGTGACTTAGCAACCTTGCGGCTAGGTCGCAAAGTCGCAAGGTCGCACTGGCGTGAACTCTCAGGGTGACGACTCTGCGACTGGTTCGCTGGGTCACGCTGGAGTAAACCCTGAGCAAATTGTGACCTTGCGACTTGGCAACTTGCGACTAGGTTGCTAGGCGCAAGTTCAACAGATAATTAGTGATTAGCGAGTTGGCGACTTTGTGACTTAGCGACCAAGTCACGGGGTCGCAACTTCGCTTAGTCACGGAGTCGTGCTAGGGCTTTTTGAGGGGTTTCACGACGATTGCGACCCGCGGGGAATGAATGGTGAAGAGGGAAAAACTTGAAGGGGAATGGACAAATCTGGGCTTCAAGGCCTCCCTAGGTAGCTAAGAAAGGTGCTTGATGCAGACTGGGGCAGGGTGAGGTTTCAGAGAGGGATGCAGAGGGGGATAAGCCAAGAGGGAAGGTGTAAACTTTAACTAGAGGGATGTTGAGCTTGAATGAAACCAAAGTGGGATTAATAGGCAAGGGGCAGGGGCATGTGAAGCAACAATTAATCAAAAAAAGGAAACAGTAGGAGGATTAGGCAACTTACCGGGGAAAAAACGCGCTCCAGCTGGCTTGTCATATGTGTTACTTGCTCCGTTGCGCAGGTCAAATGCGACCTACGCGACCCTTTTATTTATAAAGGGGTCACACGTGCGATCATTTAATGCAGGTCGCTAGGTCGCAAATCAGTGCTGGTTGATGGGATATGCGACCTTGCGACTTCACGACCTAGAGGTCGCTAAGTCGCAAAGTCGCAAATGTGAAGCTTTAGACCAAAATGCGACCTTGCGACCTTGCGACTTGGGGGTCGTGAGGTCGCTAGGTTGCATGGTCGCAAGATGTTTGATATTATGAGTTTTGTGACTATGCGACTAGCTTTTTAAAGACCAAGTCCTGGACCAAACTTTGAAGGGATAAAGCATGAAGAAGGAACTTTCTTGAGGCTCAAGGTTGATGGCGCATTAGACATAGCTATCCCAAAGAGGTCAGGGGCTCCGAAATTCTAAGATGGGACGAAAGTTTGGAGGGTTTTGTAGCGGCTACAACAAATGGCGATTCACTGGTAGGACCCAGGATCTCTATCGGTGCTTCATCTTGAGGGAGGCGGGGGGGCTTAGTAGGTTGTTCCATTCACCCCCGTGGGTCCCACTACTTTCATCTCTGGCCCTCGCACGTTTGCTCCACCTGTTTGCATGGCTCGGGGTGCTAGTTCACCTTGCTTTCATTGCCGGAGACTGGATGGAAAGGGTCGGAGTAACCGCAGGGGTTTCAAGGATCCGGTATAGTTATTTGGTCCCCTTGTGTTGCTTCGTTGCCAGCGAACCTGGTGGTCCTGGCAGAGTCACTGCCTAGGAATCGCAGACGTTGCTCCGCTGCCAGCGAGCCTGGTCAGTACCCCGACGGAGTCGTCGCATCGCTTCTCTATGCAAGAAGCCTTTCTCAATCCTTTACCCTTTATTTCATGTTCTAATAACACTTATTTGAATGTGCTCGAGGCACTTATTTTGAATGTGCTCAAGGCACTTATTTGAAAGTGGCAAGTATTTCTTGGGCGGATGAGGGATTCCGACTTATGTTACTTTCAAGAGAGGTTGCTCCTGGTCTGCATACAAGGACCTTTGAGTTTTCCCGGATATCCCTTTTCCACCTAAGGTTCGCCCTGTTCCCTTTCTGTCTAGTGACCTGTTTCACCGAAACTTCTTCTTCATTAGCAGCCCTTCGAGCTAGCATACTGGGTAAGCTACTTGCGTTTGTGTTATGGGACTCGGTCGCGTTTTCCCTACGAGGGCTTATCACAGGCCAGCTTAGGCCATTTCATTTTGCGTTTCAAGGGTCGATTATTCACTAGCAGAGATTTCGGTACAGTCTGCTAATTGAGCAACTGCTACGACTATCCCTCAACTTGGGGTGTTAGGGAGCAGATTTCTGAGAGCTTGCTCGGAGCAAGCTGCTTATTGAGACGCACAAAAACAAACAGAAAAACAAAAAACAACAAAAGAATCTAAGCAAAAAGAAGACACTATGGTACAGAGTGGTGACGACTGCCAGGGCTATCATGTGAAATAGTGCTTGAGGTCGTGCCCATTTACCGGGAGGACCTCGACTCTCCGTTCTAAGGTCTGGAGTCTATATGTGTGGGAACCAATCTTTTCTTTGACCTAGAAGGGGCCTGTCCACAGGGCTTGGAATTTGGTGTGTTTCCCCTTATCTTCGTGAGCTTTGTTCCATTTGAGGACGAGGTCGCTCACTTCGAAAACCTTGTTTCCGGCGGACTTCTTGTCGAACCATCGTTTTATTCGGCTCTAGTGGATGGCGAATTTTTCCCCGGCCTTTAGCCTTTCCTCCTCTAGTTTCAACAACGTGTCTATACGGACTTGTAAGGAAGGGCACGGTGTACCATGCGTTTCTTGGGACAACTAAAGGGCCGGGAGAGACAGGTTGGGAGGAAGAATTGCTTCTTTGTCATAAACTAGAAAGAATGGGGAGGTGCACAAGGACGGTTTGGGTGTGACCCGATCAACCCATAAGGCATTGTGGAGTGCATTGTGCCAGTGTCATTGTTGGGACATCAGAGTCTTTTTGATGATGCGGATGAGGTTTTTATTTGTCGACTCGACTAACCCATTTCCTTGGGGATAATAGTTGGCGGAGTGTTTGAGCACTATACCTTTTTCTAGAGCAAATTCATATAATTTGAATGATGAAAAATAAGTTGCGCTATTAAAAACAAAGGAGGTTGGAACGCCAAACCTAGTAATGATGTGCTGAGTGATGAAAGCTATTACCTCTTGATCGTTGATTTGACGCAACGGTATAGCTTCAACCCACCTTGTGAAGTAGTCCGTAGCCGTAAGGATATATCGATGCTGCTTAGAGGAATGTGGAAAAATCTCCCCGATCACGTCGAGTCCCCACTGTTGCAATGGCTCTTCCACTGCGACAGATTGCAACGGGGCGGATGATCGTGTCTCCCTGTTGGAAAACTTTTGACACGGCGGGCACCTCCGAGCATAAGCGTGTGCATCTTTGAACAAAGTGGGCCAATAGAAACCGGCACGCATAATTTTATGAGCTGTGGCATCCCCTGCATAGTGCCAACCGACCGGAGCATCGTGTAGTTCCTTCAAGACCTTTTGAGCCTCATTATGTTCCAAGCAGCGTAGCGAGACTCCGCTATGGTGCTTGTAGAACAACTTACCCTGCACTAGCTGGTAGGATGCGACCTTCAGTCTTATTGCACGCTTCTGCTGGGCGGTTAAAGTGGGCTCCATGATACCGCGACTAAGATATTGCTGAAGATCAATGTACCATGAAGGGGTGCTTTGCTGAGGTTTACTGTCGGTCTGGTACATGTCGATTTCGTGATCCCAACACTCCTCTTCACTACCCACAAGTGTGCGGCTTCAGTAGCCATTCGGCATAGCCCTTGGGCCTTGATAGTATGTGCAGGTTTGAACTCCAGGTCATACTCTTGAAGGCACGCCCTCCAGTTGCCTCGTCTCTCACCCAACTCTTGCTGTACGAACAACGAGCGAACTGCTGGGTGAGGTACAAACACTGTGACATGATTCTTCAAAATATATGTCCTGCAATGTTTGACTGCCTTATATACTACATAAGCCTGCTTGTCAATATCCGGATAATTTAACTCAACACCTTGCAACCTGGCGCTCATGAATGATATGGGCTGCTTGTCATTGCTGCCGTCTTTCTGAGTGAGGACGACCGCCAGAGATGAGTCTGAGGCGAAGGTATACAAGATAAAGCCTTTGCTGAAATCCGGGCTATGAAGGGGCAAGTGCTTCTGCGATGGCCTGTTTGATATTATCAAATGCTTCTTTCTCAGGGGAATTCCATTTGAAGTTTGCATTCTTCTTGATCATACCTTGCAGAGGCTTCACTATTTGGGCGAATTCTGATATGAATTTTCGCAAGAAGTTGATTTTTCCAAGAAACAACTGCATGGCCTTTTTGCCACTCAGGGGAGGAATCTGGGCGATGGCTTTTGCGCGTTTTGGGTCCACCACTGTGTCGTCTCGGGTTATAATGTGCCCTAATAGATTTCCTTCGGAGACTGCGAAAATGCTCTTTTTGGGGTTAAGTGAGATCTCGTATTTTCGACACCTTTCAAAAATCTGTTTGAGGTGGTGTAAATGGTCACACCTCCTTTTTGAAAATACAGTGACGTTGTCAAGGTATACCACCATGCTTTGCCCCATTAGACCCCGATGGTGATGTCCATGGCTCTCTGAAAGGTTGTCCCAACATTGATCAAGCCAAAGGGCATGCGTTTGAATGCAAACGTTCCCCATTTAGTTATGAATGTAGTTTTCAGACGGTCGGGTTCAGCTACTAGTACTTGGTTGTAACCTGAAAAACAATCCAGCAATGAGAACATTTCTGACCCGGATATTGCTTGAAGGATCTGCTCCATGGGGGGAACCGGGTAGTTGTCTTTGTTCGACGAACGGTTCAAATTTCGGAAATCCACGCATAAACGAATTTCGCCAGACTTTTTACAAACCGGCACCAAGTTTGACACCCAGGTTGAATGTCGGACCTTGAAGATGATACGTGCGTCCAAGATTTTCTTTAATTTCTTTTGGATCATCGACTCCAAAGTAGGGTGTACCTTCCTCAACTTCTGCTGGAATGGTTTTATAGAAATTTCTGAATCTTAATTCTTATGCAGAAATTATTTCTGTTAATTCGGTTAAGCTTCTCCTACTTATACAAGTTATCAATTGAATAAATTCAAGTTAACATCAAAGCAAGACACATAACATATCTCTACCAATTCAAATCTAGAATAAGCACATGCACACATAGACAAAGTGACACAGTTATTTCTGGACAAACTGTCCCCGGAAAAACCAAATGTGGGAGAACCAGTCTCTGGCTGCTGGAGGGCTCTATTATTAAGAATATTTCTGAATACACAACTCTGGGTTCCAGTTCTGGAAAACCCTACAGAGAAAACTCTAGATCTGCAGCACCTGGTTGATCTAAGAACAACAATATTGACTTATCCACACCCTCAAACGAGATTTACAGAACTCAGCTAGATCTAGGCTTAGAAACCCTAGATCTGCCCCTGAAAGACACTGCGCCAGCCTCTGAAGGCCTCCAAATGCTCAGCGCTGTCACTGGAAGGGACTGCGTTACCCCAGACTGGGTGATCCAGTGACTACGCTGCCCCTAAGGGTCTCTACGTAACCCCTGAAGGGTTTCCTGAAAATCACGCTGTCCTTGCTGCTGCTGCTGCCGCCTGCTGCTGCTACCGTCTGCTGCTGCTGCCGTTTGCTGCTGCTACTGCTGCTGCCTTCCTCTGTGTTGTCTTTCCTGATCTCTTCTTTGCTTCTTGTGTATTCTAGACCTCGGGATTAGATCATCCCCTTGGTCTAAATTTCCCTCTCTTCAACTGAAACACCCGAGAATTCTTAGCAACCCCACCCTAGAATCTCAGCTTAGCTTTAGTGCTCTGCCTCTGTGTGTCTTACAAATGACCTCAAGCCTTTCCTTTATACTTTTCTCGTTGAGAAATCGACAACCAAGATTAAATCTTTAATCAATAGCTAATATTAAAAGAAAGTTTGATCCGTGTGACTTAAGACAATTTCATCACATGTTTAATTAAATTCACTTTAATTATTTTATTTTCCTAAGTTTTAACTTAGGAAATACATTAAAATAATTAATTAATTTAATATCTCCTAAACCAGATGACATTTCCCAAATCTATTTCTGCGTCTTGTAGATCAGGTGAACTCTAGTACTTCCTCAAAATTTGGGACCTAGAGCACAACTGATGCTACCCCAAATACACAAAATCTCAACACTCCCTCTTAGCATTAGGGGTGTGTTCTAGCAATACATCACACTTATGCATTACATGATTTTGGGCACTGGTTCTGTGCTGCTGAAGCTTGGCCTCCTGCCACTCAACTATGCACTGTTGCTGCCATTCTGTACTGTTGCCCATGACTCTGCCATTGCCACTGCAACCACTATACTGTAGCTCCCTCACAATATGCTGCATCTGTGCTGCTCATAGCACTGACACTGCTGATCTGCTGCACTGCAGCTTCAGTTGTTGAGAGAAACAACTGAATCTCCTGCCCAATCTTTGACAGACAAGTCAGATGGGTTGCATCCTCATCACTGAAGCTCCATAGGCTTCAGATCTGTGCTAGCATCTAAAGAACGATGCACAGCTACAACTTTGCCTACATAATCAAACTCCCTCTGCACTACTGAAGTCACATCAACTCCTTGTGCCGAAATCTATCACGCTGCTGTTGCACTCCGCTATCCCTCTGAAGCTCTCTACGCTGCTGTAGCTCTCCACTACGTAAGCAGTAGTGCACTACGCTGCTGAAGTCACATCAGCCTCTGCGCTGCTACTGCTTCTACGCTTCTGCTGCTGTTATGCTCTGCGCTGCTCCTCCCAGCCTCCAAATCTGCCTCTTCTTATGCCTCATCTGTGATCTATGCACCCATTGCTCCACTTGTCTTGCTACTGTCTTAAGGCTACCGTAGCTCGCTTGTGATCCAAGAGATGAGCTGCTCAAGGATCCCACTTTACTTCCATGTAGCTCCTCTACATGTCCATGTCACCCCACATCCGTGGTTCATGAGCACTCATGGGTACATCATCTCCTGACCCATCATTTGCCACCGCTGCTTTGGAAGAAGATGCTTCCTTGTCCTTCTTCTTTTCTGGACAATGGCTAGAAAAATGTCAAATTTCGCCACATTGGAAGCACTTGATCTTAGAAAGATCCTTCTTCTTCTTCGGTTGCTTCTTCGATACCAAGGCTGCATCTTCCTCCTCTTCCTTCTTAACCTTGCTCAATGCAGGGCTCTGTTGCTTCTTGGTGAACCTTTGTAGTTCTTCTTGCTGTAGGATCGACCACAAGCTGTCCCAATCTAGGAGGTTCGCTCTGCCCAAGATACTTTGGACAAAGGTTTCCCACTCATCCGTGACTGCATTGAGGGTAGTCCTGACTATCACTGCATCATCTACGGTTGCACCCGTTGCAGTCAACTGATCCCTAATTGACTGCAATTTGAAGAGGAAATGCTTGATGTCTTCTCCCTTGGTCATCATGAATGACCTCATTTAGGCTTTGTTGACCACACTTTGTCAATGACCCCATAGCAGTACACCCCCATTTTTTCAAATGGGATTCATCATGTTCAACGTGTTCGCTCCATTCAGATTCCATCAGCAGCCAACATTTTGCATGCTTATGATGTAATGATCTACGTAAGACCATCATGTATATAACAACCTAGGTAAGCCTAGTATTTTGGTGACGATTTCTATCCTAGGAGGTTTTTTGTCTCACTGATTTGCTTGTGTTTTTCGACACAAGTGATCGACAGAGTTTTCCCTTCCAGCCTCACCCCAAAGCTAGGGTGGATTTTGTCATCAAGGTGCTAAGTGAGTCCTAGTGTTTTCTATCGAGTCTTTGTAAAAGTAGTTTGGGAATAATCCCAGCTAATTGGTTAGATTATTTTATTACAAGCTACTTGGTCTATTAGATCATGTTTTGAATCGTAGAATTGGGTAGCTATTTGAGGGTCTATACGAATGGGTATTCCCCCTTCATGTGTCTAAATGTATTTATCTTATGTATAGAGGGTTGGAAAAAATAATTAAATCCCCTCTCAGTCAATTAATTAAATTTTCTGGCCAAATTAATTAAAAATCCTAAGCCAGAAATTTAATTAATTTTAAGTCCTAGGTGAGTTAAAATTCTTCAACGGCAAAATTCGTTGGTCCTTAAAAAATGAATTTTTAAAGGTCTCAGGCCAAGGGAATATTTTTATTGAGAATTTCAAGAAATTTTGGACCCTTTGGCCTAGGTGGTTAAGTCAAAGTCAAAATTTTGAGGTAATTAACTCAAAAATATTATTTTTGAGTTAATTAAAATGGAATTAAATGATAAGTTCGTTTTTCCTCAAATTTATAATTTCGACGGTCCAGATTAAAAGATGATCAAATCTTTTTGACGGTCGAGATTACTTTGACATGGATCAACCAAACTAGCCGTTGGAGATTTTATCTTATAAATTAGAGGTTCTTGTTATTCTTTCAGTCATCCGATCTTTGGATCGTCCACTTGCTCTTGAAGCTCTCCTGTAATATTTTCTGGAATAATACAAATGAAGACTTTAGGGTTTTATTTTGATGGTGGTGTTCCTCTTCAGCATTTTATGGTAAACTTGTTCTTAATATTCTGCTGGTGATTATTTTAATGGATTGTTGATTAATGGCTCTTGTAGAGTAATTTTGGGTACAGGTATCTTGCCCAGGTTACTGGATCTAGGGTAAGAATATTAATTGGATCGAGCTAACTATTATCTCTAGCTCTTGAAAATTTTATGTTTTATCACTATTCCTCTATTAATCTGACAGTTTGACTTTAAGTTCGCAGAAATCTTCCGGATTTAGAACTGGGCGTTTGGGGAAGTCCTGGTTTGGACCAGCTGACTCCTAGAAGATAAGATCTGAAGAGCCCTCCGGATCTAATTCCCCGGGCTTATCTTAAATTCTATTTTTTGCAGGGTTATTTATTGGGCTTGTGCTTATCTCTTAAATTTTCATTTTCTAAATTGTGCTGAACTGTTTTAAATCTGGCCATGAGGACCTCTAATCTGTAAATTAGCATTGTAAATTTGTAAATATTCTCTAGGGTGTAAGGGTTTATTTATTTTTTGTGCATAGTTTTGGCTTTGTTCTGGTTTTTTGCAGGTTTGTAGGGGGCTTCTCAGAAAGTTTTTTTAGATCTGAGCCAGATCTAACCCCAGAGGATAAGATCTGGCCTCAGGATCGTTTTTGCTGGCAGATCTGAGGGTCATTTCACTGCAAAAAGTAAATCTCAGGTGTATTTGAAATCAACATTTTGAAAAATCTGAGTGATACTGGCGAAATTTACTGCTGAATGAGGAAATTTGTATGTCTGAGCTTCCCTGTCATCCGTATGGACGTTTTTCCCTCACATTTTCTTCAAACTTTGTCTGTATGCTGTCTGACCTTTCAAAATTGCGTGCTGCTTGCTCCTATCTGTAGCCTTCGACGTCCATTTTCATGTTGCCTTCATTCCTTACACAGCGTCCTCCATCTTCACGCTGTCTCCTTATCCATACGTTGCCTCAAACAATTCGTCCTCACCTCCCCTCTCTCCTCTGCGTGCTGCTCTTGCCGCTGCCCAGACTTCCCTTGCCGTCTGCTCCCTTCGACATCCGACTTGCATAAACAAATGAAAAGAAAAAACTCACGTGTATGCATTTTAAATTTTTAGGTTTGGTTTTATTTATTTTTGTTAGACTTTAGGTTTTAGTTTCTGGATTGGGTTATTTAGAACATCATAAATTCGGAAATATTGCTGGTCATCTCATGATAACACTGCTGTGGGTTCAAAGTATTTTAATGCATAGTTGTGGTGCGTTTTATCGAATATCGTTGTGGTGAATCTATTTTTCATAGCAGCAGTTACATATCAGATACTTGACTTTATAACGGGATATTTTTGACTCCATAAGGCACTGGTTTTAAACTTCTGAATCTAACTAGATTTGTAAAATCTCGTAAATCTCAACAAGTATTTGATTATCTAGTTGTGTCTCCTGAATTGGTTGATTTTCAACCAATTCTTTTCCTTCATTTTTGTTAGGGTCTACCTTCTTTAGCTTGCAAGGAGATAGCTTAGATAGAGAGATTGGGGATCAGGGTGACAACCCCTGATTTTAGCCGTTGTTGCGGTGCCTAGACATTTTGTGCGACAACAGGCCTCCAACAACATCTTTCTTTGGACTGATTTTCTCTCATATAGGGGAGTTAAGGCCTTCCACATCTCATTAGCTGTCATTTTCTCAGCTATGTGTGGCACAATATGATCCTTGATACTGTCCATTATCAGTCGCTTGGCATGCCCAGCAGCTTCTCTATGCTTCCGTAGGAGATCCGCATCTGTTGGCGTGGCCAGGGTCTGCTTTGCATGATCTCTTAGACCATATGCCTCTAGAACAATTAGGATCCTAGCTTTCCATACCGAAAAGTTTGAGAGGCCCTCTAGCCTATCCTGATCACGCAGTCCATGAGGAGCCATCTGCTCAGAATGTGTCGGAGCTCCTCTTCTCTATGCTAGAGATCTTGGATCTAGGGTCCTTTTCGAACTGGGAACCCTCTGCTCCCTCTGACACTTGATTTCCCTACTTGGAAATCTACCAAATCAACTATGATTCAACTTCTTCTTTGATCCTCTGACCAAACTGCAAGTTTCCTTTGGCAAAAAACTCTTTGAGAAGTTGATATCTTCCCAAACTTTGTCACTTGTGCTAAAGTTAAAAATCTGAAAACTTCAGAAGTTTAACCCCACCAGCTCTTCTGAATTTCTGCAACTTTTCTGCAGACTTTTTTTGGATCTGACAGATTCAGATTTGAATCACACTGGCTGGCTTCAGACCCAACCAACGTTGTTTCTGAGTTGCCTCTGTGCAGTAATTGCCTGGGCTTGCTAGGACATAGCGCTGGACAACATCACCCTTCCCTTTGCGTAAATCCCCTCCTGAAAACTGCGCTGTCCCTTCAGATCTGCTTTTCTGCTGTGTTTCCAGCTGCTTTCTGCAGCTAGATCCTTCAGATGCTTCAACTGATGACCCTTCTAGATCTGCAATTGCTCTGATACCATGTAGAAATTTATGAATTTTAATTCTTATGCCGAAATTATTTCTGTTAATCCGGTTAAGCTTTTGCTACTTATACAAGTTATCAACTGAATAAATTCAAGTTAACATCAAAGCAAGACATATAACAAATCTCTACCAATTCAGATCTAGAATAAGCACATGCACACATAGACAAAGTGACATAGTTATTTCTGGACAAACTGTCCCCGGAAAAACCCAATGTGGGAAAACCAGTCTCTGGATGCTGGAGGGCTCTATTATTAAGAATATTTCTAAATACACAACTCTGGGTTCCAGATCTAGAAAACCCTACAGAGAAAACTCTAGATCTACTGCACCTAGCTGATCTAAGACCAACAATATTGACTGATCCACACCCTCAAACGGGATTTACAGAACTTGGCCAGATCTAGGCCTAGAAACCCCAGATTTGCCCCTAAAAGACACTGCGTCAGCCTTTGAAGGCCTTCAAATGCTCAACTCTGTCACTGGAAGGGATTGCGTTACCCCAGACTGGGTGACGCAGTCACTACGCTGCCCCTAAGGGTCTCTACGTAACCCTGAAGGGTTTCCTGAAAATCACACTGTCCTTGCTACTGCTGCTGTCTACTGTTGCTGCCGTCTGCTTCTGCTGCTGCTGCCTTCCTTTGCGCTGTCTTTCCTGATCTCTTCTCTGCTTCTTGTGTATTCTAGACCCCGGGATTAGATCATCCCCTTGGTCTAAATTCCTTATTCTGCAACAGAAACAGTTGAGAATTCTTAGCAACCCTGCCCTAGAATCTCAGCTTAGTTTCAGTGCTCTGCTTCTGTGTATATTGCAAATGACCCCAAGCCTTTCCTTTATACTTTTTTCGTTGAAAAATCAACGACCAAGATTAAATCTTTAATCAATGGCTAAGATTAAAAGAAAGCTTGATCTGTGTGACTTAAGACAATTTCATCACATTTTTAATTAAATTCACTTTAATTATTTTATTTCCCTAAGTTTTAACTTAGGAAATACATTAAAATAACTAATTAATTTAATATCTCCTAAACCAGATGAAATTTCCCAAATCCATTTCTGGGTCTTGTAGATCAGGTGAACTCTAGTCCTTCCTCAAAATTTGGGACCTAGAACACAACTAATGCTACCCCAAATACAAAAAATCTCAACAGGTTTAACTCCTTCCTTCATGGGTATTACATGTTGGATGATTTGCGTGTCATAGGTTCATAGCTCATCATACGTCCAGGCAAAAACATCTCGGTATTTCTTGAATAATTCAGTGAAGGACATCCTCTCCTGAGGGGTGCATTCCGTATCGAGATTGACAAATTTGTATTCCTTTTCCATCTCGAGATTTATTTGCTGGTGCAGCAAAGTGGAACTCTGCACCTTCTTGTTGGGGGGCCCATGAAAACAGTTTTGTAAGTCAATTAACTTTTCAAGCAACACAAGCCCTTTGGGTATGGCATTTCCCTTATGCTCCTCTCGTCCCTTTTGCAAGGTCAGGTCATGATCCTCTTCTTCGATAACGACATCCTTGAACATGTCCGCATTAAGCATGAAATCCAGTACCTGCTAATCATCATTAAAAATGCGTAGATTAGTTATATTGTCCGGCATGACAGGCTTGTAAACAATTTCAATAGAGAACCCATCTCTTAGTGGGGTAAATATAGCGGTAGCATTGGTGAGTGTATCCGCCGCTGCGTTGTGCATTCAAAGTACGGATTTAATACCAAACGCATCAAAAGCAGAAATCAAACGCCATACCTCATGCTGGTAACCTTTCAAATGCAGAGATAAGCAGTGAATGGTATTACGTACCTGCCGGGTGATAATCTTGGAGTCTCCAATTACCTTTAAACAACTGACTTTGAGATCGATTTCTTTCTTGAGCCCGAGGATCAGTGCTTCATACTCGATTGTATTATTGGTATATTGGAACTCCAGCTAGCAAGAGATTAGGAACTTATTCTTCTGGGAGTCTAACAAAATACAGCCCACGCTGGCCCCGTCGTGGGTTTTGGAACTGTTGTAGTATAGGGTCCAAACATCACCTTTTGATTTCGTAAGATCACATGAGTATATAGGAAGTGCATTCGAGGCCGTGGTTTTTGGCAGTCCTTCTGGTGCGGCAGGGTGGGCAACAGTGGCTAGTAGCAGCTCTGACCGAACGTCTTGGGTGACCGGAGATTGAGGGGTTTGATAGCAACCAAACGCGGACTCTAGGAAGCACATGCCTAGCTCTTGTGCAAAACTGCCAGGTTCATTGGTTGCTTCCAGGTCGGTCATTGTGTGTTTCATGTAATGTTCCCTTTCGACCCGGATTTGATTGTTCCTACCCTTGTATGGGAGCCACAGGTGGGACTAGTCAGTAGCAAAGTATCCTTACAGCTTGCTTGACTAATCTCAGCTCAAGAGCAGACCGTAGGCTTCGGGGATATCCACGATCACTATGTCGATGCACTGATGCACCCTAGAGTTCGAAGAGAGGCGGATGAGGACGTTATTCAATTCACCTACGACGGGGACTTGGGATCTATCAAGCTGAATGATCTTGGCATCGGTCTTTTTAGGACGGATGTTTGGTTTCCTGCATATGGACAGGGGCATAACATTTGTGGATGCACCGGAGTCGACGAGGCAGTTATGAACATTGAAGTTGAAGATCTCGAAAGACAGGAGGAAAGGGGGTGTGGACCGTCGAGAGTTTGCATTGACGACATTCACGATGGACTGGGGGCTTGCAGTAGCTTGGGAAGATGTGGAGCTCATAGGTTTGGGTGTTGACGGGTTGGCAAAAGCTTTGAGAATAAGATCTCGCTGATTAGTGATCCGGGCGAGCTTGTAGAGGGAAATGTTGGCTCGCGTTTTCTTCATATCTTTGATGATGTTATATCCAGATTTTGGGTGTGGGAGAGGTTCAGCAGAGGCATTTGGTGAACTTGATGATGATCTAGCTTTTGGGTTTACTCGGGTAGAGGTTGGGCTAAACTTTTCGGGAGTTGCGGTTTGGTTTTCTTTGTTTGGTGGCAGAATCTTCCTTAGGAACGCTTTTCTCTTTTCTTCGAAGGAGTGGTTGGGGACCAAGCCTTTGCTCCTCAAGCCATAATTCCGAGGGGGTTTGGGTTGAGGATCATCAGCCAAGTTTATTTTGGTCATAGGAGAGGGTCCTTCTTCGCGGACCACCTCGAAGGTGAGGACAGTGGATCCCATATCCTCATCCGGGGGAGAGGCTTCTTCGCTGTCTGAACTAGCCTCCTCTTCTAAATCTCCCGTGGTTTGATCTTCTAGGAGTTGATTTACCACGGCAATCATGTTGTTGATCTACTAAGGGTAGGTTTTCTCCGAGTGGGAGGCTTGATGGAAAGAGCAAAAATTATCCTTACCGATTTCTTCTACGTTGAGGCTAGTATTTGGGTTCAGCGGAGGACGACTGGTTGTGAGGTTGTTCTTTCTAAAGAAAGGTTTTTGTGTTTTGGTGCCTGAGGCGAAATCATTGATTTTCCTCTTCAGATCGGAGACTTCATTAGTTAACAACTTGAGAGATTTTGCAATGCTCTCAAAGTCGAAGTGGTCTTTGATCTTGTCTCCGGACTTATGAGTTGAGGATTGCACTCTTTTTGTGGCCGACTTTGGGTCGTCTCGGCCATCATGATCAATGGCTCCTATGGACAGCATGTCCTTTTCAACAGCAAGGGCGGTGGCGTAATTTACTACCAGGGTAGCTCTAGCTTCGTGTTTCACGAATACGACGATATCCCGAGGGAGAGCCCTTGTGTAATAATCAATGATGATGGAATCATCCAGGGCCATGTTTGGAGGGAATTTGTTCAATATGGTGGCGAAGTGTTGGTTGAAGTCTTTGGCTTTCTCCTTCTTCTGGCATTTCAAAGTACTCAGCTCTGTAAGGAGCATAGGAGTCTTGTCTTCAGAAAACTTTTGAAGGAAGGTACGGCGAATTTGCTCCCAGGAGGAAATGGAAGCGACAGGTAGGGAACGGTACCACGTAGCAGCGTTATTTTCTAAGGTGTGGGGAAAAAGCCGGCATGCTACATCTTTGGACTGCACTCTCATCATTTGTAAGGCCAAGTAGAAGTTACCGATGTGATCTTCGACCAGCATACCCTTTTCGGGATCGAACTTAGGGAGGTACTTCTTAGGGTGTCGCGGCATGTCATGAAGGGGACCGCAGAGGCCAAGAGGAGATTGTGCCATCCAAGCCAACGACTACACCTGTCTGGCTTGAGGATGGGGTGGGATGTAGATATGCTCCATTTCATTCTCAGATCCGCTATCCATGCCAGACCTGGAGGCTTCACCCTCACGTTGGGAGTGCATGTCTTGATTTCCTCCGAGGGTGCCCATATTCCTAAGTTTTCTCCAGTTATAAAGGAAGGGCAATTTGTTTTGGTTTCGGTTGTGGTGGTGGCAGTGTTTTAAAAACCGGCTGGTTTGAACCGGAAACCGGCCAAACCGGCCGGTTAGACTGCTCGGCGGTTGAAACCGGCCAAAAAACTCGGCCAAACACCACCCTTCGCCAATTTTTGAGAAAAACCGGACCTAACCGGCCGGTTAGGAACGGAACCGGCCGGTTTATGCATAAACCGGCCGGTTTGGCCGGTTAGGTGCTAACTCATCCGTGGACCCACATGTTCGGCGACAGTTATGTTTTAGGGCTGATTTGGAGCTAATGGGAGGGTTCATTTAGCTACTCTTTCCCTATGTGGTCCCACGCACGGCCAAAAATGAGTTTTAGGGCTGATGTGGAGGTAAGGGAAGCATTGACATTTCATGGTAATGTTAAATTCTTAAATTTTTCATTTTTCATTTTCATCCTTTTACTTAAATTTTTAACATTACCATGAAATGACTCAGGATGTTTAAGAGTGGTTTCGACCTCATTGGATTTCATATGGAGAAACTAGAGTTTTAGGTTTCACTCAAAATTCAGCAGACTTAATGGTTTTCAGGGTTTCATGGTTTGGGAATTTGCAATGTTCCCATTTGATTCTATCATGTGTAAGGGTATGATATTGGCATTTGATCAAGAGCATGAAGTCCTTTAAGAACCTTGATGTACCCTTCAATCAAAGGAAAACATTTAAACAACTAGTTAGACATGCTAATCTTTTTCTATCCAATTTTAAGGTTGAGGAAATGAACCCTTCACTCAAACCAAAATCATTGGTTAGGCATGTTAAACTTTTTCAATTTCTATCATGTTATAAGGTTGAGCAATCCAAGTCTCAAGACTTTGAGCTAGATGATGTTTATGTATCTCTTGTTGATGATCCCATTTCTAGTAGCGATGAATCAATGATGAGTTTCATGAGAGACCATGTTGCTCAGTGATTTGTAGTTTTGATGTCTATTTTTGCCACTACTACTACTACTAAAGTTGTAGAGGAGTTTTAGGAGTCCTCAAACTTTGAGCCATATTATTTATGTAGCTCATGTTGATGATCCCTTGTCTAGTAGTGGTGATGATTTTGATCATGATGAGGAGTGATCATGTTGTTGATCACTAATGTGTAGTCTTGTATTAGGCCAATGGCTTCATAGCTTGTAGCATTGTTTTTGGACTTTATGGGCCATTTGGAGCCTCATTGCTTATGTATTTTTTGATGATATGTATTGCACTCGGTGCCATTTTGATATATTCACCTTTGCATGGTATATAAATGAGAAAACTTTACATATTTTGTCTCTATTGGCTTGGAATCATGGTTGCAAATCTTAAAAATAGTTTTTTTTATTAAAAAAATAATTATTTAATGTATTTTTTAAAAACCGGTTCATTGGCATCTGACCGCTCCCGGTTAGACCGGTTCCGGTTAGAAACCCGGTTCATTAGGCCACCGGTCCGGTCACCGGTTCCGGTTTTTAAAACATTGGGTGGTGGTGGCTTGTATTTCGGCCTTGTCCACGGCCTCTATCCCCCCGGCCTTTGTTTCCGCGGCCCCTTCTGGTTCCTCCTCCAGGTAGGTTATTTGTTTTAGTGTTATCATCCAACGGTTGGTCGGGTTGGTGTTCGGTAATTTCAGGGCCATCCCCTTTGATGTCTCAGGGGCTGTCCGGGGTTTCGGCTGAATTCCGCTCAATTGCATCTGCATAATCTTGGAGCATAAGACCTATCAGATGAGGCATAGAATTGACCAGGACACCCTGGCGAGTTTGATGTGTTCCGAGAGTCTGCGGATTGGCCAGGGAACCGGTGGCTGGGAGGTTTTGCAGACCTTTGATGAGATCACGGGTGAGCGGACGCAAGGCCCTGAGCTGGTTTAAGGTGACTTCATAATAGGGTGGGTCCTCCTCTGGGGAATTTTCGAGGGGCGGAGGACCAGTATTTTCATACATGATCTCCCCTCGCGGGGTTTGCAACGCGATATTACTTGTGTGTTGGGAGCCTGCCATTTAGTACCTCTTTCTAGCGCCAAAATCTGTTGACGGGAAGAAACTTCCGGCCAATAGTAGGGGATCTCCCCGGTAAAAAGTTCCAACTAGACTCTAGACCGTTTGTGATGGGGATCCCGTCCGGGGTGTGGGTCTGGCTACCGCTGAATATACCTTTTCTCGGATGGAGTATGAGCCTTGCAAACTGATGATTACACAGTTACTTGAATGATACGAAACAAATGGTTGATGAGTCCTCCTGTAAATGAAACATTATGAATAGCAAAGCGAGTTTCGAAACATGCAGCCAAAGGAAATGTTGTTAGCAACACATCATTAGGGTCATGCTCATAAAAGTTGCTTGATGACAAAAGAAACAATTCTTTATGGTCAAAACACCCTTCAATTCCTTAAGCGTTTTCCAAAAGATGAAGTGACATTAATAACGGAGTCATTAAACATCTCTTAATTAAATATCCTTATATCATTAACACATAAATGGCATATGAGTAGAAAAATGCAGACTAATTAATTATAAAAAGATAACAAATACATAAGAGACAATATTCATAAAGCTATCACACATAAGTCCTCATCCGATCCAGTAGTGGAATCAAAACATTCACTTGTATTCATTCACAGAAATATGCATTCGATGCTATACAATTATCTCTGCTCCTTTTGGAGTTTCGAAAAAAAAGACCTTTTACAATGTCCCTGGAGGGAGTACTTATAGGGCAAAATTGACCCTTGGGTGGCCCTGACCTTTCAGCTTCCCGACTGTTGGTATGGTCTGCGACCTAGGAGGCATCTGCGACTTGCGACTTGGCTTTGAATGCGACTTGCGACTTGCGACCTGTTCCACACTGCGACCTGCGACCTATTTCTTGTTGCGACCTGCGACCTATGCCATTTCTTTTGTCAAGGAAGAAATTGTGTGATGGAGAGGTCCAGGACGTCTACTTGCTGCTAATCCTTGAGGTACTTCTGCCAAGCCTGATAGTCTGCGGTTATTGGACTGACCTGGGGAGTGTCTTCTCTCAACCTATGAAAACATTCAAGAGCGTTCGGGACCAAAGTGCACCTATTTACAGATATTTGATTGGATAGGGAGGCCAGTTTGGTGTAGATCTAGACTGGTGTGATGATGAATTGGATAATGTTTTCCTGTGATGCTGGGAGGTCCTGGGAAGTAGCTGCTTGCCTCATTGGTTGTAGAAATGCTTGAATGTCTTGGGTCACCTCTTCCCTCGTTTTCTCAGTGTCCAATGCTCCCAGGGAAGAGATATGATGTATCTCAGCCATTGAATCGATGCCACTGATCAGGTGTTCATAAGTGGACATCACCCTTTCCACATCCTTTACTAGTTTATCCTTGGATTGTATCTTCATTCGGATCTGGACTTTGTCATTCTGAGTACAAATCCAATCCTTCCTTGGTAGGGTGTCAGGAGCCTGCAGATATGTGTTTGACCATTCTAGCATGCTGTCCAGGGCAGTGGAGGCCTCCTTCAGTTGTGCAGTTCTTCTTTTGGTTTCTGCTTGCGCTTTTAACAGTGGTGCGACTGTTTGCTTTATCATGAACATCTCCTCATACACTTGCTTCATGGTAGCTTCCAAAGTAACCAACTCCCTTTGAATTGTGATTGGTAATTCGTTGGCCTAGGCAGTTGTGAACTGAAGCCTTTGGAGGATCTCTTCTTCCAGCGTCTTCTTTTCTTGTTCGCACTGAGCTGCCTTATGCTCAGAAGCCTGGAGCCTGTTTTGTAAGGACAAAATCTTTCTGCTCATCCTGCTAACATTTACTTCTGTGGCTGCTGCAAAGGCGGTCCTTGCTGATGCGATCATGATCAGATTAGTCTTGGTATCTAGGACTATATCCTTTTCTATAGTAACAGCGAGAGGTGCGGCCGAGTTCCGCACTAGGCATTTTATTTTGTCTTGTCTGATCTTGTGCATAAACTGGTCGTACGTCAGCCTTGTCAGATCCAGAATCTCATCTTCCTGTTCCTCCGAGGTGCCAAGGTTTGAGAGAGGAAAATGCACACTCGTCATGGGAGTTGTTTGAGGAAGATCAATGTGAGGCAGCTCTGTTTGTTCCCCTATCTCTGGGGGCGGTGTCTTGCTTCCCCCTTCTTCTTTGGAAGAGTTTTCTTGTGATTTCTGTCCTTCTTCCTCCTTCCTTCTCTTCTCAGCCTCTACTTTATCCCGTTCCTCTTTTAATTTGCGCTCAACCTCCTTCTTTCGTTCTTCCTCTTCCTTCTTACATTCCTCTTCCTCTGTTTTCTTGTGGGCTTCTCTTGCCTGCTTTTTCTTCTGTTCCTCCCTTAATTGTTTTTTTCGTTGCTCCTCAACTTGCTTCTTTTGCTCGTCTTCCTCTTGCTGTCGTGCTAGGGCATCTTGGGTTCTTTTGAGTTCCTCTTCCTTTGCCTTCTCCTCTACTTGTTGTTGAGCCTTAGCCTCTATGTCTCTCTTTTCCTGTTGCTCTTTAGAGAGACTACTGCCCGTATCAGTGCTTGGCTTCTTGGCTTTGGAAGATGTGGCTCCTCCTAACATGTCGGCCCTTTCCTCAGCAGTTTGATCATCTTGCCCTCCTTGATCAATTGATTCTTCTGGCGTGGTTTCCCTGTCCTTATTGTACCAGTTCCTGACTTTCTATTCGACAGGGCATTCCCTGTGTTGGTATTTCCAATTAAATTTGGCCCGTTTGCAATGCGCGGGGACGATGCTTTCAGGATCATATGATTTGTGGAAGGTCACAAAATGAAAACCCTTGATTTCCTCCGCCTCTACTTCTACTTCTTTGAAGTCTTTAACTATATAGGCGCTGATAGTAAGCGGGAGAGTAGGCCATGGTTTCTTCTTGCCCTTGCTGAGGACCTTGGAAAACCCCTCGTCATCTGGTAGCACACTTCTTGTAAGAGCAGTTTATCAGTGACAAATTGAGGCAGCACGTGAGGTGCCTTGAATAACCCGAAAACCCTGATAAAAGTACTTTCTACAATAGGAAACTAGTTGGCCACTTGGGTTATTGTTTCCATGGCTCGCTGGGACATGCATGGGGCGTCGTTGCCAAATAGCTTTCTGTAGAGCGCAGGAATGAAATTCAGCAAGATCGAGTCTATATCTTGTTTGTATTTGGAAGCCCAGAACACCTTTAAGTCTTTGTGGATTGGTCCGCCATGCTTCATATCCCAGTTGTGCGACCATCCTTCGAATTGACATCTTGCGCATACTGCATCCAAAAGGTATGAAGCCATATAAAATTAAGATGCAAACCCTTCTTCGGGTGCCTGTGCTACTGATATGTTCGATTTGAGGGCCGCTACTACTAGGTTGGCCCAGTTGAATCGGGTGCCATATGTGGTGATAGCGTACATGAGAGGGACCCAAGTCCCATTGAAAGTAGTGGCATTTGGTCGGTTGTACATCCTACACTTCATTGCTGCCACAAACTTGTAGACTTTCTTGAGGCCCTCTGTTTTATACTCCTGATCCTTTTTAACCTTGAACTTCTCGAGGTCCTCCCACCATCCCTCCAAGGTCTCTGGTATGGGTACTTCATGAGTGGCTACCCAATCAACGTTGAAAGTTTGTTCTTGGGTAGGGAGTACATAGTAGAATTTTGCATCTTGCCCCTTTAGGTTAGCAAATGTCTTCCCCGAGTGATTGCGAATGACCCAAATCCTAGAGTCGACCTTCTGTAGGATCCATTCAATAACCTTTGCACATGGAAATATGGGTGGATGGGTGCCTGCATAGTGGAGTTTGGACCTCTTGACCTAAGTGTATACTTGCCGGTTTGCGAGATCTTCTGGGAACTCAGGCTTTGTAAACTCCTGATATACCTGGTACCAACTCATCTTGTCCCATTTCTCGAACACACAAGCGGTGTCTCCATAGATAGGGGGTGGGGAAGGGGGTGTGCCTTCTTCTGAGATTTCTACCTCTGGACTCTTGTTTCTCTTCCGAACTGCCGGAGGCCCCATATCGCTTGAGGCCGAAGAGATGGAGACACACTCGAGCTCGGCCTAGATGTTCCCTGGCATATTGATAAAACAATCCCACGATAAGACAGACGACATTATTACAAATATCTTAAGAGCGATGAATCTTCCAAATAACTGCTCAGGCTAGGTAGCTGCGACCTTTGCCAACTATTATTTGAGGAAATGGCGAGACTTGTGACTTAGCGACCTTGTGACTAGGTCGCAAGGTCGCACCGGCGTGAACTCTCAGGGAACGGCGACTTGGCGACTTGGCGACTTGCGACTAGGTCGCAATGTCATTAGGTCGTGCTGGAGTAAACTCTTAGCGAACTGCGGCCTTGCGACTAGGTCACTAGGTCGCTAGGTGGCAAGATCAGCAGATAATTAGTGATTAGCGACTTGGCGACTCAGTGACCAAGTCGCGGGGTCGCAAGGTCGCGGGGTTGTGCTAGGGCTTTTTGAGGGGTTTCACGATGATTGCAACCCGTGGGGAGTGAATGGTGAAGAGGAAAAAACTTCAAGGGCAATGGACAAATTTGGGCTTCAAGGCCTCCCCAGGTAGCTAAGAAGGGTGCTTGAGGCAGACTGGGGCAGGGTGAGGTTTTAGAGAGGGATTCAGAGAGGGATAAGCCAAGAGGGAAGGTGTAAACTTTAACTAGAGGGCTGTTGAGCTTGAATGAAACCAAAAGGGGATTAATAGGCAAGGGGCAGAGGCACGTGAAGCAACAATTAATCAAAAAAGCGATACAACAGGAGGATTAGGCAACTTACCTAGGAAGAAACGCGCTCTAGCTAGCTTGTCAAAGGTGTTACTTGCTCTGTCGCGTAGGTCGAATGCAACCTACGCGACCCTTTTATTTATAAAGGGGTCGCATGTGCGATCATTTAATGCAGGTCACTAGGTCACAAATCAGGGCTGGTTGATGGGATATGCGACCTTGCAACTTAGCGACCTGGACGTCGCTAGGTCGCGCAACCGCAAATGCGAATCTTTAGACCAAAATGCGACTAGGTCGCATGGTCGTAAGATGTTTGATATTATGAGTTTTGCAACTTTGTGACTATGTGACTAGCTTTTTAGAGACCAAGTCCTGGACCAAACTTTGAAGGGATAAAGCATGAAGAAGGAACTTTCTCGAGGCTCAAGGCCAAGGGCGCATTAGACTTACCTATCCCAAGGAGGTCAGGGGCTTCGAAATTTTAAGATGGGACCAAATTTTATGAGTTTTGCAACTTTGCGACTACGCGACTAGCTTTTTAGAGACCAAGTCCTAGACCAAACTTTGAAGGGATAAAGCATGAAGAAGGAACTTTCTCGAGGCTCAAGGTTGAGGGTGCATTAGACTTACCTATCCCAAGGAGGTCAGGGGCTCCGAAATTTTAAGATGGGACCAAATTTTGGAGGGTGTTGTAGCAGCTACAAGAGGACCCTAAGTCTAACTTAGGAAAATTAAAAGATTAAAGGTAATTAATTTAAACATGTGATGGAAATGACTTAAATCACATAGATCAAGCTTTTTTTAATCTTAGCCGTCGATTCAAGATTAGATCATGACCGTTGGTTTCTTAATTAGAAAAGTATAAAGAAAAGACTTGGGGTCAGTTGGAGAACACACACAGTAGCAGAGCACTGAGACTAAGCTGGAATTCTAGGGCATGGTTTGCTAAGAATTTCCAGAGGTGTTTCAGTTGCAGCGAGGGGTAGTGTTGGTGAGGGGGATGATCTGATGCTAGGCCAAGAGTCAGCAAGAGGCAGAGAAGCAACAGTCGGAGAAGCGCAGAGGGAGCAGAAGTTGTGCAATGCAGAGGGCTTCAGGTGCTATGTAGGCCTAGAAAGGGCAGTGCAGAGGCAGTAGGAGGCCAACAGGGCTGACGCAGGCCAAACCAAGGTAGCGTAGGGGCAGCATAACCCAGTTTGGGGTGACACAGGCCCTTCCTGAGCAACACAGGGGCAACCATAGCCTAGCAGAGCTGACGTAGAGGGCTTCAAAGCAACGCTGGGGTTTCTGAAGACTGAAAAAGGTTGAGTTATGTAAATCCCGTTTGAGGGTGTGAATCAGTCAGATTTTCTGTCTCCAGAATAGAGGTATTGCTGCAGATTTTGTAGTTCTCTGCCGAGTTAACCAATAAGGTGCCCAGATTTTTTGTACTTAGAATTTACTTAATATTATAAACCCTCCAACAACCAGAAGACCGGTGTTCCTGCATTGGGTTTTTCTGGGGACAGTTTCCAGAAAATCCTGTGTCACTTTGTCATTGTGCATGTATTCAGTTTAGATCTGTATCTGTAAGTTTTTGTAGATGTTCTATGCTTGATGCAACTTTACTTTTATTAAGTAAAATGCTGATAGAACATACCAGAGGATCTGTAGAAGACAAACCAGAAACAGGAAAAATGTGATGGTGTGTTACGGCGGTCAACAGGATGCTTCAACCAACGAATTCTTCTTGATCAGCCAACCCAGAATGTGTCACAACAAACCTCAAATCAGTCAACACAAGTCAACTCCAGAAAAGTCAACGCAGGGCAGCAACATAAAAGTCAACGCAGCTCCAACTTCGGTCAACCTTTTGACCTCGGTTCTTGTGCCAAAGTGTACGGCCTGCTAAAATCGAAGTCTCCACAAATTTTGGGCCTCTTTGGACCATGCGTTGACCAAAGTCAACGCTGGTCAAACTTCCTAGGAAACCCTAGCTGCAGCAAACTGCGTCCTTCTTCTTGGCTGTAGTAGCTTGTCCTTTTCCCACGTGTGAGCTGAATTCGTCCTCCAAGAAGCTCGTACTAAATCAGAGAAGAAGAAGATGTGATGAGATGAGATGAGTGAAATGCTCTCCAACTTTGACTGTATTTATATCCATCATTGAGGTGTGTGACACATCTGCTGGGGGTGCAAAACCTTAAGGCCGACCTGCACATATAATTTATTATAAATAATAAATTCAAAATACATGTTTTGCTCATTGGATTAAGATAAATTATATATGGATCTTACACCTCTCCGAAAGAGGAATCCAACAAAAATATCAGTATCTTAATCTGAGCATCACAACATGGAGTTTGGACCTAGTTGTCCAATTTTAACACTCCCTCTCAACTAGGGAGAACTCCATCCATCAGTGCAACCAAACATCGTGCGTCATCCCGCCGTAACTTGCTTTGCTGGCCTCTTTATTTCAAAACAGAAGTGGGTCAGTCACAAAGACATCATCCCCCGGCTGACAAATTCAGCCCAGAGGTCTGAAACCTCTATCAGACTCACAAAGAGTCTCCAACCAACCCGAAGTTGGTTCATCTGACCCGAAGTCAGGCGGAGGTCTGAAACCTCACTATACTTGATCCCAGATCAAGTGGTTGGACAGTGCCATCCTAGATAGAGTACGGCAATCTCTGATGCGTCCATCAGTATTTGCTACTAGTCTCTAGCTTTTCCCACCTCATTGGCCAAATGAGAGGTACTTCCCATGAGCCCTGAACTCAATGGGTAGGATGCATACGGGGCATAGAAAAATGAGAGGTGAACCAACTCAATAATCACAACGGTGGGGCAGAAGCACCATAAGGTTCGGTAAGCCTAGCCCCGTGAGTGCTTATAGCTCCGAGAAGCTATCCCCAAAGCCCCCCAGAGCTCCCAGAGCTCATCGTCCAACGAGACCCACATCATAGGGTCGTTCCACGATACCAAGATTCTCACGAAAGGTTAGGAACTTGACCTTCCCCAGGGGCTTAGTGAGAATATCCGCGACCTGCTCATCAGTTCCTATATGATCGAGCCTTACGGCGCCTCGCTGTACCATATCCCGGATAAAGTGGTACCCGATATCAATATGCTTGGATCGGTCGTGGAACACAGGATTCTCAGTCATACGAATCCCACTCTGATTATCACAGAGTATCACAGTGGTATCTAGCACATGTCCAAACAGCTCACTAAAGAGCTTCCGCAACCAAACTGCTTCACAACAGGCCATACTAGCAGCAATGTATTCGGCCTCCGCGGTGCTCAAAGCCACCAACTTCTGCTTCCTGCTCATCCATGAGATCGAAGCAGAAACCAAGATTGAAGCAGCATCCCGATGTGCTCTTACGATCCACCACACTGCCAGCCCAATCGGCATCAGTATATCCACGGAGTATCACACTCCCGGCAGTGTATCTCAGCCCATGGTTTATCGTGCCCTGAAGATATCTCAGAAGATTCTTGGCACCAACCCAGTGAAAGTGATGAGGCTCAACCATCTGTTGACTCAAAGTGTTCACTGCAAAACATATATCTGGACGGGTGTTCACTAAGAACATCAGAGCTCCTACGAGTTGACGATACTTAGTAGGATTGGCCAATACAGGCCCAGCAGCGCTGCCACTCAACTTCTTGAAGTTGAGTTCCATTGGTGTTGACACGGTCTTGCAGTCCACCATACCAAATCTTTCCAGAAGTTTCACAATGTATTTTCCTTGAGAAAGGAAAATCTCTCCAAGTCTCTGCTAGACCTCCAGGCCTAGGAAGTAGTGCATCAGTCCTAGGTCCTTCATCTCGAACACAGCAGCGAGCTCCCTCTTGCATTGATGAATGAGAGGGTCCGCACCTGTCAGGAAGAGGTCGTCCACATACAACACCAGAATGAGAGGCTTCCCTTGTACAACCTTGAAGTAAAGGTTTGGATCAGCATTACTTCGAGTGAAGCCCAACTTCATCAAGTAACTATCCATCCTCTCGTACCAAGCTCTGGGTGCTTGCTTTAACCCATAGAGGGCTTTCTTCAATCTGCAGACATGAGTGTCTCGATCCTAAACTTCAAATCCCAGAGGTTGTTCTACATACACCTCTTCTTTTATTGTACCATGCAGAAAGGCGGTCTTGACATCCATCTGATGAAGACTCCATCCTTGCGTAGCAGCAAGGGCTATGATTGATCGAATGGTGGTATATTGTGCCACAGGTGCAAATATGTCATCATAATCTATTCCTTCCTTTTGAGAGAAGCCACGGGCAACAAATCTTGTCTTGAACTTTTCAGCACTTCCATCAGATCCATGCTTGATCTTGTAGAGCCATTTCGCGGTGACAACTGATTTGTCCTTCGGTCTTGGAACCACATCCCAGACATCATTCTT
This sequence comes from Pinus albicaulis, assembly GCA_034641835.2. Classification (NCBI taxonomy): domain Eukaryota; kingdom Viridiplantae; phylum Streptophyta; class Pinopsida; order Pinales; family Pinaceae; genus Pinus; species Pinus albicaulis. The sequence continues at coordinate 1,140,792,447 of CM076577.1, read as the reverse complement.
CATTATGGACTCATATTCTTCGTACATAGCATCCTTCCAGACTTGATGCTTTACGGCTTCCTCAAAAGATCCAGGTTCAGATTGTACAATAGTACTCATGGCAGCTAGATACCCTTGGTATCTACATGGCTTCTTGCTTTCTTGGAATGTCCCCCTTGGGGCAGCATGACCCTCAGCATCTTCGAGGGTGTCCCTGAGCCATGATGGTCTCTTTCCCAGTGAAGGAGATGGATCGATAGGGTCCATTGGTCCTTCAATATCAGGCATTGTCTCATCCTGCTGTTCTTCCAGATTTCCAGGCCTTTCTTCATGATTTTCTCCAGATCTTGGAAGATCTACTACTTTCTTCAGGGAAGCATCTTCGTCAAAGGTGACATCATGGCTTATCTCTACTTCCCTTTGACCGGGTACATAGACTCTATAGGCCTTAGAAGTCTCACTGTAGCCCACAAACATTCCTTTCTTCCCAGTAGCATCCAGCTTACTTCTCTTTTCTTTCGGCACATGAAAATAGATAGGACATCCAAAAATTCTAAAATGTGAGACATCGGGTTTCTTACCAGAGAAAACCTCTTCGGGAGTTTTGGAGTCCAGAGCGGAATGAGGGCATCGGTTTTGAATGTACACAGCAGTATTTGCAGCTTCTCCCCACATAAACTTTGGTAGACCCTGGTCACATAGCATGGCACGGGCAGCTTCCACAATAGTCCTATTCTTGCGTTCAGCAACACCATTCTGCTCAGGAGTATATGCAGTGGTAGTCTCCCTCTTAATGCCGGCTTCTCTGCAAAAGTCTTTGAACTCATTTGACTCATATTCAGTGCCATTGTCAGTCCTCAAAATCTTGATCTTCTTTCCGGTCATATTTTCCACCAAGGCTTTGAAGGTACGGAACCACATGAAAGCCTCATCCCTCTTCTTCAAGAAGTATATCCAGGTTTTGCGAGAGAAGTCATCAGTGAATGTCATGTAGTAGGAACATCCTCCCAGGGATGTCACGGGCAACATACCAGATAGATCAGAATGGACTAGTTGCAAAATATCAGATGTCTTTGTGACACTTGAGGGGAAAGGTCCCCTTGTATGCTTTCCTTCGGCACAGCCCTTACATACACCTTCATGATTATTTCCAAAGTCGGGCATCCCTGTCACCACCTTCCTTGCTTCGGGAAGGGCCTTGTAATGAAGGTGTCCAAACCTTTGGTGCCATAGTTCAGTTTGTCGCATAGTATCACATGTCATAGCTCCTAGTGGACTTCCTTCAACCTGGTAGAGTGTTCCAACTCTAAAACCAATCACAATAGCTTCCTTGAGATTCTTCTTCCACATGCGCACCTTTCCATCAATAAATGCCACATTGAAGCCTTTGTCTTCAATTGCCGATATAGACACAAGGTTCTTCTTCAATTTTGGTACATAAAGTACATCCTGCAAATGTAGGACTTGTCCTTGAGACAAGTGGAGGGTCACAGTCCCTGTCCCTTTCACGGGATATGTGGCATTATCTCCAAGGATAATTTCCAGATTGGTATCCTTCTCAACCATGTCAGAGAGTGCTTCCTTGAACCCAGTGATGTGTCTTGAGGCACCACTATCTATCAGCCAGACATCCATAGTGTCGGGCGGGGATGTAGCAGAGCGAGCAGATACAAGAATATATTCATTTCTTTTATCAACAACATTTGACTCCTCATACCTAGAGTTTCTAGACCTTTTAGAAGGTTGATTGTTTCCGCCAGAGGGGGCCTTCCTCTTTCCTTTGGATCTGTCATTTCTTTGATTTCCATTCCTCCAATTGTTGTTGTTGTTGTCATCACTATCGGGAGAATCCTTCTTGAAGGGACATTCTCTAGCATAGTGACCAGGCCTATGACAAGTGAAACACTTACCCTTCTTTCCTTGGGTCCTAGCTCTTCCTTTGTTCTTAGGACCACCAGAGTTCTTCTTCCTAGAATGAGCAGTATAGGCAACATTTATGTCATTTTCATATTCCTTCATTCTTGTCTCTTCTTGCATGCATCTGGACAGTAGCTCGTCAAAGTTAGGAATAGTACTATTATTGAGAATGGTAGTAGTGAATACTTGCCATTCATATGGGAGTCCTCCAAGTGCGGTGAGTACCATCTCACGATCGGCTATTGTCTCCCCAATAGCCAGCAGATTGTTCCTGATTTCGGTCAATTTCAGAAAGTATGCTTGAACAGACTCATCCCGACCTTTCTTCAGATTCTTCAATTGATTCTTGAGGAATAACACTTGGTTTACATTGTTTACTTTGAACATTAGGATCAATTTATCATACTTCTCTTTGGATGTGCCCAACTCAGAGATGTAGGCTACTAGACTTTTATGAATGGATTCCCTGATCATCAGCTTTTCTTTGATCTCCCCTTTCTTATACTTGGTTTTAGCAGCAGCAGAAGCAGTGGATGGAGGTTCTTGTATCTTACCCAGTACATGGTCCATGAGATCATGGTCTTCCAATTTGAGATATAATATCATCTTCCAAGCATGGAAGTCATCCCTTCCAGTCAGCTTGTCATTCTCCTTGAATTCATAACTTGTGGAACCCATTTTCTTAGATGGTGATTGCTAAAGTTAGGGCTTGTCTTCACCTCAGCTCTGATACCATGTAAGTTTTTGTAGATGTTCTATGCTTGATGCAACTTTACTTTTATTAAATAAAATGCTGATAGAACATAACAGAGGATCTGTAGAAGACAAACCAGAAACAGGAAAAATGTGATGGTGCGTTACGGCGGTCAACAGGATGCTTCAACCAGCAAAGTCTTCTTGATCCGCCAACTCAGAATGTGTCACAACAAACCTCAAATCAGTCAACACAAGTCAACTCCAGAAAAGTCAACGTTGTCCAGAAAAGTCAACGCAGGGCAGCAACATAAAAGTCAACGCAACTCCAACTTCGGTCAACCTTTTGACCTCGGTTCTTGTGCCAAAGTGTACGGCCTGCTAAAATCGAAATCTCCACAAATTTTGGGCCTCTTTGGATCATGCGTTGACCAAAGTCAACGCTGGTCAAACTTCCTAGGAAACCCTAGCTGTAGCAAACTGCGTCCTTCTTCTTCGCTGTAGTAGTTTGTCCTTTTTCCCACGTGTGAGCTGAATTCGTCCTCCAAGAAGCTCGTACTAAATCAGAGAAGAAGAAGATGTGATGAGTGAAATGCTCTCCAACTTTGACTATATTTATATCCATCATTGAGGTGTGTGACACATCTGCTGGGGGTGCAAAACCTTAAGGCCGACCTGCACATATAATTTATTATAAATAATAAATTCAAAATACATGTTCTGCTCATCGGATTAAGATAAATTATATATGGATCTTACACTTCTCCGAAAGAGGAATCCAACAAAAATATCAGTATCTTAATCTGAGCATCACAACATGGAGTTTGGACCTAGTTGTCCAATTTTAACAGTATCTGTGTAGACTGTTAATGTGTTTACTTTGGTGTTAATATTGAATATTTCAGATTGATAACTTGTTTAAGTAGGAGAAGTAAATCAAGATTTAACAGTACGGTTTCTGCATAAGTAATATTCAGAAATTTTCACACCCTTGCAAGACAAATCGAAATTGATGAGACTTTGGAAATTAACACATGCAAGTTATCGTTGAATATTTCAAGAGGGGGGTGGTTCCTTCGAGAACTACCCCTCACACTTGAAGCTTGATCAAAGAAGGATTTTCTACAAAACTTCACCAAAACCAATTAGATCCACATGGAATTAATCAAATGCAATGGAAAGAATTTCTAGAGATATATTTGACATCAACTAAAATATTTGTGGACCTAGAGAAATTAAACAAATCTTATGCTAATATGAGATAGCTGCATATCAACATAACTTGAAAAACATAATGGAAAAAATAGTATGAGGAAGTAAATAGAAATATAAGAACAAATACATCAAGAATTTACCATAGACAAGGAGGAGAACACCTCACAAGTAACCCCAAAGTCTGTTGTATTATATTGCAAATGTGTGTACAATCCAACAACGTATCCTTATGCTCAATAGCTCGTATTCTTGATACAATATGAGAGCCCATGGCTTTGTTATATAGAGAGTTGGGAGCAATTCCCAAGGAAGAATACATATGACAAATGGCATTGGAGCAAATCCCAAGAAAAAGCAAGTCGAGTTCCAAGTGGAGATGAGAGAGACACCAAGGCAAATCGAATTCCATATGTGGCACCCAAGGAAAATTGAACTCTCTACGTGGCATAGTGAAGAAATCCATGTGTGAACCAAAGCAATGAGATAACTCTAGTCAAACATTCAAACTCGAACCATGTGCTGCCACCTCAACTGATGATCCCAATGAAGCTTAGCGTAGATCCCAAGGAACTGCGTGGTTCCTTCTAAGTGAAACTCGTATTTTCCCAAGTGAAGTGCTACGTGCAGAAGAACTAGACCCAATAGTGAGATAAGTCCCCAATAAATCCTAAATCAAAATATTCCATTGAATATTCCTTTAGTGCATGAGCTCCTCCAAATAATTTGATTTTCCACATAAGCAATTGCTACATTAACTCCAGGAAATTCGATTTTACGAGATATTGGTGCATTTATGATGTAAGGTGCTCAGTCATTGTCCACATGTCCCTTGACTCAACTCTTTGACTTAGGATCATTTCCAAGTAATTTCCATGTCATTTTGTCACATGGAATAATTTATTTCTAACTTATTGCCACATTTTCCACCAAACTTAGGGAAAATAGGCTTTGGGGGTCCTAAACACATTTTTGACCCCTCAAAGTGTGCTATAGTAGAAAGTTGATGGTGAGAGGTGCAAATTGTATTACACATACCCCATACAAATTCTCTAGACATCACTTATTACATTACAAATACAATTTTTATTACAATATCCCCCTGCAGGAAATCTAAAAAATTAAAAAATGATTGCCTAGACCTAACCAAATTCCACAATTTTTTTTGTGTGATCTAGTATGGTAATATGCCTCTACTCTAGACACTAGGACTCACCCACGGCCTTACCATCAAGACTTACTCTAGCTTTGGGGTATATTTGGAGGAAAAAACTCAATTAATTATTAAGTCCTAGTAGGGAGATGATAATTAACCAAGTAAAATAAACTTCTCAGAGTAATACTTACTTGTTGGCAAGGTCCCAAGCTATTTAGGCTTGTTATATGACTCAAAACTCATCATACTAGCATCACTTATTACAATTCCCTGTAGGGTGTTAAATCTGGGTACAACAGAAAATGATTAGTAGAAGAAGTAGAGTTTAAAAAATCTGGTAGTTTGATGATATATGATGGTACAAATGTCCTTTGGTTCATCCTTGGGCATGGAGTCTTCATATAATCATCAGATGCCACTCCAGTGGTCAACATTATGGAAAATAATTCTTTGCATAAATGACGAAGGAGAGATGATCCAAATCCAGTGTATTAAGAGGAAGATATCTTTATGCTTCATCTCAACAATGCAAATGAAGCGTTGCTTAAGAAAATGTTGTCATGTATATGTAGTTAAGGAAGTAAGCAAGGAAAAATGACTGTCCTTAGAGCAATATCTGGTGTTATTTGAATTTTCGGATGTTTGCCCAAAAGAACTACGGAGATTACCCCCTGAAAGGGAGCTTGGTCTCACAATAGAATTAAAACTTAGTACAGAACCAATATCTCAAACAACCTATAGAATGACAGCTCTAGAACTTCAAGAGATACAAATCTAGCTGAAAGAACTACTGGATATAAAACACATTGACCTAGTACCTTGCCTTGGGGTGCACCTGTAATTTTTGTCAAGAAGAAGGATGGTTCCTTATAGCTATGCATAGACTATTGAGGCTTAAATTGAGCTACAGTAAAGAGTCGATATCAAATGCCTCGAATTGATGACCTCTTCAACCAAATTAAAGGAGCTTCGGTCTTTTCCAAAAACGATCTATAATTAGATCATCATCAATTAAGAATTAAAGAAAGTCATATCTTTAAGGCTACATTCTGAAGATGCTTCGGGCATTATGAGTTCAATGTAATACCATTTGGGTTGACTAATGCGCCAACAGTATTCATGAATCTTATGAATAGTGTATTCTGCAAGTATCTCGATCATTTTGTACAAGTCTTAGATGATATTCTTATCTACTCCAAAAATGAGAAGGAGCATGAAGAACATCTGTGCATATTATTGTCTTGCCTAACAGTTCATCAATTATATGAAAATCTATCCAAGTGTTCCTTCTTTCAGAAGAAGATTCATTACCTAGGTCATATTGTATCTGGTGAAGGGATCTCAGTAGATCTTGAGAAAGTAAAAGAAATCATGGAATGGACGGTACCGAAGAATGCAAACGAAGTGCAAAGTTTTATGGGTTTAGATGGATACTATCGAAGGTTTGTGGTAGGGTTCTCAAAAATTGCATAACCTTTCACAACCCTCTAGCGTATAGGAGTAGGTATGAATGGATTGAGGAATGTCACAAAGCATTCTCTAAACTTAAAAGGTTGTTGATTGGTGTTATCATTCAGATTGAATCTCAAGGCTGAGAGAGGCAATCTCGAGGTAACCTCAAACCAAACTTTGGACTTGGTATCTAGCCTTACCAAGTCAGAGAGGGATCTCTCGATAGAATCATAGCCAAGAAGGCTGGATGAAAGGATTTTAGGCTAGTTAAGGAGTATAGGGGGTTTTGATTTTGATTTTAGGGTTTGCTGGATCAGGAGGAGTCAAACAACTATGGAAAGGAGATTAGGTCAAAATCTGCAGGGGTTTCAAGGGGCAAGGTAGGTAGAAGGTTTAGACATTAAAATATGATTGTGTGAGGTGAAAAGACTGGTTAGGATTTAGGGAAAGCATGTGAAATGTATTTTCCCTAAACTGAAGAGAATGAACACATTATACTAAATTTCCCAAAACAGAGCATAAATATATATGGATTCTGCCTTTCAAACTTGAAATCTAGTGTATTATAGACATGAAATAGTTTATGAATTAACAATACATTCAAACAAATTGATAACAAAGAGAAAACTATGTCTAAAACTCATAGCACATGGATCCCAAGAAAATAGCTACAAATTTCTATTAATGTCCCAGCCAAACTGATATACAAAGATGTCTCTTGATATGCCAAAGTTCCAAGTGAGTCCAACCTCAACAAATTACTGAGAAAATACGTCAAATAGACTTCAAAACCACTCTCCTTAGCCTCAGGGAGTCGAATCCATGAGAGGAGGAGCTGTTTCACCTACTCCTAAACAGAATCTCAAGACTAGGAAAACTCAACAATTTGCCTCTAAAAGAGAGGAAACTAATTCATTTGACCTCCTAGATGACTTCTCTGATGCATCTACCCTAGATAAAAGTGGGAACATGATATTAACATCCATCTTGACCATTTACATCGGTAATTTTCCCATTACACAATCAAAAAGTCAAAAAGTCGAAAATGCTGAAAACAATGAAAATTGCCAATTCCTTGGTAAACGCGTAGTGCCATGACAGAAAAAATGGTCTGTCTTGCAACCAACTTTTAGAGGCCTTCTTGATATCCAAATGAGCTCCATGATAGCTCATTGGAAAGATTTTTGAGTCTAGTTTCCAAATATGCCTCCATTTTCCCAAATGGTGTCCATCTACCCTGCCAAAAACCTGTTCTCCCAAGATTGGTAAACGCGCAGCGCCAAGGCAAAAACAAGGGCAGAAACATGTTTTTTTGGTAGTTTTTTGCCTTTTTGAGGGACCAGTTCTCCTCCAAATCTTCTGAAAATTGCTGGAGTTAATGTCCTCATCATTCTGAACATAATGGTGGTGGCCATTTTGCAATTGAATGCCCCAAAGAAGAGCGCAACGCTAGTGGCGCTACTCATTTAGCCAATTTTCTGTGTGCCAAACTGTCAAAAAATATCAAAATTTGCACAAGGTGTGCCAAAATTGGAATTTGCTTGCTGATCAAGGGTTGGAGGTCTGGAGGGACACAACAAGAATGTTCAACTTCTCTTTCTCTTTTGACTCGGTCAAAGCCCGAATCTTTGCATGGGCTCGTTTGAGCTTGGCCCTTGCAATCCTGTTTCTCATGGCATAGTGTTTCACCATCTTCCTCTGAATGTCAGTGTCTTTCTTTGCCTTCTCCAGTAGGCCCTCTAGATGCAAATTAGCTCTTTCAAGCCAAGACTCTCTATCTTTGCTAATCTCAATGGCAAGCAGCTCACTTGGAGTGAGCTGCTCTGCCAATTCAGCTTCTTTCTACCTTTTCCGAGCTAAAGCCTTCTTTAGCCCAATTGTCCTCGGTCTTTGTCTCGGAAGCTGATCTTCCTCATCATCACTATCATCAAATTTGCCCAAAGTCTCCTCCAGCAAGGCCTTGGCCTTTCCGACCTCTCTCTGAGCTCTGATTGCCCTAACCTCACCAATGGTCTGCTTTGTCTTCAGCTGCTGATTTTCTAGCTCAAGAAAGTCAATCACATACCTTGCTCTACCAAGATTAGCTTGAAGCTCACTAATCTTGGCCTCCTTACCTCTGATCAATGCATTGGTGATTCTAACCTCATCCTCATCATCAAAGTCAATCAATCGAAACTCTTGCTTAGTTTCATGTTTTTCCTCCTGCTCAACAATGATAGGCTTTGTAGCCTTTTCCTTTCCTTTGTCTACCTATTTTGCTAATGAAGAAGGCATGGCCCCTTTCACACCATGTGAAGCAAACACATGCCTGTGGCCTCTCTGATATGTCAAAGGAAATGGCTCAATATCAATCATTTTAGTGCAAGCTGCCTCAATGTCCCTTTCAGTGCTTGATGCTCCGATATCATGATGTGGTGGTGAAGGATTATAGAAAGGTGATGAGGTAGGGTCAACATGAGGTGAATGTATGTAAGTGGGTGGCGATGTATGAACAACGGGATGTGATGGAGAAGTGGATACGAGAGGATGAGATGATGAAGGAATATCCTGGTCATGATGGCTAGGTGGAGTAGTGAAAACATCGTTTGCAATGATTGCATCCCATGAAATGTTTTTCTGCTGAAGCTGATGCATGACCACCATTTTAATGAGTGAATGATGAAATAGAATCTGCATTTGATGATTGGGGTCCCTCTTTTGCATAATGTAAGCCATCTTGTCAATTCTATGGAAAAGATAATAAGGTAAGTGTAGCATTCTAACTCTAGTGAAATGCATGAGGAGACGGATATGGTATGAGTAGAGTCGAGTAAACCTCCCCTCACAAGTGAAATACTTCATTAGTATCTTCATCATGGGGGCATATCGGTTAAGGAGATGAGAAAAAGGGAAAATTGACTTTTTGTCATCCTTGTACCTAGGTTTAAGGTATGGTTCATAATAGCTCATATCCAAGTTTGCTTGTTTAAACCACCTCTCCCCTACACTAGGGATCCCTGTGGCAACTGTAATGGCATTAGTGGACATATCAAAATTGAACCCAACAAGAGTAACCTGTTTGTCATGTAGATTGGTGATGAACAGTCTTGTTAACTCCGAGTGATTTTGGACTTGCTGTACTCTCTCACAGAACTCAAAGCAGCCCACATGTTTAAAACAAGACACAGTGAGAGGAGAGGCCATGAGTTCTCTTGTAGTGATGGGCTCGAACCTGTTTATTTTCCCTCCCTTATGATCATTCCTTCTTGGCCTTTGTGCCTTACCAACAATGCCACTATCTGCTTCTTCTGAAATCTCTAAACTCTAACTTATGAAACTCTAGGGTACAAGTGAAATGAGATGAGGGGAAGGGGATGAGATGGCTAGCTTTGAAAGATGAAGGGATGAGTGAAGGGGCAAACTAAATCAATGAAAACCCTAAATCAATGAAATTACCCTGTCTGTGACTGATATTCTGTTTAGGAGGATGAAACAAGTGGATAGACAATGATCAATTCATTGTTTATCAATTCATTTAAGAGCGACCCAATAGCTTAAAAAACAAGGGTTATGACATGTACTTACGGCTTAGAAGTGCTTGGAGGACTTTTGGAGAAATTTGGAAGTGTTTTGAACTTGTTTGGATTGCTAGAACACTCAGTAATCTTCCCTGTCTAGGCGCGCAACGCCACTGTGTGAGCGTGCAACGCCACTGTGTGAGCGTGCAACGCTTTTCCAAATGCGCATTGCCTCCGGGTAGGCACGCAACGCCTTCACAAAATACACGACAATCCTCTGGCAAGGGCGCAATGCCAAGGTACAGGCACACAACGCCGGTGTAAACACGCAGCGCCAAGAAATTTGGCCCAATTTGGCTTCAAAAACTCACAAAATTTTCTTTGCTGAATGCTTCTTACACTTTGAAAGGCAACAATGAATCTTTTGAAATGTTTGATGGGCTTTATAATCATGTGGATTTAATTTAACTTGAAAAATCCACTTTCTAATGTTTGAAGTCTTTTTCCTTTATCACTAATACTCTTTGACACTTTTTGCATTGCAGATTGTTGAAGTCATGGAGTTGGCTTCTTTTTTGCTCACCGAGGCTTGACATAATGGCTTTGACAACTTTGGGATTTAATTATTACATATAGTAGCATAAAATTACATTTGAAAAAATAAAATAAATTACATAAGTGACTTTTATATCAAAATGGCATTTTGATAAGTCTTCAAATTGAAAATATAACCTTTGAAGTATAATGAAACCATCATGATGATCTTGTTCAATCCCTCACATATATGTGCTGACCTCATTGAAATGAAAGAGTGGCCTTGAAAGATGAAAAACCCTAATGACCTACTGAGACTGCTTTTTGACCTGATTTTGAATGAGATTTTGACTTGAAAGATTTTCAAGTAAATCATAGCATTTTCATAGTTTTTCTTATGCTCAAAGGGACGTGGGAATGAGTCAACAATATGAATCTTGGAGGGAGAAAAAGTTTATTTGACAAGGACAACCACCAGCGGAACAATTTTTAAGTCATGACCTAATGGAATGATGAAACATTTATTCAGTATGAGACACCTAAGATGCACATGCAAATGTGTTTTGATCCCTGGTGGAAGTATGCAAAGACTGACACTAACACAGTGCACCAAACTTGTGAGTACCTTATATGGATAAAGACTTTACTGTATGTATTGATGCATCCAAGAAAGTATTAGGTGCAGTATTAATGCAAGATAAGGGAGTTATAGTGTATGCCTCAAGGAAGTTAAAACGTCATGAAGAAGTCTACGCCACGCATGATCTACAATTGGTCGCTGTAGTACTAGCTTTAAAGATATGGAGACACTATCTTGTAGGGAGAAGCTTTGTGCTTAAAAGCGACCATCAAATTTTACAATATGTTTACCCAAGGGGACTTAAATGATAGGCAAAGACGATGGAGTGGACTCTTAAGTGAGTATGACTTTGAAATTTCATACATTAAAGAGAAAGAGAATGTAGTGGTAGATGCTTTAAGTAGAAGACCACAAATATTTCCCCTCATACCTATCAAGGTAGAGTTGAGGAAGCAAGTACTAGAGCATCTCTTTGTGAAATTTTCACTATGAAAATTATTATTTCAGTAATTGATTTACTTTGCCTACTTATTTGATAAGTTATTTACAGATGCTTCAGTAAATTTTGAAATAAATACAGCTATAGTACTTCACTCTAATCAAAAGCATAAGAACAAATCTAACACATATAGCACCATAGAAACAACCACATGAACACAGTTATTTTTGGACAAATGTCCCCGAAAAAACCCAATGTGGGAAAACCGATGCAGCAGATGAGGGTTTGTATTTATCTTTAGTAGTGAAAAGATCATTTACAGAAGTCTCGATGAGCTAAATAAAATAGCATACCCTTGATGTGGATTTTCCAGACAATCTGGAAGAATTCTCGACACACGGGATGACCTCCTGCACCCTCTGCGTCAATCTGTGTAGCCTCTCTGCACAGTCCTTGCCTGGACTGTGTAATCTTGCATGGAGGGCTAGTGTTGCTCAGTGCTGCCTTCCTTGCGTCCTTCTACCTTTCTTCTTCTCCTTCTGTTGACTTCTCCCTCCTCCTTTTGTCTCCGCAACCCTGCCTCTACAAAACTCACCCACTGAAATCCCATTCTCTTGCTTCAAAATCGGTTTCCTTCGGGTACTGAGAATGTGCTCGACTTCCTTTCCAAATGACCCTCAAGCCTTCTCTTATAGTCTTCTCGTTGATGAATCAACAACCCAGATTATATCCTTAATCAATGGCTCAAATTAAAAGATGACTTGATCTTCGTTTTCTAGAAGATTCACACTATGTTTTATTAAGACCCTTTAATTATTTATTTTCTCTAAGTTTAGACTTAGGGATCACATTAAAATAATTTATTATTTTAATAAAGCAAAATCCGAGTGGAATTTCCACAAACGATTTCTGGGTTCTTAAGGATACTATTGTCCAAGCCTCTCCTCAAAATTTGAGACCTGGAACACTTTCCGATGCTATAAGAATCAACACTCTTGCAAGACAATTGGTATTTAAAAGTGAAATCAGGGCTTGATAGTAAAAGTCCAAAAGAACCTAAGTTTGAAGGATATGAATAAGAAGATGATGGAATTTTGCAATTTCATGGAGGGATCTACATTCTTGATAGTGGGGATCTTCAAAACACCATTCTTAGGGAGACCCACAGAGTGTTGTTTTGTGCACATCCTTGCATAAAGAAAATGTATGCAGATATAAAGAAACTTTTCTTTTGGGTAGGCATGAAGCGCGATATTGTCATAGTATTAAAAACCAGTTGGGTCAAACCGGAAACCAGTCAAACTCGCCAGTCAGAGGCCTGGCCAGTCAAAAAACCTAGTTGATCCCCCTCTTTTGCACGAAATTCTGGCCAAACTGGTGTTGACCAGCCAGTTAAGGATGAAACCGGCCGGTTTATCCCTAAACTAACTGGTTTTGTCCTTAACCGGCCGGTCAGCTGCTAAACTGTTGTTGGGACCCATGCATGGACATATTGCCGATTTAGGGTTGATTTGGAGGGAAGGGGAGGGTTGTTTCCCTCCGAAAACACCCTCCCCAATCCTTTATAAGCAGGGGCAACCTCTCATTTGTCTCACACCATCTCATTTGCAGCTTTTGTGAGTTTGATTGAGAGCTTGGAGAGTGTTGAGTGTTTGCTGGAGCAGTGATCTTGGAGGCTTGGAGTTGGAGTTGGAGCTATTTTGGAGATAGTTTGGAGCTATTTTGGAGAGTTGGCATCCTCAAGAGGAGGCTACGGAAGCTAGTTTGCATTACTAGATAAGGATTTTCACTTGAAAAATCCCTCATTTCATTGTTGTTCATGTATTTATTTTCTTATGTGTTTAGCTATCCTATTGCTATCAAATCTCTAGTCCTATGCTATCAAATTTTGTATGTTTGAATGTGCATTTTGTTTTGTAAATTAGCCTTAGTTTTCCATTTATCTTAGCTGCAATTTTTTTTAGATGTGCATTTTGTTTTGTAAATTTAGCCTTGGTTTTCCATTTATCTTAGCTGCAATTTTTTTTGAAATAGCAGATTTATTTCCAAATTTCAATTATTTCAAGTCAAGATTAATGCATGGGCCCATTGTGATGTGGTTGATGGAAAGATGATATGAAAATTTTGTGAAAAATCTATTGGAGGTGGGGGTATTCTTAGATTGAAACAACACTTGGCTGGGATAAGAGGCCAAGTAAAGACATGTGATGCACCTCATGAAGTGATAGGTCCTGTTAGGGCAGAATACCTTGCTAAGTTTGAAAAGTTTGAGGAGACTAAGGCTAGGGAGAAGGCCATCCAAGATGAATTTTCAAGGAAGAGGGAATTAATAGAAACCATGAGACAGAGTGGGTATGATGATTATGACATTCAAGACTCCACTTCTATCCCTTCCACCAATGACCCCTTTCACTATGTTCCTCCTGTTGGCCAAAAATCAAAACCAACAGAGACCCAACATCAAGAGTTATTTCTCATCCAGTGCTAATCCCACAGCCACTTCCTCCCAGCCAAGTCATCAACCCACTTTGGATCAACATTGAAAAAAACAATGCAAAGAAATTTCTTATCAGTACATTTCTAGATGGTGGTATGATACAGATATCCCATTTAGTGCTGCTCACTCAACTTATTACCAAGCTATGTGGGACTCTGTTTTAGCTACAGGAAAGGGCTTCAAAGGCCGTACTGTGCATGACTTGAGGGGATCTCTTTTGCAAAAAAAGATTTGTTCCATTTATGAGTATTTGGCTGACTATAGAGAGTCATGGCTCAAAATAGGTCGTTCCATCATGTCAGATGGATGGAGAGATCATTTTATGCATCTGAGAAGGTGAAGGATGCAACCCTTCGATTTTGTGAGATTATTCAGGAAGTGGGGAAGCAGAATGTTGTGCAGGTGATTATAGATAATGCCTCAAACTATGTTCTTGCTGGAAAAATGCTTGAGTCCAAATATAGGACCATATTTTGGACTCCATGTGTTGTACATTGCATAGACCTCATGCTTGAGGACATAGGCAATGTGGAGTGGGTAAAAAACACCATAGAGCATGGAAAGTGCATTACAAAATACATTTACAACAACTCATGGCTATTGAGCCTAATGAGGAAAAACACTGGGGCCAAAGAGCTTGTTAGGCCTGCAATTACGAGATTTGCAATTCACTTCCTCACGTTGCAATGTCTCAATTCTCAACAAAAAAAACCTGCAGAAAATGTTTCTTCTAATGATTGGATTGAATCTCGGTGGGTTCATAGACAAGATGGAAAAGACACCAAAAAGAAAGTCTTTGACAATTTTTTTGGAGAAGGTCTTCAGAGCTTGTAAAAATTACTGAGCCCCTTGTTAAGGTGCTAAGGATGGTGGATGGGGAAAAAAAGTGATGGGACCCATAACCCACACTTAGGAAATAAAGTCTCCCTAAAGTTACATAGGCAAGTATCAAATGACAGCGTGGGGCCCATGAGAGCCTAGTGACAGCGTGAGGGAAGAAGCAACGTGGACATCGTGGGCACATGACAACGTAGTTTAGTGGGGTTTGGATGAGAGCAAGGCTCTAAAGCATAAAAGGGAGAGGAGGCTCCTCATTCTCGGATTCTATTATGCATCTTTGCTTTCTGTCTTTTGACATTGAGCACGCTTTTGCTATTGAGCAAAGTCTGCAAGTGTTGTTCAGCACACTGGGTGTCTCTGAGCGAAGATCCCAACCTCAGCTTCGGGGGACTTCGAGCGCCCGCTCAGGTGAGGAGATCCATCCATCGTTTTTCAGGAGATAGCACATAGCACCTTCAGCTAGGATCACACAGTTGGACAACGCAGTCTCTCTGAGGAATTACACAGTTTGTTGTGGAGGTAGTTCCGGGAGTGAGGGGATATCAGGGATTTCAGCCTGAGGATAGTGTGAAGGGGCCAACCCTTCACAAATCATCATTTGGTAGCAGGAGGAGGCCATCACTTATAGGTTTATCATTCAGGGCCAACGTACTCACTAGGAGTGCGTTATTTTCCAAGGGAGGTCAAATTTCATGGTCAGCCATTTCGAGATTCCTTCCTGGGTTTTTCCGGGTTATTGGAGGAGAGCTCATTTCCAAAGTTTCACAATTTTCTAAGCAGGGGAACAACCCCAAGGAGCCATTCCATTCCAGCAATAGCAACAATCCGATAACAACAGCAACAACATCTTGAGATTACGCAGTCCTTGACAGAGTGTAATATTCCCAATTAGCAACAGCTAATTGGTAATATTGATTTTTGGCCAGTTTAATTTTTATAAAGTTAAGTCAGTTAATAAAGTGGGTGAGAAGATACTTAGCCTATACTTAGGAAATAAACGTTCCCTAAAGTCACTTGAGCACATTATTATTTGGTAGCGTGGAGCCCAGGGGTCTAAGTGGCAGCGTGGGCCCATGACAGTGCAGAGAGAGAAGGACAATGTGGCCAAGAGGGACAACACAGCTTTGGTGGGGCCTAGGTGAGAGTAAGGCTCTCCAAGTATAAAGAGGGGAAGAGACTCCTCATTCATTCATTTGATTATGCATCTATGTTTTGTCTCTTGACATTGAGCACGCTTTTTCTGTTGAGCGAAGTCTGCAAGTGCTGTTCAGCATACTGGGTGTCTCTGAACGGAGATCCCAACCTTAGCCCTGAGGGACTTCGAGTGCCTGCTCGGGTGAGGAGTTCTATCCATTGATTTTCAGGTGGGAGCCATAGCATCATCAACTAGGGATTACACACTTGCTTGATCAGCGCAGTCCGGAGGAGAGATCACGCAGTTCTTGGAGGAGGTAGTGCCGAAGGTGGAGATTCATCAGGGGATTAAGCCCGGGATAGTGAGAAGGGATCAACTCTTAGCTATTCCATCATTTTGGTAGAGGAGGAGGCCACTATTTGCAGAGATACATTTAGTGCCAGTGTATTTCACTGGGATAACGTTATTCCTCAAGGGAGGTGAATTTATGGGGTCATCCATTCCGGAATCCCTTTCTGGGCTTTTCTAAGTATTAGGAGGAGAGCTCATTCCTAGAGTTTCGTATTTTTCTTAGCAGGGGAACAACCCCAAAGAGCCATCCTATTCCATTAGTAGCAGTAGTCCGGTAGCAGTAGCAACAACATTTTGGAGATAACATAGTGACTGATAGAGCAACCATTCCGTGAGCATTTTTTAGAGTATTTCTAGCTTGCCTTATGCAAGCCAAGGTGCCATCATTCTGATCACCTTTGTACTTATTGTATCTTTCAGTTATATAGTAAAATGGCTCAGCGTTCTCCAGATTTTGCATTATGTATGTGATGTCTCTCTATTTGCTGTAGTTTCTTGTTTATGCTGCTTTATATTGCTGTTTATTTTTACTCGGAATACTATAGTGGTATCAGAGCTCATAGACTTGGCTCAGCTTTTGGAGCAGATTGTTTATGACACCAGCAGGAAAACCATACATCACTTACTGGGGAAGGAGGTATAAGGACCAAGAGCAGAAGCTTGAGGCCACTTTTGGAGAGGGTGGCCGCATTCCGCTAGTGGACGCAGAAGAGGAGGAACCAATGGTAGAGGAGAAAGATGAAGGGAAGGAGTTTGGGGAACTTCTCCTAAAGTTTGTGCAGGAGTTGTCGAGGGGGATAGAAGAGATGGGGCAGAAGTTTACCGTAGACCAGAGACAGCGTGAAACCCCAAGGGGTTTCCACACCGGAGAAGGGTTCGACACCTCATATCACTTGCAGGAGCAACTCACAGCGCAACAGATGGCATCCCTTACTCCCCCATGTTCCATGATGCCCACATTTGTAGCTATGGGCACTGAAGCAGGAGCACCTCAGAAATCGGAACTGGTTCACATGGGAGATTATTTTGCCGAGTATCAGTCCTATGGGCGAGAGTTTGGTGAGGCTCTCACTTTTCATGACTTTGTGCAGCTCAAGAAGGACAATAGACCCCGCAACCAGAACAGAGGGGGCAGATACACACAGGATGGGGATGTACAACGTACAGTGGGCAGATTTTTCCTGCCAACATTTGACGGATCCTCCAAGTGTTCGGCAAAGGCTTAGGTAGAGAAGATGGATATCTATTTCCAACTCAATCAGATGGCAGAGGGAGAGGCCCATGATTGGTGGTTCCATGGGATGGCCACGCTGGGTCACTCAGCCGTGACAGCATATGCAGAGTTTACATGGAGGTTGGTACAGCGGTTTGATCGGAGGGATCCGGAGGAGCACTTTGTTGAGCTGACCAAGCTCAAACAGTCCGGGAGCCCGGACACCTACATTTCCGAGTTTTTAAGACTCTTCGTGATGGTACCTGACTTGTCCTCGGCCAGGATGATATACATGTTCATTGATGGGTTGGCAGAACCTCTACGGGGGTTAGTTAGATCTACGAGGCCGACTACACTTCACGATGCAGTTGGGAGGACCAGGGATTTGCAGGATGCCCTGCCCAGGACTAGAGCTCCTTTCCCGCAAAGACCGGGAATTCAACCGAAGGGGAAGGACACGAGGGTTCCACCTTCGAGGGGGAACCAAGGCCGGGGGCCTTTGGATGATGAGACTCAGAGAGACCTGAGACGGAAGAAGCTATGCTTCACATGCCAAGAGCCGTGGGCACCGGGACATTGTTGTGCCGTTGGGAAGGCACACTACATAGAGGTCTTCTCCAACAGTGACGGGGAAGAGGATGCATATGAGGAGATGGAGGCAGGAGGCAGCGGTGTAGTACAAAGAGGAGATCATCCACCACTTCCACCACCAAGAGCAGGAGGGGCAGCATTTGCACCTACTGGGGGAGTTCTTGCTTCTTTGCGAGGGGTTCCCAAATACTTGACACTGCATGTCTGGGGTACTGTGCAGGGACAACGTGTTTCAGTATTAGTGGACAGTGGGGCTACCCACAATTTTATTGATGCACAGTTGATAGAGTGGAGGAGCATACCGACAGAGAGCTTTGATGGGTTTTCGGTGCTGGTACCAGGTGCCAAAACTATGCAGTGTGCTAGGTATGTGCCAGCTTTGGCAGTGACTATGGGGACTTACAGTCTAATGGATAATTTATTTGTGGTGGACATTCCGGACACCAACGTGATACTGGGAGTGCAGTAGCTGATCACACTAGGGAAGGTCACTACAGACTGGGAGACCTTGGAGATGGAGTGGACAGACAAGAAGACCGAGAAGCATGAGATGATTTGGGGCATGCACACTTATCCTCTACAGAGTTTCAACACACTGGATGGAGGCAGACTTCCAAAAGGGAGATATAGAGTGGGTAGTAGAGCTACGTGTTTCAGAGGCAGGGTCTACAGGGCAGGCCATACACCCAGATGTGCAATCGATTTTGGACAAGTATGCTACAGTTTTCGGGGATATACCACCTGGGCAGCCATTGGATCGGGGGTTTGAGCACACCATTGAGCTGGAGAAGGGCATCCAGGCTGTGATTAATACACCCTATAGGCCTCCTAAAGCCTATAGGGATGAGATTGAGAGAGCTATTCATGAGCTCTTAGCGATGGGACACATTCGACCCAACACTAGCCCGTTTGCTTCTTCTGTCGTACTAGTGAAGAAGAAGGATGGCACACTGAGGATGTGCATCGACTATTAGGCTCTCAACAAGAAGACCATGAAGAACCGATACCCCATCCCACGGATTGATGAGTTGATGGATGAGTTGACGGGGTCGAAGTTCTTCTCAAAGATTGATTTGAGGTCGGGTTACCATTAGATCTGCGTGAGGGACCGGGATGTCCCCAAGACAACTTTTAGATGTCATTACGGCTAGTTTGCGTTTTTGGTGATGCCTTTTGGGCTAGCCAATGCACCGACCACTTTCTAGTCCTGCGTGAACCACATCTTCCGTGGTCAACTGAAGAAGTTTGTGCTGGTATTTTTCGATGACATCTTGATGTATAGCCGGACGTTGGAGGAGCACCTGCAACACATTGAGGCTGTATTATGCATACTGGAGGAGCAACATTTTTATGCTAAGCTATCCAAATGCGAATTTGGATTGGCAGAGATGCTCATTGCTGTGGACGGAGTGAGGGTCCATGAGGAGAAGATCAAGGCCATTCAGGATTGGCCAGAGCCGAAGAACGTGACAGAGCTTCGGGGGTTTGTAGGCATCTGCACCTACTACTGGAAGTTCGTCATGGGATTTTCCCAACTTGCTGCACCCCTCACAAATCTTACCAAGAAGGGGACATTCAGTTGGACGGACACAGCGTAGAGGGCTTTTGACAGGCTCAAGGAGATGATGAGCAACTATCTAGTTTTAGTGTTGCCAGATTTCACGCAGCCTTTTGTCCTTGAGTGTGATGCATCTGGAGAGGGGATAGGTGCAGTCCTGATGTAGGGAGGCCACCCCATAGCTTTCGAGTGCAGAAAGCTATTGCCGCATGAGAGGTTGTATCCCATATACTACAAGGAAATGCTGGCTATCATGCATGCAATGGCCAAGTTTCGGCAGTACTTGGTGGGGAACAAATTCAGAGTGAGGACTGACCACAACAGCCTTTGGTTCTTTTTAGAATAGAAGAAGTTGCAAGAGAGGCAGCAGAAGTGGGTCAGAAAGATCTAGGCATATGATTTTGACATCGAGTATGTCAAGCGAAAGAACGACGTGGTGGCCGATGCTCTTTGACGCAGACCGACAACGTTGTCTTTGATGAGCTTAGACACGGATTGGAGGCTCAGTGACTGGTGGAGTACTCCAAGGATCGTTTTGCCTGCGAGATATTGGATGGACAGATCACGGATGACAGGTACAGGGTGATGGACGAGGTGATATATTTCAGAGATCAGATCTTCTTGACTGGGAGCTCTCAGGTCAGGGAGAGGTTCTCTTGGAAGGGCCTCAACGAGGACGTACTCCGACATGTCAGGGAGTGCGAAGTGTGTCAGCGGAACAAAGCGGAGATGAACCATCCAACAGGATTACTACAACCACTCCCCAACCCAGAGGGGAAATGGGAGAGCATTTTGATGGATTTCATCAGAGGGTTGCCCACGGTGCAGGGCAAGGATTGTATCTTTGTAGTCGTTGATCGACTGACAAAGTATGCACACTTCTTCGCTATATTAGCGCGGTACACAACAACACAGGTGGTAGAGTTGTTTTTTAGGGATGTTTTCAGGTTGCATGGTCTCCCGAAGACCATTGTTAGTGATTGGGACAACCATTTCACGGGCGACTTTTGGCAGGTTCTCTTTCATATGGTGGGTACAGAGTTGACTTCGAGCGCCAGTTATCACCCTCAGACGGATGGGCAGACAGAGATAATGAACAAGTGGCTAGAAGGCTACTTGAGAAACTATGTCATAGGGCAACAAAAGGCATGGTTATGTTGGTTGCACTTGGGAGAGTACTGGTACAACACCACTTTCCATGTGTCCATTGGTATGTCTTCATTTTACGCTTTATATGCATATCATGCTTTGTCTTTTGTTGACGTTAAGTTTGGTGCTAGCAAGGCCCCTAGGGCCAAGGACTGGATCCAAGAGAGTCAGGATATACTTCGGGTTCTTAAGGACAACTTAGCTACAACATAGAACCAACAAAAGCTGTATGCTAATAGAGGACGGGTTGAGAGGCAGTTTGAGGTAGGGGACTTTGTCTACCTACGACTTCAGCCATATCAGCAATCCACGCTGAAGCAGAAGGGGGCCGAGAATCTCAAGCCCCGCTTCTATCGACCATACAGAGTGATACGCAGGATTGGGGAGGTTGCATATGAGTTGGAGCTACCCACAGGTAACAAGATCCATAACATATTCCATGTATCCTGCCTGAAAAAGGCATTGGCGCAGCAGGTGACTGCAACTGAGGAACTTCCACCAACAGATGATGAGGGGCATCTGGTGTTACAACTAGAAGCCATCATAGACACCAGGGAGAGGCAGCTACGAAGCAGGACGGTCAGGGAATATTTGGTGAGATGGAGGAACTTGCCAGATGAGGATGCCACTTGGGAGAGAGAAGATTTTGCAGCATCCATCATTGCAGTTGCTTGAGGACAAGCAATGTTTTGGCGGGGAGGACTGTAATATTCTTAATTGGCAGCAACTAATTGGTAATATTAATTTTTGGCCAGTTTACTTTTTATAAAGTAAGTTAGTTAATAAAGTGGTTGAGAAGATACTTAGCCTACACGTAGGAAATAAACGTTCCCTAAAGTCACTTGAGCACATTATTATTTGGCAACGTGGGGCCCATGGGTTGAAGTGGTAGTGTGGGCAGCATGGGCCCATGACAGCACGGAGAGAGAGGGATAGAGTGGCCAAGAGGGACAATGCAGTTTTGGTGGGGCCTAAGTGAGAGCAAGGCTCTCCAAGCATAAAGAGGGGAAGAGGCTCCTCATTAATTCATTTGATTATGCATCTATGTTTTGTCTCTTGACATTGAGCACGCTTTTGCTGTTAGGTGAAGTCTACAAGTGTTGTTCAGCACACCGGGTGTCTCGGAGCAGAGATCCCAACCTCAGCCCTGGGGGACTTCGAGTGCCTGCTCGGGTGAGGAGTTATATCCATTGATTTTCAGGTGGGAGCCATAGCATCATCAGCCAGGGATTACGCACTTGCTTGGGTAGTGCAGTCTTGAGGTAAGATCACACAGTTCTTGGAGGAGGTAGTGCCGGAGGTGGAGATTCATCAGGGGATTCAACCGGGGATAGTGAGAAGGGATCAACCCTTAGCTATTCCATCATTTTGGTAGAGGAGGAGGCCAGTATTTGCAGAAATACATTTAGGGCCAACGTATTTCACTGGGATAGTGTTATTCCTCATGGGAGGTGAATTTCCGGGGTCATCCATTCCGGAATCCCTGTCTGGGCTTTTCTGGGTATTAGGAGGAGAGCTCATTCCTAGAGTTTCGTATTTTTCTGAGCAGGGGAACAACGCAAAGATCGATCCTATTCCATTAGTAGCAGCAGTCCGGTAGCAGTAGCATCAACATTTTGGAGATAACGCAGTCACTGATAGAGCAACCATTCTGTGAGCATTTCTGAGAGTATTTCTAGCTTGCCTTGTGCAAGCCAATATGCCATCATTCTGATCACCTTTGTACTTGTATCTTTCAGTTATATAATAAAATGGCTCAACGTTCTCCATATTTTGCATTACGTATCTGATGCCCCTCTATTTGTTGTAGTTTCTTGTTTATGATGCTTATATTGCTGTTTATTTCTACTCAGAATACTACACAGAGCAGCCATTCATTGAGCATTTCTGAGAGTATTTCCAACTTGCCTTGAGCAAGCCTATGGTGCCATCATTCTCATCACCTTTGTACCCATTGTTGTATTTCTGTTTATATAATAAAATGGCTCAACATTTCTCCATATTTGTAGTATTTTTATGATGTCTCTCTATTTGCTGTAGTTACTTGTTTATGTTGCTTTATAATACTGTCTAATATTACAGTGGTATCAGAGCTCATAGACTTGGCTTAGCCTGTGGAGCAGATTAGTCTATGATACCAACAAGAAAACCATATATCACTTACCGAGGAAGGAAGTACAAGGACCAAGACTGGAGGCTTGAGACTACTTTTGGACAGGGGGACTGCGTTCCAGTGGTGGACGCAGAGGAGGAAGAACCAATGGCAGAGGAGAAAGATGAAGGGAGGGAGTTTGGGCAACTCCTCCATACAGTCTGTGCAGGAGCTATCGAGGAGGATCAAAGAGATGGGGAAGAAGTTTACCGTAGACCAGAGACAGCATGAAACCCAAGGGGTTTTCACATTGGAAAAGGGTTCGACACTTCCCACCATTTATAGGAGCAGCTCACAACGTAGCAGGTTGTGTCACTTACTCCCCTCATTCCATGATGCCCACATTTCTGACTACAGGCACAGGGACGAGAGGACCTCAGGAGCCGGAGCCGTGTTGAAAATGCAACAAGATGATGGAGCTTAGTGAAATGAAGTCGCCTTCACTAAGTGGGCCCGCAGGCTATTTTTGGCGCAAAGTCTATTTTTAGACTATGTCTATTTTTAGACATATGGATCATGGTCTATGAGTTGCATGATGCTATTTATGGATGATTGGTCGAGTTGGTAAAAATAGATGGACCTCTATTTTTAGACATTGGGCGGTTTTTATTTTTAGACTGCCGGGCTAAAAATAGAACAGTCAAATATTATTAACCCTTAATAATATTTAGACTATAAACATTATCTTATCCTCTTGGAGCACTTCAGTTTGATGTTTGGATGTGGCACATGCAGCTGACAGAAGGAAATACGCTTTTCCTAAGGGTTAGTTGAGCTATTGCATGGTTGACTTCAGTTAGAACTCATGTGGCAGAGTTTGGTGGAGTTGATGAGACAGTTGGTGGAGTTGTGTTCTGTTTAACTTAGTTGAACTAGTTGTATTTAGTCTAACCGAAAAATACACTAGTGATGAGTGGTGTGAATTAATTATTAATTAATTCACTAATTATTAACTCATAAATCAACTAGAGAACACATCAGTTAACTGCAATGCATGGACAGTTCAGTGGAGACCAGTGTTAGAGGTGGATGAAAGGGTGTGATTGATTATCAGTTGTTACCATTGATTGTGCATGAGATTTGCACACACTTTGATGGAGATTGCCAATGAGGATTGCGCAGTTGGAGCTAGTGGGATTCGAACTTGGATCTCATTCATTACTCACTTGGATTGCGCAGTAGAGGCAGGCAGACTTGTGGAGGAGATTTGAACCCCTGACTTGTTCAAATCTCATATAGTTTGTGTGTAGCTTTTGAGATAGTACTGAGTACTTGTGAGGAGTATTGTGCTATGTATTGTTACATGTTCTCCATCATTATATTATACAGATAGTTGGGGGTTTTCAGCTATTGCTTTCCCCATTACATCCTGTGTTGATATGTGTGTTTGATTATTGTGTTTATGTGCGCATGCGACTGTTTTTATTTCCACATATTGATGATCAATTGTAGAAGAGGTTATGTATTATGCATGAAGCTTAAATAGTGTGTAATCAGGATAATCTTGGAGAATAATCTAGCAAATTATTCAAATTTCTACAAGCCGGTTCATATGGGGGATTATTTTGCAGAGTATTAGTCCTATGGGCGAGAGTTCGGTGAAGCTCTCACTTTCCATGATTTTTGTAAGCTCAAGAAGGATAGCCGACCCCACAATCGGAACAAAGGGGGTATATACACATAGGATGGGGACGTGCAGCATATAGTGGGCAGGTTTTTTTTGCCAACATTTGACGGGTCCTCAAAATGTTCGGCAGAGGCTTAGGTGGAGAAGCTAGACATTTATTTCCAGCTTAATCAGATGGCAGAGGGAGAGGCCATCAGGTGGCAACGATGCACCTTGAGGGAGAGGCCCACAACTGGTGGTTCCACGGGATGGCCACGCTGGATCACTCAGCAGTGACAGCGTATGCAGAGTTTACATGGAGATTGGTGGAGTGGTTTGACCGGAAGGTTCCAGAGGAGCACTTTGTTTAGTTGACCAAGGTTAAGCAAACCGGGAACCCGGAAACCTACATTTTCGAGTTCTTGAGGCTTTCGGTGATGGTGCCTGACTTGTCCTCAGCTAGGAGGATCTACATTTTTATTGACAGGTTGGCATAACCTCTGCGTGGGCTTGTCAAATCCATGAGGCCTGCTACACTTCAGGATGCAGTTGGGAGGACTAGGGATTTGCAGGATGCTCTACTTGGGACCAGAGCTCCTTTCCCCCAGAGACCGACATTTCAGCCGAAAGGGAAGGATATAAGGGTTCCACCTCCGAGCGGGAACCAAGGCCGGGGACCTTTGGACGATGATACCCGGAGACACTTGAGACAGAGGGAGCTATGCTTCACATGCCAGGGGCCATGGGCATCGGGACATCAATGTGCCGCGGGAAAGGCACACTACATAGAGGTCTTCTCCGACAGTGACGAGGAAGAAGATGCATACGAGGAGATAGAGGCAGGAGGCAGCACTGTAGCGTAGAGAGGGGATCATCCACCACCTCCACCTCCAGGAGTAGGAGGGACAACGTTTGCACCTACTGGGGGAGTCCTTGCTTCTTTGCGAGGGGTTCCCAAGTATTTGACACTGCGTGTCCGGGGCACCATTCAGGGACAGTGTGTTTCAGTGCTAGTTGACAGTGGCGCCACCCCTAACTTTATTGATGCACAGTTGGTAGAGCGGAGGGGCATACCGACAGAGAGCTTTGATGGGCTTTCAGAACTGGTACCTGGTGTCAGAACTATGCAGTGTGCTAGATATGTGCTGGCATTGGCAGTGACCATGGGGACTTATACTATGACAAATCATTTCTTTGTGGTGGACATTCCAAACACCAATGTGGTGCTGGGAGTGCAATGGTTGATCACGTTGGAGAAGGTCACCACAAATTGGGAGACTCTGGAGATGGAGTGGACGGACAAGAAGAGTGGCAAGCATGTGATGATCCGAGGCATGCACACTTATCCCTCGCAGACAGTATCAACACACCGGATGGAGGCAGACTTCCGGAAGGGAGATATAGAGTGGGCAGTGGAGCTGCGTATTTCAGAGGCAGGAGCTACAGGACAAGTAGTTCACCCCGATGTTCAATCGATTTTGGACCGATATGCTACGTTTTTTGGGGATATACTTCTAGGATAGGCACCAGATTGGGGGTTTGAGCACACCATCGAGCTTGAGTAGGGTATTCAGGCTGTGATTACTACACCGTATAGGCACCCCAAAGCCTACAGGGAGGAGACTGAGAGAGCCATTCATGAGCTCTTAGCGCTGGGACACATCCGGCCCAGCACTAGCCCATTTGCTTCTTTTGTTGTACTGGTGAAGAAGAGGGATGGCACACTGAGGATGTGCATCGATTATCGGGCTCTCAACAAGAAAACCATGAAGAACCGATACCCCATTCCGCAGATTAATGAGCTAATGGACGAGCTGAGAGGATTGAAGTTCTTCTCGAAGATTGAGCTGAGGTTGGGCTACCATCAGATCCGAGTGAGGGACCAGGATGTCCCCAAGACGACCTTCAGATGTCACTACAACCATTTTGAGTTTTTGGTGATGCCCTTTGGGCTAACCAATGCACCGGCCACCTTCCAGTGTTGTATGAACCACATCTTCCGTGGTCAGTTGAGGAAGTTCGTGCTGGTGTTCTTCGATGATATTCCCATATACAACCAGACATGGGAGGAGCACCTACAACACATTGAGGCTGGTTTACATATTTTGGGGGAGCAACATTTCTATGCTAAGCTCTCCAAATGCGAGTTTGGGCTAACAAAGATGCTCTATTTGGGGCATATCATTGGTGTGGACAGAGGGAGAGTCCACGAGGAGAAGATCCAGGCCATTCAGGAATGGCTGAAACCGAAGAACACGAAGAAGCTCTGGGGGTTTGTAGGCATCTGCACCTACTACCGGAAGTTCATCAAGGTGTTTTCCCAACTTGCTGCGCCCCTCACAGATCTTACCAAAAAGGGGGCATTTAGTTGGACGGACACATCGCAGAGGGCCTTTGACAGGCTCAAGGAGGTGATGAGAAACTGTCCAGTCTTGGTTTTGCTGGATTTCATGTAGCCCTTTGTCTTGGAGTGTGATGCCTCAGGAGAGGGAGTGGGCGCAATTTTGATGCAGGGGGGCCATCGTATAACTTTCGAGAGCAGGAAGCTATTGCTGCATGAGAGGTTGTATCCTATATACGGCAAGGAGATGCTGGCTATTATGCATGCACTGGCCAAGTTCCGGCAGTACTTGGTGGGCAACAGGTTTCAGGTGAGGACTGACCACAACAGCCTCCAGTTTTTTCTAGAGTAGAAGCAGTTGGAGGAGAGGCAACAAAAGTGGGTCAGCAAGATATGACTTAGACATTGAGTATGTCAAAGGGAAGAACAACGTGGTGGCCGATGCTCTATCCCGTAGACCGACAGCGTTGTCTCTGATGAGCATAGACACGGATTGGAGGGCTTAGTTACTGGTGGGGTACTCCAAGGACTGTTTTACCTGTGAGGTACTGTATGTTCAGATCACAAATGATAGGTACAGGGTGATGGATGAGGTGACATACTTCAGGGATACGATCTTCTTGACTGGGAGCTCTCAGCTCAAGGAGAAGATACTGCGTGCCTCCCATGACTCACCATTATCAGGCCATCAGGGGTTCACCAAGACCTGCAGGGCCATCAGGGAGAGGTTCTCTTGGAGAGGCCTCAAGGAAGACGTACTTCGGCATGTTAGGGAGTGCGAAGTGTGTTAGCGAAACAAAGGGGAGATGAGCCACCCAGCAGGACTACTACAACCACTTCCCATCCCGAAGGGGAAATGGGAAAACATTTCGATGGACTTCATCACTGGGTTGCCCACGGTGCAAGGCAAGGATTGCATCTTTGTGGTTGTTGATCGACTGACAAAGTATGCGCACTTCTTCGCTATATCAACACGGTACACAATAGCACA
The DNA here is from genome assembly GCA_034641835.2 of Pinus albicaulis. NCBI lineage: Eukaryota > Viridiplantae > Streptophyta > Pinopsida > Pinales > Pinaceae > Pinus > Pinus albicaulis. The sequence continues at coordinate 1,140,764,564 of CM076577.1, read as the reverse complement.
GGTAGCAGAGCTGTTCTTCAGGGATATTTTCAGATTTCATTGTCTTCCGAAGACCATTATCAGTGACCGGGACAACCGTTTCATGGGCGGCTTTTGGCAGGAGGTCTTTTGTTTGGTGGGTATAGTGTTGACTCCGAGCACCAATTATCACCCTCAAACGGACGGGCAGACATAGATAGTGAACAAGTGGCTGGAAGGCTACTTGCGAAACTATGTCACAGGGCAGCGGAAGGCATGGCTACGTTGGTTGCACTTGGGAGAGTACTGCTACAACACCACTTTTCACATGTCCATCGGTATGTCTCCGTTTTATGCTTTGTATGGATACCATGCTTTGACTTTTGCTGACATGATGTTTGGTGCTAGCAAGGCCCCCAGGGCCAAGGATTGGATCCAAGAGAGTAAGGATATACTCTGGACTCTTAAGGATAACTTAGCTATAACTCAGAACCAGCAGAAGGTGTATGCGCACAAGGGATGGGTTGAGAGACAGTTTGAGGTAGGGGACTTGGTCTACCTACGACTTTAGCCATATCGGCAGTCCATGCTGAAGCAAAAGGGGGCCGAGAAGCTCAAGCCCCACTTCTATGGACCTTACAGGGTGATTCGCAGGAATGGGGAGGTTGCATATGAGTTGGAGCTGCCCACAAGTAGCTAGATCCACAACATTTTCCACGTATCATGCCTGAAAAGGCATTGGGGCAACAGGTGATTGCAATAGAGGAGCTTCCGCCTACAGATGATGAGGAGCATTTGGTGTCGCAGCCAGAAGCCATCATAGACACCAGGGAGAGACAACTACGGAGGATGACAGTTAAAGAGTACTTGGTGAGGTGGAGGAACTTGCTGGATGAGGATGCCACTTGGGAGAGTGAGAAAATTTTGTGGCATCCTTCCTTGCAGTTGCTTGAGCACAAGCAACGTTTTGGCGGGGAGGACTGTAATATTCCCAATTAGCAGCAACTAATTGGAAATATTAATTTTGCCCAGTTTTTCTTTTCTAATGTTAATCAGTTAATAAAAAGAAGTGATGGGACCCCTAACCAACACTTAGGAAATAAAGTCTCCTTAAAGTTACTTAGGCAAATTTCAGATGACAGCTTGGGGCCCATGAGAGCCTAGTGATAGCGTGAAGGAAGAGGCAGCGTGGGCCAATGACAACGCAGTTTAGTGGGGTCCGCGTGAGAGAAAGGCTCTCAAACATATAAGGGAGAGGAGGCTCCTCATTCTCGGATTCTATTATGCATCTTTGATTTCTGTCTTTTGACATTGAGCACGCTTTTGCTGTTGAGCGAAGTTTGCAAGTGCTGTTCAACACACCGGGTGTCTCCGAGCGAAGATCCCAACCTCAGCCTCGGGGGACTTCGAGTGCCCGCTCAGGTGAGGAGATCCATCCATCGTTTTTCAGGAGAGAGCACATAGCACCTTTAGCCAGGATCACAAAGTCTCTCTGAGGGATTACGCAGTTTGTTGTGGAGGCAGTTATGGGAGTGAGGGGATATCAGGGATTTCAGCCCGAGGATAGTGTGAAGGGACTAACCCTTCACAAATCATCATTTTGTAGCAGAAGGAGGCCATCACTTGCAAGTTTATCATTCAGGGCCATTGTACTCACTGGAAGTGCGTTATTTTCCAAGGGAGGTCAAATTCCGGGGTCAGCCATTCTGGGGTTCCTTCCTGGGTTTTTCTGGGTTATTGGAGAAGAGCTCATTTCCAAAGTTTCACAATTTTCTGAGCAGGGGAACAACCCCAAAGAGCCATTCCATTCCAGCAGTAGCAGTAGTCCCGCAGCACCAGCAACAACATCCGGAGATTACGCAATCCTTGACAGAGCAACCATTCATTGAGAATTTCTGAGAGTATTTCCAACTTGCCTTGAGCAAGCCAAGGTGCCATCATTTTGATCACCTTTGTACCCATTGTTATCTTTCAGTTTATATAAGAAAATGGCTCAGCATTCTCCATATTTGCAGTATTTTTATGATGTCTATCTATTTGCTGTAGTTACTTGTTTATGTTGCTTTATATTACTGTCTAATTCCCATTCAGAATATTACAATCGTAGATAGCAACATATGTGGAATGCACAAAATTTGTTATTTAAATACAATTTGTTTTGAATATATTGATGCATATGTTATAATATGTGGAGAATTGTTTATATTACAGATAGCATCGTTACCAAAATGACCACGTGATGACAAAACTCCAAGAACAATTAAGGCTCAATGAGATTCCATGATAGGGTTTTAACCCTGGTTCTATTAGGAGGGGTGGAGGTTTTTCCCTCCGTTTATTCTCCAAAACCTAGAGTCATGGGAGGACTGTGCGAGTCATGCTCCCCTAGACATGCGATGTTGACTGCCGGATGCTTACTGGGTAATCAAGTCGATATAGTCGACGCTGTCACCCTTTGAGGTTTATGAATGGTTAGATCAATATAGTTGACACAATGGCATATTCCAGTAGAGGACGGATAGGATGGGAGTGAAAGAGATTAGCAAGGATAGGATGTTCCTAGAATAGCTTAGGAGCTCGACTTGGGTAGGGCATGACTATTAAGTTTGAAAAACTATAAGTGTTCAAAACACAAATTTTAAAGTCTCTTCACATTAAACGAAAATTTAGTTATGGTACGCAACCCTTACACGATTATACTAATCACTTAAATAATTATTGATATACAATATAAACCCTAACTTTGGGACGAAGTTTTCTGAAGGAGCGGTGTATGAAATGACCAATTTCGAACTAAAAAGAACATAGAAATATTAGCATTTGTGAAGCATGCATATGATAGCTATATATGCATGCATCGCATGTACAACATTTTGACTTATTATGAAATTGCCTAGTAAAAGATAAACAAATTAATTATCGAAAATTCTAAGTGAATACTTAACTTAGTATATTCAGTGAGGTACTTGATGTATGTACCACCACCTTAATATATATAACTATACAAAATGAGAAGGAAAGACAATATATATATATATATATATATATATATATATATAATTCATTGAATATAATACATACTATATAAAATAACAAAGGAGATATATTACCAAATATAGAAAGTAATTATAATATATATTAATATAATCTAAAGAAGAAATTATAAAATACAAACTGAACCAACTAAAAAGAATCCATTATATATACTATGCAATAAAGACAAGCATAATATAAAGTCACGAAGAGTTTAACAATGAATACAAATAAGATATAAATAGTTTGTTAAACAAAGCTTGATTGACCTTTGACCCAAGTGGCAGATACCTGTTCAAAATAAAATTAACGCTTATCACCTTATCCCTTTCTCTGGAGGAACTGTGAACAAGAATCACCGTTTGGAGGCAGGTGGGGAAATTATATATAAGAAAGGCAAGGGAGGAATGTTGAAAAGAAGAGGGGGGTCTGCTAGATGGGAATGAAATGGGGTTCATAGGAGAATTTAATCAGAATTGGAGATTTGAGTAACTGTTCTTGAAGCTTTTGGACACGAAGGCCATAGTACTTCAATTTTGAAGTATTTTGGAGTTGGGTACTGAGATTGTGCCCAGCTTGGCAGGGAGGTTTTGGTCATTTTGGTAATGGCTCCAAATTGGAGCTACAGTAACTCCGGATCGACTTCAAACGCGAAAGCCTGGTATGTATCTGTGTTATTTAATTGATAGAATTTACAACTGTTAGAATTTACAGATTTAGTTTTGGTAAGGTCATCATAATCTCTCCATGGTTCTGGCCTTAACATCAATGTATACAAAACCCCAAGCTTGGGTTTCAAGCCCACAAAGGACTTTTGTGTGCCAACTCCTCCACAATCCTCAAGCCTAGGGTTTGGAGTACCTCCCAAGCTACAAATATCAACATTATCAAGTGTTTGTGTGTATTCTTTTTTTTTTTTCCTCAAAGGAAACTTTACAAGATTTGTGCCTTTTTCATAAATTAACTTTATGGAGGATGGTATTGATTGCCAATGTCTCTTGCAGCTACCAACCCAGAGGTACTCAGCCAGATTGAAACCTTTGACTTCCCCATTGGCAACATACCTTTGGCAGATTTTCCAACCGATTGAGCTAACCGTTTGTGATATTCGTTTTTCTCTTTATCCAACAAATTATACACTAAAATGTGCTGTTGATATGATTCCTATTCCATTAAAATTTTGTTTTCTGATTCCTTCTCAATTGTAGATACTTTGTCTCCTCACGTGAGTTGTGTCTATTATAAAGATCACGCATAAAATATGTATTTTTCATTGATTCAAGCATTATTTAGGGAATATATCTTCAATGCACACATGAAACTGGATATTGGAAGCTTTTGTATTTTGTATAAACATTTTCTAATATCTCTAGAAAGTTTTCTTCTTACACATAGATGCTTTTTTTCAACAGTCACAAACAATGCAAATGATGTACAAGGTTGTTGCAAAGGCCCTTCAAGATTCAGGGTTGTCAAAATCATACCATCCACGAGATTATTTGAATTTTTATTGCCTTGGTAATCGGGAAACAAACAATGAGAATGAACCAATGACTTCTCATACAGAAAGCATTATGCAGGTACTAGTTTCTTACTTAATGTTGTGTAGTTGAACATATCTTGCTAGATATTTGTCCTTGATGTAACATTATCTTCATTCTTTGGAATATTACCTTAGCTTCATTGATGAAGAGACTCATTTCTACTCCTTGAACACTGTTACGCATTTCTAATAAGATTGAGCTTAATAATATAATGGTGAAGGTTGCAAAGGTCATGGCTTTTCTTTGAAGATGCCAAGTCAGGTGCATGTATAATAATTTGAGAAATCCTATTAACTAAATCCACCTTTCTATTTTTTGTTTATGTACAAGGACGACAATGAGATTAGGCGATTCTTACTTCATATTGTTGGGGCTTTGGGTAAAAGACATTGGCTGGCTGAAACTAACTTGTAGCGACAGGTAGCTTATCTTCTTAGGTCTATGTGCAATTCCCTCTTTTGTTGAGTAAAGCCATTACAAAGCTTTGTCACATATATTCATAGGTCAGATCATTTGATTGTTAGGGTGACACTCAACTTGTCTTCTGAACAATGCTCAACGTTTTTTCTCATGTTCAGACTTATTTTTCCCAATCTTCAGTTGAGCCATTATAAATATTTACAAGGAGATTGGTTTTATTGTTGGAAACACTCAATTTTCCCCTCATGTTCTATACTATTTCCTTCATTTGCTTAGTTAAGCCACTACTCAGCCGTTTCATGTCTCCTGCCATTGGTGATTCTTCTAGAAAAGGTGTGCCACAAACTTTGATGCTAGAAACGGTCAACCACAAAAATCACATGCTCATCGCTGAACCGAGATCTCTTACCACTAGGGTCTTTTCTAAATGGCATCTAGTAAAAGTACCAAGGAACCACAAACATTACATTTTCTTATCAGAAACTAGCTGTGATTATTTGCTACTAGCTGAATTTGTGAGCCATATGCTATATTACAGTGATCCAGAACTGGGAATGTCTCTCTTGGGAGGACGTATATGTTTCTCTCCAAGGTTGTGTCTATTAGACATCTTGTAGTCTATTATATTTACTACAAAATTCCTAGTGTTCAATCCCTACTAACTGTTATCTAGGGTACATATACTGGTGGAGTGAGGCATCTCTACCTCAGTGGCATTAATTATCAACTATTATGTGATTGCTAGGAACCAATTTTAGACTATTTAGTTTTGTGAAGCTCCAATCATTTCAGTTCGATGTGGAGAAGTCTTATCTTTAATCTCCTTTGTTTATAAATGGTCCTGTTACCCACCAAAGCTGGGTAACCCATAGGAGAAAATTTGTTTCATCATTTGACAGACAACTAGCCAACAACCCTATGATGGTCCTTAGATACCATTATGCAAGAGTTCTCCACCTATTGCTCCGATTAGTGCTCTCTCTCCTATTGAAGGAAGGTGGGCCATCTATTAGTAGGTACTCCAACCATTTTAGCAATCATGTGCTTTCATTTAATGTTATGAGCATATTAGCCCATGGGGGTAAACTTAGTTGGCGATGGCCATGTTATGAGTAATATGTAAACCATGAGATTCAAAGTCAAATTCGCTATGGGTCGAACCAACAAAAAAAATGTTATGAGCATATTGATATGAATCACGGGGAACACTGGATTATTGGCGGTTGTTGATCATATCTTTGTTCCCACACTTCACTTGGGAGGTTGGCCTTTGACTCAAGTCTAAAGGGACCTCCTCTGAGGCCTTATGGTTTAGGTAGGGCACTACTAGGGAGGCATTGATTGATATAGCATGTCCATGGTAATCCATACTTACCACTTTCCATCTCTCCTGATTATTCATCTTCATTCTTTGGGTTGATAGTCATTGGTTGTTGGTATTGACAACGTATATCCACATCCTTGAGTCAGGGCCGAAAAACTTGACCTCGAAGGTTGATGCTGCTAAAAGAATGTTAAAAGCATATAAGGCCAAAATGGAAAAAAAATATACAATGTAAATATGGTTGGAATTTATTTAGCACATGGAAAAAGGCCTAACATGATTTCTACCCCCCTCATTAGTCATCATCCAGTTCTTCAAACATTCAATGCTTCATCTACAATAAAGGAATTCTTGAATGTTCAAATCTTGATGAGTGATAAATTGCTACATCTGGTATTGAAAAAGCAAAGCAAGCTCGGATTGCTTAGCCCACCTTGACCACAACGTTATGTCTCCTAGGTGACTTTAGGGAGTGTGTTTCATTCTAAGCATAGTTTTAAAAAACGGAATCGGGTTCCGACCAGGCCGAGGGTCAGCTCGGACTCGGACTCCGAATCGGTAATGACTCGGTCGACTCGGTTTCAGTGACTCGGTTTTTGTAAAAAATACATTAAATATTAATTTTTTTGTACAAAAACATAAATTTAAAGATTTTTATTCATGTTTCCAAACACAAAGCATTACAATATAGACAAAAGACAACATATGATCAAAGTAGACTCATGAATATATCCATTATATCAAAATTGCACCCAATGCACTGTCCAAGGACCAATACATGATGATGATATAGAGATCAAAAAAAAAAACATAACTAAGGAGGCTCTAAATGGCCTCTACAACAAAACATGAATAGTCACTAGTAACTACTGCTAGTCATCTGACTGTGACAAGCCAATGTCCTCTTCCTCAAACTCTGAACCAGAGGGGGAACCAGAAATCGCTTGCTCCGCATCCTCCTCTGAATCAACATCCTCAACTGGAACTATACCCTTGCCCTTACCACCTTGAGAATCAGATAGACGAGTTATGCGTCTCCGTCGTGGCTGACTAGAGGAAGTGCCTGCACCTACAACTGGATGGCTTGGGACTGGGTCTGCTACTAGTGGATCTACATTGAGCATAGTATCCTCCATCTCTAAATCGATGTCAATCGGAATCCCCCCATCTATGTCAAACTCTGGTGGACAAGACTCCACTACCCAATCTGATGTTGGATCAATATCCTCCAACACAATGGGATCTGAATCAGGTCTTTTGTTCAGCAATTGGTTTCGTCTTAGTCGAAGGTTGTACTGGACAAACACTAGATCATTTAACCGTTTTTGCTCCAAACGGTTTCTCTTGTGTGTGTGAATCCTCTCAAAGACAGACCAATTGCGCTCACACCCAGAAGCACTGCAAGTTTGACTCAAAATGCAGATTGCAAACCTCTGCAATTCAGGACAGTGGCTACCAAATGCCTCCCACCATTGTGCTGCAAAAAATGAGTTTCAGTTAGCTCAACAATTTATATCCAACTTTGAAATTGAAATTATAAAAAATTATACAAAATAATAAATTATAAAATATAAATTTGAAAATTGAAATTCTTTGTTTACCTGGCTCATCTAATTCCCTTGCAATCCTTGCAAGGTTCTTGCCAAAGGTACCAATGGCTTGGCTGAACACAGAGATCTGATTGTGTATCTTCAGCTGCTCACTCTCTGTGGGGATCATGCGATCAATGCAGTCAATCAATCCATTTCTAACCTCCCCAGTCAAAGCTCTTGTTTCCTGAGCTTTATAATGATACCTTAGGTTCAGAAAATACCCAGCTGCATGTATCGGGCGATGGAGTTGATTGTTCCATCTCTGATCAATGATTTGCCAAATGGGCCCATACTTAGCCACTCTGTCCTTGTATGCTGCCCTTATTTGCTCCTTTGCTTGATCCATAGCCTCATAAATGAAGCCCATAGCCAATCTTTCCCCATCCACCAAGCGCAACACCTTAACCAGTGGCTTAGCAAGTTTCACAATCTCTGCTGCCTTTTTCCAAAATATTTCTTCATTGACTTTCCTTTTCACATCTTTTCCATCCTGTTTGCGAGCCCACTGACATTCATTCCATTCATCACTAGAAAACATCTTTTGCAAGTTTCTATGTTGGGCAAGCATAGATTGCAATGTCAAAAAATGTGTTGCAAATCTAGTGATGGCGGGCCTAATAAGTTCCTTGCCCCCTGTGTATTTCCTCATCAGACTCAGAATCCATGAGTGATTGTAAATATATTTTGTGATGCATTTGCCATGCTCTATAGTGTTCTTGATCCAGCCTATTTTGCCAATATCCTCAAGCATGAGGTCAATGCAATGTGCAGCACATGGGGTCCAAAATATGGTTGGGTGTTTTTCCTCTAACAATTTACCAGCAATAACATAGTTAGAGGCATTGTCTGTGATGATTTGAACAACATTTTCCACCCCCACCTTTTGAACAACCTCATCCAAACGTTGTAACAACAATTGTGCATCTTTCACCCTATCGATGCATCAACTGATCTTAGAAACATGGTTCCCCGTGGGCAAAAGACAAGAAAGTTTAAGATGGTACGGTTCCTCTGATCAGTCCATCCATCTGACATCATGGTACATCCTGTATGTGCCCATGATTTTTTGAACTCTTTCAAATAATCATCAATGTTCGAAATCTCTCTTTGCAAAAAAGATCATCTTAACTCATGCATAGTAGGAGGTTTGAAGCCCTTTCCAGCAGCATATATGGCATCAAAAATAGGTTCATAATATGGTGAACGAGTAGCATTGAAGGGAATATCCGCATCATACCACCATCTAGCAATGTACTCACAAGCAACATCTCTCAATTCTTTTTTCCAATGAGCATCTAAAGTGGGCTGCACAGTTGGAGGACTAGGACCATATGCAGTTGCACTATCAGAGGGAGATGAGGGCACAAAAAAACTTTTGATAGTACCCTTATTTCTCATTGCACCCTTACCCTTTTCAAAAATATACTCCATAGAGGGAGGAACATAGCGAAAGGGTTTTTTTGGTGCATCAGTGGAAGGGATAGATGAAGAACCCTCATAATCAAATGATCCAAAACTTGAGTTGGTGGCCATCATATGTTGGAGATTCCTATTCCTCCCAATTTCAGCCTGTATTTCTTTTTTCCTATTTTTCTCTTGCTCAAACTTCTCAAAGGCCGACTGTAGGAAGAGAGACAGAGTGTTTTTTGCAGGTGATGCGCTCTCGCAAAATCATGTAGAACCACCGCAAAGGGTCTCTTGGAGTAAGTCTGTGAGAGTTAGAGGCCGGGTAAAATGCTGAGGCAGGAGGGCCAAAATCCAGCTTTAGATCAGCCAGATGAACTGCAGAGAAGGGTGACACAGTTCCTCAAGCTTGCCCATGCAGGCTTACGCAGATCCAACGTAGGCAATCACCCAGGGGCAGTGAGAGCTTCACCAACGTTGTTTTGATCAACCGAAGACTTGCTGAGTGAGGTATATCTCACAGTTATTTTGCTATCTAGATTTCTCTAAAGGGTTTGTCAGATGTTGGCACCCTAGTTGTATTCAAGATTCTGCTACTTAATAATACAAACCCTCAGATCTGCTGCACCGGTTTTCTCGAGTTGGGCTTTTCCAGGGACTTAGTCCAAAAACAACTGTGTCACATATGGATGTTTTTCATTGCATTTGTTCAGATTGTTTCAGCACTTAGATCTATTTCCGCAGCATTACTTGTGTAGACTGCTTCAGAAATTACTTTGATATTTCACAGTAATGAAATAATTATGTAATATAATAGAAGAAGTAATTAAGATTTGTTGTAGTAGGAATCCAGATCTAGGATTTTTCACAATAGAGGTGTAGAGGGTCCCTAAAAATGTCTATTCAACCAACTTATGTTGGAGGTAAAATTTTAGTGATTTCTTAGGGCATGTAAGTAAATTAATGAAAATTAACTTTCAAACTTTGAGTGTACTTGCATGTCATGAAGTAGAATGCTATTTTATGGAGAAAATTTGCCCAAATACCTATTGCATGTAAGATGTAATTAAAGGTGACGCATAAATGGTTTTGGAACAAAATTCATGACAAATTAGATTCAAGTTAGAAGTGCATGGATGCAAAAGTTTGAAATTGCTATGAAAGTAAAAAGACTAGAAATCTGTAGCAAATTAGTATTAGGTGCATGCAAAATGAGTGTAATGCATGATTGTGTTAATTTCCCAATTAAATGGTGTGTATGCAAGTGAAAAATATCAAAGATAAAACCACAAAGTCTCTCCAAAAAGGTGGAGAGATAGGGATATCAATGGGTAAAACCAACGCTCCCAAAACCAAGAATTTTATTAGTTATTACAATAAAGAGAAAACTATGAAGTTTTTTCTAAAATCCAAGGAAATTCTTCACAATGTTGGTTGGAGCCATAGATTTTTCCTTGGTGAAAATTTTTGCAATTTGAGGCCCACAAAAGTCCAACAAAATGCAGATTTTTCGAGGAAGAAGAAGCAAGGCAAAACCTCTGTGAGTTACATGGCCAAGAGAGAGAAATAGAGACCACAACTGAATTCGGCCTCCCTTAAGAGGAACTCGGCTTCGTCCAATAAATGTCCTCTAATGCTCATGGCTAAGGGAAGAAAATAATCTAGAAGTTGGAGCCCGAAGGTCTTGCATGCAAACTTGTAAGTAATTTTCTGAAAATGAAACCTGCAAGCAACTGCAAGACAACAAGTTAGAGAAACTCTACAACCATAAATGTTAGCTCAAGAAATCACAAAGTAATATTACAAAAATAATCTACAAAAGGCTAGGCCAAAGAGTATGAGCGAGCTCTATTCTTTGGCTAGCCATAGCTTGGCTCTTTGAAATAGCCAGATATTAAAGAAATGAAGAGCAATACTTGAAAAGTAAATTATTTTAAGTTTGATTTTTTTTTGGCAAGAAATAAGAGCTTTGAGAAACTTAAAAAAACCTCTGCAAAACAAAGTAAAATATAGATTAAACTTTGGAAATCAACACATGCGGGTTCTCCTTCAATATTTTCAAGAATGGGTTGGTTCCTCTGAGAACTTCCCCTCGTGCTTGAAAAGATTGACCAAAGACAGATCTTTCTATACAATCTCACCACAACATATTAAATCCACATGAAATTAAATAAAAGCAATGGAAAGAACTCCTATAGATATATTTGATATCAAATAGAATATTTCTTATCCTAAAGCGATCAAGTAACTCTTATGCTGGTATGAGATAGCTGCATACTAACATAACTTGACACAAGCATGAAGGAAACAATAGCATGAGGAAATAAATAGAAGCATAAAAACAAGTCAAGAATTTACCATATATGCAAGGAGAAGAACACCATCACAAGTTACACCAAAGACTTTTGTATTATATTGCAAGTACGTGTACAATCCAATAGCGCATCCTCAAGTCGAATAACTTGTATTACATGATACAATATGAGAACCCATGGCTCCATTATATAGAAAGTTGGGAGAAAATCCCAAGGACGAATGCATGTGAGAAGTGAACTTGGAGCAAATCCCAAGAAAAAATAAGCCAAGTTCCATGTGGAGAAACCTGAGACACCCAAAGAAAAATCAAATTTCTTTTGTGCACATCAAGGGAACTCGAATTCCCCATATGATCTAGTGAGCTCATCCACAAGCCAAACAAAGTCCTGTGCTACACCAAGTCCACCACTACAAACTCGAACCAGCTGAAACCGTCCCTGTAGATGACCCCAGTGATCTTCTACGTAGGTCTCTGAGAACTGCGTGTTTCCTCTGAGTGACTGCACAGTCTAAGCTCAAGGAATGGCGTAAATCCTTCGAGTGAAGTGTCGAGTGTTGTTGCACCCCAAATAGCTCGTGAGAAGAGGTCCACACTTGGTCTTCAGTCAACTGATCCTGTAGAATATTACTTTTATGATCAACTACCTTTAATAAATTCGATTTTCCTTGTGTGTAACTACTGCTTTATCTCTTGGAAATTCAATTTTGAATAAATAAATGATGAATTAATGATGCAGTGTGCTTAGTCATCCTCCACATGTCTGTTGACTCAACTCTTTGACTTAGAATAATTTCTAAGTCATTTCCATGTAATTTTGTCACATGGAATAATTTATTTTTCTCTATTTTATTTAATTTTAGCTTAATTAAATGCCACAATTTCCACTAAACTTAGGAAATGTGGGTTTTGATGGTCCAAAACTCATTATTAACCCCTCAAAGTGTGTTATAGTAGAAAGTTGAGGGTGAGAGGTGTAATTTTGATTACTCATATCCCATACAACTTCTCTTAGACAACACTTCTTACAATCCAATTACGCAATTTTCGACTTGCGGGAAATCTAAAAAATTAAAAAATCACTATCTATACCTAACCAAATTCCACGAAATTTTTTGTGTGATCTATTATGGTAATATACATTGACTTTAGACACTACGACTCACCTTAGGCCCCACCATCAAGCCGTACTCCGGCTTTGGGGTAAAATTGGAGGAAAGAACTCAATTAATTGTTAAGTCCTAGTAGGAAGATGATAATTAACCGAGTAAAAAAAAACCTCCTAGAGTAATACTCACTTGTTGGAAAGGTCCCAAGATACCTAGGCTTGTTATAGACTCAATACTGACTCAAATTCATCATTACTAGCATCATTTATTACAATTCCTCGTAGAGCGTGGAATCTAGGTACAAGAGAAAGATGATGAGAATTAGAAGTTGAGTTCAAAAAATTTGTTGAACTGATGATATCTAATGGTACAAATGTATTCTGGTTCATCCTTGGGCATGGAGTCTTCTCATTATCCTTGGTGCCACTCTAGTGGTCAACAGTGATCAAACCCTCGCATCAGTAATTTGTCTTATTATTAGTAGCAGATCTATTGTAGATTGACAGATCTCTTGTCATCAGTGACAGATCTGATTATCAGTGGAAAATATCTTATCATCAGCGACATATTTGATTATTAGTGGCAGATATCTTATCATCATCGACAGATCTGATTATCAGTGGCAAATCTCTTATCATGAACGACAGATCTGATTATCAATGGCAGATCTCTTATCATTAGTGGCAGATCTGATTATCGTGGCATATCTCTTATCATCAACGACAAATTTGATTATCAGTGGCATATCTCTTATCATCAGCAGAAGATTTGATTATCATTGGCAAATATCTTATCATCAGCGACATATTTGATTATCTGTGGTAAATCTCTTATCATCAATGACATAACTGATTATCAGTGGAAAATATCTTATCATCATTGGCAGATCTGATTATCAATGACAAATCTCTTATCATCATTGGCATATCTCCCTTGTATCAGTTTTTGCAGATTTCATATTACAAGTCTCATCCTCTCGCACCTGGAGGATATTTACTTATTATTTGTGGCCAGATCATCTTATTGTGAAGGCATCTTGTCTTGGATTTCTAGCACGCATTTGGAGACTTGTCTATCTCATTCGTGAAAGCTAATCTTCTTCTCGCACTTGTAATCTTTGCTGAAGCATTGAAGGTTCTGTTATTCTACATGTGTGATCAGATCTCACACTTCAGAAGATATGTCCTAAAGGGGTAATGTTGTTGTCATTGAGAAAAGGGGTTTGTATTCTGCTTATTTATCTCTGTTGAATATTTGATGAAGATCTAATGGAAGAATATTCTTAAAGGGTTTTCCCCCATAGTGGGGTTTTTCCCTAGCCTTGGACCAAATCTGTTGTCTTATTGTTCATTGATTGTCTTCTATATGGTTATTGGTTACTGTCTTCACTTAAAGGTTGAATATGTAAGATTATTAATCTCAAAATTGCAAACTTTAACATTGTATCAGAGTTGTGGTGAAGATAAGCTCAAGAACAATAAGCTTAAGGTAATTGTATGTTGAAAGACCTTATTTGCTGCTCAAAATACAACAATAGATCAATTCAAATGGCTACATCCTTCTTCAATGAAAATGAGAAATTGACAGGGGCTTCAAATTATGCTACTTGGAAACTCAGACTGGACACCAACTTGGATGGAGAAGATGTTCTAGAGTATGTCCACAGAGGTGTATGCCAACCTCCTGAAAATGCCCCTGCTACCGCTAAAGCAAGATACAAGAAAGGTGAGATCAAAGGTCGCAAAATTAGCATTGATTCTTTGAAAGGCCATCTTCTTACTTGTATCTCCAAACTAAAGACATATAAGGAAATGTATGACAAGATTGTTGGCATGTTTGAAGTACAAAATCTGAATCATGTCCTTGACCTGAAGAAACAACTCAAAGATATCAAATTGGATAAGGGAGAAACTATTTAGTCTTATTTTATAAGGATTACTGAACTCAAGGACCAAATGTTGTCTGTGGGCACGCCCCTCTCTGATAGGGAATTGGTACACAACCCTTGATGGACTTCCTGCAGATTGGGAAGTATTCATTACTACTATCAACAATAACAATGTTTTGCCAAATTTTAATGAATTGATCAGAAGATGCAAGCAGGAGGAATCAAGGATGATTTCAAGGGGCAGAATTCGGAGACATGAAGAAGAAGAACCATCTTCCTTCGCTGCACAAGCAAAGAAGAAGAAAGGAAAGGGAAGATCTTCTAAGCCAAAGTCCAAACGCAAGTTTTTCAAGAAGAGCATAAGGAATATTTAATGCTTTAACTGTCACAAGCATTGGCACTATGCTCTAGATTGTCCAGAAAGAAGATCCTCTTATAATCAAAGGAGTAGAAACAACTACAATAATTAGTCTCTTGATCAGAAAAGGAGGAATTACGGAGGAACAAGATATGAAGGAAGAAGCAATGCTCTCAATGATCTTGATCAAGAGCCTCATCCTCTAAAGAGATACTAAAATACATGGTGTGAAAATAATGTTGCTGCTTCTCAATCCGAGTACTTTTTGATTTCAGCTTTGTCTAGTTCTTTTCCTCAAGATTCTTTAGATAGCTGGTTAGTGGATAGTGGTGCTAAGTCTCCATGTGCTAATGTCTCCATGTTTGTCAAGGGCAAGGATGGAGACTTAGCTCATTGTCACCACAACTAAAACTCCCTGCTCTTTACAGATTTTCATCGATGGGAGGAGACCTGGTAATGAGGAAGTCACTTATAAAGGATGGATCGACAAATAGATGTGAAGTGACCTTAGAGACCCTTTTCCTAGGATATGATTAAGAATGGAGCTTGCTTGCTTTGTAAGCAAGGTACAAGACTTTCAAGGGAAAGGAGATGAGGATTTAAGGGTTAGGCTAGAGGAATATGACTTGAAAAGGAATTTTCCAATCCCTAAAATCCTTATAGAACTTGGATTCTCAAGTTGTCCTTGATGAATTGTCTTTGATAAGAAATGGGACCACACAGGGCCAGTGGACCCAACCAAGGTTCAGGGAATGAAATCTAACAACCGATGATATTCTTAACCTGAACAAGGCAAGGGGAAAGGATCAAACAAGAATTTTCACGTAACGATGTCAAATTGATTCTATGAGGTATTAGCCTTGGGAACATTAAGGAAAAATTTGATCTTAGACCTAGGGCTTGAGGAATCTCGCAATCCCATTGTCGGAATCTCTTCAAATTTGGAGGAGACCTTGAGGACACATCAGCGCAATAGACCCTAGGAGATCGAAATTTTTCTAGGGCTAGTTTCCCAAGAAATTTTCCCTAGGTGACCCAATGTGGTAGACCTAGAAGAGAGAGGAAAAAGGTGAAAAATATGGTTTAAATGACCACCCTTTGATGGATCAGTGCCTAATTACTATTGGGGATATAGAGTCTAGGAGAATTGTGAAGATGGACTTCGTTTCTTGTTCAAGGAGGCTTTCAAAGTCAACTTCGTCCAATGTTAAGGGCAAGAGAAGAAAAGTGACCTTGAAAGCATTTATACTTCTTTGCAAATGGAAGAGGCTTATTAAGATATTTGATCTCTAGGACAATTCATTCATCAAACATGCCCAATACATAGAGACAAGCTAAATAGAAACATAATTCCACATTGATGCCGTAAATGCATGCAACAATTAATGCTAAAATAGCAAAAATCTCATAACCAATGTATGCAACAAAATGAAAGAAAATAACGTTAAAATTACACTTACATGTAAGAGAATATATCCAACCAACATAACATTTGCAATATAAGAAGCTCCAAGAGTAGAAGAACCCAATCCATACATCAAAATTCATCCATTATCTAGAAATATCCACCAAGGAAAAAGTGTGAAGTTCTCTAATGAGAGAATGATCCAAATCCAAGTGATGATACAAAATGAATTCATCCAACTCCTTTTTATACACTCATTAGGAGTTCGAATTACCTAATGGGCCTACATTGGCCCCTAAAATAAAGCAATGTGAAAATTAACTAACTTTTGGTGACAAGCCCACCAAACTAGCTCACAAATAAAATAATAAGCCTCTCAAGAGGTCAAATAATAATCTATGCATGTCGTAGGGCCCTCCAAGAGGCCATATGAGGTCCATAAGTGCCATAATGATGAATAGGATCCTCGAAAGTGATGGACAAGGGGGTGGCCCCTTGTTCTCCAAACAATAAACTTGTGGTGTTCCTAGTAGGTGTGGGGGCACACCAATGACCTCATGGCTCTCCAAATGAGTCGAAGATTCCTGTAGACCATCTGTAAGGGCTCAGATGATGGAATAAATGATGCCATGTCAACGTACAAGTCCTGGGACACATGCCAACTGTGTGGTGCACCTGTGGGGCCAACTGAGCATAGTGTCCAGATACATCTTCCTCGTTCAAAAGGTGGATCTCGAGCAATCTCTGAGCATCTCTGGGGATCCATGGAATTATGTCTATTGTGGAGGCCCATGGCTCTCTACACATGCCTTATATGTGTCGATGTAGCCCTTTGGAGGGTTAGGACCCCGTATAGGGAGACCAAACCCAAAATGGACACCATTTGCAATCTTGCATAAGATCCAATGCATCCCCTAGCCTTCCAACACAACAAGTCATTAGAGTAATCGGGTAAAGAGCTTACAAACCATGGACAACAAGTGGACACTTCTTAGTGGCATGCCCTTCCTTAGTGGGATTCGGCATGTGCTAATGTCTCCAAGCTCCAAATGGGGTTAGCCCAGTACCTTATTAGGTGGTTTCTAGCTTTAGAGGGGATAGTATGTCCAATGGTGTTGGCATGTGATAAAGAGGTGAAATGGAATAGGGAATGAGAGGGGTAATCCTGGGCCACATATTGTGGCACAAGGGTAGGTAGAAAAAGGGAAGCCCATACCTAGGTATATAAGGTGTAGGAGGGAGCAATCATGGTACATGAGGTGCCCTGGCCTTGATTTTTCCACCCTTCTTTATATGCATTTTGCCTCTTATGATTTTTCTTTGGTTAACTGCTCGGGGCTCAAAGGATAAGAGAATGATGTATAAGATATAGCAGTGGATACCCCATTTTTGGTGGGGTGGTTCATTGCCTTCCAGGGGTTGGGACAATCATGGGTTCCTGACTGATAAAGGAGGCTCATCTAGGGCCTATGGAATCAAGGTGATGGCCATGGGTATGGGGTAGAGCTCATGCATTAGCTTTTGCCCACATGCTAAATATGTTTGTCCCGACCGTCTTTTGCCCACGTGCTAAATATGTTTGCCCCGACCATCTTTTGCATTTTGTGGTGATTTCCTGTTGAATGTGGCCATTTATGCATTTACTTTTCTTTTCAGCTACTTCAACCTCTTGGGCATCGTTCCAAGTCTGACCCAAGGTGGGGGCAAGGGAATTGGGAAGCTAACCCTATGTGGACCCAGGTGGGAGATACGATGAATGGGGCTATAGTGAGTGGTAGGGGAGTGATATATGTGGATAAGGGAGCGAGACCACACAACCAAAGTTGGGGTTTCCCAAGTAGTACCACCCTGAAACCAAATGGTTAGTAAAGGAGTTCCCGCGGGACTAAAATCCAAGGGTAACATCCAAAGGAGGTCAAGGGGACAAAAGCTCAAACTAATCCCACTCTTTCCGCCGAATCCCCTCATTGATCCCTGCCCAGAAGTGTCCTTGATAAGTAAACCCAATATTTCAATTACCAAATGACATGACATAACTTTGGGTTCAGGAGGCCCACCTTCAAACATACGATCAATATAGATGGGTGAGGGACCACATGGCTGGCTCAGGTGGTGGAGAAATGGCACAACGAGCTAGTTGATGGCTGCTGGTTGCCGACTGAGGAACATCATGGAGAAAAAAATTCTCCTAAATTTTTTAAAGGGGCTAGAATACATGAGATCTCCAAGACCCAGAAATTATTTGGAGAAATTCCACCCGGAGGGCATTATATTAAAATAATTAATTATTTTTAATGATTCCTAAGTTAAAACTTAGGGAATTAAAATAATTAAATGGAATTAATAGAAATATGGGTGACAAACTTCTAAGAGACGAGGATCAAGTCTGTTTTAATCTTAGCTGTTGATTAGAGATTTGATTATGACCATTGATATCTCAATAGGAAAACTATAAATGAAGACTTGAGGGTCATTTGGAAATACACTGAGTAAATACACAGTAACCCAAGGGAAATCGGTTCTCCAGAAGCAAGAGTTTGATTTCAGAGGGAGAGTTGCAGGGTGAAGGAAGAGGACGGTATCAACATCAGTCAGAGACATAGGAGGAGGGATGCAGTGCAGCAGAGGGACAACACCGAGAGGAAGTGTAGTAGAGGACACAGTCCTCACGTAGTCCTTACGCAAAATAGGGCATAGAGGTGACGCAATGGAGGCTGGAGGGTCTCTTGGGTGTCAGAATTGCTCTTGTGATTGCAGGGAAATTATCTCAGGTTTTTTTTTCACAAATGTTTGTCCATGATTCTACAAATCATTACTTGTAAAGAGATTGTTGTTGAAGAGTAATAAATAAACCCTCATCTGTTGGACCGGTTTTCTCGCATTGGGTTTTTCTGGGGACTATTGTCCAAAAACAATTGTGTTGATGTGATTCATTCTTGTGCTTGCATTTCACTGTTCTTTTCTCTGTGCAATTATGTGACAACTGCAGTAGAATTTATTTTGATGTTTTCTGAAGGGTTTTGTAAAACTTATTGTGGAAAAAAAGGAGAAATAAATCAGTTATTGTAGTAGAATTTCAAGTTAGAAATTTTCGCAGTTGAGGTGCAACTTCGATCCATTATCTAGCTTCAATGATGTTGATTCCAGACCTTTAACAACATAGATTTTGTTGTCACCCAATTCCACTGCATGAGATGGTGGCTCCTTTGATAATGTATGGAGTTGTTTACTTTCTCCCGTCATGTGTCTCGATGCTCCACTATTAATGATCCATGCATTGTCATCATTAAGAGAACCTGTAAGGGCAACCAAGAGTCCTTGACTTTTGACCTTGTTGAATAAGTAATAAATGACCTTCTTGATCCAACTTCCAGCAGCGTTGATACCCATTGTTATGTAGTCCATCAAAGAGGAGAATCCATGCCAACAAAGTGATCTTCAATTTTCTAGCACCTTAGCTTCCGATACCATTTTGAGAAAATCAAAGTAGTATTAGGCTGATTGATCTTGATAATTTGTGAATGTGTTGGCTTTTTACTTTGTTATGTTCTTATCTTTCATCAAGCAATTACCATATTATGTGTGTATGAAGCAATGTTTAAAAACGGAATCTACGCCTACTGTGTCGAGGTAATGACTCTGGTGAATGACTCGGTCGACCAGGTTTCAATGACTCGGTCATGACTCGGTTTTTGTAAAAAATACATTAAATATTAATTTTTTTGTACAAAAACATAAATTTAAAGATTTTTATTCATGTTTCCAAACACAAAGCTAGAAGAAGTTCATTTCATGGTTGACGTTATCTTTACAATTTGTTGATGACGAATGTTATTTGTTGAAACTTGAAGGTTGATGTTATGGTTGATCATTTGATGACAATGTTATAAGTTCTAACTACTAGATGAATGATGTTAGATTTGCACCAAATGATCAATGCTTTAGTGATCTTCATTCATCTAATAGTGAAATTTTATTTTTCATGTTTTCTGCAACTAATTTGGCACCTGTTTTTTTTGGTGAAATATATATGCATTGAAATATATTAAAATGAATTTATATAAAAAATACTACTGGAACGGTCCACTCCTGGAAGCTTTTGAAAATTGTTGCCTCCCACTTCCAGGTTCCACCTCTCTTTCCTATGACAATTTAGAATGGATCTGGCGAAATTTTCAACAACAATGGCAACAAGCGGTTGAGCTAATCCCTTCAGCTTAACTTTTTACATGAACTTATGTCTATGTTGTATAATCTAATTTTATGGATTTTTCATGAAACATAAATTCCTTGATTTTTCTTTTGAAATTTTGAATATTAATGTGTTTTCTAATATGATGAGTTACTGTTGAGTTTTGCTGGGTGGTCAAGTTTCTCTAGTTAATGTTTTTCTGAGTCGTTTCGGAGTCTGATTAATGTGGCTTGCCTTAAAATTTGCATAGCCATGGACAATTACTACCAAGTATTACGACATGTTAAAACTTAAGAAAGGTCCATACTTGTAATCATCACCATTGTGTTGGATGTTGGCAATCGTTCTATGTATTTGATGTACAACCTGTTTTAGGAATGTTTTTATTTATTTCTAGTCTCTTGTATACCATTTTATCTTTTTCATGAGATAAAATACTTAAACTGTGTTGATTTAACTCTTTAAAACAATCATGGAGGACAACCTTAGAAGTCCCACAAGAAAGTTCCTTCAGGAAAACTTATATATTCCTTGTAATACTTTGATAATTTAAATTAATTGATAATTTACCAATTACTGCTAGAAGAAGTTCTTGAGTTACACAAGTTTGATCATTTAAGGTGCTGTTCACAGAGTACATTTCATACAGACTTCTAAGCAGAGGACTGAACCCTTTTTTTCGCTGACTGTCTGTCTTAGTTTTCCTTCTATTATACTGGAATATTTTGGAGTCATGTTGGAAGTTTATTTTATTTTATCCATTCTGAGATACTCTTCAGACGCCTCAAATTTTGAAGGACTCCGAAATTTAGCACATAAGTTTATAAGCTTTCGAAACACCGGCCCGCTGTTATGACCAGGCCTAGTTGAATCGGGCTCGGCCTGGTCGGCCGGTTTATTACCGAGCCGGCCGAGCCATTACAAAAACCGGCCGGCTCGGTAATAAACCCACAAATTTGTTTTTTGACCGTGGCTGACCCCCCGCCGCCCTATCGGCTCTACGACTGTACTGCCCGTTTCTACAAAATAAGTAAAACAAGAGTATGAAGATCACAAAACAAGAGACACAAGATGTAGGCAATATGCCAGGGCAAAACCCCCCTCAAGGGGAAAGCCCAACTAAGATAATGCTTCCTTTCAATAGTATTCTTTGAGACTTTTCACCCTAGACATATACTAGACCTTCTCTCCACCCCAAGTCAGCCTCCCAGATCTTCGACCCCTTTCTGGAGACTTCGACTAGCAGCAGCAGATACTTCGACTAGGCAGCAGCAGCAACAAAACTTGGAAAACTTCGATCTCTCAATCTAGAGCACAAAACAAAGAGAGAGAGGCACCAAAATTTCGATTTTCTTCTTCTCCTTAGACTCCATCAAACTCACACTTCTTTCGACTTCGTGACAACAAACTTCAAACTTCTCTAGCTACTCTTGAGATATCGAACTAGCTTGAGAGTGAGTGCTACAAACGACTTCAACTTCTTTCCTTTTATAGGCTCGAGGTGAGGTCGAATAGGTGTCTCTTAGGCCGACATGATCCCCTTTAGGCCGACTTGGTGTGGAGGTTACATAATTCATATTTAACTTAATTCTTAACCAATTTACATGATTCAAAAGCCCAAGGAGGGTCTCTTTGAATGTGCAACGACTCTATAAACTCAATATTAATCCTAGGAGTCCACAATGGGGACTTTGACTATTATAATGATGACCCAAGCATGAAACCCATGCTTTAATAAGTCATTGTTACAATAATAAAATTCTTTTTTTAATTCTTTTGTCAAGTACATTTCATAATGTCTTCAATACTTTAAATGAAGACCAAACCTAGTTACAATTTCCAACACTTCTTGCTTTACATCATATTCTTGATTAGAGGTAATGGTCAATGCTCCTTTTGAGTGAAGATCTTGAAGTTTGTCCCACATACCTTTTGCTGATGAACATTTTTCCACTTTGGCCATTATAAGATCTGGTAGCCCACTCAAGATCGCCTTCATCGCTCTTGCATTATATTCCTTGGATTCTTCTTCCATTGTGCTTTCAGTAATCATTGATTCCCAAACTTCAAACCTTGAGCCATTAAGAAACACTTCATTCTTGCCTTCCTTTCAAAGTTTCCATTGAACAATGAAGCTTTCCCAATTTTATTATCTTCAGTTTTGACGGTTGAAGAAGAGACATCTTTAGAAGGATTTGAGGCTTTCTTCCTTAGCTTTTCCATTTGTGTTCTAAAGAGCTACCTTCAAGCTATTAGGCTTATGAGTGAAGGTATTGGTTCTAATACTAATTGTTGGAAACACTGAGAGGGGGGTGAATCAGTATTTCTTTTCAATTGTTATTTTTACCAGTTAGATACGTTATAATTAGAACACAAAATGAACAATAAGAATAAATACTTTTATTAATAAGGAATAACGAGGCCTTCAATCCTCTTCTTTACAATAAATCAAGTACTATAGTGTACAACTCCAACCCTAGATGAAGACACCAATCTCCAATCCAATAGGCTCCAACCTGTACTTTTCCAAGTACCAACTTGGACT
The DNA here is from genome assembly GCA_034641835.2 of Pinus albicaulis. Taxonomy (NCBI): domain Eukaryota; kingdom Viridiplantae; phylum Streptophyta; class Pinopsida; order Pinales; family Pinaceae; genus Pinus; species Pinus albicaulis. Next base: position 1,140,741,478 of record CM076577.1, on the reverse strand, counting down.
TCACGAGGCTCAAACCTCTAGGGCTCCAACCCTTTCTTCCCAGGGCACCAACCTTGTCTCTATGAGGCCCCAACCCGGTCTTCTCGAGGACTCCTATCTTCTAGGGCTCCAACCCACAACTTCAATTCGTGAAGATAAGCTTAATGATTCTTCACGACTCCCAATATGTTCTGCAACGAGCCGTGACAATATCCTCACCTTCAACACTGCCCTCAAACGATCTCTTAGGCACTCAACTCATCAATGACAACTTTGACTTCTCAGAAGGTGTCACCACTGCTCTTTATTGTGAAAATTTCACACTTGAAATCCTACTACAATATGTGATATTATTTCTCCTACCTATTATTCATAAATAAGTTATTTATAGAAATATCTTCAATAGATATTGAACTAAATTCAATTGCAGTCTTCACCATACAATCACTGAGCAAAAGAACAAGGAAATACTAGCAAAAATGGCACAGAGATTTTTGGACAATTGTCCTTTGAAAATACCAATGTGGGAAAACTAATGCTGTAGATGAGGGTTTCTATTATTCTTCAGCAATAATCTTCTTATACAATATACAATCAACCGTAATAAAGAGAATTTTCTATTGTAACATTGGAGAAATTTCTCTCACAATTTTCTGATGAGAAATGACCCCAGAAGGACCCTCCTTGGCCACTTGCGTCACCATTGCACTGGCTCTGCGTGGGTACTGCACAGAACTACGTCACCTCTGCACTGTGCCCTTCTTGCCTCTGCACTGTCTCTTCCTATCACTGTGTCACCTGCTCCTGCACCCCAGATTGATGCTAAACCCTCTCTATCTCTCCTCCACCTGCAACTCTCCCTCTAGATCGATTTTCTCTTACCGAACTTCAGCCATTGAGAAAATCGATTTACTTGTGAAACTGAGTATCTGCACTGGTTTGTCTTCCAAATAACTCTCAAGCTTTCTTAAGTAATCTTCTCGTTGACATTCAATGACCCATATTAGAAGCTATTCAATGGTTGAGATCATTTTGACTTGATCCTTGTCTTCTACTAGAAGTTACACCCATAGTTTAGATTAATACCCATTAATTATTTTAATTTCCTAAGTTTAGACTTAGGGTCACATTAAAAATAATTAATTTATCAAATAAAACTGTCTCTGGATGGAATTTCCCAAAACGATTTCTGGGTTATCTGGAATACATGTGACTAAGCCTCTCCCCAAAATTTGAGACTTAGAGAACATCAGATGCTACCACAAATCAACACTCCCTCTTAGCGAGGTGTGCTCTAGCAATACGCCCTGCTGCATATTGCTCTGACTCTGAAGCATTTCACTCTGCGCTGCTGATGTCTGACAAGCTGTCCACCAACCACTGTGCTGCTGCTGCAACTGTACTGCTACCCGTGACATTGCTACTGCCACTGCTACATCCGTACTACAACTCCCTCTCAAGTGCTACATCATCTGTTTCTGCTATTAACACTGATTTTCAACCATCCCCATCTTTTCCCTGAAGTGAACAAACTTTGTTCTCCCTATGGCCTTGGTGAGAATGTCTGGTACCTGATCTCCTATGGGAACGAACTGCAACTGCACTGCCCCCCGTTGAACACAGTCTCTGATAAAATGACACCTGATGTCGATGTGCTTCAAACGATCATGAAAACATGATTCTCAGAGAGCTTAATGCAACTTTGATTATCACATAGAATGTTGGTCGTCTCCATCTTCCTTCTAAATAAGTTCACTGGCAGTCTTCTAAGCCATATGGTTCCACAAGAAGTTGTGCTAGTTGCCATATATTCAGCTTTAGCTGAGCTCAGTGCTACGGACTTCTGTTTCCTACTGCACCAGGAGGTCATTCCTAATCCAATATTGAAACAATACCCTAAGGTACTTTTTCGATCTACTGAACTTCCTGCCCAATCTGCATCTGTGAATCCACTCAATCTGATATCATCACCTTGAATGTATTTTAATCCATAATTGACTATTCCTCGCACATATCGGAGAACGTGCTTAACAGTTGCCCAGTGTGTAATATTCCAAATTAGCATTCAATCAATTGGAATATTAATTTTGATTAATTTTGCCTTTTTCTAATCTTTAGCAGAAATAAAGTGGGTAAGGGTGTCCACAAATAAACTATGCAGCTAATTTACTTTCCTAAAGTCACTAGAGGCAAATATTAAGGTTGAAGTGGGGTCCATGTGGCCACCCACTGGAATGAGGCAGCATCCTAGTGGCAGTGTGGGAGAGGCAGCACAGTGGGTAGCGCAAACATAGGCCAGAGGAGGGCTAGTGCAATCCATGTGGGCCCAAGGAAACATTGGAGGCTCAACCTGGACAAAAGAGGGTGAGAGCAACCCATTCCTCATTCATTCATCACCGATTTTTTGTCTGATTGATTGTAGCACGCTTGAGCTGTTTAGCTGAGTCTGCAAGTGTTGTTTAGCACAAAGATTTCTGAGCGGATATCTCAATCTCTATCTCAGGGGACTTCGAGTGCTGGCTCAGGAGAGGAGTTCCATCTGGTTTCGGGAGGATTTTTGCAATGAAACATTCCAGGCATACACAATCACTTTAGGACAACACAGAGCCCACACTCACTGTGTGGGGAGTACGCATTCCAGTTGAAGAGAGGTGTTGGGAAGTAGGGAGGAATAGTAGATTTCCGCTGGAGGATTGGAGGGGAGGTTAGCCACCTCCTACCAGGGATTTGGAGCAAGATTTCAGAGGCACCTTCCAGCATTTCAGGCAGAGAACCGATTCGCCCAGCAGAGCAGCATGACAAGCCCAAAGGGGCCATTTTTCGGGGTTGGGATTTATGGAAACCCTTCGTAAGTTTTTGTGGGTCTTGTGACTAGAGCCTGAGGTTTTAATCCCAAAATTTTCTGAGCATAGGAGCAAGCCCAACTCGCAAATCATTTCCAGCCAGTAGTAGCAGTTCCAGCTCTAACAGTGTAGAGAAGGAGCCACGCAGAGCAACAAATCAACTGTGTTTCTGTCCGGGTTTGAGCAGTATCTCAGCCTGTCTTGTGTAGGCCCAGGTGCCATCTTTTCGAGCACCTTATTGTACTCTTTCCCACAAAAAATTTATAAAATGGCTCAGATGTTTTTTGCTTCATTCCTGGTGTTTTAATATTATTTTTTGTTTTGCTGTAGTTTTTAGTCTTGTGTGCTTTGTATTGTTGTTTGTTCCCAATTTGGGATATTACAGTGGTATCATAGTTCATATACTTGGCTGAACCTGTGGAGCACGCGGTCTATGACACCGAAGGATAGGCAGAACGTCACTTACCGGAGACAGAGGTATAGGAGCAGGGAAAGGAGGCTCGAGATTACACTAGACTAGGTAGACAATGTTCCGGTGGAAGAAGAGAGAGGAAAGGCACCCATGGCAAAGGAAAGAGATGAGGGAAAGGAGTTTGCTCAGCTCCTTCTAAAGTGAGTACAAGAGCTCACCAAGAGAATAGAGGAGATGGGGCAGAAGATTGGCGGGGATGACAAGAGGAAGGGAGTTCTGGTGGAATTTCATATCAGAGAAAGATTCGACATTTCCCATTACCCACTCGAGCCTAACACTAGGTAGCAAGTGGTGCCACGCACTCCACCACGTTCCACCATGCCCACATTCCTAGCTTCGGGAACAAGAGTAGGAGGGCCACAAGAGCGAGAGGTGGCTCACTATGGAGAGTATTAGTCATATTGGCCAGATTTTGGAGGTGCCCTCACCTTCATTGAGTTTTGTCAGCTGAAAAGCAACAACAGTCCCAGAGGCCAGACTAGAGGAGTAGGGTACATGTGGGGCAATGACTTGTGGCGTACTGTGGGTAGACATTTCCTGCCAACTTTCGATGGGTCATCAAAGTGTTCAGCCAAATCTTGGGTGGAGAAGCTGGACATTTATTTCCAACTTAATCAGATGGCAGAGGTGGAGGCCATCAAGGTGGCTGCACTGCATCTAGAGGGGGAAGCCCATGAGTGGTGGTTCCATGGTCTGACGACACTGGGTCACTCAGGACTGACATCGTATGATGATTTCACCCGAAGAGTGCTAGAGACGTTTGATCGGAAGGATCCGGAGGAGCATTTTGCTAAGCTAACCAAGCTCAAGCAGACAAGGAACTTGAAGACATACATTTCTGAGTTCTTGAGACCCTCAGTGATGGTTCCAAACTTGTCCATGCCTAGGAGGATTTACATGTTCATTGACGGTCTAGTAGAGCCTTTGCATGGGCTAGTGGGGTCTACTCAGCCCACTACACTACACGACGCAGTAGGTACTAGGGTGAACCAGAGATTGGCAGGATGCTTTGTCGAGAACGAGGGCTCCCATGCCCAATAGACCATGGTTCCAGCAAAAAGGGATGGATGTGAGATCCCCACCCCCGAGATGGAACCAGGGCCAAGGGCCTTTGGATGATGATACTCGGAGGGATTTGAGACAGAGGAAGCTCTGCTTCACCTATTAGGAGCCATGGGCACCGAGTCACAGATGTGCTGGAGGGAAGGCACATTACATTGAGGTCTTCTCTGACAGTGAGGGATAAGAGGAGACATATTTTGAGATGGGAGGAGACGCTGACACCAGAGCACCAGGAGAGGATCCTTCACCACCACCTCCTCCAGTAGCAGGGGGATTAACGTTTGCACCTACCATAGGGGTCCTTGCATCTTTGCGGGGAGTTCCCAAGTACCTAACATTGAGGGTCCGGGGGACAGTTCAGGGGCAGCGTGTCTCAGTGCTGGTGGACTGTGGGGCTACACACAACTTCATTGATGCCCAGTTGGTGTCGAGGAGAGGCATACAGACATAGAGCTATGATGGGTTTTCTGTGCTGGTTTCAGGGGCTAGGACCATGCAGTGCATGCGTTATGTCCTGGCATTGTCAGTGACCATGGGGACATACACATTGACAGATCACTTCTTTGTGGTCGATATTCTGGACACCAACTTAGTGTTGGGAGTCTAGTGGCTCATCACCCTTGGGAAGGTCATCACTGATTGGCAAACACTAGAGATGTAGTTTGTGGACAAGAAGAGTGGGAAGCAGGTGATGCTCATGGGCATGAACACATGCCCTCCTGAGACAGTTTCTACACATAGGTTAGAGGCATATTTCCGGAAGGGAGACATAGAGTGGGTCGTGGAGTTGAGGATTTCGGATGCAGGTGTCTCAGGCCAGCTTACGCACCTAGATGTGCAGATTCTCCTAGACCGTTACTCTACAGTTTTTGGGGACATTCCACTGGGGCATCCATTAGACCGGGGGTTTGAGCACACTATTGAGCTGGAGTCCAGCATTCAGGCCGTGATTACCACCCCCTACAAGAATCCAAGGCCTATAGGGAGGAGATTGAGAGAGCTATCCATGAGCTCTTAGCATTGGGGCGCATCAGGCCCAGCACGAGTCCATTCGCTTCTTGAGTGGTTTTGGTGAAGAAAAAGGATGGCACACTATAGATGTGCATAGACTACAAGGCCTTGAACAAGAAGACCATGAAGAACCACTACCGTATTCCCAGGATCGATGAGTTGATGGACAACTGAGGGGAGCGAAGTTCTTCTCCAAGATTGATCTGAGGTCGGGGTACCACCAGATCAGGGTGAGGGACAAGGATGTCCACAAGAATGCGTTTCGCTGTCATTATGGCCATTTCAAGTTCTTGGTGATGCCCTTTAGGTTGACCAATGCTCCGGCTACTTTCCAGTATCGCATAAACCACATCTTCCGTGGTTAGTTGAGGAAGTTTGTGCTGGTTTTCTTTGATGATATCCTCATATACAACTGCACATGAGAGGAGCATTTGCAGCACATAGAGACGGTGTTGCGTATCTTGGAGGAGCAGCATTTCTATGCCAAGCTATCCAAATGCGAGTTCGGTTTGACGGAGATGCTCTACTTAGGGCATATCATTGGGATGGACGGAGTGAGAGTCCACGAGGAGAAGATTAGGGCCATCAGAGATTGGTCGGAGCCGAAGAATGTGACGGAGCTTCGGGGGTTTGTGGGTATTTGTACCTACTACTGGAAGTTCGTCAAAGGATTTTCACAGCTTGCAGCACCCCTCACAGACCTCACCAAAAAGGGGGCTTTTAGTTGGACTGAGACTGCGCAGAGGGATTTTGACAGGCTCAAGGAGGTGATGAGCAGTTGTCTGGTACTAGCCCTGCCAGACTTCATGCAGCTCTTTATGCTGGAGTGTGATTCTTCGGGGGAAGGAGTAGGTGCAGTACTGATGCAGGGAGGGCACCCCATCGCTTTCGAGAGTCGGAAGCTATTACCACATGAGAGACTCTACCCCATTTACGACAAGGAGATGTTAGCCATCATGCACGCGTTGGCTAAGTTTCGGCAATATCTAGTGGGGATAGGTTCCGGGTAAGAACAGATCACACCAGCCTCAGGTTTTTCTTGGAGCAGAAGCAGCTACAGGAGAGGTAGCAGAATTGGATCAGCAAGATCCAGGCATATGACTTTGATATTGAGTATGTCAAGGGGAAGAACAACGTAGTAGTAGATGTGTTGTCCCAAAGGCTAACGTCTCTATCCTTGATAAGTATTGACGCAGATCAGAGGGTTCAACTACTGGTGGAGTATTCCAAAGACCAATTTGCATGCGAGGTATTGGATGGGCATGTGACAGATGACCGGTACAGGGTGATGGATGAGGTTATTTATTACCGAGACCGAATCTTTTTGACGGCCAACTCCTGGTTACGTGAGAAGATTTTGCATGCAGTGTATGATTATACACTTTCAAGGCACTAGGGGTTCACCAAGACCTACAGGACCATTAGAGAGAGGTTCTCTTGGAAGGGCCTCAAGGAGGACTTACTCCGGCATGTCAGGGAGTGCGTAATCTGCCAGAAGAACAAGGGGGAGCTAAACCACCCGACGAGATTGTTGCAGTCGCTTCCCATTCTGGAGGGAAAATGGGAAAGCATATCTATGGACTTCATCACAAGGTTGTGTATGGTGTAGGGCAAGGATTGCATCTTCGTGGTGGTTGGCCGGTTGGCGAAGTATGCCCACTTCTTTGCCATTTCAGCTCAGTACACTGCTTCACAAGTGGCTGAGTTGTTTTTCAAGGACATTTTCCGATTCCATGGTCTCCCCAAGACCATAGTCAGTGACAAGGACAGATGGTTCATGGGAGGGTTCTGGCAGAAGCTGCTCCATTTGGTGGGTGTAGAGCTAACTCTCAGCACTAGCTGCCACCCACAGACAGATGGATAGACCGAGATAGTTAGCAAGTGGCTGGAGGGCTACTTGAGGAACTATGTCACAGGGCAACAAAAGGCTTGGTTGCATTGGCTTCTTTTGGGGGAATACTGCTACAACACGACGTTCCACATGTCTATCGGTATGTCTCGATTTTATGCTTTGTATGGTTATAATGCATTGACTTTTGTTGATGTGATGTTTGGAGCTAGCAAGGCCCCCAGGGCCAAAGACTGGATCCAAGAGAGCCAAGACATTCTCAGGGCTCTCAAGGACAACTTGGCAACAACCCAAAACCAGCAAAATATGTATGCATATAGGGGTCGTGTGGAGATAGAGTTTGAGGTGGATGACTTAGTATACCTTCGACTTCAACCATATAGGTAGTCCACACTGAAGCAGAAGGGAGCTGAGAATCTCAAGCCACGCTTCTATGGGCCATACAAGGTGATCCGACGGGTTTGAAAGGTGGCATATGAGCTGGAGTTGCTGCAGGGGATCCAGATTCATAACATTTTCCATGTCTTATGCCTGAAGAAGGCTCTGGGGCAGCATGTGACAACAACTACAGAGCTCCATCCTACCGATGATGAAGGGCATTTGGTGCTATAGCCAGAGGCCATCTTAGATACCAGGGAGAGGCACCTGAGGAGCAGGGTGGTGAAGGAGTATCTGATCAGGTGGAGGAACCTTCCAGATGAGGATGCCACTTGGGAGGGGGAGAAGATCCTGTAGCATCCATCTTTGCAGTTGCTTGAGGACAAGCAACATTTTGGCAAGGAGGACTGTAATATTCCAAATTAGTAGTTAGCTAATTGGAATATTGATTTTGATTAATTTTTTCGTTTTCTAATGTTTAACAGAAATAAAGTGGGTAAGGGGCCCCACAAATAAACTATGCAGCTAATTTACTTTCCTAAATTCAATAGAGGCAAATATTGAGGTTGAAGTGGGGTCCATGTGGCCACCCACTCGAATTAGGCAGCGTCCTAGTGTGTTGAGAATTAGGTAGGGCTAGGTTTAAGTCAAATTCTCTTACTTGATAATTACTTGTGAGCTTACTTCTTTTACTTATGTCTTATCTTCTTAACTTATTATTTTTTTCATCAAGACAATTACCAAAAACACAAGAGACATAGATTTAGGCTCTTCAAGCCAGGGCCAAAACCTCTCCCTCTTGGAGAGGAAAACCCGTAAGGAATTATTCTTATAGATCTTCAAATGACAAGTACCATGACCAAGACTTATACCCTTGACCTATGAATGCCTCCAAGACCTTGCCAATGCTTCTTTGCCTTCCTCCAACGCTGATCCTTCTTTTCTGCACTGACCTACATCGTTCTGCACTTGAACTAGAGAGCTTGGTCTCTAATTGTATTCTTCATTCTTTATTGATTCTAGAACATCTTGACTTGCCTTATAAACTTGTTGTACTTATGTTACCTTCTTGTTGCACCTGTGAACAGTATTATGCATCTCCTTAGCATCCAAAACAGAGATAAAATCCAAGACAATTATCTGAGACTGCCTCCTTTTCTTCACTGTGAGACAGTGACCCAAAACAGTGTCTTCCTTTCTTCGCTATAATATATACTTCACAATTTGTCCAATTAACTTCGTACTTCTCTGTAGCCTTGAACTCATATTATATAGCAGATTCACCCTTGCTTGCTTCACTGTTCCATCTCTTAATTCGACACTTTATCTCTCTCCTTACCTTCGCATTAAATCAGAGAACTATTCCTCAATTCACTGCAAACTTGTCGCTGAGATTGTGTCCGAAAATCTCAAAGGAGTCGAGATCTATCCCTGTTCTGGTTTGTGCAACACAGTAGGCTATTTATAGTGGTTAGGCCCTATAATAAGTTGACTTGACCATGAAGAGATGTGACGGTTCATGAGCCGACTTTGCTAGCTGTTTATAGGCCGATGTGTAGAGGAGTTCTTCCAGCGTATTGTAGGTTGTCTTGAAGAGTATTTACACCATTCTTGAGCCATGTCTTCAAGGCTTATATGACAAGGTCTTGAGGCATACTTCTTTGACTTCTCTCTTCATATACATGACTCATAATTAGTACATTTATGACAAGATGAAAAATCCCTAAAAGACATCAAGAAGAAGTCTTTTGACCTATAATAAAAACCTTGCTCATGAAACCCATGGATCAAGCATAACAAAAAATACATTTTATTATCTTTGTCTTCTTCCTTACATAAATACATAATTACATAGTCAATATGAAGACCGAACCTAGTTACACTTTCCAACACTTGCTTTTAACTATGGAGGTATTAATAACGGTACATGGTCACTTTCAATTTGAAGAATCTCATAAGAAGAATCGGATTGGTAATCACATCTGTATAGCATCATATCAACTAGCATTGTCCTAGTGCAAGGTCTTGACTAACAACCCCATCTCTCCACAAGACAATGGGCTACAATGCTGGCGAGACACATGACTTATAGACACCATAGTCATTGTCTCTCCAAGGAACATACTCCACCCAGGTGTTCCCAGAGTATGACCTTCTTGGACTATTCTTCTCTTGGGTAGCCAGCCCTCAAAGAATACCGATCCTCGACTACTCTTATATTGAATGCCCTATCACTTTCTCAAAGAGTATCGAATGTTAGATGATTACCTAATCCTCCATTCTGTCTTCCCAAGTGAAGACCAGAATGATGTGTGTATCCATTTTCTGCACATGGCCTTCACTAAGACTTACAACTGATAGTCCTAGTCTAGTGCATGACACATGTATTAGAGAATCATATACGTCACTCCCTCTTAACTCAGGAAGGACATACTTCAAGTTTTTTTTCCAAGGAAAAAACTTATCACCAGGCTCCCTCTCAACCACGGACCTATAGCAGCAATGGTGAGACACCCAACTGCTCATGAAGAATTCCTCCCCTCGATGTCATGGATTTTGATATTGAGGAATCTTCAACCTTTGGCTCCATGGGGCATAGATCATCATCACTTTTATCCTTGAGTCATCTTCACTATCAAAAAGTGATTAATCAGACTTATTTATCTGGTCCACCTTTATGCTATGCTTATTTTCTTCGAACCATCTCCCAAGGATCTACATCCTTTCACATCATTGGCAGCCTTGCATAAACTCATCCAGATAAATATATACATATGAACTTTTAAATCAAAAGTTACCTCAATGATGATCTTTCACCATGACATCTTCCTATAGGCATCGACATCCTATTATTTAGATTGATACATCTCCTAATGATATGTCCTGTCAAGGGTCTTCTTCTTTATCAAACTTCTATCAGAGTCTACATATCCTTCCAGGAGATCTCCTAGTCACATCTTCTTAGCTTCCGGATGATAACTGTCTCTTGACATAGTTGCACTTCATGATCTCTTCCTTTCTTTCTCCACACATCTTCATTCCCAGGAACTTCCAATTTCCAGTTCCTTGTTTGTATACAACCACCTTATATTCCATATGAGGACATATTATGTTGATTTCATATGATAATGACAACTTGTGTAATGGAAGAGATCCTCCTTTCTTTGATCATACTTCTAAAGATAGAAGTTCATTATCTACAACCATATGACATGACTTCACAACATCCATTGTCAGCATATAAATATATATACCTCATACCTTTTTCCTTTGAGTCATCCTGTAGCAATTTTACTAGAATGAAGAGCTTCATTCCATTGACCTGCTTCATCAATATGTCATCACATCCTATTCCCAGAATTCTGTAGAATAGGATTCTCGATGAAACCTTTCTACTTTCTTTCTAACCAGTGAGTCCATAGAGAAATCCATTAGAAAATGTCAGCACCTGTTTCCACTTTGATTATTGAATGATGACCCTTGATTTTTGATGACTGCCTTCCATCAATATTGCTTATCAGTGAGATTTTCCAGGCACTGTTTTATCAAGAACTCCTCCCATGCTTCTATCATGATACTATTAATATACTTGCTTCCTATCATACTATTTTACAACCAACAAAAATCACTTAAAGAGAAAGATGATCTCAATCATAATAGAGATCTCTCACTTCTTTCTTAGATTTCTTTATATCAGGTTCTTCCCTTATATTTATGACATGGGCTTCTTCCTTTTTCCTCTTGTCCTTTCCAGATTTAGGACAATCTCTTTTATAATGCCCAAGTTCATTACATCTAAAGCATCGTACTTTGTCCATATTTCTTCTTTTATTCTAAGGACCAGATTTTCCGAATCTTCTTTTCTTCCTGGATATGGCTGCAAAGGCTTGATTCCCTTCATTTGATCCTGTATCATCTTTGGCTTTTAATCTTGTTTCCTCTATTTTACACAGAGACCATAAATCGTGGAATGGTGTTGCTTCTTTCTTCCCGTATAAGCTTGAAGTGAAGTTTCCCATTCTTTCGGTACAACATTTAACACCACGGTAGTCATCTCAGTATCAGACATTACTTCTCCCAATTCTTGTAGTTGGTCTCTTATTTCAGAAATCCTCATAAAGTATGAAGTGATTCCTTCTTCTCTTGACAATTTCATTTTGTATAGTTCTTGCCTTAGAGAGATTGCTTCTCCTGCAGTACTCATATAGAATAGCTCCCACCAGTTTCTCATATATTTCTTTTGCAGACTTCAGTTTTGATACATAGGGTATGAGTGAGTCCTTAATGGATTCTATGAGAATCCTCTGGGCTCTGATCTCTCCTTTCATGTACTTGGCATGAGCTAGAGCATCTTCTTTTGAGGGTTGAATTGTAGATCCTTCAATGTGTTCCATAACCTCATCTTCGATTGATGACCCAACCAATTTGTTGCTCTCTTTGCAATAAGTCATTTTGATAGATTTAGATGAGGTCATAGATACTTACTTGAATAGGGTTACTTCCTTCTTCTAGCAACTTCCTTGATGATGATGAAGATGAAGGTGACCTTGGATCCTTGATGATAAAGGATGTTTTCAGAATGATGATGTCTTCAAAGGTGTTGAATATTGTTGGATAGTGCTTGATGATGTGTCTTCCAACAATGCTCTCAATGTCATAAATCTTTGATGGAAAAGATTATCTCCTTGATGAGTGGATCCTTTGAATGAGATTGAAGGTCTTCTTGAAATGGCTTGAGAATCTTCCTTGCAAACTAATTTGACTTTTCAACACAAACTTTGACTTTGACTTTGATTCTTGCTTCTTTGAATGTCTCCTTGTCAAGTATCCCTTGTCTTCAGCACCTTAGCTCTGATTCCATGTTGAGAATTAGGTAGGGCTAGGTTTAATTCAAATTCTCTTACTTGAAAATTACTTGTGAGCTTACTTCTTTTACTTATGTCTTCTTTTCTTAACTTATTATGTATTTCATCAAGTCAATTACCAAAAACACAAGAGACACAGATTTAGGCTCTTCAAGCTAGGCCCAAAGCCTCTCCCTCTTGGAGAGGAAAACCTGTAAGGATTTCTTCTTATAGATCTTCAAATGACAAGTACCATGACCAAGACTCAGACCCTTGACCTATGAACGCCTCCAAGACCTTGTCACTACTTCTTTGTCTGCCTCCAACGATGATCCTTCTTTTCTGCACTGACCAACACCGTTCTGCACCTGAACTAGAGAACTTGGTCCCTAACTGTATTCTTCATTCTTTCTTGATTCTAGAACATCTTGACTTGCCTTATAAACTTGTTGTACTTATGTTACCTTCTTGCTCCACCTGTGAACAGTATTATGCATCTCCTTAGTATTCAAAACAGAGATAAAATCCAAGACAATTATTCGAGACCGCCTCCTTTTCTTCACTGTGAGAGTGACCTGAAACAATGTCTTCCTTTCTTCGTTGTAATGTATACTTCACAATATGTCCAATTAACTTTGTACTTCTCTGCAGCCTTGAACTCGTATTATATAACAGATTCACCCTTGTTTGCTTCGATGTTCCATCTCTTAATTCTGCACTTTATCTCTCTCCTTACCTTCACATTAAATCAGAGAACTGTTCCTCAATCCACCGCAAACTTGTCACTGAGATTGTGTCCGAAAATCTCAGAGGAGTCGAGATCTGTTCTTGTTTTGTTCTGTGCAACATAGTAGGCTATTTATATTGGTCAGACTCTACAATAAGCTGACTTGACCATGATGCAGGCATAGCCTGCAATACCCAGAATCTTTAACACACGCATATAAACATGCATCTCAGCTTTTCACCCAAATCAAAATTTTCAATCGCTGGCAAATTTGTTTCAACTCTCAATGCGGAAGCTGTCTTTTAATTTAATTCAAACTATTGTTAAATCCTATTCCAAAAGAATTCATTCATGTTTAAGACTTCCAATTATATATGCACCTTTGAAGACTTCATCATCCAATTCAACATTCAACACTCTCATACACCATTACAATTACATTCACTTATGCTGGATTCAATCAAAAGTCAACAAACAAATGTGCCCTTGGTTTTTTTTAACAACACACCCAATTTCCACAGCCTTCCATAAATCAATGATATCATCATTATCATGGAACTCCGTCTATACATAAATTCTTAATTGAGAAACTAACCCAATGCACTACAATTTCTCATGTTTACAAAGTTCATTGACAATTTTAATAATACTGTGCGGGCTCAGAGTTGCAAATCTGTATGTGTGCCTTTCACCAAACTCATAACCGCACTATCCATAGAAGATTTCGATAGCAATTTGAATTCAAATTTCATACCTGTATAACTACGCCCTTGATCAGGAGTAGACCCCATTCCACAGCGCAATTTCGCCTCTTTTCTTCACTGTAGATTCACAAAACAAAATCGATTCATGCAATAATCTTCGGACCTTGCTTTCAGATGCTGGAATTTACCAGCAATCGAACCATTCAATTCCACTGCGCTCTGTAACTGAACAAATTGACTGGGCTTTAAAACCCTTGACTCCATTTCAAAGTTTGATCATCATGCTATCCATGTTTCTCTGCAATTAGATTTGTTCACTCTGTCTGGCAATCTCTGCGTCTTATCACACATTGAACGGTAGTTTTCCAACGCAGAACAGTGTGGCCGGACTCTACGCTGCCTTTGACAAACTACTTCACTGGTTTATAATCTCCATCCTCAGCGTTTTCACTCCACGCTTTTCTGCGCCTTGTTTAAAACTTCCAACAAGCTGCAAACTCCGATCCAGCTTCATAACGCTTCCCTTTAACATTAACCACACAATTTCATTGTCAAATCAACTCTTGACTTATCAATTGGATTTGAAAACGCTGTTCTAGTGTTGGGAGGTAAAATCGATCCAAATCGGATCTGAGATTCATTGAATTAAATCAAATAGCGCGCCTCATGCCCATCAACAAACCGATTCACTATTTCTAGTCTTAACGAACTCTATTTGATTGTAGTTTTATTAGCGGATTTCACAAAGAACAAGGTTCGATTTCAATATGCAGCTTCAGCACTTTGACTGATGTAAAACACATGGTAACAACTACAGAATTTAAAACCCTGCTCATCGCAGAGATATTCATAAAATCGACCTTTGACCAATTTGAAATTCATTGTAATGGATATTCAATTCAACATATAAAACAATCTTCCACCTTATCATATTACTGTTTATGCTCAATCATCCATGCGCCACCCATTATTATTCCACAGGAATAAATGCACTAATTAACCAGCAACTACCAGCAAATTCACTCTTAATACAGTAATTGACCCATACATGAATTGATCAAATTAAGGCGCATAACTCAAAATCACACTTTCATAAAAATGAACATACTTACAAACTTTTCTTCTTGGCCAAATATTCAACGTTCTTGGCCCTTACAAATTGCCAGAGGCTTACAGCCTTGGCTGTTCAAGTCTGCTCTCAATCACTCTTACACTCCAACTATTCAAGTCTATCTTTTGCCTTTGAGGCCTTCTAATTTATACAAATTAAAAATGCACTAAATTGAGTTCTATCCCTTTAAAATCTCAACAAATCCCTAAATCTCTCAACATCCCTAAAAGGTAGATTTTTATCCCTAAAACTTAGAAACTAATTCCAACTTAGGCTCCATCATTATTTCTAAATTATCTTGAAACTAATTTCTCTCATGTTTCCAGTTGTTTGGAAACATTTACAAATTCTCACAAATAATTAATTAAAATATAATTAATCACTCAAAATAATATTAATATTTACATGAAATTTAATATTTCTTCAAAACATGAAACCCCCTAGCTTAAATAAAATACAAGGTGTTTTTCGGAGCTAATGCTCCTGCATCAGACCATGAAGAGACGTGACAGTTCATGAGCCGACTTTGCTAGCTATTTATAGGCTGACTTTAGAGGAGTTTTTCCAGCGTATTGTAGGTTGTCTTGAAGAGTATTTACACCATTCTTGAGCCATGTCTTCAAGGCTTATATGACAAGGTCTTAAGGCATACTTCTTTGACTTCTCTCTTCAGATACATGACCTATTATTTGTACATTTATGACAAGATGACAAATCCCTAAAAGACATCAAGAAGAAGTCTTTTGACCTATAATAAAAACCTTGTTCATGAAACCCATGAAGCAAGCATAACAAAAAGTACATTTTATTATATTTGTCTTCTTCATTACATAAATACATAATTACATAGTCAATATGAAGACCGAACCTAGTTACACTTTCCAACATAGTGGTAGCGTGGGAGAGGCAGCACAGAGATAGGCCGTAGGAGGGGCAGCGCAGTCAATGTGGGCCCAAGGGAACGTTGGAGGCTCAGCTTGGACAAAAGAGGTTGAGAGTAACTCATTCCTCATTCATTTATCATCGATTTTCTGCCTGATTGATTGTAGCACACTTGAGTTGTTTAGTCAAGTCTGCAAGTGTTGTTTAGCATAGAGATTTCCGAGCGAAGATCTCAACCTCTACCTTGGAGGACTTCAAGTGCCTGCTCAGGAGAGGAGTTCCATCTGGTTTCGGGAGGAATTTTGTAGTGAAACATTCTAGGAATACTCAGTCCCTTCAGGACAACGCAGAGGCCACACTGACTGTGTGGCGAGTACGCAATCCAGTTGAAGAGAAGTGTTGGGAAGTAGGGAGGAAGAGCAGATTTCCGTCGGAGGATTGGAGGGGAGGTTAGCCACCTCCTACCAGGGATTTGGAGTAGGATTTCAGAGGCACCTTCCAACATTTCAGCAAGAGAACTGATTCACCCAGCAAAGCAGCGTGCCAAGCCCAAAGAGGCCATTTTCCAGGGTCGGGATTTCTGGAAACCCTTCGTGGATTTTTGTGGGTCTTGTGAGTAGAGCCTGGGGTTTTGATCCCAAAATTTTATGAGCATAGGAGCAGGTACAACTCGCAGATCATTTCCATCCAGTAGCAACAGTTTCAAACTTGGCAATGTAAAGGAGCCACGCAGAGCAGCAAATCAACAGTGTTTTTGTCCAGGTTTGAGCAGTATCTCATCTTGTCTTGTGCATGCCCAGGTGCCATCTTTCCGAGCACCTTATTGTACTCTTTCCCACAGGAAAATGAATAAAATGGCTCAGATGTTTTTGGCATCATTCCTTGTGTTTTTATAGCATTTTCTGTTTTGTTGTAGTTTTTAGGCTTGTGTGCTTTGTATTGTTGTTTGTTCCCAATTTGGGATATTACACAGTGTGCCCTCTTTGGTTCTACCATGAACTGACTGAGGGAATTGACAGCATCGCAAATGTTTGGCTTGGTGTTGAAAAAATACATGAGAGATCTTATGAGCTGTCTGTATAAGGTGAGATCCACTTCTTTATCTTCAAATGCATCAATTTTCTTCCAATTGGTAATCATTGGAGTAGCCATGGGTCTACAATCTTGCATTTTGAATTTCTTTAGAATTTCTGCAGCATATCTCCCTTGCCCAAGGAAGATTTCTCTTTTCTGCTGCCAAACTTTCAATCCTTAAAAGTAGTGCATCAACCCCAAATCCTGCATGTCGAATTCTTTTGCCAAATTCTTCTTGCAGTCCTTGATGAGCCTAGATGATCCTGTCATAAACAAATCATCTACATACAAAACCAAAATCAGAGGCTCATTCTCTACTGTGAGATAGTAGAGATTGGGATCAGTGTCACTCTTGACAAATCCCATCTGCTACAAGTAACCATCAATTCGACCATACCATACTCTAGATGCTTGTTTTAGCCCATACAAGGATTTCATCAGCCTGCATACATGGGTTTTCTTCTCACATGTTTCGAAGCATTCTGGTTGTTCGATGTAAATCTCTTCTTCTATCACCCTGTTCAAGAATGCAGTCTTGATGTCCATCTAGTGAATCTCCCATCCCTTCTACGCTGCAAGGGATATAATGGATCTGATAGAGGTATATTTGGCTATAGGGGCAAAGGTTTCTTCGTAGTCTATCCCTTCCTTTTGAGCATATCCCTTAGCCACGAACTTGACCTTGTACTTCTCTACATTGCCATCTGCAGCATATTTGATCTCCTAGAACATACAACTATTTTTTCCTGTGGTCTGGATACGACTTCCCAAACATCATTAGTCATGATAGATTTGTACACCTCTACCATGGCATCCACCCAAACTTGATGTTGTTCGGCCTCTTGAAAGTTATAGGGTTCTACAACCTGTACAACCAATACTTAGTATTTGTCAGGCTGTCTACACTTCCTTTTCCCAGTTATAGGAGCCCCAACAAATTCCTATGCGTCCCTCAGCGTCTGTCAAACTTCCTTGTTAATTTTTCCACTAGTGGTCGGTGGCTCAATTAGTTCTTCCTCTACCTATCCCATTTGTTGTGAGGTACCTGGATTTTCTTCTCCTGAAGAAATGCTGGTACTAGTCACAGTGCTTGACCTTGTTGGTTGTTCATCTACTGGATCTTCTCCCTGTTGTTGCTATACAAGAGGAACATCCTCTGATCTCTCTCCAGGAGGCATCTCTCATTATTTCCTGAAAGCTCCGTCTTCCATGAACTTTGCATCCCTTCTAACTACAATCTTCTTGCTCCCAGGAATGTAGATCTTATATGCCTTTGAGGTCTCACTGTATCCTACAAGATACCCCTTCTCTACAGTCTAATCCAGTTTGCCTCGTTTTTCATTTGGAATGTGACAGTATGCCACACTTCCAAATGTTTGGAAATGACTCAGTTTTGGCTTCTTTTCAGTGAAGACACTCTCTGGCGTTGTCTTGCTCAAAGCCCTATGTGGAGTTTTGTTCTGGATATACACAGTTGTGTTGCATGCTTCAACCCATAAGAATCTAGGCTTATCCAGATCATACAACATGGCTTTCACTACCCCAATAATGGTTTTGTTCTTCCGCTCTACAACCATTTTCTGCTCCGGATTATACGGAGTTGTCCACTCTCTCTTGATGCCTTCGCTAGCACAGAAATCTGTGAAGTCCTTGTTTGTGTACTCTCCACCATTATATGAGCGCAGAACATTTATCTTCTTCCCAGTCAGGTTCTCAACCAGAGCTTTAAATTCTCTGAATTGATCAAAGACCTCATCTTTGGTCTTTAAGAAGTAAATCCAAGTCTTCCTGGAATGGTCATCGATGAAGGTGACAAAGTATTCGCCACCAATAAGAGCTCTAGTGGACATTGGTCCGCAAATGTCTGAATGTATTAGACCCAATACACTTTTTTCCCTCTTGTTGCTTTTGGAATATGCTGCCTTAGCGTACTTCCCTAGTACACACCCTCTGCACACATCATCATGCTTGGTGCTTAGGACTGGAACTCTCGTAATAGTTTCTCTGAGCATTCTCAGAGCTCCATGATGTAGATGCCCCATTTGTTTGTGCCATAGCTCATTTAGATCTGTTTCGCCACTTAGACTGTTGCCTACCAGTGCCATTGGAGACTTGAGCTGCAACTTGTATAGTCTATTGCTTTGAGTTCCAATCTGAGCCCTCTTCTTCCAGCTTGGATGCTTGACGTACACTTTCCTTCTAGTGAAGTATACATCATATACTTTTTCCTATAATTGAGACACTAAAAGTAAGTTCATTCCCATTTCAGGCACATGCAACACATTTGTGGCTCAGAGACTATCTCCTCCTTCTGTCTGAAATGCTATGGTCCCTTTTCCTACAGGGGTACACTTTGTCTGGTTTCCCATAGTAATTTGGAAGTCCATTCGTTCTTCTTGATAGCTCGAAAAATGATCTCTTACTCCAGTCATATGGGTTGAAGCCCCGCTATCAATATAACAATCATCTGATGATGCAGAACTAGATAAACACGAACATTCCCTTTCCAGTGTTGAGGCCAGTTTTGAAATAACATGATCTTCCATCTTCTTTGTGCTTTTCTTTTTCCCGGCAACTTCTGGAGAAGGAATGCGTAACCCCTTAGGAGTACGATTTGCTGCTAGAGTAGCACCACGAGTTCCCTCTAGCGTAGACCCTCCTGCTTTCTTGTCCAACCTTGGTCTCATACCATGTGAAAATTTCACACTTGAAATCCTACTGCAATATCTAATATTATTTCTCCTTATTATTCAGAAATAAGTTATTTACAGAAATCTCTTCAGTAGATATTGAAATAAATTCAATTGCAGTTTTCACCATACAATAACTGAACAAAAGAATAAGGAAATACTAGCACAAAAATGACACAGATTTTTGGTTAAGATTTCTCCTATTTGGCCTTGAATTATGTTTCATACATGCTCCAGATTAGCTTTAGGACTCCTCGGATCTGTTGCCTGAAATCACCTCAGATTTGTCCTTGATTGGACTGCAAATCATTCAGATCAGTACACCAGGAGCTCAGACTCATGCATAGGGGACTTGACTGTCCTAAAGTTTGCAGCTTCTCAAAGGTGAAACCGAGGTAGGTCTGTCTCCAAAGGCCGGAATACAACCATAGGTCTATCTGAGCCACAGAGACTGTCCACTTCTTGTTATGAATCCGAACCTCAAAAAATTTGTCAACAGCCCGAGCTTGTCAGGTTAGTTAGGTCTGAGCTTCATGTCCAATCTCCAACACAGAATTTTAGCCTCAACAATAACCACAGTTCTGAGGTTATCTTTGCAATCCGAGTTCACAGATCTGAGCTTGTAAGGGATCAATGTACAACACTTATTCCGAGCTTCTACAGTTGTCACAGATATGTAGTCCTTCTTGCCACATAGCCAAGGTGAGGTGACTGTTCAGTGTTTAATAAACCGAGCTTCCTCCTAGCCTTTCATTGTCACTTATCCCGAGCTCCACAGTCAGGAAAACCTCCAGGTGGACTGTCTGAGTTTCTTAATTCCATTGGTCTGTAAATCATAATAGGTCTGACCTCCACAGATGGTTGTCAAGGATCTGAGCGTCTGCAATTCTGAGGTGAGTTACAGGTCCGAGTGACTGTGCCTATGAGCTGTTAGTCTTTTATCCACAGATCTGAGCCTGTAATTCTTCTACAGGTCAAGCAAAGCTTCTCACAGGTCCGGTTTTTCTCCACAGGTGGGTCTGCAATCCGAGCTGAGGATAACCCAATAGAATTTTACCCAAACAGTGATCTTTTATGTCTTCCTCGACGTCAGTTCTGCCTCAGTCCCTCATATCTGTGATCTTCACCGAATTGATGATTAAAAAGATCAGATCAGACTCATATTTATATACTTTTTGACCCATAGCAAAGGGACACATCCCTTGGACATGGAGCCGACTTGTGCATGTAGGCTCATGTTGGCCAACCTTAAAAAATATTATTTTTAAACTTGAAAAATCATTTTCTCACAGCCTATGAGGAGTTAGAGGGCGAGTGATAGCTTGTTGGAAAGAGGAAAAAATCCTCTACAAGCCTATGCCAATTCCACCTTTAAATGAGGTTATTTTTCCATCAATAAATTTGTATTTTTTTTAATTGTCATCATTAATTTATCCATGGCAGCCTTTAGGATTTTATGTCTAGGGTTCCTTCTTCATAGACTTAGGCCTTTAAGCTTATTAGGATTATGCATCTTTATCAAGGCATTTAGGGCTTCATGAATTTATGCATTTATTGCATTGAACCATGGTAGGGCAAAAGAGTTTGTCATTACATGTGCATACATGTGCCAAGGAGGGTTTCATGATAAAGGCTTCTTCTTTAGGGCTCCAAGTGTGACCTTCAACAATCATTCATGCCAAAATTATATGGAGTTACGGATTCATGATATACATGAGGCATCTAGGGTATGCACATAGTATTATGGTTTCACACCTTAGGGTTTTCACCTAGGATTTGCTTCAACACAACTAGGGTTTCTATAGTGTTAGGGTTTGCATAAGGAGAGTCTTTCATGAGGTTAGGGCGACATCACAAAAGGGTAGTTCATGCATCACAAGAATATTTTCCATCACCAACAATGCCATATTGACATCATTGAGAACTTTGACCAACACGTCAGTTCGTTGACGTTGGAAATTAGGCTTTTAGCCACACATATTGGGAGGTTTTCTAATTTTTCATTAGGCCTGTGGCCATTAAAAGTAAAAAAAAATAACATATATAAATATATATAAATTAAAAAATAATGTTTAAATTGGAAAAATATATATAAAAAAAAGTATTAAAAATAAAAGAAATTTATTACAATAACAACTCGAAAGTTAATAGAAATTAAGAAGAGAAGGATTATTAAAGTTAAATATATTATTAAAATTATTATTATAAGATTAAAAAGGGGGTTATTTTTAAAACCCTAGGGCATTCAAAAAGAAAGAGTAGTCTAATTCAAAGATGAAAGAAGGAAAATTTTGCTATTATTGTTTGCCAATTGCAGATTGTAGATTAATTACATTAAAAGGGAATACCCAAGGGAAGGAGATTAATATCGCTAACAACACAAATGACGAGGAAAATTACATCAATGTTAATCTGCCAAATCAACTATTAATTCCAAAGTCAAGCATAGGAGAAAGAACAAATATCTTTGGCAAAAAATAATATGAAATTAATGACTTAGAAATAATAATTGACCACTATGAATGCACCTCTCAATTCTGTATCGTAATTTTGTTTAACCCAAAAATTGACATCATTTTGGGTCAACCTTGATTAAAAGAATTGTGTAGGTTCATGTTAAACTTAGAAAAAAAAAAATTTGATGTTTCCTTACAAGAGGAAGATGACCACCTTCGAGGATGTGACAATGAAATCAAAGCCGATAAAGCCTTCATCATAAGACTTTAAGGATATTTCAGAATTAATGTTTCAATATAATAAAAAAAATATACCAAAGAAGCAAAAAGCGCTGGAAGAAGTCATCTCTAGTAAAGACAGAAATTTCGCACCTTAGACAACACAATAAAAAATTACTCGAACAAGTCAAGAAAGCTAAGGCTATAAAGAAGGAACTGAAGAAGCACTTATGAGAGCAAGAAGAGGAAAATTTACGTTTAAAGAACCTTAATCAAACATTATTAAAACAAATCCAAAGTTTAAAAGACGACGAGGATACTAAAAATAAAATCAACAATCCAGAAAGCAAAGAGCTTTTACGTCTAAGTAATCATAACCAAAACCTTTTTACACAAATAAAGAAGCTTAAAAGTGACAAGAAGTCACTAAATAACAAATTAGAACAACTTACTCAAGAAGAAGTATTGAAGTCTCCATTTGTAACAATCCAAGTTGAAGATAAAGGAACAAATACTGATCTAGTCAATATCATAATTCAAGAATATGACAAACCAACATAAATTAAAACATATTTAGATGTTGCAGTTCAAACAGTGGCAATTCCAATTAATTATTTCGTAGCCAACTCAACAACAACAGTAGCTGAAGTAAATGAAGGAGTTGCTACACACTTGATAAGGGAAAGTCCAACCAAAAGAACTCTTAATCGACATCTGAATCACATGAGCAGACAACGATGTTAGTCTACATATTTGAACCATTCGGAACGAAAACAACATATTTATGTTCGAAAGGATACTGAAGTTTGCAGAATCCAGTCCTATGATAACAATTCATTACAAATTTCTAATGATCGGAAGATTCCGCAGAAGATTAATCTAGGATGGTCAGATCCATTCTCAATTTGGAAATTTTGTTTAGCAATCAAAAGATGATATCGTTTTGTATCAACGAAGATGAAAGTTCCAAGACGAGCAGATATTCGAAACGAGAAAAGAGATCAATCCCTTTCATCAGTAAGCTTTGAGGACAAAGCTTTTTGAAGAGGAAGGAAATGTTATGAATAAAAATATATAAAATATTACAAAAAATGTAAATAATAATAACAATAAATAATGATTAATTAGTTAGTAACTAGTTAATGAAGTGGTATGTCCCTAAGCACATGACCGTTGGTGAAGAGGCACCTGCCTAGGGTATATAAGAAGACCCTCACCCTCATTTTAAGCATCTCATCAACTCTTTTATATAATATTCAATATACAATTACTTGTCCTACTATGAATGTTTACATCTTCCAAGTCTTTTGAAGATTACTCCGTTGCGTATACGAACTTTGTATACACAGATTACTCCGTTGGTTTTCTTCCTGTATGAACTTTGTATGAAAAATCTTGGCCATTAGGCCTAGTGGTTTTCTTCTTGTTTGAACTTTGCATGCATGAAGATTACTTCATGTATGAACTGACTTTTTTTGTGTTCTGTGTCACCGTTAGGATCACTTTAGGTGTCAAAATGGTCGACCGGCCAGTTCCACCAGTTATGGTCTAGTTGGAATAACATTGACTTTGAACCTACATCCTGTCGCTATATATTATTCCCTCTGATGTCTATATTCTTGATCAAATATCTCTTATTTCATGGGAGGAGGCTTCATACTACCAGGGTTCCGTAGAAATTTTTGAATCTTAATTCTTATGCAGAAATTATTTATGTTAATCCGGTTAAGCTTCTCTTACTTATACAAGTTATCAACTGAATAAATTCAAGTTAACATCAAAGCAGAACACATAATAGATCTTTACCAATTCAGATCTAGAATAAGCACATGCACACATAGACAAAGTGACACAATTATTTATGGACAAACTATCCCCAGAAAAACCCAATGTGGGAAAACCGGTCTCTGGCTGCTGGAGGGCTCTATTATTAAGAATATTTCTGAATACACAACTCTGGGTTCCAAATCTGGAAAACCCTACAGAGAAAACTCTAGATCTGTAGCACCTGGCTGATCTAAGACCAAAAATACTGACTGATCCACACCCTCAAACGGGATTTACAGAACTCAACCAAATCTAGGCCTAGAAACCCCAGATCTGCCCCTGAAAGACACTGTGTTAGCCTCTAAAGCCCCTGCTGGGCTCTGCGTCAGCCTTGGCTAGCCTCCAAATGCTCAGCGTTGTCATTGGAAGGGACTGTGTTACCCTAGACTGGGTGACACAGTCACTACGCTGCCCCTAAGGTTCTTTGTGTAACCCCTGAAGGGTTTCCTGAAAATCACGCCTGCCCTGTCAGCCGCCGCCGCCGCCGCCGCCGCCCGCCGTTGCCGCCACCGCGAGCCGACCACGCTGCCCGCTATTGCTACCGTTTCCTTCCTCTCGCTGTCTTTCCCATCTCTTCTCTCGTCGCACGCCTAGATCTCTAGACCGGCACCATCCCCTTGGTCCGAATTCTCTCTCAGAACTTCAAACTCTTGGAGAATTCCTTAGCAATATCGTCCTCAGAATCTCGCCCAGCCTCTGCTCGCCTCTCGTAAGGGCCCATAAATGACCCCAAGCTCTTCTCAAGATAGATTTTTCTCTGGACAAATTTCAGTCCACTGTGATTAAATCTTTAATCAATGGCTAAGATTAAAAGCAAGCTTGATCTGTGTGACTTAAGACAATTTTATCACATGTTTAATTAAATTCACTTTAATTATTTTATTTTCCTAAGTTTTAACTTAGGAAATACATTAAAATAATTAATTAATTTAATATCTCCTAAACCAGATGAAATTTCCCAAATCCATTTCTGGGCCTTGTAGATTAGGTGAACTCTAGTCCTTTCTCAAAATTTGGGACCTAGAGCACAACTGATGCTACCCCAAATACACAAAATGTCAACACTCCCTCTTAGCATCAAGGGTGTGCTCTAGCAATACATCACACTTATGCATTACATGATTTTGGGCACTGGTTCTATGCTGCTGAAGCTTCGCCTCCTGCCACTCAACTTTGCACTGCTGCTGCCATTTTGTACTGCTGCCAATGACTCTGCCACTGCCACTACAACCACTGTACTGCAGCTCCCTCTCAATATGCTGCATCTGTGTTGCTCATATCACTGCCACTGCTGATCTGCTGCACTGCAACTTCAGTTGTTGAGAGTAACAACTAAATCTCCTGCCCAATCTTTGACAAACAAGTCTGATGGGTTGCATCCTCATCACTGAAGCTCCATAGGCTATAGATCTGTGCTGGCATCTAAAGAACGATGCACAACTACAGCTTTGCATGCGTAATCAGACTCCCTTTGCACTACTGAAGTCACATCAGCTCCTTGTCCTGAAATCTATCACTCTGCTAGTGCACTGCGCTGTCCCTCTGAAGCTCTCTGCGCTGTGTAAGTAGCACTGCTCTGGCTGCTAAAGTCACATTAGCCTCTGCACTGCTACTGCTTCTACGCTGCTGCTACTATGCTCTACGCTGCTCCTCCTAGCCTTCAGATCTGCCTCTTCCTCTTCCTCATCTGTGATCTATGCACCCACTGCTCCACTTGTCCCGCTACTGTCTTAAGGTTGTCGTAGCTCGCTTTTGATCCAGGAGATGAGTCGCTCAAGGATCCCGCCTTACTTCTAAGTAACTCATCTACATGTCCATGTCACCCCACCTCCGTGGTTCATGAGCACTCATGGCTACATCATCTTTGGACCCATCATCTGCCACCGCTACTTTGGAAGAAGATGCTTCCTTGTCCTTCTTGTTTTCTGGACAATGGGTGGCAAAATGTCCCATTTCGCCACACTGGAAGCACTTGATCTTTGAAAGATCCTTCTTCTTCTTCGGCTGCTTATTTGATGCTAAGGCTGCACCTTCCTCCTCTTCCTTCTTAACCTTGCTCAACATAGGGCTGTGCTGCTTCTTGGTGAACCTTCGTAGTTCTTCTTGCAATAGGATCTACCACAAGTTGTCCCAATCTAGGAGGTCCGCTCTGCCCAAGATACTTTGGACAAAGGTTTCCCACTCATCCGTGACTGCATTGAGGGCAATCCTGACTATCACTGCATCATCTACGGTTGCACCCGTTGCAGTCAGCTGATCCCTGATTGACTGCAATCTGAAGAGGAAATGCTCAATGTCTTCTCCCTTGGTCAGCATGAATGACCTCATTTGGGCCTCTAACAACATATTTCTTTGGACTGATTTTCCCTCATATAGGGAAGTCAAGGCCTTCCACATCTCATTAGCTGTCCTCTTCTTAGCTATGTGTGGCACAATATGATCCTTGATACTGTCCATTATTAGTCGCTTGGCATGCCCAGCAGCTTCTCTATGCTTCCGTAGGAGATCCGCATCTGTCGGCGTGGCTAGGGTCTGCTTTGCATGGTCTCTTAGACCACATGCCTCAAGGACAATCAGAATCCTAGCTTTCCACATCGAAAAGTTTGAGAGGCCCTCTAGCCTATCCTGATCATGCAGTCCATGAGGAGCCATTTGCTCATAATGTGTCGGAGCTCCTCTGCTTTATGCTAGAGATCTTGGATCTAGGGTCCTTTACGAACTGGGCACCCTCTACTTCTTTTGACACTTGATTTCCCTCCTTGGAAATCTACCACATCAACTATGTTTCAGCTTCTTCTTTGATCCTTTGATCAAACTGCAAGTTTCCTTTGGCAAGAAACTCTCTAAGAAGTTGATCTCTTCCCAACCTTTGTCAATTGTGCTAAGGCTAAAAATCTGAAAACTTCAGAAATTTAACCCCACCAGCTCTTTTGAATTTTCTGCAAATTTTCTACAGATTTTTTTTGGATTTGACCGATTCAAATCTGAATCACACTAGTTGGCTTCAGACCCAACCAACGTTATTTCTGAGTTGCCTCTGCGTAGTAATTGCGTGGGCTTGCTAGGACACAATGCTGGATAGCATCACCCTTCCCTCTGTGTGAGTTTGCTCCTGAAAAACTGCGTTGTCCCTTTAGATCTGCTTTTTTGCTGCCTTTCTAGTTGCTTTCTGCAGCTAGATCCTTCAGATTCTTCAGTTGGTGACCTTTCTAGATCTGCTACTTGGCTCCGATACCATGTAGAAATTTATGAATCTTAATTCTTATGCAGAAATTATTTCTGTTAATCAGGTTAAGATTCTCCTACTTATACAAGTTATCAACTGAATAAATTCAAGTTAACATCAAAGAAAAACACATAATAGATCTCTACCAATTCAGATCTAGAATAAGCACATGCACACATAGAGAAAGTGACAATTATTTCTGGACAAACTGTCCCCGGAAAAACCCAATGTGGGAAAACCGGTCTCTGGTTGCTGGAGGGCTCTATTACTAAGAATATTTCTGAATACACAACTCTGGGTTCCGGATCTGCAAAACCCTACAAAGAAAACTCTAGATCTGCAACACTTGGCTGATCTAAGACCAAAAATACTGACTGATCCACACCCTCAAACGGGATTTACAGAACTCAGCGAGATATAGGCCTAGAAACCTCAAATCTGCCCCTGAAAGATATTGTGTCAGCGTCGGAAGCCCTTGGTGGGCTCTGCGTCAGCTTTGGCTAGCCTCCAAATACTCAACACCTGCCATCGGGGTGGGACCACACCTGCAGATCGTGTGACGAACGCCCGCCGCCGCTCTGAGCAGCCTCAACCCCGCGGTTTCCGAAACGACGCCATCTTGCTGCGGCCGCCGTCGTTCATTGTTGGCCGCCGTCGCCATTTACCATCGCTCAGCCGCTCTCCTCTGCGTTCTCTTTCGATCTCTTCTTCGTTTCTTGTACTCGAGACCTTCGGATCAGATCCAGATTATCCCCTTGGTCTAAATTCTCCTCTCTGCAACTGAAACACTTCTGAGATTTCGTAGCAAACCCGCCCTAAATCTCAACTTAGCTTCAGTGCTCTGCCTCTGCGTGTTTACAAATGACCTCAAGCCTTTCCTTTATACTTTTCTTGTTGGAAAACCAACGACCATGATCAAATCTTGAATCAATGGCTAAGATTAAAAGAAAGCTTGATCCGTGTGACTTAAGACAATTTCATCACATGTTTAATTAAATTCACTTTAATTATTTTATTTTCCTAAGTTTTAACTTAGGAAATACATTAAAAAAATTAATTAATTTAATATCTCCTAAACCAGATGAAATTTCCCAAATCCATTTCTGGGTCTTGTAGATCAGGTGAACTCTAGTCCTTCCTCAAAATTTGGGACCTAGAGCACAACTGATACTACCCCAAATACACAAAATCTCAATAGATTCGAATATTTTTGGATATTGCATATTTCTGTTTTAAGCCTGCTTTTGTTTTTGCACAGAAACTTGCCTGTCCTGCTTGATAAGATTGTTTTGCAACAATACAATGATTTCAAGATACACACATCCTTTAAGACATGAAATTTCTTGGAAGGCTATGTGGACTTGCATTGAAATCCTATGTTATAGTTGTTTCCCATATACTCCTCTACTTTATAATCACCTAACTGAACACAACCTCGGGTTGGAGTTTCCACAGTTTTCATAAAATCCATTCAATCAATCATTCAAGATTTCTAGATCAAGCATTTTGTTTCAATCACAATTTCTGAAAATCACATCTATTTGAAATTGTTTTATTTTTAATTCTCATATATATGGGTGGAACTAATGGGGCCATGTTAGATTACAGGAGCAGGCTAAAAGGTATCGCCGTTTTATGATTTACGTCCATGCAAAGGGCATGATTGTAGATGATGAATATGTAATTCTGGGCTCTGCAAATATCAACCAACGCTCTCTAGATGGTTCAAGAGATACAGAGATTGCTATGGGTTCCTATCAACCGCATCATACATGGGCTCAGAAGAATTGTCATCCACGTGGTCAGGTTTGTGTTCTCAGAATATTTGACATGTATTACTAGTATGTTCTATATCAGATATTTTCTTGTGCATGTAAATTTACATGATACAAGGACCATATTACATATTCAATTCTGGTATCATTTCACCATTTCATTCATTGTCAATTTAATGAAAGTGAAGAGCAATGCTGATCATGCACATCACAGTGATATCAAGGAAGTTTACTTCTTTTTTTTGGTTTTTGTTCATTGTGAGCTTTCAAGTATAGGATAATGAGCATTTACTTCTAGTTGTGTTGGCAATCTTCTGTGCTATCTTAACAATTATCGGCCTTCATATTTTCTCATCCTTAGATTAGCCTTCAGTCTACATGATGGAACATTCTTGGAACACCTTACATATGGAGTTTGTATATCTGAATGCAACCATAAAGGGATTTTGGATCAGGATTCTTGTTTCCCAGCCATTTGCGTTGAGCTTTGAAATTAACTTCCTTTTGATTGAACGAGAATCCTTTGTAAGTGCGGGCTTGGCAATATAAGCAAAAAAATGGCGTTATTTGTGAAATGACCATAGCCAGTTTCCTGGAGTGCCTTTTAGATGGACTTTGTAACCTGAATGGAAACCATGCAAGATTTTTTTGCTGTACTATTTTGCTTCCCAGATGCTTTGAATTTAGCAAATGACATCATTTTTTATTCAATGAGATTCCTGCCAAAGGGATGGCGTAAGTGAAGTAACCAGACTCAACAAGGCTGGAGAGAACAAGTGCAACTCAGACTCAGAAAATCTTTCCAAAGCTCAACAAAAACTTGGAAAATAAAAAACTAAAAAGTATACACAAATCATGCGCCCACCCCCACTCTCCATACGAAAGAAAAGGCCAAGTCAAACTGTCTGGATCTAGAAAACTTGCTGGTATTTGTCGAGCTTTTTTCATCAGTGGCTTTTGCAAGCCAAGTCATTGCGCCAAATTGGGTATGACTCATGCACAAGCCCTGCTTCAATGCTTAAGATGCATTCTTGAAATATTTTTTATATGAAATGACCTAGAATCTATGTTGGCAAAGTGCTATTTTTTGTGGATAATGCTACCTGATTTATTCTGTTGAACTTTCGAAAAGAAGAGTAGCCTGTTAAGTTTTTCTTGAGTCAAATAGTTTTGAAACATCATGGGATATTGGCAACTCACATTTGATAATTCTGTTTAGCAACTAATATGAATAAGTGATTTGGTTCAGAATTTGCTTTCTTTTCTGGACAAGTTAGATTTTTAGGATTCAGCAATACACATTTGTAAATTTGAAGAACTTGTCAATCAATTGTACTTATGTCATTAGCTGCACCAATCAATGTTCATGCAGGTTTATGGATATAGGATGTCACTTTGGGCAGAGCATATTGGAAAGATTGAGGACTGCTTTCTTGATCCTGAAAGCATTATGTGTGTTAGAAGGGTCAATGCTCTGGCGGAGGGATACTGGAATCAGTTTGTTGCAGAGGAACTTACAGATATGGAGGGTCATCTCTTAAAGTACCCGTTAAAAGTAGATGCAGATGGTAGTGTTGGACCATTACCAGAATGTCCAATTTTTCCTGATGTGGGAGGAAAAATTTTGGGTGAATATGGCTCTCTTCCCGATAATTTAACAATATAATTTATGTTTCTGTTTTTTACTGGAGTCACAATGACTGTTCATACAAGAATCAAAACAAGTGCAGAAATTATTCTACATTTTTTCTTGGGGAAAGGGAGATTCATTCTTTTGATTTTCAACTAAACAATTGGCAGCACAGAATGGTAAAACTGGAGATCACTTTGTGTATCATATGGGTAATAAAATCTAGAGTCTTATATTTGACTCTTTTCAGTGAAAATAAAAGATAGTGATTGTCTTAATTTTCTTGATGGAGAAGGTAAATTTATTTGACGAACATGAGGCCTACTGTGGTAAGTCTGTAATAGATCCTGCTCTCAATAGCTTATAAAAATGTTCAAGCTTATTATCGACAGTCTCAAAAATCTTAAATTTTTTGTTGACCAACATCCTTGTCCAAATGATTATGATCTAGGACTTCTGACATTGGGTGGACCTCAAACACATTGCAAGGATGGAGTTTCAGCTATTATTTGGTGTTATTTGATGCCTTATGTATTGGTCTGTTGTTTCACTACAGTTATATGGTAACTCTGTTTTTCTTGGTATGGTAGCCTCCAAATTAGACATCTCTCAGTGTTTTATATAAGGATCTAGCCATATCCACCTGTAGTATAATTTTCCACAGGTATAAAATTTAAACATGGTTCAGGTAGTATTGACACCCAAGAAGAAGGCTAAGCATTCTACATTTTTAACCTTTTCTGGTTTATCTCACTGGAATCTGGTCAGGCGATCTTTGCCAAAATTACAATTTTAGATGGATTAAATTGTTGTTTTAATGCAGAAATGGATTCAGCACCCTTGAATACCCCTACTGCCATCATATTGTGCAATATTAGCATCTAATATCTGCGATTCCATTGATACAAAATTATTCTGTCCAGATTTCAAGGAAAAAATGCTAGTTGCCTTTCCCGTTATTGTTTGCCTATCAAATTATTTTGTGAAAATTAGAGGTGCCATGTTAAAAGACAATAATGGGAGGAAAAGTGTATCCGTTGTGTTTAAGAAAGGAATTATCGAGTGGTATGTGGTCCAGCAGTTTAATGCTAATTCCAAGCTTGGGAAGAATCAGATTTGAAACCCTTGGAGGTACAAAGCTATGTTAGTGCAACCACCAGTGCAATGAAGCTGTTTTGTTGCTCTCTCAGCTGTATTAATGCACACAACTGTTGAATGAAGTCATTTTACAAGAGTTCTTTCCCCTCTGAATTAAAATGGGTAGTTCTAAGGGAAAATGGTTTGCACAAAAGGGATCTTGTTCGCACCATCAGTAAACAATAGAAGATTCTCTATAACAACAAACATGATATTGTTAAACAAACTTGGAATTTGTCAGGAACCTATGTCTACTAAGCCAATCGTTTATCCCAGTTCACCTTTGTAATGTACTTAACCCCAAAACTTTAGAGAAACCACATAAAATGTAATAGAATACTAGTACAATACAAAAGAACACGAGAAAGTAGACAAATCCTAAGAAAAATCTGTTGTATTAATGATATTAGAAAAGAGAGCTATGTTCACTTTCCCTTTCAAGGGGGAAACCTCTTAGAGCAGATCTCCAGAGTCCAAATACAATACTAAGTTTTGAAAAAACAATACATAACCTTCTACTCAATTATATCTATCAAAATATAATCTTAACTACCTATGGTCCCAGTTATAATGAGGGTCAACTAATGTTATAAATAAATAATATTGACTAAAGAGTCATGACTGTTGGGTATGTGTTATATTCTTTGCACGAGTACTCCATGCACTATATGTTACACTAGGCATAAAACCCTTGAAAACTTTTGTTGGGATGCTTTTTGCATCCGTTTTTGGCAGTTTTTTGCATGCAGTTTTAGCCTTTCAGTGGTTTTGTGGTGCATGCGGTTTTCCCATAGTTTTAGAGTTTCCGTTAAGGATTTATGGTTGTATTCTAATATGTGGTAAATGGATTGGCAGTTTATGGATGCCACAGGATATATATATATATATATATATATATATATATATATATATATATATATATATATATATATCCTGTGGCATTCATATATATTTGCATCTTTAAAATATTTGTGCATCATCTAGTATCAGAGTCCAGTTGGGTCAAGTGTGTTGCTGCCACCAATCCCTACTTACTGTACTTGCAGTGCTTTACCACCATTGTACAGTCCATTACCTCCTTATCTGTTGTTGTTGTAAAATATGATTTTGTCAACTACTGACAGTACAATGTTTTTCCTGTTACCCACTACTTGTGGGTAGTATGCATAGGAGAAAATTTTCTCCTGGATGATCCTCAACCGGCAGCCAATAGCCCCTTGCGGCCACCACATAGCTCGATGTGTCACTTTATCCACCACTTGAGCCAACAATGTGGTCCCTTGCCCATTTGCTATGATTGTATGCTTGAAGGTGGGCCTCCCGACCCCAAAGGTATGAATTTTCATTGATTTAATTTAGTGATTTTGTTTACTTTTCATGGACACTTTTGGGCATGGATTGGTGGGGGAATTTGGTGCAAAGAGTGGGCTAGGTCTATGCTCTTGTCTCCCCTGCCCAATTTGATGGTTAGCCTTGTATCCTAGTCTCGTGGGATCTCCTTTATTGGCTATTGGCTCTGGGGCTAGCACTACGTGGGAAGTCTCGATTTTAATTGTGTGGTCCCGCTTCCCGATACCATATATATCACTCTCTTCTGCTCATTTTGACCCCATTCATCATTTTTCCCATCCGGGTCCACGTGTCCACTAGATCCACGCAGGGTTTGCCTCCCCCTCCCCTTGTCCACACTTTGGGTCGGACCTAGAACGATGCCCCTAAGGTTGATGTAGCTAAAAAGAAAAGAAAAAGCATAATTTTGCCACTTACAACAGGAAATGCAGCACAAAATGAAAAAGATGGTCGGGACATACAAATTTAGCACATGGGCAAAAGCCAATCATAAGCTCTACTGTTTATCTATGGCCATCACCCTGGTTCCTATCCTAGTCCCGTGAGATCTCCCTTATTGGCTATTGGCTCTGGGGCTGGCACTACATGGGAAATCTCGATTTTGGTTGCATGGTCGCGCTTCCCGATACCATATATATCACTCCCTTCCAGTCATTTTGACCCCATTCATCATTTTTTCCATCTGGATCAACATATGTCCACTGGATCTACACAAGGTTCGCCTCCCCCTCCCCTTATCCACACTTTGGGTCGGGTTTGGAATGATGCCCCGAAGGTTGATGCAACTAAAAAGAAAATAAAAAACACAATTTGGCCACTCACAACAGGAAATGCACCACAAAATGGAAAATATGGTTGGGACATACACATTTAGCACATGGGCAAAAGCCAATCATAAGCTCTACCCCTTATCTATGGCCATCACCCTGGTTCCTATGGGCCCTAGATGAGCTCCTTTCACATTAAGGAACCCATGATTGTCCCAGCCGATGGAGGGCAATGAAATGCCCTACCTTAAAAGGGGGTATCTACTGCTATATACCACACATCATGCTCTCATCTGCTGGAACCCCGAGCAGTTATGAAGAAAAATCAATAAAAAGGCAAAAGGCATATGAAGAAGGGTGGAAAAACAAAGGTCAGGGTAACATATGTACCACGATTGCTCCCTCCTACACTCATACATCCAAGTGTGAGCTTCCCCTATTATAGCTACCCTTGTACCCTAACATGTGGCTTGGAGTTTGTAATGTCCCCAATTAAATTAATTTGCTAAGAAGAATTTCCATTTTTGCAATTTGGGTGTTGGGAAATTTTTTGGAGTAGAAACTTAGGAAAAGTGGGTCAAAGAGCTTTTAGTGGAATGTGGGGGTCACTCACTCACAAAATAATATGCACCACTTGGTAAAGAATTCGATTTTCCTAAGTTAGATCAAAATCATAGGAGGGATCCACATGAGACCCAAGACCAGAAAACAAAAATAGGAGGAAAGAAGCATCATTTGGGGCTTTTGACATTTTGATATCTGATTGTTGCTTTGGTTGTTCAGTTGAGTCACAAGTGTTGTTTAGCACAGAGTTCTCCAAGGGGAGAACTCACCCTTCTTTCAGTGGACTTCGAGTGCCACCCTAGGGAGGTAAATTGACTGCTACATTTGAAGGGAGGCTTGTGGAATTTTGGGATCAGCTTTCAGCGATTTCCCTCAGCTAATTCGTGCTCCAGGAGGACACAGTAAAGGATCACGTGCCAATCTTTTAAGCTATTTTCGCGAGGGTGTTTGCCGGGAGAAATTCAGAGAACCTGCTCCAGGGGAAGGCTAAGCTTGGTGGAGAATTTTTGGGCTGAAGATTGTTGCCTTTGAGAGGAACGAGTTTCTCTTCCTTGGGCCTAGGCAGGAGAGAGATTGGACAATGTATTTCAGAGTTGGGCTTAGCTCTTGGGAGCCGAAACTTCAACCCATCATCTCTCCTAGTTTTGGTGAAATTTTCTAGAGACTTTCACTAGCTGATTGAGGAGGAAGGATTTTAGCAAATTCTAGCATTGGAGGATGCAGTTCTGTTCAGGAGGTCGTAGCACCAATTTTGGGTAATTCCAGAAGGTCGGAATTAGCCCAAACTATTTATGGGTTTTGTTGGTCAGGGGTCAAGGAGTCTTCTCCTAATTTTGTAGAATTTTTGGGGGAGTTTGTTAACTTTGGGTAGCATTAGATGTACTCTAAGTCTCAAATTTTGTGGAGAGGCTTAGAAACATGTATTCCAGTAACCTAGAAATCGTTTGGTGAAATTCCACTCGGATTGTATTGTATAGAAATAATTAATTATTTTTAAAGGGACCCTAAGTCTAAACTTAGGAAAATAAAATAATTAAAGTGTATTATTAGAATATGAGTGAGAATGATCTGGAATACATGGATCAAGTCAAAAGTTAATCTTAGTTGTTGATAAGAGATCTAATTTGGGTCGCTGAAGTCTCAACGAGAAGATTATAAGAGTGGCTTGAAGGGTCATTTGGAAGATACATTTTTTTGGAGACACAAAGAATCTAGACATCGGATTTTTTTGACGAAACAGTGAGGGGCAGTAGATCCGATTGGAATATTTCCTAAGCTGAAGAGCACACAGCAACAAAGATAGAGAGAGCCACAACATAAGTGCAGAGCTAGTGACGCAGTCACTACGCAGAGCTAGAGGGAAAGGTGTTTTGCTATTGAGGAGACAACACAGAGCTAGAGTCGGATCCTGGAGAGATTTTTCGGAGGGCCAGTAGGCTTCAATTTCTAGCCACCAATGAGACTAGTGCAGAGGCAGAAGGGCAACTGTACTTGTGATGCAGAGCCTGTGTGGGTGATGCAGTCACTGTGTAAAGGCAGCGCAGAGCAGTCTAGCCTTGGCGCAGATCAATGTCAGTTTCCCATGGAGGAGTGAGGTTTGTCTCACGAGATATCTTCTGTCAGTTTCTCTGTATCATTTGACAGTCTTGTCAATCATAGATTTGTACTCAGGATTTACTGCACAATAACATAAACCCTTAGATTCATTGCACCAGTTTTCCGGCTTTGGTTTTTTTGGGGATATTAGTCCAAAAATAATTGTGTTGAATGGTTGTGTGATCTATGTGCATTCAGATTTGTTTTTGCACTTGTATTTCTTCCGCAGTTTAATTATGTAGGTAGTAGTGAATGGATTTCATTATTTACTTGTAGAACACAGTAAATAATTTGTTAAGTAAATAACGAATAGAAGACTTTCCATTAGTTGCTGCAATAGGATTCCTGAGTTTGACGAAATTTTCACAGAGTATTGGTGCCCCAAATAATAGAATTATTTGGAAGCTAGTGGGGAGGAGTGAACTTAAAATTTGGGTCCCAGGTTGTCGGTAGAATTTGCCAAAACCCTTTCTAGGCTTCTCTAGGTTTTTGGCAAGGATCGCAACTCTAATTTTGCAGAATTTTCTGGGCAGATTTGAGGGGACAAATTAGGGTCTCAACATAGGCAGCAATGCAGAATTACTAGGCCAACGCAGATTTTTGGAAGATAAACTCTTACAGCAGTTGGGCATTGATATAACGTTCACTTGTGGCTTGTATTTTGCCTTGTGCAAGCCCAGGTGCACTCTTCCTATTTAACATTGCACTCCAATAGTTATATATATAATAAATTTGCCCATTTGGTGTGTTTGGAGCATTTTCTGTTTCATGGGTGTTTGGTGAAAAATATTTTTGTTGAATTTCTTTGCAAGTCTTTGGTTATCACTATTAATTTTGGATTAGGAACATTACACTGGTATCAGAGCATGAACTTGGCCAGCTGTGGGGGAGCTAGCAAGATCATGGAGGTTTTGGCCATGCATTCATAGTGACTGGTGAGTTTATGAGCACTCTGATGACACTGAAAGGGAAGAGTACACAAGGGATCATGGAGGAGCTGATGAGGAATAACCGACTATTTAGGAGGCAAAACCAACAAGTCTTAGAGAAGATGCAACAAATGATGGGGACGTTGAGACATAATCAACATAGAAGCCACACACGTGCACACTCAATTCAGCAGAACAATACCCATGGTTAGCCCACCCGACCTACCATGCCTCATTTTCGGGGTGAACCGGAGAATGAGAGGGAACCAAACACCTTTGCAGATTTGATGAGGCCCTACATGGATAGGATTGATGAGTGTGAGCCATTGACCCTAGGATCAAGAGGGATTTCTCATTTGAGGAGCATAGAGGAGGAAAGTTAGACGATGAGACCAAGAGACGCTTTTGTTGGTGGAGACCTTGATTTAGATATCAGGAGCCTGAGGAGGAGGTTGAGCATGATATTGTGGGAACATAGGAGTGTGAGGAGCGTGTTGATGTGTTTAGTGTGATGCAGGAGTCACCCTTGTTGGAGATCCCTTTGGTAGCTTCAGTTGACACCCTAGTGGATGTTGGAAATGTTGTCATTGATGGCAAAGGAGGAGCACTTGAGACAGCAACAAGGCAAAGAGAGAAGAAAAATAGCAGAAGTAGCAGAGGCAGCAAAGAAGCAGAGAGGTAGCAGACACAGCAAAGAGAAAAGCAAGAAAGCTAGAGATCTGGAGAGAAAGAGTAAGAGATAGAAGGGCCATTGACTTTGCAGATACAGGAGTTGAAGAGGGCCACTGAAGGGTGTGGGTACTTGTGCATCGATTGATTTATTTCTGTGTGACTTGTATTTATTTGAGTCCTATGTATATGACGTGTGCAAATCGAAATTATGTAATTGCTGGTTGACTTCTTATGAAGTATGCGATGGGTGAGAGTTCCCTGTATAAGGCGTTAGTGCGAATCGAAATTATGTAATTGCTGGTTGAAAGAGGAATCGATTCTTTCTAAATTCTGAGCCGTTACATTCGAACTTCATTGAGTCACATAATTTATATAAGTCCCTATATGAACTAATTGCACGCTAAACTGTATGAAGAAGTCTGGTCACTTAAGAAATCCATTCTGAACTTGGCATGAACCTGTGTAAGGGAATGTTGGGTGCGACTTGTATAAATTGATATCGACTCTGGTGTTAAAGCGGCGATACATCAAAATCGATGAGTTGCAGCCTTTGGTAAAGAATATAAGGGATGCTAACTCTGGTGTGAGCGCGTTTAATTCTGGCATCGAATTTCGGTGCGTTGAAATCGACAGAATTGAACCATAAACTGTTGGGTTATTGATGCCAGAGGAAGTAC
The DNA here is from genome assembly GCA_034641835.2 of Pinus albicaulis. Classification (NCBI taxonomy): domain Eukaryota; kingdom Viridiplantae; phylum Streptophyta; class Pinopsida; order Pinales; family Pinaceae; genus Pinus; species Pinus albicaulis. The sequence continues at coordinate 1,140,703,027 of CM076577.1, read as the reverse complement.
CCGTGTAAGAAACACTTATCTCGGACGCTATGCATTTGAATCCATGGGGTTTGTTTATGAATTGCCCACGTAGTAATCCTGCGAGAAAGGCTCATTGCACATATTGCACTAAAACAGTGATGGCGCAGTTTTATAATGAAGTTGAGGAGTTATGCGATGGAATGTCTTAAACCTGCAAAGGTCCTGAATTTGTTTAACCCTATTGGATAAGGAAATTTATTCCGGAAGTCCATTTCAGAGTTGAGAAGTCGAAAGACAAACTATGCATATTTGGAAGCGGCAGGAGCGAAGGTAGAGTTTAACAAAAGCTGAAGCGGAACCTGGAGCAACGAGAAAGTGGAACCGGGAGTTTGGATGAACAGTGACGATGGTTTCAGCCCACAATACCAGCGATCTCGTGCTGTGTAAAGTTGGTATAGAAAATTTGTCAAAAAAACGCGATGTATGTTATGGACTGACGTGTGGCCAAAAGTGGTTTGTAAAAACCACGTTCATCATGTGATTTCGGAGAGATAACCTCTGTGCATTTCCATAGCGCGATATCCATTCGTGTTCGTTCGATCCGTGGTTGGAGTGCGACGTAACTTGGATCGTTGGATCCGTTCGACAATTACGCAAAGGTATGTATTCATTGTTGTGGGGCCCGAAAGGTTAAGTGGATGTATATTAATGCTAGGTTAAAACCGAAAGCAGAGGGTTTCAACTTAATTATAATTTCTGATGAATGTGTTGGCCAAAGTCCATTAACGATTGCGTGGGTCATAGTGCATGTGGATATAGACTATATATATTTTATGTGAATGGCAAGCCGTGGTATGTATATTGATGAGGGTGAGCATTTCTAATGCGAATTATAAAGGCCATGGGTTTTTATTAAATTGAAATCTTAACCCAACGTTGAACTAACGAAGAATCGAATATTATTCGATTTTAATATAGTGGGTTCATAATAAGGTTTCATTAGAAGGTAAAAAGGGAATATATGGGTTATCCAAAGCTTGATAAATGAAACATTGATCCGATTGATATGAAGGTTTTAATATGGTGGATTAATGCGGATACTTATGTGCGATGGCATTTCTTTCATGTCGTGGCAAGTCTAAGGTATATATTTGATTGTTTGGCCTTGAAGTCGAGATATTAAAAGCCATAAATAAATGTGGGTTTGGTTGATAGAAGGCGAATGTTGATTCGCATTTTCATAAAGGGTGAAAGCCGAGGTTAAGCCTTATGTTAAACTGGAATTCGAATATTTATTCAATTTATTATAAAATGGGCTATCACATTCTATAAAGTGGCCACTATATAATACATTTTATTATAAAGGTCGAAGGTTGACCCGAATGCTTATAAGTGTATTGACAGAGATTCAGAGTTTGGATTTAATTGTATATGCATATAAATGAAATCTGAGAAAGTGGGGCCCAAACCTTAATTTATGTTGATTATTTGGTTCTCAATTAAGGTATGGCCGAAATGGATAGGCTATTTAATTGAGTCCTAAACATTGAATGAAGGGCCATTTAAATAGTGAATGAGCCAAGTAAACTGTGGCTGGGCTATTGCGCTTTCACTTCAAAGTATGTTAAAAGTGGGCATCTGAAACTGAGATTGCCAACTTGAGCATTTCCAATTAAAGTAAATTGCCCAGTTCAGAAGATAAGAAAAGATTTAGCATGTAAAGATTGCCAGTGCAAAAATTAAAAAGTATTGAAATTACCCAAATTAGACAGATTGAGGACCCCTTTGAATGATTAAATTTATGCATGAGACTTTGAGAGTTACTGGGGAGCTAAAATTGTAAAACAAATATATATGCAACAGATACACAATTACAGTTGACAAGTGTACATGCACAGAAAGCAGGAGAGTGTGCAGAAACTGAAAAAGGCAGTGAATAGCAGAGGTATGCAGAGCAGTTACCTAACAGCAGTAGAAAAGACAAAACCAACAAAGCCAAAGGCTAGAAAAAGGGCTGAGTGAAACTATTTTATGTAACTGAAAATGTGAATGTAAATGTTGTAATTGATTTTATATTGTTTGTGATGCATTGGCAAGTCTCCGAAGGAAAACAAAAATCCCACTGTAATATTGAAATTAGTACATATTGTTGTATTTTTCTGAATGAGTTGGTAAAATAAATGAGAAGACAGAAGGCAAAGAGGCATGGATGTCCATTGCACAATGCAAATTCCCTGAAGAATGCTAACAGTGATAAGGAAATCTCTATAAATGATATCACCTTGATATGCATATTGAGGTCAGAGAGGTTGGAGAATGTGGAATTGAGGCAGAGAAGATAAGAAGAAGGAGGAGCAGAATGAGATGCTGTGAAAAGTTAGAATGTAATGAAGTGTGTTAGAGGCAACAGGGAAGAAGGAGGAGCCGTAGGAAAGAGAGGTAATATGAGCCGATAGTGAACTTCGAGAAGATGCAGAAATAATATATGTTATATGAAGACCGATGCACAAAAGAAAGAAGATGGCATGTACCGCAGCCGACATTCAAGGTAAATCATCATGTTTTCTTTGAAAGAGTAAGGGAGTTAGTGCTTCCACATCAAGTTGTAGCTTGATAAAATGTCAGTTGTAGCCGACTGAGGTAGGAGCCTCCTGTAGGTTGGTGCCTGCAGAAAATAGATGGGAGTTGGAGCTTCCTTGCAAGTTGTAGCTTGCAGAATTGAGGTTGGAGCCTCCTGTAGGTTGGTGCCTGCAAAACTGGGCGGGCGAGAGGGAGTCGAGCTTGCCTTTGGCATCAGCAATCCATAATAAGATGTGGTTTTCTCCTTTATGGGTTTCCACTTTGAGATTCAGTGTCTCTCAGGCATGATGTTTATGTGTTGACATATTTATCTGCATCTCTGCTTATTACTTTACCAGCTCTGTTGAATCACAGACATTATATTAATACTTGCTGCTCACATTCTAAGATTACTCACATATTAAGTTGAATATGAAATGAAGGTGTAAATAAGTTTTAATGAAAAAGTTGTAAAAGTCCATGAATGTGTTAAACTGATTCACCCTCTCCCCCGCCCCCCCCTCTCAGTTTAACTAAGGGTTCAACAGTGGAGAGAGTAGAGAATACACTAAGAGGGCCATCTATTGATGAGGTGCCACCCATAGATGGGGCATCGTGCATTGTTGAGGTATCCATTGATGAGGTGTTCAGGGCCATGTTCGAGTTTTCAGGTGATAGCAGTAGATAAGAGGTTGATGAGGTATCAAGAGACATATCCATCGTTGATGAGGAGACGATAGGTACAGAGGCATCCAGATTTATGATAGAGTTTCTAGATGGTAGCTACCTGTCATTGATTGTTGAGGATGTTATGCATGATGAGTTATCTTTGGAGGGACAGTTAGTGGCTCATGTTGAGCCAATGGTGGAGGAGGATGAGCAACCATCCTTAGAGTCAGTCATCGATGAGGAGCAGTCAGATGCATCGGAAACCAACAGAGATGCCATTCTTTTCGGCGATAGTTCCCTTCAGGCATACATCAATGGGGCTTGCAACATTATTGGGCCACCTCAGCCTGTTGGTGAGAGAGAGGCCACGTTACCTAGGCCGATTACATGGATTGGCCAGACTAGTGAGATGGGGCGACACGAGTTATGTAGGGTGCAACATTCGCAGGATGGAGGACCTGTTCCATGTATGGTTGTTCGTGCATTTGATCCCTCTCTTGGGGTTGGATGGAAAGAGATATTGAGTTGGTATCCAGTGGAGTTAACTAGGAGGTTAGATGCATCCATGGCCATAGTTCAGTAGAGGTTGTGGATTACCAGAGGGGCTCGAGGGCCAGACTGTTGTTGGGATCTATGTGGGATTATCCATCACATCATGGAGTCAGTAGGTGATGGTAGTAGTTGCATGATGGACTCAACGGTTGGGTGCAAACACCTTTTCACATCTCATTTAGAGTTCCTGACAACACTAGTGACAATTTGGATTGGTAGGGGAGCAAGCATATTTCATGAGTTTTCATGGCATGTTGGGTATACATGGGATTGTAGGATGATTAGACTAATATGGCAAGAGTTGGTAGGAGGAGGTAGCATTGTCATGCCACCAGATAGGGCATCATATGGAGACAATGCTCTCTCATTGATGTATTGGGCACTAGAGCTATTGAGGTTCAACATGGTAGTGTTATTCTTGATTGCATGTGAGGAGTTGGGCCACTTAGGTTTACCTGGGCAAATGAGGATGTGTAGATCACATCGTGGTGGGTGTACTAGTAGAGTGGTGGATGCATGGGCACATATGAAATGCCTTATGGTACATGGCGGCATGGCATTGAGCGTTGGTATACAGTGGTGCATGGGGTTGTGTCACAGAGTTCAGTGTTATGGAGAGAAGTGTAGGGGTACGTATTTGAGTGCAACAGAGGATGATGATGCACGATAGGTCGTTGAAGTGTTTCTGCCAGAGAGATCTCCTCACGAGGGCATTAGGTGTTGAGATTTTGTGTACTGGAGTAGCATCGGGTGTGCTCTAGCCCTGAAACTTTGTGGAGGGGCTAAGAAACACATCACCTCCAAAACCCAGTAAGCGTTTGGAGAAATTTCATCTTATTTGTGAGATATTAAAATAATTATTATTTTTAATGAGGACCCAAAGTCTAACTTAGGGAATTAGAAAATTTAAAGTGAATTAATTAAACACATGCGAGGAAATGTTCTAAGTGACATAGATCAAGCAGTCTTTTAATCTTAGCCGTCGATAAGAGATTAAATCACGGCCGTTGATGTGGCAAAGAAAAAGTATAAGAGAAAGGCTTGAGGGTCAGTTGGAGACACACACATGAAGGCAAAGCACTGAGATTAAGTTGGAATTCTAGGGCGTGGTTTGCTAAGAATTTCCAGAAGTTTTTTAGCTGTAGCGAGGGGTAGTATTGGATAAGGGAATGATCTGATCCCAAAGCCAAGAGTTAGCAAGAGGTAAAGAAGTAGCAACCAGAGCAGTGTAGAAGGAGCAGAGGCTATGCAGCGCAGAGGGTTTCAGACGCTACGTAGGTGCTATGTAGGCCTAGAAAGGGCAGCGCAGAGGGTTTCAGCCACTGCGTAGGTGCTATGCAGGCCTAGAAAGGGCAGCGCAAAGGAAGCAGGAGGCCATCAGGGCCTACGCAGGGCTAGCCAGGGCAGTGTAAGGACTGTGTCACCCAGTCTGGGGTTACGCAACCCTCTCTCTAGTAGTGCAGGGGCATCAGAAGGCTAGCAGAGCTGACGTAGAGGGCTTCAGAGCAGCGTTGGGGTTTCTAGAGGCTGAAGGGGCTAAGTTCTGTAAATCCCATTTGAGGGTGTGAATCAGTCCAGTTTTCTATCTCTGGAACAAAGGTATTGTTGTAGATATTATATTTCTCTATCACATTAACTAGTAAGGTGCCCAAATTTGTTGTACTTAGAATCTACTTAATAATATAAACCCTCTAACAGCCAGAAGACTGGCTTTCCCACATTGGGTTTTTCCAGGGACAATTGTCTAGAAAATATTGCGTGTCACTTTGTCTATGTTATTCAGTTTAGATCTGTATCTGTGAAGAACTGTAAATGTGTTTACTTTGATGTTAATGCTGAAATTTCAGATTAATGACTTGATTAAGTAGGAGAAGTATTACCAGATTTAATAGTAGGGTTTCTACATAAGTAATATTCAGAAATTTTCACATGGTATCAGAGCGATCGCAAATCAAGTTGAATCTGCAGCAAATCAACGGAAGAATATTTTTCTATAGGGTAGTAGTGGAAGTAGCAGAGATCCGAAGAGGGCAGCTCAATAGCAGGAGGACGTAGACCCAGAGAGGGGCAGTGCTGCAGCTTCAAAAGGCCATCAGGCTTACGCAGAGGCTATCCAAATCAGCGTAAGGACTGCATCACCCAGTCTAGGGTTACACAGTCCACTTCTGAGCAGTGCAGAGGCTACGCTGGGCCAGTGTTCTCATGCAAAGGCCAGCAAGAGGGACGCAATCCAATATTCTTGTCTGTTTGTCGTGATCCAGAAGCAATTCTTCAGTTCTTCAGCAGTGTTGGTGTGGTGGAGATTCTGCTGGTGCAGAATTGTGCCTAGCTAAGTCAACAAAGAGCGGGAGGAAGACAGTTACTCAGCAGATCTGAGCCAAACAGATCAGAGATCCAATCAGGAGGATCAGAGAGCTGAAGATTTCTAGGAAGGAAATTAGTTTTCAGAAGGAGCAGTTACTAGAGGGTTTCTAGTCACCAAGAAATCGAGATCTAGCGTTTCTGTGTTGCCACAGAAAGAGAGAGAAGAGCATTGCTTCCATTAGATTTGAGCTAGATGGCTTCTCATGGGATGAGAGATCAGGACAGGTTGGATGGTGCATCCAATTTCGTCATCTGGAGGGCCAGGATCCTATCAGTCTTGGATGAGTACGACATCAAGAACCATGTGGAGAATGTCCTAGCTGAGCCTGCAGATCCTGATCCTCTGAAGAAATTCAATGCAAATCAAGCGCGGGTTAAGCGCTTAATCATGGACGGAGTAAAGGATCACGTCGCGCCACACATTGCCAGAAAGAAGATGGAAAATGAGATGTGGACTGCTTTGGAGGCGATGTATCAAGGACGCTCTGTTCAAAGAAAGATGCTTCTAGAGAATCAGATGAGTCTATTCCATATGCAGAAGGGTGAGGTGATAGATCCCTTCCTTTTCCGACTTCAGAATATTCAGGATCAACTGATCGTCATGGGTGCACCTCCGAACAATGTTCCATGCGGACGCATCCCCTAAGGTTGGGGATGTGCCTCGACGCTCCCCCACGTCCCGGAGACAGGAAAACTTCTGGGGAAACGTTTCTCCCACGTCCCCTTTTTGGGGAAACTCAGGGAAACTCCGAGGGGGGGTGTTTTTTGGGCAACGAAATGCGACTCCCTTAAAGGGGGATAGGGCGACGCCTGGGGGATGTCGGGGGGATGCAAGTGCGTCCACCCATTTTTTTGTCTAATAATTTTTATAAAACATTAAAAAAAAAATACATATTTAAATATATGACAAATTAAAAAAAACAACAAAAATAGAAAAACTTAAACTATTTTAAAACATCAAACTTGTTAAAACATAAAAATTAAATTACATTAATTAATTAAATTATATTAAAATTTTAAAAATGAAACTAAATTAAACCTATATAGTATAAGTTTATAAGTTATAACTTGTTAAAACTTAAAAATAAAGAAAAAAATAATGTCGTTGTCATTGTCATATGATGAGTTTACTTTTAATCGTTTTTTAAAATTTGATGTGCATTGCATAATTTGAATTTCAATTGTCAAATGATGAATTTATTAACTTAATTTAGATGTACCTTGCATCATGCCAAATAATGATTCATGAATTTAGATGGAACATTTCATAATGTCAAATGATGGATTCAATTTAGTAATTTACTTTTAGAATCTAGATTTATAAATTTAAATTATAATGCAGAAATGTCAAATGATAATTCATAAATGAATCAATGATAAATCATAATAGTCTAATATGAAATGATGATCATATTTATTCTTTAGATGTACAATGAATAATTATTAAGATTTTCTATTTAGTTATTTTTAATTAATTTTTTTAATAATTTATAATTTTATAATTTTTATGACTTTGAAATTTCCCCGTCCCAGAAACTCGGTGGAACATTGCTTCCAGACGAAGGGCTCTTCATAAGGACTGCCCTGAATGTGGTCACTGAGGAGTGGGACACGTTTGTCCAAAGCATATTGGGCAGGGTAACCTTACCTTCTTGGGAAGACATGTGGGCAATCCTCCACCAAGTGGAGATCAGGAAAATAACCAAGAAGCAGAACAACAATAACAGAACTGTTAGAGTGAAGAAAGAAGAGGAAGATGATGCAACCCTTGCATCGAAGGAACAAAGGCAGCAAGGGAAGAAGAAGAGGGACCTATCCAAGGTCCAGTGCTTTAACTGTGGCATACTTGGACACTTCGCCATCACTTGTCCTAAGAAGAAGGACAAAAGAGCTTCTGATTCCAAGGCTGCAGCAAGAAAGGATGATGGGAGTGATGATGACGTAGCCATGAGTGCTCATGAGCCACGTAAGTGGGGTGACATGGATCTATAGAGAAACTACTGATGCTGGTGGCAGGATCCTTGAGTAAGCCCAACTCTTGGATCACATACGAGCTATGGGAGCCTGAAGACGGTAGCGAGACAAGTAGATGGGTGCAGAAGTTCACGATGAAGCAAAGGGCAGTGCTGAGATACTATAGAGGGAGCATCGCAATGTAGAGGTAGCAGCGCAGAGGCTGATGGGACTTCAGCAGCGCAGAGAGGCAGTGCTCACGTAGTGCAGAGTTGTAGCAGTGCAATGGCTTCAGGAGGACAACGTAAAGCAGCAGCTAAGGGAGTTTCAGTGATGGGATGCAGCCTGACTTGTTTTTCAATGATTGGGCAAGAGTCTTTCAGTTGCTTACTTCTTGGCAACTGAGTTGCAGTGCAGCAGTTAGCAGTGGCAGTGCTATGGGCAACATGATGCAACAATTTGAGAGGGAGCTACAATAAAGATGTGGTAGTGACATGGGCATCAATACAAAGAGCAGTGGCGCAGTGGATGGAGGGCAGCAGGCCAAGCATCAGCACCGCAAAGACCAATGAAAAGATCTTGTGATACATGGTGTGGATGTATTGCTCGAGCACACTCCGTGCTAAGAGGGAGTGTTGAGATTTTGTGTATTGGGGTAGCATCAGGTGTTCTCTAGCCCTGAAACTTTGTGGAGGGCTAAGAAACACATCACCTCCAAAACCCAGAAAGCGTTTGGAGAAATTTCATCTTATGTGTGAGATATTAAAATAATTAATTTTTTAATGAGGACAATAAAGTCTAACTTAGGGAATTAGAAAAATTAAAGTGAATTAGTTAAACACGTGATGAAATGTTCTAAGTGACGCAGATCAAGAAGTCTTTTAATCTTAGCCGTTGATAAGAGATTAAATCACTGTCGTTGATGTGTCAACCAAAAAGTATAAGAGAAAGTCTTGAGGGTCAGTTGGAGACACATAGGGAGGCAGAGCACTGAGTCTAAGCTGGAATTCTAGGGCGTGTTTTGCTAAGAATTTTCAAAAGTGTTTTAGCTGTAGTGTGGGGTAGTATTGGCTAAGGGGATGATCTGATCCCAGAGCCAAGAGGCAGAGAAGCAGCAACCAGAGCAGTGCAGAAGGAGCAGAGGCTACGCAGCCACTGCGCAGCGCAGAGGGTTTCAGTCGCTGCACAGGCCCAGAAAGGGCAACGCAGAGGCAGCAGGAGACCATCAGGGCTAGCCAGCACAGTGTAAGGACTGCATCACCCAGTCTGGGGTTACGCATCCCTCTCCTGAGCACTGCAGGGGCATCAAAATTCTAGCAAAGCTGATGCAGAGGGCTTCAGTGTTGATCAGCGGTTGTCATTGATGTCAACCCAAGCAGCACCAGGGGCTAACCCAATATTGAATGGGAAGTTTGACCTACCAAATTAATATATTCTGGGTCAATAATGTTTTTTATGGTTTCTACTTGATGAGATGTTTTCGTTGATATATGGCACACCATGTAATTCTTCACGGTTTGAGAGATATTCATGTTTGAAGTTTGTACCCTAGTTAGTGGGCTAAAACCCCATGGGGTTGGGGCATGGGTCATTGAAAAGTCATAATTAATATTTTTTATGCTCCTAAAATCCCTCCCACATTCACTTGTTGAAGCCCCTCTCAACTTTAGCATTCATATATATTGTGATCTTCATTTCCTCCTTAGGCAAGGGATTGGGCCATCTGAAATAGGTCATTGTGGCATTTTCGCTCTAACGTTTTTTCTACGAAGGCTCGGAAGCTGAAATTTTTATGAGGCGAAGCCGAAATCCTGAGGAAGCTGCAGTAAAAATTTCAGATCAAGTTACGCAATATTTTTGGAGATATGATCTGTGGAAGTAAGTGTTTTTGCATGCTCCTGAAATTCATCTCAAAGAAGTGACCTTGGTAAAATCGTCATAACTCTCTCTCTGAGTATCGGATTGGAATGCCGTAAAAAGTGACAGATAGTGCACAACTTGTACTTTTCACTCTATCAATTTCAGAAACAAATGAAGAAACAGTGACATGTGGCACGTCGTACAAGTACGCTCTTCTGAAACAGTGCATAATTAGGGCATTGTGAGAGATTGAGTATAAATCTCTCTTCAAGAATTCAATTTGGGTCAGACCTGTGGCATTGGAAAGATGACTCAGAAGACTACTAGAGGACTGAAAATCAGATATTGAGGATCTGAAATGACAGAGATACACCAGATTCAATATCGAGCTCCTAGAAGGCAATAAAAAGCTAGATCATGTGTTGTCAAGGGTTGCAAAGGACCAGACTTTCTACGGCAGAAAAGCAAAGCAAGGTGCAGCAGAGGGTAGCATGAAAAGAGCAGCATTCAAGGTGCATAACAACAGCAAGAAGTTCATCATATGAAGTCTTCAAGTGGGCAAGCACTGCATACAATCATTGTAAAGGTATAATTGTGCTTAGTCATTGTAAATACATTATTGTACAAAGTGTACTAGTGTCTATCTGCCAAGAGTTGAAGAGGCAGTGGTTGTGTCAAAGTTGGGGTTATGGTCTGGTATATCTTCTTCTTCTACATCATTCTATATCATTGTAAAGTGGACCATTTTCTCTGGTACGAGAGTCCATTCTTCTTTTATTCTTCTACAGGGTGGTAGGGTGGTGCTAGGGTGAGTTGTAGCTCATTGGGTGTTGGTGCATCCGTTCAGTAACCACTGAAGAATCTTGGGCGTTAGAGCGTCCATCCAGTGGGAGCTGGAGAAGAATGCTTTTCTAGATTCTAGGAAGTTGGAGCTTTATTTTCAATTGGAGTTGAAAAGAATTATTAGCAAAGCATTAGGTGGTTTTTGTCTCGGAGTGGGTTTCCACCTTAAAAATTGTGTGCATTTGTGTTCCTCTTGTTTGCTGCTATCATTGTACAAACACTGATAATAATTGAAGATTAACTAATGCTCTAATTGAAAGAAATACTGATTCACCCCCCCTCTCAGTATTTCCAACAATTGGTGTCAGAGCTTGGTTCCTTCAATAGCAGTTTAACAACAGGAAGGAGGTCATGGAGCATACCAAGAATGGTGTACCTCTATTCAGTGAAAATAATTATGCACTTTGGAAAGGAAGAATGGAGGTCTATCTCTTGGCGCAAGGTTACGAAGTATGGGACACTGTTCAAAATGGATTTACATCAATTGCGGATGAACAAGGTAAGAAGAATTTGGTAAATGATGCAAAAGCAAAGAATATTATTATCAGTGGACTTATTGAATCTGCTTATCATAAGGTGTTGGGTTGTAAAGCCGCCAAAAATGTATGGGGCAAGCTTGAGAATATATATGCAGGTGACTCAAATGTCAAAGAAGCAAAGCTTCAAATCTATAGGACAAAATTTGAGCAACTCAGAATGAAAGAAGATTGCAGCATTGCTGCATACTTTCAATACGTTGATGAAATAACCAATACTCTGGAAGGATTGGGAGAGCCAGTTGACGAGAAGACTATTATACAGAAGATTCTTAGAACGTTACCAGGGAGATTCAACTCAAAGGTATCGGTCTTAGAATACAATGCAAATCTGGACAAACGCAGCAAAGAGGAATTACATGGAGTTCTCATAGCATATGAAATAAGACTTGATGAAAAAGAGGGTACTTTGCATCTAGAAACTGCGTTTGTTGCATCTAAGAAAACCAATAAGGATAAACAACCTTTAATTGAAAAGACATGCACCTGCAAGTGTGAAGAAAAGGGAGATGATGAAGAAGGTCTTTCAGATGAAGAATATGCTTACTTCATGAGAAAACTACAAATTGGTAAGGGACAATTCAAAGGTAAACTTCCATTGATATGTTTCAGTTGTAATGAGGTTGGGCATTTTGCAGCAAAATGTCCAAACAAAAGTAATGGCAACTCAAAAAGAAAGAAAGGCTTTAATAAATTCAACAAGCAAGGATCCAAAAGGAACTTTCTCTCTAAAGAAGATAGCTCATCATCCAATGAAGACAATGATAGTGAAGAAGAAGCCAATGAGAGAGTATTGTTTATGGCCAAGCACAATAAGCAAGAGGTATCGAACAACAAAGAAGAAGGATGGACCATAGACGAATTTTATGAGGAAGCAATCAAGCTTATAAAAGATCTCAAGGCAAAGAAGATCCGTTCCAAACCTCTTGAAGAACAAGTTCAAGGTCTCAAAATTGAAGTTGAAGAACACAAATGTATTGAAGATTCACTTCAAAAGAAGTTGGAAGAAAGCAACCAAGAAAGGGAAGAATTAGAAGCCGAAGTAGTCTCGCTGCGTGAGGAAGTGAAGAAAGGAAAAACTATCCAAAACTATGCCAATAGCTGAAGGGCATTGGAAGAACTCATCAATAATCAACGATATTACAATGACAAAACTGGCATCGGTTACAAAGAAGAAGAAGCAGGACCTTCTACAACAAAATACAATGAAGCTATGAGATCTGACATGCATGTAGACTTCATTGGACAAGATTCGCAAGAACAGCCTTGGAAGACAATTCCTCGACGAAAATTTCCATCCAAGTACCAACATATTTTTTATGGCTACTGTTATTCATGTGGAAAATTTGGTCATAAAGCTGTAGAATGTCACACGTACCCTAGGAACAAATACAATTCCAGGAGATCTGTCAAATATGAACCTCCCAGGGCTCAGCGAAACATCAATAGATTTGAACATTTAAGAAATAATATTGAATGTTACAAATGTCGAAACTTTGGACACATAGCCAAAGACTGCAGACTTGAGAATCCTCCAGGAGAATCTTCGAAGCCACAGAATGAACGAACATGGAAGAAGAAAAATAATGATAATTGTGCTCTCGCTCTCAAGGCTCAAAAGAACAAAGATGTGTGGTATGTTAATAGCGGTTGCTCAACGCATATGACTGGAGATAGAAATAAATTTGTATCTCTGAAAGAGAAGAAGGATGGAACTGTGTCCTTTGGAAATGATGGATCTTCAAATGTTATAGGATCAGGTATTGTCACTTTCGGAAGCAAAGATTCTCTAGCCAATAATGCTCTACTGGTTGAAAACATGAATCACAATCTGCTCAATGTTGGACAAATGTGTGATCAAGGACACACAATACTATTCAACTCCACGAAATGTGAAATCAGGAAAGTTGTGTATGGTGAAATTGTGGCTACAGCAAGTCGAGCTCCAAACGACATATATGTTCTAGATGAAGCAACTAAAGCATGTCTAATAGCTAAAGAGGATGATACAATAATTGGTAGCAATGATGATCGACTAAGTAAGGAATTTTGCTACAAAGGTGCAAAGTGATTTCGAGATGTCTTTACTTGGTTGCAAATTGAGCATAGATGACTCATCTAAGGATGTGGATCAGAAGTTGTACAGATCTATGATTGGTAGTCTTCTATATGTAATAGCCTCCCGACCAGATGTTATGCAAGCAGTTGGACACATAGCAAGATTTCAAGCAGCACCAAAAGAATCACATATTAAATATTTTCCAGCAATGGAATATCTTCGTCAAAAGCTTGGGATTCTCCCAAGTTCTCATTAGATTTTCCTTTTTCATGAAATAAAGCAGGAGTGGAAGTGTGTACAGGTCTGCAGGACGATTGTGTGTCAGCGGGAGTGGAAGTGTGTACAGGTCCACAGGATGGTTGTGTTTCAGGGGGAGTTACCCTTTGCCATTAATGTCAAAGGGGGAGAGAAAGTTGTAGGAAGAGGTTTCATGGTCGCAGGGGGTGTACTTATGTTGCCATCAATGCCAAAGGGGGAGATTGTTGATCAGCAGTTGTCATTGATGTCAACCCAAGCAGCACCAGGGGCTAACCCAATATTGAATGGAAAGTTTGACCTACCAAATTAATATATTCTAGGTCAATAATGCTTTTTATGGTTTCTACTTGACGAGATGTTTCCGTTGATATATGGCACGCCATGTAATTCTTCACGGTTTGAGAGATATTCATGTTTGAAGTTTGTACCCCAGTTAGTGGGCTAAAACCCCATGAGGTTGGGACATGGGTCATTGAAAAGTCATAATTAATATTTTTTATGCTCCTAAAATCCCTCCCACGTTCACTTGTTGAAGCCCCTCTCAACTTAAGCATTCATATATATTGTGATCTTCATTTCCTCCTTAGGCAAGGGATTGGGCCATCTGAAACAGGTCATTGTGGCATTTTTGCTCTAACGTTTTTTCTACGAAGGCTCAGAAGCTGAAATTTTTATGAGGCGAAGCCGAAATCCTGAGGAAGCTGCAGTAAAAATTTCAGATCAAGTTGCGCAATATTTTTGGAGATATGATCTGTGGAAGTAAGGGTTTTTGCAGGCTCCTGAAATTCATCTCAAAGAAGTGACCTTGGTAAAATCATCATAACTCTCTCTCTGAGTATCGGATTGGAATGTCGTAAAATGTGACAAATAGTGCACAACCTGTACTTTTCACTCTATCAATTTCAGAAACAAATGAAGAAACAGTGACACGTGGCACACTGTACAATTACACTCTTCTAAAATAGTCCATAATTAGGGCATTGTGAGAGATTGGGTATAACTCTCTCTTCAAGAATCCAAATTGGGTCAGACATGTGGCATTGGAAAGATGACTCAGAGGAATACTACATGACTGAAAATCATATATTGAGGATCTGAAATGACAGAGATACACCAGATTCAATATCGAGCTCCTAGAAGGCAATAAAAAGCTAGATCATGTGTTGTCAAGGGTTGCAAAGGACCAGAGTTTCTACGGCAGAAAAGAAAAGCAAGGTGCAGCAGAGGGTAGCATGAAAAGAGCAGCATTCAAGGTGCATAACAGTAGCAAGAAGTTCATCATATGAAGTCTTCAAGTGAGCAGCACTGCATACAATCATTGTAAAGGTATCATTGTGCTTATTCATTGTAAATACATTATTGTACAAATTGTACTAATGTCTATCTGCCAAGGGTTGAAGAGGCAGTGGTTGTGTCAAAGTTGGGGTTATGGTCTAGTATATCTTCTTCTTCTACATCATTCTATATCATTGTAAAGTGGACCATTTTTTCTAGTACGAGAGTCCATTCTTCTTTTATTCTTCTACAGGGTGGTAGGGTGGTGCTAGGGTGAGTTGTAGCTCATTGAGTGTTGGTGCATCCGTTCAGTGACTACTGAAGAATCTTGGGCGTTGGAGCGTCCATCCAGTGGGAGCTGGAGAATAATGATTTTCTAGATTCTAGGAAGTTGGAGCTTTATTTTCAATTGGAGTTGAAAAGAATTATTAGAAAAACATTAGGTGGTTTTTGTCCCGGAGTGGGTTTCCACCTTAAAAATTGTGTGCATTTGTGTTCCTCTTGTTTTCTGCTATCATTGTACAAACACTGATAATAATTGAAGATTAAATAATGCTCTAATTGAAATAAATACTGATTCACCCCCCCTCTCAGTATTTCCAACATTCAGAGCAGCGCTGGGGTTTCTAGAGGCTGAAAGGGGCTAAGTTCTGTAAATTTCGTTTGAGGGTGTGAATCAATTCAGTTTTCTGTCTCCAGAACAAAGATTTTGTTGCAGATCTTATATTTCTCTGTTGGGTTAACCAGTAAGGTACCTATATTTGTTGTACTCAAAATCTACTTAATATTGCAAACCCTCCAACAGCCAAAAGACCGGTTTTCCCGCATTGGGTTTTTCCAGCGACAGTGGTCCAAAAAATCTTGTGTGTCACTTTGTCTATGTGCATGTATTCAGTTTAGATCTGTATCTGTGAAGAACTGTTAATGTGTTTACTTCGATGTTAATGCTGAAATTTCATATTAATAACTTGATTAAGTAGGAGAAGTATAACCAGATTTAACAGTAGGGTTTCTGCATAAGTAATATTCAAAAAAATTCACAAGGTTGTTGAAGTGTTTCCGCCAAAGAGATCTCCTCACGAGGGCATCACACACACCATTGGGTTTGGAACACTAAGTTTTGGAGAGCGAGTTGATCACATAGCTGACTGTGAGCTTCCATTTATCACTCTCCAGCATTGCACACTAACACAGGGGATTTGGATATCGTCTCTTAATGCTCATATCACGAGTAACAGGACCTAGGAGGATGGTTTGAGACAGTTGGATGGGACATGGTGCATCAGGAGGGAGGCTTTCTAGTTGTGGCATATGGTCAGGGCGTGAGTTGATGGATGCATGCTTGGGGTAGTATGATCTTCTATAGAGGTAACATTTGCACCACCCTTGAGCCCACACTCAAGGAGATGCATGACCACCTTTTGGTGAGACATTCTGGGGTGTCTCAAGAGCATCTACAATGGTTGGTGGACCTTACTTGCAGATGGATGTTTAGACTTCAAGCAGTACTTGGGAGCGCTTTCAGGAGGCAAGATGACAAATCCCACTACATGGTGTGGTCAGCACATGGAAATTTCGCACCCACCAGATTGGTTCGTGATGTAGGGAGTCTATATATTGATTTCACACAAGGGCTTGAGACGTGGTACAACTTGGTGCCAGTAGCTGTCAGGACTATGCTACAACCGTTTTGGCTGTAGGATCCAGGGAGTTGGTTGGTTGATGGGACACTCTGTTTTGTGATGAGTCGGATCAAGACAGGGGATAACCCAACTCACACTTGGTTTAACATGTGGGGGGGCATTGAGGCCTTTGTCGCATGGAAAGGTTGGTTTTCCTTGTTCCTGCTATGGATTAGGGTGAGTGTTGGATGGGTAGGTCGTGATATCATGGATTTTATTGGGCTTGATACATTAGGGCTCTATAGATATTTTGTCATCAGGTCCCAGGAGAGGAGGATACAACTTGCACATGATGGGAAGGCTGTCATGGTCAGAGTTGCACAACGAGAACATGGTGGCACCATTTTTAGACTAGCATGGGATCCGTGCATTACATGATTTGGCAGTACAACTAACCTGGGGGATGAACCGATTTCTACAGGGGTAGATCATTCAAGTCTTCCATTGGATTTTAGTGATTCTTTGTTGGTGTGGGGGACTTCACCAACATGGAGGGATGATCAGCAGGGGGAGTTCAGGGGAGGCACGTGCAGGGAGGGATTTATTTCCAGAGGAGTTGGATTGTATCTTCAGGTGCCCACCCTTGGAGTAAATGAGATGGGTGACTTATTAGATCAGTTTCACGTGGAGACAAACATGACTTTATATGATCATGATATTTATTTACTGATGGTATGCGAAGGGCTTCGAGTGCCTATACCAGGTTGGACAGTGAGTGGAGAAACAAATGCCTCACACTGATCAGGATGGCTTGGGATCCTGGCAAGACATGGTAGAGATCAGGGATGGCTGGGAGGTACATTCGGGACCCTGGTATTGTGTGCAGAGACTGTTGGGGTCAGTTGAGTGAGAAGGTGATTATTCAAGCATTGCTTGAGGACAAGCAATTTTTGGTGGGAAGGATTGTAATGTCCCTAATTAAATTAATTTTCTAAGAAGAATTTCCATTTTTGCAATTTGGGTGTTGGGAAACTTTTTGGAGAAACTTAGGAAAAGTGGGTCAAAGAGCTTTTAGTGGAATGTGGGGGCCACCCACCCACAAAATAATATGCACCAGTTGGTAAAAATTCGATTTTCCTAAGTGAGATAGAAATCATAGGGAGGGCCCACATAAGACCCAAGAACAAAAAGCATAAACAGGAGTAAAGAAGCATCATTTGGGGTTTTTGACATTTTGATATTTGATTGTTGCTTTGGTTGTTCAACTGAGTTACAAGCGTTTGTTGATTTTGGTAGCATCGGATGTTCTCTAGCCTTGAGATTTTGCAGAGAGGCTAAGACACATGTATTCTCCAAGATCCATAAATCGTTTGGGGGAAATTCCACCTAGAGATGGCCTAATTAAAATAATTAATCATTTTTTAATACTTCCTAAGTCTAAACTTAGGAAATATGATTAATTAAAAGGTATTAATTAAGTCAGGTGTGAATCTTCTAGAAAAAGGTGTAGATCACATCTTAGTTAAAATTAGCCATCAATTAAGTTTTAATCGTGGTCGTTGAAGTCTCAACGAGAGATTATAAGAACTCGATCGAAACTTGGAGAACGCACTTGTGCAGATCGAATTCACTAGCAGATCGATTTCCTGGGTAGCAGCGCTAAGTTTCCGAAGAGAGAGCCAATGATCTCATGGCAGTGAGAGAGGGGCAGGGATATTAAGGCCCGAGGAAGATTTTCCAAATCGAGTGAGTGCAAAGCATAGAGGCAACAAGTGCCATAGAGAGGCAATGCAAAGTCCACTCAGAGGCAACACAGAGCTTCAGGAGGAGATTTTGTTTTTAGTGTCAGAGGTCGGAGTGAGAGACCGGAGGGTCAAGTATCTAGACAACGACTGATCAGATAGTGAAGGCGATGTAGTTCCTAGCTGTGTGATGTAGTATTGCATACGCTGACGCAGTGACTGCGCAGAGGCATTGTAGAGCAGCTCATCCAGAGCTCAAATTAGTGTCGGATCACCAACTGCAGAGTGAGATTTTTCTCACTAACTTGTTGTCAGATTTACTCTTTATGGTTTGCTAAATTTAGAGAAACCATAGACTTGTACTTAGAATTTAATACTACATGATTTACAAACCCTCATTTCTGCACATGCTTTCCCGAGTTGGGTTTTTTCCTGGGACTTTGTCCAAAAATAACTGAGCTATTTGTGTGTGTGTTTCTATCCTTCCTGCATTGTATTTATTCCACTATATTTATTTTTGTGAGGGTTGTAGCGTATGGATTTCAATATTTACTGTAGCAAACAATAAATAATTTGTTCAGTAAATTAACAAATAGAAGAAATCTAATTAGTTGTTGTAGTAGGATTCGGGGTCTCGAAATTTTCACATGGTATCAGAGCGCAGATAAGAAGCAGAGGAGCTCAATTGCAGAAGGAAAGAGGGAGGTTCGAGGCACTACGTAGGAAACTTCTAGAAAACCCAGGAGGCTGCACAGTCCATTAGCCAGCAGGGAAAGTTTTGAGGAATATTTGTTTCTCTGAGTGAGTTAGCAGAGGACAAAATTTCCAAATTAGAGATTGTCATAGGTAAAGGGAGCAACAATTTTTTTCTTGCAGAGCAGATCTTCATTTGGGACGTAGTTATTTTGCATCATTTGCTGGCAGAATAGCGTCAGAAGGGAAAAAGAGCACACACTGAGGAAATTATTTCCTCGGGGAACTTCTAGCCAAGAAGTTTAAATTCTCCATGCAGATTAGCAGTAGTCGTGAGTAGATTTTCCCACTCCAATAGGGAATGCATAGATCCAGTCAGTAGTTGCGCAGAGGAGAAGAGGTTGAGTTCGACATTTCAGGCAAGATGGCATCAGCAAGGTTGAGATATTAGGACCAATTGGACGGTTCAACAAACTATGTTATCTGGAAGGCCAGGATTTCCTGTCTTCTAGATGAATATGATCTCAAAACCTATATCATTTCAGTGTTTGTTGTACTTGTTGGCTTGTGGTTTTTATGAACGGATATGGCAACATCAAAGTTAAGCAAATGAAGAGCGAGAGCGGCTAAAGTGAAAGCCAAGCACTTCGAGCACGGGTCGGGCAAACACCTCACAGTCAAAACAAGAAAGTGCTCTTACCACTAACCTTTTTGCATCACCAACCTCTTCGCTCATCGCTCTTCACACTTTGCAAATCATAACATTTACCCTCCACTTCTCATAACTAAACACTCCCGATTGCGATTTGCGGGTGGCCCCACATCCATCATGCCACGTCATCTTCCACTCACCACACATCGCACTCCACACTTCGCAACTTATAACATTTACCCTTCGCTGCTCATAACAAAAACTCCCGCTTGCGATTTGTGGGTGGCCCCACCTCCATCTAGCCACGTCACCTTCTGCTCATCGCACTTCGCACTTCACAAGTTTTAACACTTACCTCCCGTTTCTCATAAACAAAACTCTCGATTTGCGATTTGCGAGTGGTCCCACCTCCTTGCCACATCACATTCCACTCACTGCACTTTGCACATTGCAGATCATAACATTTACCTCCTGCTCATAAAAAAACTTTCGATTTGTGATATGTGATTTGAGTTTGGGCCCCACCTCCTTGCCACGTCACCTTCCCTCACCGCACTTTGCACATCGCAGATCATAACACTTACCTCCTATTTCTCATAACAAAAAGCTCCTAACTCTCGATTGCGATTTGTGATATCAGTTTGGGCCCCACCTCCCTGCCACGTCATCAATAGCCCTTCCATGGCCTTTGTCCTGCTCTTTTCAGTGTTAATAATCCCACTAACTCCACCATCACTTCCACCATCTTCCCTTCATCTCTGCTCACCATCACACATCCGACGGGTCATGATCTATTTCGGCCCTCCCTCACCTTCTGAAGTCAACACCGGGGGTGGGTCCGAAATGGCCGGTTTTGGAAACTGCCTCTAGGTGCTACGTGTCGACCTGTAGTGATTTCGCACCCCCCCCCCCCATCCAAATACCACAAACCGAACTAGCCCCCCTCTGAAATTCGGTCTCCGATTTTGGAAGTTAAGCACAGCATGGGTTTTTGGCAGAACAAACATAGCTATGGTTTATTCAGTTTGTCTAGGAAATCTCCACTAAAGAGGTAGGCACGCGCAGCACGACTAGTCGTTTCATAACGGTTAAGTGGAAATCATGAGAATGAGCGAGTGGAGACTTTCCACAGCAGGTGGAAGCATGTGATGGAAGCCAAACTGCCCACCTGTTCACAACCACTCCTCGCCGCTCCATTTTGAACATTCCAAGATTTGGCCTCCGTGGCCAACTATGTTTTCTCTTTTACTGTTTGATTATGTTGTTTTGCTAGTGAAATCTCGATTTCATCTGATTCTGTTTTGATCTTCTGATTACGGGAGTGATTGCTTGACGCACGCTCTGCAAGTTGGTTAGGATATTTTGATGTTCACACGTGTGGGTCGATCATGAATGATTATTCGATCGTAAACCCTCAGGGGGAATTCTATATGTAGAGCATTCAAAGATGAAATTCATGTTCTGAATTTTGGAGAATTTTTGTTGTAGTTCTGTATGATTGTGCTCTTTATGCTCTGAGACACATATTTGGGAGAGTTGTTTTGAACATAGTATGATATACAACACTGTTTATTTGGATTCCAGATGGAGCAATGAGTAGTATGCATCTGTATTCTCTTGTTTATCAGTAATCCCTGTTTATGTACAATCATCTTTCAATGTTGTGTTGCTTTGATGATTCGTGTAATGTAACTGCCAGTGGTATGCATTTTTATTCATGAATTCGTGTATGAATACTGCTCATGTGTTAAACTTGTTGTGCCCCTTAATTCGCGCTCCGCGAATCTCTATCGTTGGTCACATTCCACTTACATCCGCTTCCTCTGAGTTCACGGGAGATAGATTCTTAAGACTTTTAAGCCTGTCTCTCGTGGGTTCCTCCTTCATTCCTTCTCAACACCTCTGCATATTTCGAAAGCCTTTGCTCATTGTTTCATACTTGGCCCATTTAAAAAAGCCACCGAGCCATACAACCTCCTGAGCCCTCTCGCATTATAAGGTAATTCGCATGAACCAGACTCCAAAGTCTTCACCATTCCTGAACTACCACAATCATTATCCTCTTAATCCATATTCTGTCAGAGGCACCCCTTAAAATTATCTACACCTAGCCTCTGATTTCAAGATGTCCTAGGCACTGGTATTTTTCAACTCAAGGCTGTCTCTAGGAGCTACAACATCTTTTTGGCGCTGTTTTCGGGGATGCGAATGAAGAAATCTTTTCCCTAGGAGACGATATAAATTCCACCCTTCAGACAGGTGAGCAGGAAGGGTTGGGAGTTGCGTATTCCTCACCTTGGTGACTCCATTGTAAAATATTCATAATCAGAAGTAATCCTGGTTTTCACTAGGCCTCACACTAGATTTAGATCCACCATCTACCCCCACCTCTAAATTAGATGGTTGTGATGAGTTTCCTTTTGAACAAGTATGCCTCCTTGGCCCTCCCTCAACCTCTAAATGATATGCCGCAAGACTATCTAGAGCGGATGCCTTGGTTCACCAGGGAAGATAATACTTTTGTGCAGAGACATATTGAAACCTTCTACACCTTTGCTGAGAATGTGAATGTAGAGCACTTAGATGTGGTATTAAGGCTTTTCGTCCAATCCTTGTAGGGAGAAGCCCGGAAATGGTTCAAGTCTCTAGCCAATAACACAGTCCACACTTGCGAAGAAATGGAAAATTTCTTCACATTAAAATGGGGAGAAAAGAGGGACCATCGATACATTCTCACCGAGTTCAATGCTCTAAAAAAGAGACACAATGAGGATGTAGCATAATTCATAAAGAGGTTCAATAAGCTCTATAATATTCTCCCTACTAAAATAAAGCCTCCCCAAGCAGCTGCTAAGGTGGTCTTCGCAGGAGCTTTCGAACCTGAGTTTGGGTTCACCCTAAGGGAAAGAAAATCCACATCTCTAGATTAGATCCAAACAGATGCATTGGAGGTAGAAGCAAACTTTGCTTCTAATGGTAAATTCAAGGAGAAGACAAAATATGAATCTAGAAGAAAGAACAGGGAGCAGGCTTCTACTTCAAATCAGGAAATAGAATCACAAGAGTATAGAATTGAAGAAATGAATAAGCTAATCAAGAGCCTTTCAAATAAGCTAATTAAGCTTGAATTGGAGGCCAAAAATTCCCCTCCTCGTCCCAACCAAATGATTCCTAACCGAGGGTTTAATCCTCAGTATCGGAAGCACCCTCTGCAGTTGTTGCAACGGGATAGGAAGGAACAACAAGACCACATTCAACCTCCTTTATACTGGGAGAGAGAAGTGGAGGGAAAGGCCGAGGAAGTCATAGACAGTCAAGAGAATCAATTCCTCGCTTACTCTAATGATGAGGAGGTTGAACTCATCCTGCAAGGGGAGCAAGAAGAGAAGGAAGTCCCTCTAGAAGATCAAGATATTGACAATTACTACAGACAGTTCCTGGATTTCATGCAGGATCAACTCCACAAGAAGTATGACCTCAGGTCCTTCAGAAGGAGAACCTGAGGGCAAGAACAAAATGAAGAGTCAATATCAAGAGAAAAAACCCCTCCTAGTCCTACTAGTAAAGGGAAGAAGCCATTAGAAGAGTCAACCCCTCTTAAGGCCACTACATCCACTTTCACAAAGCAAGAAGTTGATCCTCCCAAAAATGAGAAGTCCACATCTATACCCTTGAAATTGCTCGACCCTCCTAAAGAGCAGCTCAAAGAAGCCATTACAGAAAAAGGGCCCAAACCCTTTAATCTCCAAGAAGAACGACCCATGGTGGTTTTTGGACCGCATTTAGAAAACTAGTTCCTAGCCTATTCTGAATAAGAGGGAGGCGAGCTTACCCTCCATGAAGAAGGGGAAGAGCTGGAGTGCTTCTTAGAGGACAGCACTAAAAATCAACAACAGTTTGGTGGTTCGGAAACAGAGGCAACATATCTTAATTGTCTATATCCACAAGAACATCCTCAACAAGCAGCGTTTCCTTCAGAGATTAAAGACCCATCATATTTGCATGATGAAGACCATCTCTCAAATTCTCTTTCAGTAGTACAATAGATTGTTACAAATCATGTTCCTTCACCCGAAATTAACGAGAGTTTGAAACTCCCTTGCAACCTTATGTGTGACAAAGAGAAAGATAAAGAACACTCAGATCACTTGACTTCCGTGGATAGTGAGGAAAAACAATTGTTTCCCTTACTATTTGAAGAGAATCACTTTCAACACACAAGCAAAGCAGCAGTTTGGAATGAGGTTTGTCTTCCTATTACAAATCTTATAGATCTTATGTAACATGTTTACCATGATCCTTTAGTCAGTGTATTGCAGTCATCAGTAAAGGAATAAGATGATGTATGTATCAGGATGTTTGTCCTACCATGGCAAGGTAAAGTTAAAAATTAGTTTGAGAATCTTCCAGCTACTAGCATGAGCAATTTTCATCAATTCATGCTAGTTTTCCTAGGTCGTTGGGTAATCATGGGAAATGTATTTCTTATCATAGAAGAGTATGGACATTTAAAAAGGCAGCCTGGGGAGACAATACAATATTTTTTAGCCAGGTTCAATAAGGTGTATCATTCAATGCCTGCTGATATAAGGCCATCCCCAGGAGTAACTCTCTTGCACTACCCAGATTCCTTTAATCCAGAGATTGCATTCCAGGTAAGAGAAAGGGGCACTGCAACCCTTGAAGAAATGCAAAATATTGCAGTTGATGTGGAAGTGAACCTGTTAAACAAAGAGGCAAAGTTTAAAATAGAGGAAGAATTGATCCAGTTTGATTCTCTACCTTTATGCTTTAATTCATCTCAGATTGTGAAAGGGAATATTGGTCACATTTTGGTTGATAATCATAGGAGAAATCATGAGATGTCAGTGGCACCAACGCTACTGTTATCACTCAAAAAAAGTGAAACACTATTTGACATGGTCATAGAGTTCATTTGTCAAAGTTATGGTCATAGAGTTCATTTTTCACAAGTTGGTATAGGAAAGTTTTAAATTTTTCATCTTTAACCTATCTTAAGGTTCAAACCCACCTCCATTCAAGTCATATCATTTCCCATCAGTCATCATTTGCTGACATATTTTATTTGCCAAGCTTTTGAATTCAAAAAGGTCACTTTAGCCAGTTTTTCCTCTTTTCGTAGTGTTTTACACTTTAAAAGGACAATTTTTGCTACGAAACCGCCTAATAGTTTCGTAGCAAAATTGTCAGAAAATGAACTAGCCATGCTACGAAAAATGGTTTTTTTTGCCTATCTTCAAATCCAGTGCAAGGTGTCAGTGCATGATTAGAAGAGTTAGGGTGGATGTCATTCGAGTCAGTTAGGGTTAAATCAAGGTACAAAGGTCATGTCTGAGGTCATCATTATTGTTTTTAGCATGTATGAGTCATGATTAAGGCATGAGTTTTCATCGAAACTTTAAAACATTACCCAATTGAGTGTTTTTCATTCTCCGCTTCATCTTTGCATGCTATTGAGTTCTGGAGAGCTGTTTCACCAAGCCAAGCTGGTTGCTGGCATTTTCAAAAGTTGCGGGTGTCACTAATCAAGCGAGGCAGAGAAGGTATAAAATCACCATGGCTGCAAAGAAGAATACCAACAAAGGTGGTCACTGCCTCAGATATGAGCCAATGGACATGAATTTGTTGAATGAAGACCCGACTGCGTTAGAAGTGTTTAGAAGAACAAGGTGTTTGCAATTCTGCCAAAGTCTACAAGGATGTCATTTGCAGGTTTCAAAGGAGTTTGCTAAGAGTTTTACTGGATCAACTTCAAAGGTGGGAATGTTAAATCTCGTAGTAACACCAGAAACCATTGCAACAACAACAGGAATCCCTCGAGGAGGAGAGCAATGTTTCAAAGGCATCAAGTTCACCATGCAGGACTGTAAAGAAATCATCAAGATAGAACATAGTTAAATTGATCTCATAAATGCTATCCCAAGGAGCTATATGAAGGACAACTACTCAAAGCTGCTGTTGATAATTCAGAAGTACTTCACTTGTGAAGGGAGCTATCGCATGGTCTACTCCTACCACCTTAGGCTTCTGCTGCATTTTGTGGGTAAGAGGTCTCTTGATTTTCCTTTTTACTTATGCTGAAGCTTAGCTAAAATGTCAAACAAGGTTCAAGTTAAAATAGAAGGAAATGAAACCTCCATTTTTCATCATGGTTTGATCAAGTTGTTGGTGTTAGAGGAGTTAAAAATATTAGGCAGAGATTGGTCATCTTTTCTGTTCATAAGTGGTTTTGAAGTAGATGCTATCACTCCTAAAAGAACTCCCAGACCTGAAGATATCCCATCACCTTCAGTGGCAGAGAAGTTAGAACCAATTAGCATGGAGACAAAGCCTTTGCAGAAGGCTGACATGCCCAAAGTTACACCTACAAAACAAAAGCAAACAGTTAGCAAACATGGAAAAAAGAGGGTTACAAGGAGCCAAAAAAATGTTATAGGTAATTTAGAGGACATCTTGCATGCCATTGATATTGAAGAAACTCCTATAGTCCAAGATTAAGACATAGATGAGGGAGCGAGGAAGCTTAAGAAAGGAAAAACAGCTAAGAAGTTAGAATTTGTAGGTGATGATGTTGGATTTATGTTTCAAGCTAGAAAACCAATGAAAAGACATGCCAGAAAAAAACTTGGAAAGCAGCAAAGAAGCTCAAAAGGTCAATGAAACTACTCAGCCACCACCAAGCATCATAGACCTCTCCTCACCTGCAAAAGAAGAATTAGTCATCAAACAAAAGAAGGGCAAAGAGAAAATCATTGAAAAGTGAGAGGTTGAAGTCCTTAAGGAACAGTTTAAAGATGCAAGTGATGAGATATCAGTCTTGAGGAAAGAAGCAAAGAAACATAGAGCTGAAAGAGTGCAGTTTGAACATATGAGGAAGATTTGGGAGGATCAAGTCCCAAGTGTCTCAAAGACCTTGGACAACACAGAAAAACTGATAAAGTGGACTCAGCCACTAAGAAAAGAGGTAAAGCACATCAAAAAGGTAAACCTACACTTACAATCTAAGAACATGACACTGAAGGACCAAATCAAAGACCTTCAAGAACAACTGGAACTAATTCATGGAGAGCTCGAAAAGAAAGGCTTAAAGATGACTGTGGTTGAGGAGCCCATAGCTCAAATAATCATAAATGAGGAGGAAACACCACATAAGCCTTAAGTTGAGATTGAATGTGTTTTAGAAGGTTTATTACATGCAGAATATCAAGTTTTTGCAGCTGGAGGTCACTTTTTGGAGAGAATTTTGAAATCTGGAATTTCTACACTTTTACATAGTTTCGTAGCGTTTCCTAGGCTTAAAGCCAGGAAAATGCTACGAAAAAACCTGTAGCAGCCTTTTTGTCTCTAAAGTCACTTTATGCTATTTTCAAGGAGGGAGATTGGTGGTGGTGATGTGTCATGACTTGATTGACACCACGGAACAACAAAGGAGTGGAATCTTTGGGTGCAGAAGCTACTTTTTAGACGCTACTAAAGCTCGCTACGAAACTATCTTGTTTTCGCAGCAAACTATTTTTGAAGGTTTTGGAGAATCTTAATGGAAGTTTTGGACAGTTGGACTCCCCCAACATGTCAAGGTACCTTAACATCAAATATTATGACTCGAAGGAAGTGTTGTGGAGATAGCTCATCAGCCAAAGGTCTCGTTGAAGATAAGGGTTATGCATTCCTGAAAAATAGGGTTTTGTTCCACATGTCTAGGAGAGTCTTAAATATGTAAAGTGGAAATGAACCTATCATGTGTGTTTCGCGCATGTGATACTTATTTTGCAACTGTCATGTAACTATTTCACAAGATAAGGTAGACTATGTAATAAATAGGAGTTAGAGTCCTATTAGGAAATGGCTTCTTTAAGGTGTAGTTGTCAGTGTCTTGTTAGAAGTTCTGTTTTTTCAATTATGTGATGTGTCATAGGAGAATTCAATGAATCTAGCCACCAAGCAGATCATCCTTGTTGTAAGAATGTCTATTTTAAAGACAAAGCATCAAAGTAGTGAGGGGTTAGAGATTTTTTGCACCAAAATGTTGCTTTATGTATTTTGACTTATATCAATAATACATAGTGACTTTCTTCTTGAAAAACCTGAGATTCTCATTGGGTTTTTAATTTTTTATTGATCTACATCTTATGTTTTACCACTTGTAGTAGATTTCATTTCTATTACTCAGAATTCATAACTCTATGCTCTGACTTCCTTTAGTAATGAAATGATTGTGTTTTCCTATGTTTTATGAGTGATTTGCCTTTGTTA
The DNA here is from genome assembly GCA_034641835.2 of Pinus albicaulis. NCBI lineage: Eukaryota > Viridiplantae > Streptophyta > Pinopsida > Pinales > Pinaceae > Pinus > Pinus albicaulis. Next base: position 1,140,675,155 of record CM076577.1, on the reverse strand, counting down.
AAGACCTCTATCTACCTCAGCTTCCATGTCAAGAAACCTTTCCACTGAAACTACCGATTGTTGACTCCATAAGCCCAATGGTAGCAAACCTGCATTCTTTCAACCTGCAATCATAAAAAACAAGATACAATTTCTATAGAGTTAGCCATCTAGCACTATCATTAACCAATATCATAAAATCCCTTTGAGAGAGCCCTCTTAGACTGAAGAGGCTAAGCTTCAGTCAAAATCTGATTTGAAACAGTTACACGAAGTTGTCTGATCAGCGACCAATCAAGTACAATTTTTTGATAACAACTACAGTCAGCTAAAGCACTTCATGACCCAATATCTAATACGTTGGATGGTTGGAGTTTTCAAAGTCAGTTTTCATGTACACATAATAATTTCAGAAGCTGCTACGATATGGATATGATCGGACAGTCTGCCCTATTTTCTGGTTTAGCAGGAGTATCAACACAAAATCCATCAGATAAAATGAAAATATGTTCTAAGTTGTTTGAAGACATGGAGAACACATGTGCAGTACCAAGTTTTGAGGTTGGATCAATTGGGTCAACATATTCAGAATTAGGTCATGTGTATCTTGATCTAGTGGCTATCAATATTGAGAAATTATTCATCACAAAGCCACCATACCTTTCCACCATTTTTTTTATTGTTCAGGTCTACCAAACTCCTTGCAAGGAAGATTAGGCTGGGAATTCCTATCAAATACCATTAACATGTTTGTTCCGAAGTTTGGTTAAAAATAGTGAAAGAACAAAGTTATTAGAGCAGTTGCTTGCCTGGTTACACTGGCATTATTGTATAATTTAGAATAGCAGTAATTCCAGTAGATTAGGGTAGGTAGGTGTGCAAATAAGCTCGGTGCTATGAGCATATTTCCAATTTTAGTTTTAGATTGCTTTGCAGTTTTCAGTTCAAGTGTGTTTCAGATTTTTAGTTTCAGCATGATTTAGATTCCAGCATTTAAGATTTTCAGGGTGCAATAGTGATTTCTGTTTTGGTAGTATGCAGTGCATAGCTCAGTTGTAGTTTCAATTCAGATTTACAGTGTGCATTTGTGATTCCATGCGCCCAATATAACACAAGCAAGTGGTTTGCAAGTTCTCGATACACTCAAACGAGTGTGTCGTCCCCAATGGAGCCAATGTTGGCTTATGGTTTTTATGAACAAATAAGGCAACATCAGAGTTAAGCAAATGAAGAGCGGGAGCGGCTAAAGTGAAAGCCAAGCATTTCGAGCGCGGGTCGGGTGAACACCTTGCATTCAAAAGACGAAAGATCTCTTACCACTAACCTTTTCACATCACCAACCTCTCCACTTATCGCTCTTCGCACTTCACAAATCATAACATTTACCCTCCACTTCTCATAACTAAACACTCTCAATTGTGATTTGTGGGCCGCCCCACCTACGTCATGCCACGTCATCTTCCACTCACCTCACATCGCACTTTGCACTTCACAGCTTATAACATTTACCCTTCGCTTCTCATAAGAAAAACTCTCGCTTGTGATTTGTGGGCGGCCCCACCTCCGTCTGGCCATGTCACCTTCCGCTCATCGTACTTCGCAATTTTTAACACTTACCTCCTATTTCTCATAAACAAAACTCTCGATTTGTGATTTGCGGGCGGTCCCACCTCCTTGCCACGTCACCTTCCACTCACAGCACTTCGCACATCGCAGATCATAACATTTACCTCTCGCTTCTCATAACAAAAAATTTTGATTTGCGATATGCGATGAGTTTGAGCCCCGCCTCCTTGCTACGTCACCTTCCACTCACCACACTTCGTACATCGCAGATCATAACACTTACCTCCCATTTCTCATACTAAAAGGCTCCCGACTCCCGATTGCAATTTGCGATATCAGTTTGGGCCCCACCTCCCTACCACGTCATCAATAGACCTTCCATGGCCTTTGCCCCGCTCTTTTCAGTGTTCATCCCTTTAACTCCACCATCACTTCTGCCATTTTCCCCTCATCTATGCTCCCCATCACGCATCTGACGACTCATGATCTATTTCGGCCCTCCCTCACCTTCCGAAGGTTATCGCTGGGGGAGGGGGTGGTGGGGTCCAAAATGGCCGGTTTTGGAAACTGCCTCCGGTGCTACGTGTCGGTCTGCAGTGATTTCGCACGACCCCCCCCCCCCCCCCCCAAATCCAAATACCACAAACCAGACACGCCCCCATCTGAAATACGATCTTCGGTTTTTCAAGTTAAGCACAACATGGGTTTTTGGCGAAACAAACACAGCTATGGTTTATTTAATTTTTCTAGGAAATCTCCACTAAAGAGCTAGGCATGCGCAACACGACTGGCCATTTCATAACGGTTAAGTGGAAATCATGAGAATGAGGGAGTGGAGGCTTTCCACAGCAGGTGGAATCATGTGATGGAAGCCAGACTGCCCCCCTGTTCAAAGTCACTCCTCGTCGCCCCATTTTGAAGATTTTAGGATTTGGCCTCTGTGGCCAACTATGTTTTCTCTTTCACTGTTTGATTATGATGTTTTTTGGTGAAATCTTGATTTCACCCGATTCTGTTTTGATTTTCTGATTACGGGAGTGATTTCTTGATGCACGTTATGCGAGTTGGTTAGGATATTTTGATGTTTACATGTTTCGGCTGATCATGAATGATTATTCGATCGTAAACGTTCAGGGGGAAATCTATATGTAGAGATTTTAGAGATGAAAGACGAGGTCTGAATTTTGGAGAATTTTTGTTGTAGTTCTGTATGACTGTGCTCTTTATGCTCTGAGACACATATTTGGGAGAGTTGTTTTGAACATAATATGATATACAATGTTGTTTATTTGGATTCCAGATGGAGCAATGAGTAGTATGTATCTGCATTCTCTTGTTTATTAGTAATCTCCTGTTTATGTACAATCATCTTTCAATGTTATGCTTCTTTGATGATTCATGTAATGTACCTGTCAGTGGTATGCATTTTTATTCATGAATTCATGTATGAATAACGCTCATGTGTTACACATGTTGTGCCCCTTAATTCGTGCTCCACGAATCTCTATTGTTGGTCACATTCCACTTACATCTGCTTCCTCTGAGCTGACAGGAGATAGATTCTTAAGACTTTTAAGCCTGTCTCTCGCAGGTTCGTCCTTCGTTCCTTCTCAACACCTCTGCATATTTTGAAATCCTCTGCTCATTTTTTCATAGTTGGACCATTTAAAAAATCCACTGAGCCATACAACCTCCTGAGCCCTCTCGCAGTATAGGGTAATTCGCATGAATTAGACTCCAAAGTCTTCACCATTCCTGAACCACCACAATCATTATCCTCTTAATCCATATTCTGTTAGAGGCACCCCTTAAAATTATCTACACCAAACCTTTGATTTCAAGATGTCCTAGGCACTGGTATTTTGCAACTCAAGGTTGTCTCTAGGAGCTACAACGATACCCACAGACCCATATCAACATAAGGACTACAAAAAGGAGATTGTGAAAGCAAAGAGGTTGATTCTTGATGGAGTTCGAGATCACATAGTATCACACATTGCTAACATAGATACCGCCAAGAAGATGTGGGATTCCCTTGCTATGCTATACCAGGATCTTCTGAGCAGCGGAAGATGTATTTGGAGGAGAATTTGAGGTGTACCATGATGCAGAAAGGGGAACGTATAGACCCCTTCCTTACTAAATTTTGGGATATCCAGGATCAACTGTCTACAGTTGGGTCAACGCCCCAACCTACATAGTTTGTCGATTTTCCCTGAATAGTGTTTCAAAGGAGTGGCAAGTATTCGTCCGGAGTATCCTGGGCAGAGAGAACTTGCTAGACTGGGACAAAATGTGGGTATATCTGCAGTAGGAGGAGATGAGGCAAAACTTGGTGAAGAGCCCCATAGGAGGCAGCAGCAGTAGTGGGATGAAGGAAGTGAAGGAGGAGGAGAACACAAACCTTGCATCAAAGGGGAAACTTGAGCAGTGAAGAAAAAGGACATTTCAAAGGTGAAATGCTTCAGATGTGGTGAACTTGGTCACTACAACACCCAGTGTATACTCAGAAAGAGGGACAAAGAGGAGAATCAAGATCAGCAGGTTGCATATGCTGAGATAGATAGGTTTTCCTCCAGACTGGAGGAAGAGTTTTCCATGATGACTGACATACCTCCAGGGGTGAGGTGGGGTGATTTGGTTTTGTAGCCCCAAAGAGATACATATAGGTAGGATTCTTGAGGAGTCCACCTCTTGGATCAATACCTTGATACGGGAGCCCTTAACAACAATAGTAGGATGGACATGTGGCAGTTGGTGTAGTCAAGTGCCATAGTGACAAATGCAGTAGCTAATAGCAGTCAGGACTGAGCAGCACAGAGCATAGTTGGCAGTAGTGCAGTAGGCATAATGCAGAGTTAGCAACAATGCAAAGGCTTCAGTGACAACACAGAGACTAGCAATAGTCAGGACTCGGGTGACACATGCATCAAACTGAACACAATCGGTTCAGAATGATGGACATCTCTCAATTGCAACAACAACAGATGAGAGACAGTTTCAGATGTTGCAGTGGCAGCAACAATAGAGTTGCAGTGTAGATGCAATAGTTGGCAGCAATATGTAGGGTCAGCAACCTATGCCACACGGTTCGGGTTCGAATTCGAGTTCGGCAACGATTAAGTTCGATTCGAATTCGAATTTTCCGATGAGGTTCGTAATGAGGTTCGACATTAGGTTCGACTATATATATTTTTCAATATATATATATATATATTTTTCAACATATATATATATATATATAGATATGGCATAAAATAAAATAAACTAAAGTAAATTAATAAATTATAAAACTATGAGTACAATTTTGATTAGTAAAAACACATGAATAACTTAATAACGAATTTTTTGATTAGTAAAAACTATGAATAACAAATTTTTATTAGTAAAATGGACTCTGTTAAATATAGAAATGATAATTTATGTTAAAAAACTCATAAAATTTATTAAAATCGAACTTCATGGAAAAAAAATCATAAAATTCGCCTTTAGGTTCGATTAGGTTCGACATCAGGTTTGACATCAGGTTCAGCATCAGGTTCGGAATTAGGTTCGACATTCAGGTTCGGCGAACCTGATCGAATTCGAAAAAAAAATTTAAGCTCGCTGAATTTCGAACCTCAAGCTTCAGGTTCGGCGAACCCTGTGACACAGTCAGCAACAACATGGATGCAACGTAGAATAAGAGTCACGCAGTAGTTAGTGGGCAGTAGAGCAAGACATCAGCAGTGCAGAAGGAGATGATGCAGAATCAGGGTATTTCTATCAGGAGGGCATCAATACTAGAGCACATTCCTCGCTAAGAGGTAGTGTTGAATTTTTTAGCATCCAATGTGATCTAGCCTTGATATTTTGCAGAGAGGCTAAGACAGTTATTCTCCAAGATCTAGAAATCGTTTAGGGAAATTCCACTTAGAGATGGCAAAATTAAAATAATTAATCTGTTTTTAAAATTTCCTAAGTCTAAGCTTAGGAAATATGACTAATTAAAAGGTATGAATTAAGTCAGGTATGAATCTTCTAGAAAAAGGCGTGGATCGAGTCTTAGTTAATGTTAGCCATCTATTAAGTTTTATTTGTGGTTGTTGAAGTCTCAACGAGAGATTATAATAATAACTCAATGGGCACTTGGACAACACACTTGTACAGATCGAATTGACTTGCAGATCAATTTCCTGAGTAACAATGCTCAGTTGCTAGAGTGGTATAGCATCATTTATCACTATATTATACTTGATGATTTATACATTGGCCTTGGGCAACCCTTTCCTTCAGACTTGGACTTATTTCTCAAAAAACAGCATCTTAAATCCCATATGCGACTCTGCACAAAATTTTCCGCGTATATACGTGAGTCCATACATAGAGAACTGTGTATGCTATTTTAATCATTAAAAAATATATTTTTTCCTATTTTAGAGGCAGGGTTTACGGTTATTTCAGTAACTTAACCACCCCAGCCCATGGCCTAACTATTCCCAACTGTAAAAACTAATTTGAGGGAGTATAAAGGCCCCTCAAGGGAATGGCCTAAGGGAGAAAGAAGAGAGAAATATAGATATTATATGTTGTTGGAGCCCTATCCAAGTTTGATATATTCCCGTGCCTCTTGCACTTGCCAGATATTTGCAGGAAACCCTTGTTTCCTTGAGATGTTCAGCACCCTATATGACATCCATTGTGCACTCATCTTGGAAGAAACATTGAGAGGCTAGGGCTGGGCGAATCCAGAGGATGGTTTGCTCGAAGGCTGTGGAAGATTTCAGGTGATCTCTTCACATTTATCTACTATACATGTCATTACTAATAGAAGAAGCCATCTTGTTCCTGATTTTTACGTGTCAATTATCTTTTATACATGTGTAATGATCATTAATTGAACAGTTAATATTGTTTTTATAATGTTATGCATGATTTTCAATAACATCTAGAACATATTTGTGCTGTATAACTAGGGTTTTGTGTTCTTTCTTTGCTGATTTACAGATTTTGGAGCACAAAGTGTTGCAGGGGGTTTGCACCACGTGGGATCTAATTAAACCGAGAGACACACAGGCAAGGTCTGCAACCTGTAGATTCTAGTAATTTGCATAAAAGTTGGTTAAGTGGGTCCTTCTTGTAATGGCATGCCCCTGATCTATGAAGGTTATCAACCCAAGACCTTTAGGGTAACAATTCCCGAAACAGAAATGGCGACTCCACTGGGGAACAAATTCTTGTGATTTCCCGTTTGGGTTGTTTATTTTGTCTTGTAGGTTTCTGACATGTTATATCACTTTTTACAGTCTAGCAATTCTTTTTTCAGTCAGATAGAACACCTGGTCCCTTGACCAGGCTTGACTTTTTATTTTTTCCCTATCTTTATTTCCATACGCAACTTTTTCTTTGCACAGTTGCGTATACTTGTTGTTTTTTCCAAAGGGACCCGCATATATGCGAGTTTCCTTTGTTACTATTGCGTATGCACGCTAGTTGCACACTGTAAAATCGCGTATGGCTTGAAAAAATTGAAAATTTAGGTTTTCAGCCTCTGTAGTCTTGTCTGCCTAAGTTGGACCATTCATGTGGCATCTTTAAGGTCTTTGTACTGTGTTTATGGTGATTTTATATCCATTCCTCCCTTGTTTTGTGAAAACCTAGCCATTTGGTGAATTGCCTTGTTTTGTGTGTTTGCAATTGTGGTTGAAGCACCGAGAGATTTTCTTGAAGTTCTTGGCTATTCTGACCTATCAGAATAGTGAGCCTCTGGTTGTTTGCTCTTCTTGGCTCTATGCATTGCTTCACTTATGCTTTTTGCCTCCTTGGTCTATTTCGGTTTTCTTGATTTCTTGAACTTGTCTTGTTGCGAATCTTGAAGAATTTTTTTTTTGGTTTTTTGAGTTGTTGTTCGGTTCAAGATTGTGCTGCTATACCGAATCAATTGATTGAGTTTCTTGATTCCTTTTGCTCATTTAAGTCCTACTATGAGAGTAGCACAGTTGGCTTGAACACTTTTGAAACCTTTTTTGAAACTCATTTGGCTTGATTCCTGTTCTTGGGTAGTTTTCATTTGTCTTCTTGAAATATATTTTCTTCCATTATAAGTTAAAAGCCCAAAAACATTTTGTGTTTTCCGTAGCTTTTGCTTTGAGTTTGTTTTTACGGTTTCATCACATCTTTGAAGCTTTTTTGATTGATTTCTAGTCTTTGGTTCTTGGCTTGATTGTGAGGGAAGTTTTATTTTGCTTTCACTCTTTTTGTATCAAGTGCATTTTTGGCTTTCTTATGCATAGGAGTTCTATTTGGAACTGACCCTGTTTTGTGTCAAAAAGTGATTGAACCATTGCCTTGCTAGGAATTCTTTTTGCTTCTTTAGAATTAGCATCTTAGGATTTGCATATCATTGGTAGTTTGCATTAAGTGCATTTGAACATTTTAGTCTTTTTCGTAACTTTCTAAATTGTGTGAAGTGTGAGTGTCTGAAAAAATAAATAAAAAATAAAAATAAAAAGTTTTTCTTATTATTTTCGTAGAACCCAAGTATAAATCACTTTTCATCAAAAGGAAATTGTTGCATTTGCATGTAACTAGGTTTTCATTGATTTCTTCTGCGTCATAAAACACCATTAGTTTCACTTCCATGTTCCCTTGACTTAAGTAACAACCAATTTAAAACAAGCGATATAATTAAAAACAACTAGAAGTTTTTGTATTATTATCATTAATCATACACCAACTAGCTAGGTTGTAGGGCATTGGATTAGGTGAGGTGAGAGTTAACTCTCCAAGGCCGCTCAAATTGTTAAACATAGAAAGTTTATTAATGAGTGAAATCCAACACCGTTAAGTGGGTTGGGAAAGCTCTCCTCCAGAGAGTCAAGCGCGAGGGATAGTGTAGGCAAAGAAGAGAGATGCCCCCTCTCCTATTTGCTGAATCTTGACCTAAGACTGTTTCTCCCAGCTGCCGATACAGATTGGTGCCCTTAATGCTTACCCTAGGGACTACATAGGTGACTGCAGGGGGGAATACCCGTGGTACCTGAGACAGAAGTTGCATCACTTCCATCAATACTTCTGAAGGGTGCCCTTGAGAAGCTTGGGGACTTGCATTGGCAAAGGCTATTGTTAAGAGGTCAGCGTAATTGTTTCTATTACCTTCGCTAGTAGGTCTGGAACGTAATTACCCCAGACTATTTTCGGAAGGCCCTATTATTTCGCTGTCTTGTATTTTAGTGTCCGGTCCTAATCACCTAGAGCGGAAATACTTGAGAGCTGCTTGCCTGGCGGTATCTTAGGAAATTTTTAGGGTGTGCTCCTTGCTCCTAGATTGCTTAGCTTCATATATTTTTTGAGTCTAGTTTAATCTCTTAAAGTGGCTGACTGATCACCTCGTCGATCCTTCTTCAAGAAGGCGTAGGAGTAATTCGGTGGCTGATTTTCACTTGGTGGTTTCGAAGGCAGCTGAGAGAGATCCTCCGTTAGGGCTTGAAGTTTCTGTGGGTGGTTCTGGTGTCGATGTCAGTATAGAGAGGAGTGCTCCACTCATCTCTAGCGTTTTATTTCCGGCAGAAGAAGTAAAAATAGAGGAAGTACCTCAGCCTGTTGAGTGTCTTCCATATCCTCTTCCTGCTAGTTATCCTTACATTATTCAGTACATCGGACTCGAGTCTCAGAGACCAGAGAGTCCTTATCCGTCATATTCATTTCTTTCGATGGCCATGACTGGGAACACAGTTTCGGTTGTGGACACTGGAAGTATTCAAACTCCTCTTTCAGTTGAAGTAGGGGGCACTATTTCTATATCTACAATCACTTCTAGTGCTATTGTGTTTGGCTCTAGAAACACCCAAGTGCATGCTTCTCAATTTGGTCCCTTTTCATATGGAATTCCCACTAGTGGAATTCCTTCTTTCTCCTTTTCTATTGTTTCAACTGTCTCTACACCCATTTCTTCTATGGCTAGTGGATCAGCTTCATTTCAAGGGTTCCCCTTTGGAAGTGGGCACATCCCTCATTCAACCCCTTACTTAGGATCTTTACCTTTTACCTCTCAGGCTCAAGGTTTCAATCCTTTTTTGGGAGGCTAAAAGTCTAATGCCTTTACAGGATGGAACCCTGTCTTGACAACGTTAGGAGCAGGGAGTCAGTTTCTCGTTGGTTAGCAAGGGAATGTTCCTTTCCCTTCATCGAGTACTTCTCAAGCATTTTCTATGTTTGCAAATGCTTGGAACCCTTACCAAGGGGTTTCCTCTTCATTCACTACCTTGATTGGAGGGAATGGTCCTGTGTATAGTAACTCTATGTTGGGGGGGGGGCGAGGGAAGGGTCCTTCTCCGAATGTTGGATCACAATAATTTTCTTATGGCCCAACATTCTTTACAAACAATATCTGGCAACCTGGTGCCTCAACAAATCCAGATTATTCTTTTCAGAATGTGGGGAATCCTCCCTATGGTGGATGGAATTCCCAGGCTCCTCCTCGCGTACCATTTCTGGCAATGTTAAACTTTCCAGATCTATCAAAATTGACTAACGATCCTATTCGATATAGTCCGAGGTGGCCTATAGTCCCCACTAAGCTCCCCTCAGACATTCCAAAGTTTGAAGGGAAAACTGGCGAGGATCCAGCAGATCATATCACCACTTTCCATTTATGGTGTTCCTCGAACTCCCTGATCGATGATTCAATTAGGTTGATATTATTTCAAAAAACCTTAACTAGAAATGCTGCCAAATGGTATATTGAGTTAATTGGGGGCAGTTTTGCTACTTTTGGAGAGTTGGATACCATGTTCTTAAATCATTTTCAGTTACCTTTCTGTTATGACGTCGGGACTGACCTCCTGGCCAATTTTCAACAGGACAAGGCAACTCACATTTTTGACCATATCCAGGAATGGCGAAGAAGGAAGAGGCTCATTAAAGCCCAAATTCTAAACGAATTCCTTCTCGAGTTGTTTTTGAAATCTTTGCAGCCAGAAATTTCCAAGGATGTATCCCTTTCATGGGTATTTTCTGAAGAACATGCTATTTTTAGGGCTCGGCAATTAGAACTGATTTATTCTCATTCTTGAGTCCTTTATAAAAAATTTCCAGATGCTCCTCACTCTAAATTAGACTTGGCCAAAACTAAACCCGATCCTCATGGTGATGGGCTTATCGGTTCGATTGATAGCGATGCGGCTATTGTGCTAAGTTAATTGCAACATTGTCTATACAATCTGCTTCTTCTAGTCAGGTTGTGCCTTCAGTGTCAACTCCTTCCCAGTCCTTGGAAATTAATGTTGTCCAAAGTTCCATTCCTAAAGGAAATCAACAATCCGTTGTGAAGAGGAAGGGAAAAAATAACAAGAAAAAGGACAAGGATGGGAAGGAGAATGTAAACAAATCTAATGATCATGTTGGAGAGGGTAAAAATGATAATAAAAATAAAATACAAGTTCCATGAAAATTATGCACTGGAGATCATCTTATGCACCTTTTCCCTAAAATTCAAGATGTGCAGCGCTTGTTAGCTCAACAGGGTTTTTACAGTTCCTAGGCTATCCTAACAAACCCATTTCTCCAAGGGAAAAAATTAGTTGCTAGCGCGAATCAAAATACTAGGGCTTCCTCTGGGGGTAGCCAGGAAAGGGAGAATACATCAAACACATACATGATGAGTGCTCACGCAGATATCGCTATGAGATCTCGTGACTATGGCAAAGCTAAGTTTTCGAAAGCCAAGGGTGCTCTTGATAGTACTGAGCCACTTCATATTACTGGGCCTACTGTTGAGCATATACCTCGGATGTCGAAAGGGTCTTCAAAACATTCGACAATCAATCCTAATGCCAAGGCTGCCTAGAACTATTCGATTGTAGAAGATATGGCTCAAAGTACTTGTGACATGTCTTCGTTAAAGGTGCTCTAGTCTTGTCCAGCTCAGCGGAGTGCTTTTCTCACTGCTATTGGGGCTGTTGATCCAAATAATTATCTTATGATCACATTTGAAATGTCGAATTTGAAAAAGAGACTTCCTCATCACATGGATTTCCATATTAGATCGACTTATCATAAATTTAATATCTTTCGAACAGTCGTTGATGAGGGTGCTTCCACATGTGTAATGTCTCTTGCATGTTGGAAGGGTATTGGATCTCCCGCATTTGTTCCTTCTGCCACTCTTTTGACTACGTTTGATGGTCATTCTCACAGGCTACATGGTATTGTTCCAGCTTTTCCCATCTATGTTGGGGGAAAGACTGTTAATATCGAAGTTGAGATAGTTGATGTAAGCTTAGACTATAACCTGCTGTTGGGGCGAAACTGGATCTATGATATGGATGCTATTGCATCCTCATTATTTCGTATTGTTTGTTTCCCTCACGAAGGGAGAATTGTCACAGTTGACCAACTCGATTTTTCTCCTGTAGATCTAAATGCATCTTCTGACTCAACCATTCCTTTGGTGAAGGATACCAAACCACCTGTTGAGAATTTGAGGGTTGGAATGTACACTTCCTTGATGGGTACTTTTGATCTTCCGCCTTCTTCGATTCATATCAATGCTATTTCATCCTCTAGGGCTCTTATTCGAAGAGAGTTCTTCAGAAATCATTATTTTTCGGACCCCTGGACCTTACCTTCTCCTACCTCCACATTCGAAGAAGGTCAAGTGGGTGGAATGGAATTTCCTATGTCTGCAGCTGAGATTGCTTATAGCTCTATTGTTGACTTTGCAGATTCCATCCCAGTTTCTCTTTTACCAGAGGAATTGGATGGAGATGTGGCTCCGGCTTGGACTCTTATTTCATCTTCATCTTAGGATTTCCTTGATACCACTCTTCCATCTGAAGAGGCCATCCTTGAATAAATGACTGGTGTAGAAAGATCATGGGATTATTTGCATCATCGATCTTACTTTCTCCCAGACTTGCGCCAAGTTGAATCAAGTTTTCCTAGCCCTCAATCTTCTGGTCTTGTTCACCAAGTCCTAAACCCTTTAGCACCAACACAGGTTTATTTTGAAGGGAACATGGCTGTGATTTCTCCTACTATCCTGGTGAACATCTCCAGATATCCCAACATTATAGAGAATGTCTTCATCGAAGCTGAATGTTCTCCTGAAGAGATTCAAATTTACATCGATCTCTTTCGAGAGTTTAGAGATGTGTTTGCCTGGTATTATGAGGAAATTCCTGGTATAGATCCATCTATTGTCCAGCATGAGATCAAGGTATACGAAAATTCTAAGTCTATCAGGGAAAAGCTTCGTCCGATCAACCCTAGGAAGGCCGCAACTATCAAAGCTGAGATACAGAAGCTGCTAAAGGTAAGGTTCATTTACCCAGTTCCTTTGACTAAGTGGGTTTCAAATCCAGGTCCTGTGGACAAGAAACAAGGAACGATTCAAGTTTTCATCGACTTTAGAGACCTAAATAAAGCATGTCCTAAAGATAATTACCCCACACCGTTTATAGATCAGATTATCGATGAATGTGCGGGGAATGCATTAGGGGAATTTTGAGGTCTAAAATGGGGCTCCTAAGGAAATAATAAAATAATAGCTAAACCAATAAAATAATATTTATGAATTTTCAATTCACTTTTTGCACCAAAATCCATGTAACCATGGTTAAATTCAATTCAAAATTTGTACCAAAATAAAATTAATAATCTTTTATTATTGATGTGACTATAAATAAGAATGAGATTTTCAAGAAAAAATCATTATCATTGCACAACTAATGCATTTGTCCTATGTACTTAAATAACTTAAAATAAAATATAAATATAAATTCATAAATTCTTAATTATAGAATATACTATTAATTAAAATTTATATTATTTAAATTATATAATAACATGTAATTAATATACTATATAAAAATAATATAATATAATATATTGTTTTATGTATGAATTTTATATTACATATTGAATTGATTTGATTTATAAATAAATATTTGAAAATATACAAATATAATATTTATTGAAAAATGTGTAAATACATGAAGATTGTGTAGGGATATGCATTGTTTCTTTCAAAAAATATGAATTGACAATAATAATATCTTATTTAAAAAGTGTGAAATGACATTTATTATGAGTACTTTAATTTATGACTTTAAAAGTACATAGAGCACTACCATGGTTAACCATGATTTTTTATCCACCGTTGAGAATGTGACAAGTAAGTACCTTTAACTCAAACGATGCCACCTCAACCATTAGGGATGATGTCATTCCCTAAAATGTGATTGGTTCTCATAAAGTGAATTTTGATTGTACATTTTCCATAGGAGGCCCATTTTAGACCTCAAAATTCCCCTAATGGAAATTTGCTCCTTCATGGACGGTTTCTCTGGATATGATCAAATTACTATTTGTCCTGAAGATCAGCATAAGACTGCATTTATTTGTTCTTGGGGTACCTTTGCTTACAAGAAAATGCCTTTTGGCCTAAAAAATGCTCGAGCTACTTTTCAGCGGGCCATGTCTTACGCCTTCCACGACATCAAACATATTATGGAGGCATGTTTATATGATTTAGCTGCTCGTTCTCGCAAGAGAATGGATCATCCTTCTCACCTCCGTCAAGTTTTTAAACGATGTCGGCATTATAAAATCTGGTTGAACCCGAAAAAGTGTGTTTTCAATGTCACATCTTGTCAGTTGTTGGGATTCATAGTGTCTACAGAAGGGATTCGAGTAGATCCCTTCAAGGTTGAGGCAATACTTTAGTTGCCTCCCCTGTCTTCAATTCGTCAACTTGAAAGTCTGCAAGGAAAAGCTAATTTTCTACGGAGATTCATCGTAAATTATGTCGAAATTACAAAAGGATTTATGAGATTATTAAAGAAAAGAGTTCCATTCTTTTGGGATGACTTTGCTCAACGCTCATTCGATGCTTTGAAAGAAACATTGACCTATGCTCCTTTATTGATTCCACCCGATTATAGCAGGGATTTTCTCTTGTATCTCGCCGTGGCAGAATCTACCATTGGTATGGTTCTGGTTTAGGAGGACGATGCTCTTTCCGAGCATGTTATATACTACCTTAGTTGAAGTTTGGTAGGACCTGAACTTCGTATTCTCCGATAGAGAAGCTTGCTTTAGCAGTTGTTCATGCTGTTCAGCGGCTTAGACATTACTTTCTTCTACGCAAAACTTATGTTTTGGCAACAATCAATCCATTTCAGTTTGTTCTCAGTAGGTGAGTGATTTGGGGCAAATACAATCGATGGAGTGTGATTTTGCAGGAATTTGATCTTGAGGTTATGTCTACCAAGTCCAAGAAATCATTAGTTTTTGCGGAAATGATTTCTGAGTTTCCCTATGGAGAAGAGATTGTTTATGAAAAATCATTTCCTGATGAACATATTTTTCTCATTTCTTCACAGGATCCTTGGTATGGGGATCTCATAGTTTATCTCCAGACTACGAAGTTTCCCTTGACTTTTTCGAAAGATGAGCGTCGAAGTTACGTCACTTAGCCAAAAGCTATTTGATTATTGGTGACACTTTACATCGTCGCGGGGTCAATTCGATCCTTAGGCGTTGCTTAACTCTCAAAGAAGCTGAGGTTGTGCTGAATGATTGCCACAGTGGAGCTTGTGGTGGTAATTAATCTGGACTTGCTACAACCCAAAAAATCTTGCGTGCGGGATAATTTTGGCCTTCAATTTTCAAAGATTGTATGAAATCGGTCAAAAGGTGTCATCCGTGTCAGGTTTATACTCGAAAGATGCACGCTCATCCAGCTCCGCTCTTTCCTGTCATTACTGTTAGACCCTTTACAAAGTGGGGTATTGATTATACTACTTGTAACCCGCCTTCAACTAAAGGTCACAATTACATTATTGTAGTCGTACACTACTTCACGAAGTGGGTTAAGGCTATGCCTACTTTTGGGAATGATGGTGAGACAATAGCTCTTTTCCTCTTCAATCAAGTCATTTCTCACTTTGGTATTCCCTAAGAGATTATCACTGATCATGGTAGTCACTTTCAAAACAACATGATGGCTGAATTGGCTCTTAAATTAGGTTTTCGGCAAGAGCATTCATCTCCTTATCACCCTCAGGCCAATGGGAAAGTTGAATCCGTGAACAAATCCTTGCAGAAAATTCTTCAGCAGATAATTGATAAAGCCAGATTCAATTGGCATATTATGTTGTATCCTGCACTTTGGGCATACCGGATGTTAGTCAAAACTGCAACTGGTTTTACTCCGTTTCAACTAAGCTTACGGGTTGGAATCTATATTTCCTATTGAGTGTGAAATTCCCTCTCTTAAGTTAGCTATTGAGCTTCTTCTTGACACTTCCAGTCTCGAAGAACGCCTCCTTCATCTGGAACATCTTGATGAGCAGTGTCGAGATGTAGCTACAATGAATGAGGCACATAAGAAACGAGTAAAGGTTCAGTACAATAAGGCAATCAAACCTAGGGTCTTCTCTGAAGGTGACCTTGTCTTGGTTTATGCCCAAGAGAAGGATGCCTTGGGGGCAGGTAAGTTTAAATCCATGTGGTATGGCCCCTTCATCGTTAAAAAGGTCCTGAAGAAAGGAGCTTATGCCTTGATTGATTTTGACAAAAATGAGTTGGCAAAGCCCAGAAATGGGCTCTATTTCAAAAAGTATTATGCCTAGGCTTTGGCCTAGAATCTTGCTTTGCTGTATATATTTTTATTTTTGTACATATTTGAGTTTTCGATTTTGTGGTGTGATTTTGATGAATTTGATCTGCTTTGGCTGGTGTTATTGGATGACATGAGTCACTTTGGTTTCACTGATGGTGCTAGTAGACATACCCAGAACTTAGCTTCCACAGCTTGGGTACTTCATTATCCATCTAGTCAGTTGTTAGTGTCAAGAGGTGTCTGCATTGGTCCTTTTGAACAACGTAGCAAAATACACTGCAATGATTATTCTACTCTCGGAAGCAATATCCTTGGGTGTTGATTCGTTAGTAGTTTTCTTGGATTTGCAGCTGGTGGTTTCACAGTTGAACAACACATATCGGGTCCGAGACCCATTTTTACATCGATTGTATTTTAGGGTACGTTTGTTGCAAAGATCATTTCAATTTATAACATTTGTTCATATTCCTCAAGCTGACAATTGGATGACAGACTTATTGGCTAATCAAGCAATTGATTGACATATTAATCATTCAATACTTTAAACAATATATCAAATACATCATTCATTTTCACACATTTGAGTCATCACATCATATAAATCGTTGTATATATATATATATATATATATATATATATATATATATATATATATATATAGTTAGTTAGAGTGTTCAAAATATATACAAAATCTAGACCATCATGTCCTACAAAATTAGGGCTTATGCATGATCATGTCTATCATCAAAAAATATTACAGTCATCCGATCATATCTATAAAATCTACTCCTGAGATCCCTGTCGAACATTTGTGTTCCTATAGAACACAATGGTAGTCACTACACGGCGAAATAACCGCACTTAGTCTCGTGGTAATCCTACCACTCGTCTCTGGATAGCCTCTAGTAGGTCCTCTATCGTGGACATAGGCACCTGGCGAAGCTCTCCAATTTCCTCTGCACTGCATGGAGTGTCCTGCCAGCATCTTCAACATCTGCTTCACCTCTGCGGCGCTTGTGCCTTAGGTATCCCTCAAGCCTAACTGGTCCCATGTCTACATCATGATCATCATTGTAAGTCATTTAGTCCAATAAAAAACATTTTTTTCATTTTCATACTTTGAAAAAATCATAAAAAAAATCACATAATCAAAAAATAAAAAATGCAGTCTCACCGATTGCGCCCCATGCTGCACCGGGTGGCAGGAATAGATCTGGATCACCACGAAAGTCCATCCCAGCATAGGGATAATCTTCCACTGCGATGAATTGTTCCTACCACCATTTGAAGAACTCATCATCCCAAGTGGTCTGGGGAACTTCACTTCTCCCAATCTCTTCATCAAATCTGCCCATCGAGCTATTCTTGGATCTCTCGGGCTACTAATAGTTGAGATGACTTTGGGCTGAAGCCCTAGGACCCTCTCAAAGAATAATGTCAGCAAGATTGTACCATACCCGAAATGTTTGGTATTTTCTTTCCAGATTGAAGTTAATTGTTTCTTCATGTTGCTCAGTAAGGTTGTGAACCAATCAAAGAGATGAATCAGGCATTCCACTGCTATGCTCATTTGTGTTCTCGAAGCCTGATGCAGAGAAGCAAATCCTGCTACTCTGCCAATGGTGAAGAGAATGATCTTCATGTATAAATCCTTCAAGTCTCTAATAGGAGTCTAAATTCCTACCTTTTGTGCATTATCTATGTAATAGTCCTGGACATAATCCTCCACGGTAAGCCCTCCACCAGTCTTTGCGTGTAAGTCTACTGGGTCTCCTCTCGGAGAGAGTCCAGTGATAAAATATATATCTTCCACTTCTATGTGTAGTGGCATCTGATCAATAATGAAGTAGTCTTCTTCTGGTTCCCAATGATTAACCAACATTTGAAGGAATTTGTTTACCCAACATGTGGAATAGCCCAGACGACAGTTTTTTGTCGGAATCCGGTAAACTAAAATTTGAGAAATCAGGTAGTTGGAGTGTTTGGAAACCATTTTTGATAGTGGAAATGGATTCAACACTATCAAAAAACCTTAGGGCACTCAAAATACTAAAGTTTAACAACTGTAAACAAGATTCTGATAAAATCTTTGTCGGATTCTGGGCCATTCTGTTGTTTTTTTAGACTATGCACATTTGAAGCAACCGTACATTGCTTTTTCATGTTTGGCATTTTGAAAAACTTGAGCAATACACAATTTTGGAGAACATCTAATGAAGTTTGGTCTCCCATTACTTCATTGTCAATTGCACTATGTTCACGCTCTCTCCAACTGATAGACATCCTAAAAACATCATTAAATGGTTGGTTAGATTCAAAATTTAAATTTTTGCTCTGGATATATGCAACCCTGTTTGTACACAGTCGCGTATGATATGCAGGTCCATCCACACAAACCCGTGTATGCATAGAGGGTTTCATTAAAAAAACTTTCTTACGGTCCAATTTCCAAAATTTTACCTTAAACAATAATGAAATTGATGAAAAGGATGAGTTTAGAGCTTACCTGATAGATTTGGTGCGATTTGATGGTTGATTGCTCTAGTTTTGAGGAAAGGAATTTTTGCTCCAAAAGCTCCTTCTCCACTTCTGCAATGTGAAAATGATCCAAATGTGAGTCAAATGGTCTATTTATGCCCAGAATTTGAAAATTTTTGAAAATTTTCCTGATGCTTATTTTTCGAATTTGATTAAGGCAATATAACCATTTGGCTTGTAAGTGTTGGGCAAGGTATTTTTTAGGTACATGTTGCTGAATTCAAGATTATCTAGTTTTACTTCAGATCCATGACCGCTAACCTGTCATGGCAGGTATATGATTCGAACTGGCATATAGGTTAGGGAATCCACTTTCCATTGCATTCTGCATACTAGCCTCCATTCTGATCACTTTCCATAGGGTCGATCCCATCATGTCATGAGTACTTAACCCATTTCACTCGTCGATTTTTTTCTAATCATGACTTGGTGGTAGAGCCTTCCTTTACATGGGCTTCCTAGTTAGTTCCTCGCTAGCATTTGTCATCCATGTTGCAATTCTTGTAGGCTCGGGAGTCCTCTTTAGTCCCGCCATGTCTTATGCATTGAAGCTTCATTCTTCTTCTTCTTTTCTATCATTTTTTTGGCCATTACCCTAGAGGCTTCCTCATGTTGTTGAGTTGTATTACTGCATTGCATATTGACTACTTGTTTATCTTGGCCTTTAGCCGGCTTCATATGGACTCATGTTTAAGCCATCTTTTGACCATGTCCTTCTGTACAAGTTAACCATGCAATCACTTCGCTTTTGCAACTTGACACATTTACCCATGGATGGAACATTCCTCTAAGTGTCACTTACCAGTTTTCTCCACCTTGCATTAAGCATATGATTGTTCCTATCCCAGGAACTAGTGCATTTGTGTCACAACACTCATTCTGTCCATTGTACTATAGCATTCTTTTATTCTTTTTCGGGCTTTAATATGAAAAAGACAAAAAAAAAAAAAAAAAAAAAAATTGGAAAAGAGCGAGAATGGGATATCTCTTCCATATTTGATGGCAGCTACAGTGTCAATTTGTCGCCCTTGAAAAACGCCCAAAAAAGCTATGTCTTTTCTCCATTTAGGATGGTTTTAGTTTTGACTTAGGAGAAGCCATAACCTTGTTTCATGAGTCAATACTCCCTTGGTTGGTTAACTCTTCCAATCATATGGAGGGTTTGTTTATGCTTCCTGCATGACAAACTTATACAAAGTTATCATCTGCTGCCATAGTCAAACATGAGTCGTGCTTTTGTTCAAGGGAAGTTAACCTGAGCCAGCCTTTCTGCGGTGTCTCTTGACTCATTTCTGTTGGCCTTCCCGGTCTTGTCATTGTCTTATTCTATCACATCAGATATTTGGTCCTTTTCTCTTGCTAGTTTGAGAAGGTCTCCATTGACTTCTTTCCGACGGGTTTGTCTCTTATTGACTACGACATATTGCTCTAAGAGTAAACCTAGAGCGACAACCTGGCCCTATTTACATCATTGATAGGTGACCTTGTACTCAACATTTGATCATCATCATGGGCCTTTGACTGAGTAGTTTTCCTTGTGTTCGACGTTAGCTTACATTATCACACCTAGGATTCGTGCAGTACCTTGATTTCCATTTGACCCTATCGATGGATATCTTGCCTCCTTGTCAGCTTTCATTATTGGTTGGTTGAGAGGGTTTCTACCATGCGCTAGCTTCATCTTGTGCATGCCAGAAATGTACTTCGGGTTGGTTACTTCACTCTACTTCGTCAGATTCCTTCCAAATCTTGGCCTGCGGGTTACACTCGTGTGGGACTGATGTGGGATGCCTTAATGTCTTCCTTCCAATAGATCTTTTCCCATCGACTCCGACTCATTGCTTTGGGAATAAGGTTTAGATTCCTTTTGTCAGTACCTTAGGGTTTGCAGTCATCAGTGGAACACTCTTCACTATCGACAGTGAGGATACATCAATGCCTCCTGATTGATAGATTCTTTCAAGTGTTCAACTTCAGCTCATTCATTCGCACTTGCTAGATTGTACTGGGGCACCTTGACACTCATTATCATTATTGGTGGGTTGTCTCGTGTTTGTTAATGGTATACATCAATGACCGATAATCAAACGATTTCTCACATGGTCGACTTCAACTCATTTATTCCCATAGTGTAGAATTGTGCCATGGTGATCGGTGAAGACCTCGGGTTTGCATCAGCATGCTTTGGTTCACTTTGACAGTTCCTTCAGTTTTTTGCCAGTGACACCATCCACCTTTATATGTTGCAGTCTCATCATAGCGACATCTTATATGTTGGCTCTCGAGTTGCGTGTTGTACCATTGGTTCCACCACTTATGATTTGGTACTTGGAGATTCAGTTGTGACTTTTTGTGATCGGATATTTGTTGCAGCATCATTGATCAGTCTTCTTTATGTGATACTTGGACGTGAGTTTGACTTGTACTTCTAGGCAGTGATCTGATGATTCACTATGTAGTTTACATTTCAGTTATAATTGTATACATATTGGATCCGCTCTATACTTCATATGTGGACATGCTTTTCTTTCACTGAGTATGGGTATGCCTGCCTTAGACATGAGCTATCTTTATGATCTCTCTCACTAGTTTTTTGGCAGGCTGAAATCTGGTGAAGTCCTCTGTAGTCCTCGCAATGTTCTTTCTATGCACATAATACATTTCGACCATCATGTACCACTTCTGACTTCATATATTAGGGGGAATCTGTTATAGCATCATTTATCACCAGCTTATACTTGATGATTTATACATTGGCCTTGGGCAACCCTTTCCTTCAGACTTGGACTTATTTATCAAAAAACAGTATCTTAAATCCCATACGCAACTCTGCCCAGACTTTTTCGTGTATATACATGAGTCCATACATAGATAACCACGTATTCTATTTTAATCATTAAAAATATATAAATTTTCCCTATTTTAGAGGTGGGGTTTACGGATGTTCTAGTAACTTAACCACCTCAGCCTGTGGCCTAACTTTTTCCAACTGTAAAAACTAATTTGAGGGAGTATAAAATCCCCTCAAGGGAATGGCCTAAAGGAGAAAGGAGAGAGAAATATAGATATTATACGTTGTTGGAGCCCTATCCAAGTCTGATATATTCTTATGCCTCCTGCACTCCCCAGATATTTGTAGGAAACCCTTGTTTCTTTGAGATGTTCATCACCCTATATGGCATCCATTGTGCACTCATCTTGGAAGAAATCTTAAGAGGCTAGGACTGGGCGGATCCAGAGGACGGTATACTCGAAGGCCGTGGCAGATTTCAGGTGATCTCTTCATGTTTATCTACTGTACATGTCATTACTAATAGAAGAAGCCATCTTGTTCCTGATGTTTACGTGTCAATTATCTTTTATTCATGTGTAATGATCATTAATTGAAAATTTAATATTGTTTTTATGATGTTATGCATGATTTTCACTAACATATAAAACATATATATGTTGTACAACTAGGGTTTTGTGTTCATTCTTTGTTGATTTACATATTTCAGAGCATAAAGTGTTGCAGGGGGTTTGCACCCCGCATGATCTACTTCAACCGAGGGATACCCGGGTAAGGTTTGAAACCTGTAGATTCTAGTTATTTTCATAAAATTTGGTTAAGTGAGTCCTTCTTGTAATGGGATGCCCCTGATCTGTGAAGGTTATCAACCCAAGACCTTTAGGGTAACAATTCCCGAAACACGGAGAGAGAGCCAATGAGCTTGTTGAAGTGAGAGAAGGGCAGGGATAGTAAGGCATGTTAGTCATCAATATTTTTTGCTATCTGAAGATGACTAAATATTGGTAATAGATTTCTAAAAACAAATTGCCCTGAATATTGTGAGTTTTAGAAATTTCACTGCCTTCATTATCCTTATGGATTTTTTTTCACTATTCTACCATTTTCTATTTCTTGGTCACCCTACCACTCCAAAAAACTCCTTATGGGCTTGTGCCACTCATCTCTATCCTGTTTTCCCACCTATTACCTCATTTCTCTATTTTTCCCTTGCCCATAACACCACTTTCATCTACGGTTACCAATCAACCTATTCTTTCCCATGTTCACCAAGTTCCTCAAGCATTGATGGTCTCAAAACTATCTCTGTAGGCTCTTTAGATAAATCAAGTACATTGGACTTTGGATCTTCAATACATCAATTTTGTGAATACTCTGTTTTTACACTTGAAGACCCCAAACCAAGTTTCAGTCAAAGACTAGGCCAAAGAGCCCTCCCACTAGGTCATTAGGGTTTCATAGGTTGTAGGGTCATCTTGGGTGTTTTATGCACTGCTTTTCCTATGCTAGAAGCTGGCTCAAATGTAAAAGAAGATCAACACATGCTTGTCCAAGAAAGATCATAAAATCTCCAAGGAGGACTGCTTTATCAAGTTCAAGTTTTGCAAAAGGTAGAGGTATCTTGGCACTTCTACAGGAGTGTTAAGAGCCCTATCAGCATGAGAAACTGATAAAGTAAATGATATATTCCTAAAAGAAGACATCTTGCAACAATGAATATAGGAAGTAGTTTGTTTTCAAGAAGAATCAAGGTTTTGAGCTCGATGGCCCAACAAGTGAAAAACAATGAAACCAATGGCAGAAATGACCATGGAGGAGGCACACCAACCACACATGAAAGAAGCTTATCATAAATTATTGATGAAATCGGGAAAAAGGTGAGGTGAACTGGACAGAAATTAATGAACTTGAAAGGGCTATAGAAAACTTAGAGGACAACAATGATAATTGTTTTCAAGCATTCCACACACCTAGGGTTTTGGGAAGATAGTCAAAAGAGGTAAAATGATGATGTTAAGCCTCCATGATGACAACAGAAGGAAGATTTGATGGGATTGTTGTGTGTGACATCCCAGAGTTTGCCAAGGTGAAATGCCTCACTATCTCAAAGAGTAAAGATGTAAAGAAGGTTAGTGAGAAAGGGAAAATCCATGTATTCAAGTCACCCACACTTAGAAGTGTCAAAAAGGGTAAAAAAATGATTACAACTTCATAATGCAAGCAAGAAAGGGTTTTGACAGTGCTTCTATGAGAAAAAACCCCTCAAAGATGTTTTAATAAGCTTACCATGACTAAAGGAGAAAAAGAGATGTGTTAGGTTTCAAGGTGGAAGAAAGGGAAGTTTTTAAGGATACTATTGTGTACAAGCATCTCAAAATTTTTCCAAGGTAAGTGTCTCATTACCTCCAAGGGCAAAGATATAAAGAGTATCAATAAGAGAGGTGAGCTCAATGTTTTCAATCACTTGCATTCAGAAGTGCCAGAGAAGGCAAATGGCACGAAAAACTTCATTAATGAAGGCTAAGGGATTTGGAAAATGTCACTATTTGATTAGGAACAAATTTTCAAAAGGTATTTTGTCATGTTTGAATGATCCAATGATCAAATTAAACTTCATGATGTAGACAAATGAGGTTTTAGAACTGTTGTGTGGTTGAGATCACCAAGGTGTCAAAATGAATTTTCTATGCCTCGGGGAGCCAAAGGAGAAATCTAGTTCATCACTTCAGTCACCTGCAGCAAAAGGTCAAAAGAGCATTAGTAAAAAGTGACAAAGGCTTAAGAACATTAGGAAAGTGGGTTGCAAAAAATTAATTTAAAATCCTTGAGCCTATATAAACTCATCTCCACACTTCAACAAGTTATTTGTTCACTTGAAAAAAAGGTTGGAATCATTCAGGAGAAAAAAATATGAGTTTTCAAATCAATTTCAGGCAAGTATACCTGGTGATGCGCGTTCAGGACCACGCTGCGCGCTTGGAAAGTGGCACTATGTGCTTGGCCATTTTCCCCATGCAAATTTACATGGCACTGTGCGCCTGGGTGTTTGCGTTGCACGCCTGGAAACACGCTGCGTGTTTACCCGACAAACCCGATAGGCCCGGTAGAAAGGCTTTGGCGTTGTGCGCCTAGCACACAGTGCTGCATTCAGGCCGACCCAACACCTCATTCACAACACGCTGCGTGTTTGGCCAACCCAACTCACTCGTGACCTGTGCACTACGCGTTTGGCCAGGAGGGCCTCCACACCCTGCAGGCACTCAAATTACTTCAGAAACCCTCAAAATCTTTGCCAGGTGTCCTCTTAACACAGCGAGAGGTAAGCGGATGCCTTCTTTCATCTCAGAGCATTTTGATGGTTTGAAGTTAAGAGAAATTGAAAACCCTAAGGTGAAAACCTAATATTCATGATAAAAATACCACTGTTTAAAGACACTCCTCCATCTGCATCCTGAGAACACACAGAGGGTTGCCTTGTTGAAAGATTTCTCATTTATCTAGGGCTGTGCCCTCACCCTCTCCATCCACTCATAAACTCTGGCCCTTACACCACAAGCAGATTTACAAACTCATTGCCTTCATTCATATCCATTTTCCATCAGTGCAAGGTGCCAAAGCAGAGATTTAAACAAATAAGCAAGGGTGGTCATTAGGGTTTTGCATCTCCCTCAAAGTCATATACCTTTACCCTCAATCACTCATCCCTCACTTGTAAAAGCTTCCTCTTTACCACCATTCCATTACCTTTACTTATCATTTTCATAAGTAGAGCTAGGTTTTTCAAAGCAAAAATGATCAAAATGTCAAGGGAGGTTGACAGTGATAGTGGTGAGGAAGGCCAAGTGCCAAGGAGGCATCAACAAAGAGGTGGGAGGATTAACAGGATTGAACCATTAAACATAATGGAGCTTGATGCATCTTCCCTAACTATCTCATGCTTCCAAAATGTAGGTTGCTATCAATTTTGTGAGAAAGTACAGCAAGTGCAGAATCACCCTAAGTTGACTAGGCTCTTCATACTTAACCTCCATGAGAAACAAGTCAATCTTGCAGGGGTAAACTTTGAGCTGTCATCAGATGCCATTGTTATTGCCACTGGGATACCTAGTATTGGTGAAAAGTGGTTCAAACAAGCCAATTTAGACATAAGCCACTATGAG
Organism: Pinus albicaulis; assembly: GCA_034641835.2. Classification (NCBI taxonomy): domain Eukaryota; kingdom Viridiplantae; phylum Streptophyta; class Pinopsida; order Pinales; family Pinaceae; genus Pinus; species Pinus albicaulis. The sequence continues at coordinate 1,140,649,516 of CM076577.1, read as the reverse complement.
CCATTCCTTAAACCCAGATACAAAGACTACAATAAATCCATATTTCCTTTCTCACATTTTCTTGAGAGGTATGCACCCATGATGAGGGTCATCATGAAACATTTCACATGTGAAGGAAGATTCTCCAGGCTCTATTCCTATCACATCATATTGCTCATGCGCTTTACTAGGGTTAAGATGCTTCATTTTCCCTAATACCTCTACAGGAGTATTGAAAAAATGTCTTATATTGTACAGAAGAGAGAATTCCCTCACCAGATGCAAAGCTTATTTCATCGCTCTTTGATCAAAATAGTTGTGATGCATCAATTACAGCAAAAGGGTATTCCATGGGAGGTTTTCATTGCCCATGAAATTTTCACCAACCCACAACCTCATCCTCAACAAAACATGCCTTCATCATCTCATCCTCCTGTCCTTACTACTCCAACATCTCCTGATGAGCATGTTTCACCATCTATAGATATTTCTTCACCTCAAGACAATCCTCCTTCCTCACCCTCTCCCAATGCATCAGACAATGAGGGAAGTGACAATGAGTAGTCAAATGACAATGAGGGAAAAGGAAATGATGATTCAAAAAAAAATGATGATGTTGACAATGGCTCACAGAACCAAGATGGCAGTGAAGCTGATGACAGTGATAGTCTTGGCAGAGATGAGGTAGAAAATGTTAGTGAAGAAGAGGCCACTGAGTCTAAAAGCAGTGAGGTTGATGATAACAGTAAAGAGCATAGTCAAGATGAAAGAAATGAAGCAGAGAGCATGGAAGAGGGAGGAAATGAAGATGCAAGTATCAATGGTGATGAAGGCCATGCAAAAACCAATGGTGAAGCACATAGTAGTGAAGACAATGAAGATAAAGCTGATGTAAATGATGCCATTATCAATGATAAGGACAACCCACAAGTCAGTGAGAAAAATGAAGGTCCAAAAAACAATGAAGAGGCAGAAGAAGACAGTGAGGAAATGAGCCATGATGGAAATAGGTCAAAGGAGGCAGATATTAGTGAAGAAGCAGAAATTGAGGCTTATATCAGTGAGGCAGAGGAAAACAGTGAAGAAAACAACAGTGCAGAAATAAGTGAAGAAGAGAGCAGCAATCATGATGGCCATGATATCAATGGAGATGATGATAATGATGATGATGATGTTGACACTGATAATGACAACAATAATATCAATGATGAAGCAGAGAGGATGGATAAAGATGACAACAGCCATAAAAGCCTTGAGGACAGTAAGGATATCAATGATAATGACAGTCATGATAGCAGCAATGGTGAAGACACCAATATGAGCACAATTGAACCTTTTTCTTTAACCTATCAAAGAGGAAGTAGGCATGTGTTTGTTGCCTCTAAAAGGGAAGGGGCCATGCCTTCCACTTCAACCTACCAGTTGAACAAAGGAAAAGAGAAGGTCATAGAGGAAAAAGAAGAATATCAGCATGAGACTGAGTAGCAGTTTGAACTTATTCATGTTGACAGTGATGATGAAAATTAGGGAAGGGTCTCAATAATGCTGCTCAAAGATAAGGATGCCCAAATCAAAGATTTGCAAGTCAACCTAGCTAGGGCCAGGAATTCCATCCACTATTATGAGAATGAAAACAAGCATTTGGAGGCACAAAAGGCCATTTATGAGGTTAGGGAAATCAGAGCCCAAAAAGAGGCTGAAAGGACCAAGTTTAGGCTTGATGAAGTCTTGGGTGTTTTTGATGAGAGTGAAGATGAAGAAGGGCAGTTGTCTAGAAGAAGGCCAAAAACAATGGGCTTGAGGAAGGCCTTAGCCAAGGAGAAGGAGCAAGAAACAACATTGGCAGAGCAACTCACTCCAAGTGAGCTGCTTGCCATGGAGATTGAGTATGATCGGGAGCCTTGGTTAGAGAGGGCTAATACACACTTGGAGGATCAGCTAGAGAAGACAGAAAGGGACCTTGGCCTTCAGAAGAAGATGGCCAAGCACTATGCCTTGAGAAATCAAATTGCAAGGGCCAAGCTCAAAAGAGCCCTTGCCAAAATTCAAGCCCCAAAAGAGGAAAAAGACCAAGAAAACCTTGAGATCTTGGCTGATGCTTCCTTACATGCATCCCAAACCCCATGAGGAAGATAATTGCAAAATTTGGCAAGTTTTTGACATTTTTGGTTTTTGACTGATTTTGAGGGCCAAGGGCGCAACACCTTTCTTGGATAATCCATTAAAGACAAATTTTACATTTTTGGGTTCCTTGGGCCAAGTAAATCACACTCACCAAGTTTCGGCTCATTTGGAGCAAAACTGGTCCTCCAAAAGGGCCAAAAACATGCAAAATTTCACCTTTCTGCCATGTTTTCAGGGATGGCGCTGCACCCTTAGCAGCCTTGGGAGTTTTGATTTTTGAACAGATTAATGAATTCCAATCAGAAAACCAAGGGCATTTTTCGAAAGTAGACTCAACAAGATTTCCGACGAGCTATCACGGAGCTCATTCTGACATTGGGAAGGCTTTCAAAATTCAGCTGCAAGGTGACCCAGTTTTCTAGTGTAGGCGCTGCACCCTTGGACCTCACTGCTGCGCCCTTGCCCAAAAGGTCAACAAAAGACACTAATTTATGGCAAATAGGTATTTTATGGTTTTTTGGGCAAATCACTCCAAAGTTAGGTGTTAGAAGTTATTTTTCATTTATTGCATTAGATATTTTATGCCCTGGGCCTTGCATGGTCTCTTTGGACATAAATGGTATTTATGGGTATTTATGACATTTTGGAAACCCTAGTTAGGGTTTTGGTCCTCTTTGCTTGTTAAATACAACATTGAGGCCTCATTGTACATGTTGGATATTTGCTGAGCATAATATGAGATAGACTTGGAGTTTCTTAGTGAAATTGGTTTTTGGTGACTTGTGATGGCTTTGGACTGAGCATACATGGATTGAGCACACTCTTAAGATTCATAAAGCTTTGTTAGATGGTGATGTATTTCACTTTTGTCGTTGTTTTCTTCAGTTTCATTATGTTCATGTTTTCTTTAATCAAAAGACAAAAATAGAGAATAGGACTTGCTTCTTGGCACCTTACTTCTCCCTGCCTCCTTTTATTTCTATGTTTTGCTCCTTGAAGTTTAGCTAAAGAATTCTTAAATGCTCTTTGGTTTTACTAAAATGTTATGTTAAAAGTCTATTTGTTTGCAAGTAAGTTTCATAGAATCCTTAACTGCTCTCTAAGTTTACTTATATGTTGTTTTTAAGGTCTTCTTAGTACAGTTTTGTTGAAGAATCCTTTATTTCTCTTCAAGTTTTTACTATGCTAATCATCCTAAAATATTTTTCTTGTTCTTAGTATGTTAAAGGATCCTTGATTGCCCCTTAACCTACTATACTCACAACTCCATGTTTATTTCACTCACACAAAACCTACTTAGATCCATTTGGCCTTGTTAACTCGCCCTAGTAGACACCCTTGACCTATTTTTTCATTCTTCAAAACCTTTGCAGACTCCACATCTCAATGGATTGATTCTCTCTTACCCTACCTATTTTCTTGACAACCTATCCAGCAAAACAAACAAACAAACCCTAAACCTAATAACTAGCCTAAAATCAAACCCTAAAATCTATCAAGTTCACATCCTTTACACAAACATAGAGAGAGCCCTCTCTTAGTCCAAGAAGGCTAGGTCCTAGGAATCCAAAGATTGGTCTGATGTTACCCTTGTACATTTGGTCTTTCCAATCTAACAAATTACGGGGACCTAACATAATGGCGATCACGATGGGACCTCTGAGTTAGTAACATGCTAAGTATCTCTTAAGAACTCATAATACCTCTATCAAACTTTGAAAACTCAAGTGTTAGCCAAGAGTAGTATCTGATTGATTCACCATACTAGCAAAATGATGACTCAACTAGAAGACACTCATTAAAAACCTTAGCGTTGTATAAAGAAACTTAGAAACCCCAAAAAAAAAAAATTCTAGATTGGTTTTTGCCAATTTTTCGTGGTGGACCACAAGTACATTTTCTCAAAGCAGTAAAAAACATCCACCTGCTGACTCCACTAGCCTCCAGTAGGCCTACTAACTTCACTAGTTCTCATAGACTCCCCTGGGAATACACTAATAAGTCATAAACAGTCTAGAACCTAGTCACTCATTGTGTGAGCTTAGTATCCTTACAGATAGGTCTATTTTCAAAACACTCCTAAACTTTCATCCTCTCTGCACTATTAAGTTTTAAATCTGGCTTCGCAAAGGATTAGCACCAGATCTCACCCTGACTGTAACTCTCCTACCATAGTTGATGACCTAGAAAATATTTTGTGGAAAACTTCTAGGACCCAAGATTCAACTACTGTTAGGACCATTCACAAAGCAAGTTTTGTCCCTGAAAACCTCACAGCCTTGCAATATCCCCAATTTGACTTATACCATAAAAAGAACCCTTTTAGAACTAAGTCTCAGAGTGGGATAGACCAAACAGACCTTGAGCCCATATATTTGCAGCAGAGTCCTAGTGAAGAAGTCTCTCCTTCCACTCCTGATTCTTATCTTCTCCAAAACTTTTGCTCCTTCCATTCCAAATCAGCTCAATCTCAGTTTGTTGGTCCAAGTTAATCTGCCACCCCCATCCACACTCCCACTATGCAAAACACTCCATGCTATCCTCCACCTCCTCTCACAAACCCCCTTCTCATAAACCCTCCTTGGGTTCCCTTACCTCCAATCATGGTAGCATGGTTTGCCCCATTGGTTTTACCCCAACCTTTACTGCCCGTGCCTCAAGACTACCAATCCAAAATCCCTCACTTTACTAGGGCCAACTCTACCACTGCCCAACAACATGTAGATAGAATGAATGATGTCTTTGACTATCAAGAAATAAAATAGGAGACCGTAAATATGAGGATGTTTGCCCAAAGCTTAGGAGGAGAAGCTAAAAAATGGTTCAAAAACTTAACTCCTAACATCATACATGATCTCCCTTCCCTCTATCGGACATTCATAAAAAAGTGGGAGATTAAGCACAACCCTCTCCAAATCCTCTTAGAATATGACAACCTTACGAGAAATGTCGGGGAAAGTGTCCAAGGCTACTGCACTAGGTTCAATAGGTGTACAATGCCCTCCCGCCTCATATGAAACCACCACAAGGCCTAGCCTTAGTAAAATTTCTAAAGGATTTTGATCCAGACATGGCCTACCAATTAAGAGAAAGAGACTCCCTAACTTTAGAAAAGGGGAGTTGTGAGTGTAGAGGCCAATCTGATTGAAAAAAGGGATAGGATGAGGTCAGAAAAGAAGGTCACATACAAAGATGAAACCATGGCCTCCACATTGGATGCCAAAATTGACAATCTAGTGAGGGTAATGGAAATAATGATGGAGAGGATCAACTTGAATGAAAGATCACCTCCTATGGAAAACCCACCAAATCCCCAAAACAGAAATAGAAATCAAAACTTTAGAAGAGACCCTCCCCAAAACAGAGAAAGAGACAATGACCAACAAATCAGGCCTCCTTTCCAAGACAACTATGTAGATGAAGAGGAAAGAGAGACTGAACAGCTAGAAGAAAACCATGTAAACTTGATAGGCTCTGATAATGAAGGTGAAGTTTTTCTCATTGAAGAAGAACAGGGGTTCTTTTCCTCAAATCAAACTGAAACAAACTATGAAGATTCTAAAGAGTACAAATTGGGGTTTGAAAATTCCATAATGGAGGTTCATAGGAAATATGACCTTAGGAGTAAGAAAAACCAAGATGTCTTGAAGAAAAACAAACTAGAAACTGCTGTTAAGAAGACCCATGAAAACATAATGAAAAAGACAGCAGAAAACACCAACACCATGGCTAAGAAATCTGATCAAAACAAAGACAAAACCAGCCAATCAAATGGTGACCCAATTTGCCCTAGTACATCAACTAGTGGCCTGGAAAATCTTCTCTAAATGATAGTCCTAATAAAATTCAGCCAACTAAGGTTGTTGAAAAGACTATGTGTGATAGGAATGATGTAAATATACCAAAAACATTAGCACCTTTCAGTTTTGAGGGTAAGATTGCCAAGATCAAAATAAGCATACCTCAAGTTGAACTAGTAACTTGGGATGTATATAGGTCTCAAATGTTGAAAGATTTGAACATAGGAAATGACACCGACACTCTGAACCTAACTGATGAAAAAATAGAGCTGTTGTTTGGGCCTGAGGTAGAGGGAAAATATCAATAAGGAGTTGTACCTCCATTCTATGTTAGCTTAAATATTCATGATAAAATCTTGCACAATGTTATGCTAGACTCTGGTGCCTCACACAATCTCATGCCTAAGGTGGTGATGGAGAGATTAGGCCTCAAAATAACCAAACCTTACAAAGACTTGTATTCTCTCGATTCAAGAAGAGTCAAATGTTTGGGTCTAATCAAGAACCTGTGTGTCAATCTGACACAAATACCTACTAAAAGCCTAAGCATGGACATTGTAGTGGTTGACATTCCCTCGAAGTATGGCATGCTTCTATCTAGATCACGGGGAGCCAAAATTCAAGGGAATCTCCAAATGGACATGTCCTATGCTACCATCTCGGTCTAAACAAGGAGATTGTACTGGGAATCACACATGAAATATATGGTTAGCAGCTAAGATAGGCCAAACAACACCCCTCTTTATTCCATCCATTTAGACCTTGAATCATTTATCTTATATAATGAAGATGACATTGATGAACAAGTAAATGAAATTGAGAAAAATCTAGGCCTACCACAACAGTCAAACCAATCATTGAATGAAGAACTTGACAGCCAAAACTCTAGCAGCCCCGAACAACAACATAATGGAAAAGTTGAACTTGAAACACTTTGGAACATGAGCTTTGACGGCTCTTGTGGCAAAGCTAGTTTGGGAGCTGGTGTTTGGATACATAACACCAATGAAGGCCACTCCTACAAACTAGACTTTCAATGCACTAAAAATATTGCAGAGTATGAGGCCCTTCTCCTTGGCTTACATTTGCTAAAAGACATAGGAGCCAAGAAAATTTATGTTCAAGGAGATTCTTAACTAATCATTAGAAAAATCAAGGGAGAATATTCTACCAAGAATCCTAGGCTAAGAGAGTACAGGAATGTTACCTTAGACCTCCTGAAAACCTTTGAGAAGTATGAACTTATCTCCATCCCGAGAGCTCAAAACAACCTTGCTAATGAAATTTCCTTTGCTACCAGCACATGCAAAACACCTCATGCCAATGAACAATACACTGTGAAAATCAAGTGTAGACCAGTAGTCCTGGATAACATAGATTATTGGAAAGTATTTGAAAACGACAAACAGATTGAAAACTTCTTGCAACCCAAAACTAAGTTTGAAATGTTAAAATCAGACTTAATCCATCAAGAAGTTTGCTTTGATGAAGAACAAACCCTCAAAATAGAGATGTCTTGTAATACTGACATAAATATGCTAGAATATCCTCTTGAGGCAGAATCATTAGAAGATTTATATCAAAAATGCCTTGAGGAGTTGCAATGCAAAGATAACTCATTACCAAGAGGTCTTGCCCCTTTAGAAGAGTTGTTTGATTTCAATGATGTTGCTAGGAAGCCAAAAATGGAAACCACCAAAACTGATGTGAAAGAATGCAACATAGGCACCATAGAAGAACCCAAAATGATCAAGCTATTCAAAACTCTATCACCTCACATAAAACAGAAATATATAGAGTTGTTCAAGGAGTTTGAAGATGTTTTTGCATGGGGGTATGAGGACTTGAAGTCTTATGACACAAGCATTATTCAACATAAGATTCCTCTCAAGGAAAATCATAAACCATTCAAGCAAAAATTGAGAAGAATAAACCCCGTCCTAGTGCCTCTAGTTGAAAAGGAAATAAAGAACATGTATGATGTTGGTATCATAGTCCCACTTAGGTGCTCAGAATGGGTTTCTAACCTTGTGTTAGTAAGAAAGAAAACAAGAGAGATTAGGTTGTGCATAGACTTTAGAAACTTGAACAAAGCCTCCCTGAAGGAAAACTACCATTTTCCCAAAATGGATCATATACTGCAAAGGGTGGTAGGTTCTAAGAGAATATCATTGCTCGATGGCTTTTCAGGGTACAATCAGGTACTGGTATTGCCAAGTGATCAACACAAAACCACTTTCACAAAACCTTGGGGCACATTCATGTATGTAAAAATTCCATTTGGGTTGATGAATGTGGGGGCTAATTTTCAAAGAGCCATGGACATAGCTTTTTCTGAAGACATAGGTTACTTCATAGTGATATACCTTGATGACATCACTGTCTATTCTAAAACTGATGAAGAACACCTAGTCCATTTGAGAAAGGTCTTTGAGAAGTGTAGGAAGTATGGCATATCTCTGAATCCTAAGAAAACATTGTTTGGTCTTCAAAAAGGAAAACTATTAGGCCACATCATTTCTGAAGAAGGGATAAAGATAGACCCCAAAAGGATTGAAAGTATACTAAAAATCAGCCATCCTAGAAACATTAAAGAACTGCAATCTTTCATTGGAGAGATAAACTTACTAAGAAGGTTCATACCTAACCTTACTGAACTCCTAAGAAATATCACAAACATGTTGAAAAGAGAAGTAGGATTCAAGTGGACCACGGAAGCCAAACAATCCTTTGAACTGGTAAAACAAGCCCTTACCCAAACACCAGTTCTAATCAACCCTAATTTTACCAAATATTTCTTCATTTTCTCCTTTGCATCAGAACACACTATTGCTGTTGTATTGCTTCAAAAGAATATGATGGGACAAGAACAACCCATAGCCTTCTTCAGCAAAGCATTGAGGAATGCACCTCTAAAATATAACATCATGGAGAAACAAGCCTTTGCTTTGATCAAAGCATTGAAAGACTTCAGAGTTTACATTTTTCACTCCCATGTTATTGCTTTTTTCCCACACAGATTTTTTAAAGACATTCTAAATCAGGACCCTGATGGAAAAAGGGGTAAGTGGATTGCTATTATCTTATAATATGATTTAGAAATCAGACCCACTAAACGGATTAAAGGACAAGGACTCGCAAAACTCATGGCTGAATCAAATTTTCAAGCACTAGACATGAATATGATTGATGCATTAGAGGAACAGGAAGAGTTCGCAACTCCACCCATTGAAGAATTATTTATGAATTCATCTTGGTATGCTGATATTTTATATGAGTTTTTTTATCTCAATGCTCCTCCTACTTTATCCAAAACAAAAGCTAGATTCTTGAAACTAAAGGCCTTAAATTTTTTCATTTTAGATAGAGCTTTGTATTGGAAAAATTTTGTTGGCATATTGCTTAAATGTTTGCTTGAAGATTATGTAGATAGAATTGTGCATGAGTTTCATGAAGGAGAGTGTGGAGGTCATCTCTACTGAAAAACCATAGCCAAAAAAATCCTTAGGGCTGGATACTATTGGCCCACTCTTTTCCCTGACATACACAAGCTAGTGCATCTTTCCATAAATGCCAAATATTTTATGGCAGGAAAAAACTCCTACCCTTGCCCTTGCATCCTATCAGTGTTGAAACTCCTTTTCAATAGTGGGGTTTATATTTTATTGGCGAAATCCACCTTGCCTCATCCACCCAACATAAGTGGATCCTCACTGCTACTGATTATTTCACCAAATGGATAGAAGCCATTCCCTCAAGGAATGCCACTGATTTAGTTATCATAAAATTCCTTGAAACCAACATCTTGTCGAGATTTGGTTGTCCCAAAAATATCATCACCGATAATTCTGTTTCATTTAAGTCCAAAGTAATGGTGGACTTTTTCTACAAGTACCACATCACACTAGGGCACTCTATCACTTATTACCCTCAAGGTAATGGGTTGGCTAAGTCCTCTAATAAAATTTTGGTGAACATCATCAAGAAGCTGTTGGAAGAGAACAAAAAATCATGGCATAGCAAACTGGTGCATGCACTATGGGTTGATAGACTAACAACTAAGAAATTTATTAATATGTCTCCCTATCAGCTAGTGTATGGCATGGATGTTGTTTTCCCAACATCATTGGGATTTATAGTTATGAAGCTTCTTCAAGAGGTGCAATCAGAAGAGAATGATATGCAAAGGAGGCTGAACCAAACCATTCATTTGCAACAATCAAGAGAAGAAGTTTAAAAAATAACACAAGAAGTGCAAGAGAATATCAAGAATATCTTTGACAGAAGGACCAAAGCCAATGACTTTCAGAATGGAGACAAGGTGTTGAAATGGGATTCAAGGAGAGAGGACAAAGGCAAGCATGGAAAATTTGAAAATTTGTGGAAAGGTCCTTACATCATTCATTCAGTTAGAGGTAACAATGCTTTCTTTTTACAAGAGCTTGATGGAGTGAAGTTATTCGGGGGTTCTGTCAATGGCAGGATGCTCAAGCACTATTTTTGTATGAATTCCTAGTTTGAAGCTTTCATTCATTGTACATAACATTGATTGATGAAAAAAAAAAAAAGAGAGAGAAAAGATGTAGGAATTTACAGGGTAAGTTCCTTAGATCAAGAACCAAAAGTCACCGCTCACAAACAGATCAAAAATCAGTACACCAATATAATCACATCGTTAAACCCTCAAAGAGGGAAATAGTCCACGACTTGAGCCAACGCGGCCACTTCAGGCAATTTATTAATATAAAAAGAAAAGTTACATATTTTTCTCTCATAAACGGTTAACAAACAAATGAGCCTCCATGCTCTTTAAATAGATATCATGGACCAATCAGGTGTTAAGACATCGATCAAGTGTCATTAATACCGAGGAGAGAGTGAACCGTCAGATCACTACAAATCGTGACCGTCGGATTATAAGTTACAAATGTACATAGTAAAGAAACACACTTTACCTAACTCTACACTAGACTAAGTTATTCTTAACTATTTCCTATGTGTTGGAATATCCTAACAGCCCCCCTCAAGAACAACTTGTGATAGGATTGAAGGATTTACAAAGGTGACACAAAAGGAGCCTATTTCCTATGTGGCGAAATATCCTAACATCCCCCCTTAAGAACAAATTGGGATAGGATTGAAGGATTTACAAAAGTGACACAATAGGATAAGGAAGGAGGCATTAGAGCCTATCCCCCCTTAATGACAACTTTCCTGAACTTCAATCATGGATCGAAGTTTGGTAAACTTCGCTTCTGTGAGAGCCTTTGTAAAGATATCGACTACTTGATCATTGGTTGGACAGTATTGCACTTCAAGAAAACGATCATGAATGAGCTTTTTGATGAAGTGTATGTGGAGTTCAATGTGTTTCATACGCTGATGATGAACTGGATCTTTACATAGCTGAATGGCACTCTGATTATCACACCAAAGTGTAGTTGGATGTTGCTGATGAAGACCAAATTCAGATAGGATCTGACGAAGCCACATGGCTTCCTTGCTGGCTTCAACTACACCACGATACTCTGCTTTTGCTGAAGAAAGAGAGATGGTACTTTGTTTCTTACAAGACCATGTAATAGGTCCTAAACCAAGAGTGAATACATATCATGCAGTAGACTTTCGATCATCAGGGTCACCAACCAAATCAGAATAAGTGAAACCAATCAACCCTTATTCAGCAGTTTGAACTTTTAAGTATATCTGCCCCTAAATCCTCCTTATCTTCCAACACCAACAATATTGATCTATGATCCGACTCTCCTAAGGCCGGGATGGAACGTGGATCCAGTTCTTGAAGAATCCATGAAATCTGAATGAGGAATCGGTCAAGTCGAGCAGTGGTGTGATGTTCTCCAGCTCTTCTATTTAACCAGGTGTAATTACCTTTAAGAGGATTAATATCTACCAGATCCCACTCCGAGAGGAGGTCTTCCATATTCTCTCTAAACGGATCCTGGAGTATGTTTCCACCCTTTCGCTCAGAAGATAGTAGGGTAGTGTTGAAGTCTCCACCCACTTTGCCATTTTGATTCCAATTTTTATTTTTGAGGGACATGAGTTTTTCCAAAAATTATATCTTCTCTACATAAGAAGAGGTGCATTGACATTTATTACTCTAAACCTCTCATTTGTGTCCTTTTTTTCTAGCTCCACCATTATCCAATTTGGGGATTTGATACTATCAACCAAAGAAAATTTTCCACTATGCAAAAAAATCCCTAATCCACCTTAGGCTCCCCTTGAACTTTGACTTATGCCTTCATTGTCCTTCCAAAAGGTTTTAGACACCTTCATCAAATATCCTCCTTCCATATTCGATTCTTGTAAGAGGAAAATGGATGGTTGTTCCCTTTTGATCAGATATTCTATTCAGAGGGCTTTAGAGGGTCCTCCCATACCCCTTGTATTCCAAGAGAGAAGCTTCATCGATTAGGGGTTGATAGTGATTTTGGAGTGCCATTTGTTGTTTGTGTTGTACCTTTGAGCTCAGAGGATTTTAGGAGATCAAATATCTAGAGTTGGCTCCCAAGCTTCTTATTTTGTTTGGATTCTAATTCTCTAATTTCCTTTTTAGAGTGTCTTCCTTTCTTCTTAGAATTGCTCCCTGATTTTTGGCTCTTGATTTACTCACTTCCTCATTGAGCCTACGACATATTCCTGGTTATTATTTTCCTTGGGCTAGGGCTCACGATGTGCCTATATAGGGGATGATGACTGAGCCATCTGACAAAGAACCGAGCCCCCCTCCAGGTTTGGAATGCACTGGCTCTGGTGAGGCTGGCTCACAAGGGGGAATGGGTCCTTATTGGCCTCGTTGATTTCTCCCTCTCCTAGAGAAACCTCTGCATTATTCTCCTCGGTGCTCCCTATTTGATTATCCTAAGCCTCCAGTTGAGAATATTATGGGGATTGGAGAGCCCCAAATGGGTTCGTTGAAGAGGATAGCCCATTATTAGCTTACATTATTTTCATCTTATTTTCCCTCCCTTTCTTATTTCCTCCTTTTTTTTTAGTCTACCATTGTCCAAATTAAGTTCCATGTCCAGCTTGGTTCCCGTCTGGAGTTTCAGGCTGAGCTCTTTTACAGTCCCTAGAAAAAATCCCATACTCATGACAAACCCTACATTTGAAAGGGATATGTTTGTAATCTAGGATCTAGTAGTGCTTCCAACTTCCCATCGTAAGAAAGATTTCATCAGGGAGCCCATTCTCTAAATCCACCTCAACACAAATCTTAGCACAGGCAAACTATCCTCCTTTTGGTTCGGCTCAATCTTTATACTTCCCAACTTTGTTGTCAATGGCCTGAATGCGGGGGTGCATAATGTTAATATAGAAACCAAATTAAAAAAAAAAAACACCCTATAATGTCATGGATACTTTAAAGGATTGGATTAATGATAAGTAATATGGAATTTCTTGTCATTAACTAAGGGTATATATCTTGAAGTGTGCATTTGGTATTTTTGAGGGATACTGAAGGTAGTGGTCAAATATGTAAGGCTTTCAGTACACTCCACACGCACACTTAAAAGGATGAAAGTATACCCTCTTTCCATTATCGAGACCATATGCTCATTGTTACGGTAACATAATAGTTGTCAAAATTTAATTATGCAAAATATGGCTAGGGTTATGGTCTATTTGTAATGTATCTCTTCATGTGTTTCAAATATAGGTTTACAGGTTTTCTATGTGCCAAAATTATGATCACCACTTGTTGGAAATGAAACATATGTCCTCCTTCTCATATGCCTATGACACTTCTATAAGCTTGGTGAGTGAGTCTAGTCCCAAAACCAACCAAATAAAATCATTGAAACACTGAATGAAGTTCCAAAACTCAAGGTCTCTTATTATAACCCATAGAAAAACAAACCCTCCAATTGGTTGAGCAAAGCAAGCTTTGGGAAAAAAAATATTGAAGTGCCATTGAACCACAAAACACTAAACATAGGGGTTTAAAACAAGGAAAATAGATTCCATAGCAGTGCTTCATTCTTGGACACCAATAGAGACTCAATAAGATAAAGATCAACTTGATTTGAGAGCACTTCGCCTAAATTCGTTTGTTTATACTTCGCATAAATTCTTTTGTTTATTGTATGATGGTTGTTCGAGGACACATGAAACACTTTTGATTTTAATCCAACTTACCCATCACTTTACTTTGTCGATAAACTAATACCATATTGATAATACTAAATATTTGTCGCCTTATTTATTAAAAAAATATAAACTAAAATGTTTTTTTAATGATAAGTTTTTATTTTAACGATTTTCCTCATCTTATCTCATAACAAAAAGAGTTTTTTTCCTTTTTCAATATTTCAAATTTAAAATATTAAAAAATAAATTTCAATAATAATTAAAAAATTGGTTAATTGAATAAACATAAAACATTAAATTATAATAATAATAATTTATTTAGACTCTTTTGTTTATGAGATAAAGAACCCGCCTCTACACAAGTGCCATAGTCTATGGAGGTGTACATACTTTATCCCCCTATAAATTTTAATATATAACCACTTACAAGGAAACACACACTCTTAACCATTAGATTCACTCAGACTATACCATTATTAAAAAAAAAAATTAAATAAATATTATCATATATAGCAATATTTTAAAAAAATAAAATAATAAAAAATTATTTTAAATACATATCTATCAAACATTTAAATATCAATTTTTTTGAAATATAATTATTTTTAATTATTTAATTCCTTATATATATTTACACTTTCATAATCTTAATTTTAAACAACATCATCTAAAATGAAAACAAATTACAAAAGATATATAAATCTTTCACAAATTACAAGATTTTTACACCATTACATTTTAAAACAAATAATATAAAAAATAAAATAAAACTTTACTTACCAATTTTAAATTTTAAAACAAATAATAATAATAATAAAACTTTACTTACCAATTCAACTCCCAAAATAACACAAGTAAACTCAAAGATGATGCGACATTATAAAAAATACTCATCAACTAAGATGGAAGAGATGATGCCATAAAGCTGGGATCCCACTTCATATTTCATTTTCATATTGTTTGATCAGTGAAGACCCTACGCGTCTCTCTTTATTACGACCCAAGAAATTTGGTGTGGAAGTAACGACAAGAGTCACATAATCATGCAAGTATAATAAATCTAAATAGATACAATTTTCCACACCTCACTCATAAAGTTGCGGTGGGAAGTGGGTCATATAGATTTGGTCCGATTTGTGGGGTCCATTGCTTTAAGTCTAAGCAAAGCGATGGTTAATGACTTGGACTGCCTCATTTCCGTGTTTGGTTTGAAGTCGGTTTGCTTTTGAATTTTTATAAAAATGATATTTAAAAAAATTATTATTTAATTATGTTGAGTTGATATGGGAAAGCAAGTTGTGATTAAAGTTTATATTATGAGATATTATTATTGAGATTTAATTGCATTAAGTAAGTTATTCATCTATGATTATTTCCATAATTTTAAATAGTTCACTTACAATTCGAGTTAAGAAGTGAGATTGAAACTAGTGAAATGAATCACATAACGTCAATCCAGACTTATCGGGAGGTCACCCATCCCAGAACTCCTTTAGCTCAAGAGTGCTTAACTATGGAGTTTTGCCCACAATTAAACCCACTTAGCTTGCTACCCCATTTGCAAAACCTTAGCAAGTATTGTGCCTCATAAACCATTCAAGTAGAGCTCCTTTTACTCTTTATATTTAAGTTTGTATTATTATTAAGTTTTATTTAAAGTTAGTATGTTTAAATAAGTGTTATATGGTGGCAATGTTATTAGTCTTGATTTTTTGCACATTCTCACTAGTTGTTTTTGTTTATTATGCAAAAATAACATGAACTTGTGTATAAACATAATATTTTAAAGAGATTAAAAAAAAACCAAAATATTTAGATATATATATATATATATAACCATGAATATAAATTTACATTAATTTTATATGTAAATATAAATTTTTAAAGATTAAATTTTTTTAAATAGAGAGTTGTATTTAGACTGATTTTTTTTTTTATAAGTCAAAATAGATATATATTATTGATATTAATAATAATATCAAATTAAAAAAATAAAATTTGATGTATGAGAAGTATTTGTAAGATAAAGTACTTACTTTTGAATTTATGACCTATTATAACTAAGCACATGTTCAAAATCATTCAAACATTTTAATGGTGTGCTCCATCTACATCTAGGAGGAAGATATATAATTTTTTTTATAATTAATAGGGAATTAACACACTACTTATATATATGTGTGTGTGTATGGGATCAATTTTTTAATCTATAAATTGAGAGGAAGAACTTTTACTTTTAGACTCAAACCTTAAATTATCGAAAATTCATTCCATTATAGATATAATTTAATATTTATTTAAAATCCATTACCTATTAAATATTATTATATTGTAGAATTATTTATAAAATTATAATCTAATTAAATGCTCAAATGAATTAACAATTTTTTACATGTTTAAATCCAATTTTTTTTTTCAATTTTGCAAAGTAATCACAAATTTAGAATTTTGATGACAACATGAACCTAGATTGAAATATAATAACTTTATGGATGTAAAATATTAATATTTTAATAATCTAATTCAAATCATAAATAAAATAAATTGAATCTCTCTCATAAATAATAAAAAAAATAAAATTGAATCTCACAAATATAAAATAATGGAAATAAGTTTTAAACACTTTCACAATCTTCTTATT
This sequence comes from Pinus albicaulis, assembly GCA_034641835.2. Lineage (NCBI taxonomy): Eukaryota > Viridiplantae > Streptophyta > Pinopsida > Pinales > Pinaceae > Pinus > Pinus albicaulis. Next base: position 1,140,632,857 of record CM076577.1, on the reverse strand, counting down.
TAAAATAGGCTTGGATCCTAATTTCAATATACAAATTATTTAATATATTTAGATTAGGTAAATACAACTATACAAAATTAAGTAAATAAATCTCAAATTTGAACCTCTTTACGAGTGACACAACAATAATAAAACTAAACTTTACATTATTTATTCTATATAAATTCATAATCTAAAATATAATTTAAAAAATAAAATTAATATTATTTTATCAATTTAATCAAAAGTCATTCAAAAACCAACAAAAACATAACAATATAAACTACTTTAGGCTAACTTTATTAACAAATAAAAAATAAATAAAATCTAGTATATTCTATTATTATAATACATTAATTTATCACAATGAAATAAAACCTTATAAAACCTTATAGCTATCAATTAATTTTATGACTTTATTCATAATCAACATTTTTGTTTTGTTTTATAATTAGAGAATTTATATATTATTTATCAAAATATTACAAAATGCAATAAAAAAAAAATCTAACCAACAACTATAAGCATATGTAATTTTATCTTTACTCTCAATCATGGGTTAAATTTGGAATTTTTTAAAGACTGTTTTATTTTTAAACTCCAATTCATATGACTTTTAATATTCACTTTTGCTCTGCATAATATTTTGAATTCCTTCAACCTCCACAACCTCCACACTGTTCTAGTCTCACGTTCCATTAAAATTTTAAAAATTAAGCAGACAGAAGATGTCTCAACTTACACTCAAGGATAGAATTTGATTTTTTCTTTTAATAGAAAATTCACCTATGAAATATAAGTAAAAGTTTCACAAAACCATCAACTTTCTTTGTTAAAATTTGCAAAAACAATCATCAGAGTTACAGAGTTACAAAAACCATCAGGCAGTTTGGTTTTGAAATTCATATTCTCATGCAGTTTGGTTTTGAAATTCCTATTATCATCATGACTAATTTCTTGAGATTTTGAACAATATATTTAACACTAAATACATCTAAAATGCTCACAAGATAAACACTACATACATCTAATATGCTCACACAATGAAGAAGTAAAATTGAAATTAACAACATGAACTTTTGATTAAATCCACCTGGGTTTGATGAGCGACATACAAGTAATTTTGTTGACTTTGTTTGGTGCCCATAAAATGCCACAGCAGGATCACCAGAACTGAATTCACGTTATTCAAAAATTTTCTTTCGCATTGTAATGTACTTCGTTAAAAGTTCAAGAAGTCAGATTACAAAAATACCAACCTTCACGGTAGAGACAGACGATTAATTAGATTTCATCTTTTATTTTAAAAAGGAATGAAGCATTGCCTGAATTAGTTGCATGTCATAGGATTCTGAATCAGGAATTTGAGAGGATTCTGAATAAAATAACCATCAAAAATCTTACATCAGAAGTGAACATAAAGTTTACACAAAAAATTGTGTTAACATGACCCATCACACCTCAAAGAAAGCACTATTTTAACCCTACACATTTCCAAAATTTCTCCCAAACCTACCTTCAACTTAGTACATAAACTCAATTCTCAACCACCAATATATTCTAATTTTATTTAACTTCAAAAGGCAGACTAATTTTAAAGCTCCATGTTGTGAACTAAAAACTTCTTCACGGCTTGTCCTGAGGAGTGCATCTGCCGCAATTGGAGCAATGAATGAACTTAACGTGGCCCCACCCATGCTTGTTGAGGCCGCCATTCCTTCTTTTGAATGCCATGGTGAAGAATGTGCACAACAAAACCTGTGCATGTTCTCTCCTCCTTCTCGCACAAAGACTGTTTATTGGGTACTTTGGAGAACTAAAATATCGAACAAATCCAAAGACTCTGCCGTGAATTTTGATGAAGTCCATGGTTCAGGTATTGGTTTTACACATCAAAACGTAAAGAAAACAACAATATTTTGGAAGAGGAAAATGATTTTGTAACCTTACCGTGGTTTAGGAAATTCTGAATCCATTATCAGTTATTGATGCTTAATTTGCTTCCCATTAGCGTTGGATTAAAGGGCTGGAAATTCCTTGTGTCAAATACAGTGTATTTGACATTGCATACAAAATGACAGCAACAAAATTGAACACTGGCCCCTAGGAGAGCTGGTCTCCAAATTCAGTCCATATTTCCCTTGTTTTAGCTTAGTTCAACACAAGAAATCTTCACGATTTAGTTTTCAAATTAGTTTTCAACACAAGAAATTTTCATTAGTCCAACCTCGATTCAAAGCCCAACATATATATATATATATATACTGCCTTTTCATTCTCTATTCCCGCGCGCATAGTCATGTACAGATGACTTCAATGTTAAAACCTCGGCCAATTTTAAATATATCTTCGAACTTTAATCCTCCGCAATATAAACCTAAGACAGTCTTAAGTTCTAATCGTCGGGAATTTAAATTTCATTAGAGTCGATACACCCATATTTTAAATCTTTGCGCCGAGCCTTAGGACTAAAGTTTAACATTTTCGAGACATTTTAATACCCGACTTCCTTACAACCAAAACACTTTTCAATACACTTTAGGCACCGGGCCCACATCTACAAATGAGTGGATTTCAACAAAGACAAGCGTTCATACCGTGATTTATCTTCCTTGCAACTCGTGGCGCAACTGCTGTCCAATCAACCAACCTCTCCATCGAACGGTCCTCAACAACATCGCGTTCTTTTCCTCACCTATCTTTAACTCTTCAAACGAGCGCGAAAAGGGCGGTAATAACCTGTCGACGTGGCTTCAATTCATTGGATCGCATTGATTTTGAGTGGTTTCACTCCGCCCCAAAGGCAGCGCGAAATTGGTGGATTTGGTTTCTAAAAACCACTCTGATTTCTAAATAGTGTTCGACTCGGGTCACACCAGAGTTAACACAAACCTTTGTATCTGCTCTGGTTCCCTAACTCTAGGTCCAACTCAGAACAGTGACTCCAATTTTATAAAACCGATTCATTTCTTCTATAAGCGGCTTCCCCCTTTTAACCAAATTTCACTGTACTTCGGGCAAACAACATTACAGTAAACGCTCCCAGGATTCGAACCCTACAACATGGGCTTCGACATATCCACTCATGGCCTCTTACAAGGTTATAGCGACGGAACCCATTTTGGTAATTCAAGGGAAATCATTGCTCGACATAACCAGAGATACGTGCGTAGATTACACAGTGTTTTTATTCGACAATTATATGCAAAACAGGGTTCAACACCTCAGAATTAAACAAATTCCTACAGAGACCAATTCAATCAATTACAGATAATCAACAAACATCGGCCTTTATTCAAAACTGAAGCAAATGCCTAACACACAATCCTTAATGCGAAAATCTCCCCCCCTCAATGCATCCGGGGGTTACAATTTATATGTATTATTATGTGTCTCTTTGGTTCCTCTCTGAGGACCGTTTCTAATCTAAAAAAAGCCTAATTACAATTTATTCGAATAAATGAAACAGGACAGATGCACTGAACCCAACTATTCGACTTCTACTGATTCTAACTGATCTAGAAACAACTGTCAGCTAAGGTGTTGGCACCTTGCTGTTACAAATTAAAATGATTTTGAACCCTCCTAGCCACAACATGTGGACAAATTTCCTACATTGTTGGCTAGTGTCTAATGCCCCTGCATCAGACTCCTGAGGGAAAATTTCCTTCATGGACTCCTGTCCATGAGCTCTTTCACTAATCTGCCTATCTTCTGCAACATTCCTTCAGTCATCCAAGTGGCATCTTCCTCTGGCTGGTCCTTCCACTTGATTAAGTACTGAAAGTACTCTTGTCCTCTGGTCTTCTTGAACACTCTTTTGTCCAATATCTTCTCTGGTTGTAATGGTTGTGCTGGAGGTAGCTACCTTGCCCACTCAATATGTTCCTTGTCTGCTAGTCCTTCTTCCGCACCATCACCTTCATACTAGTACAAATCTGCAACATTAAAAATGGGAGATATTCCAACATCAGGAGGTAATTCAATCTCATAAGCATTAGCAGAAAACTTTCTAAGTATCTTGCATGGTCCAATATTTTTCAACTTCAGTTTGTTATACTGCTTCTTTAGGAATCTCTCCTTTCTCAAGTGTGCCAAAACCAGATCTCCAACTTCAAAATGGATTTCTCTTCTACTCAAGTCTGCTCTGCCTTTGTATTTGATGCTGCTGCCTTGTAGCTGCTGCTTCACTTGTTCATGTATGGCTTGGATTTCTGAAGCAAATTCCTCACCATCAACACTTCTCAATTCTGCCTTTCCCAGGTTTCTTAATTCTGATACTCCTCTGGGGTGCATTCCATAAACAATATGGAATGGGCTCTGCCCTATGCTTCTTTTTGGTGAATCATTATAAGCATATTCTGCTTGAGGCAAAATGTGGTCCCACTGCTTGGGATGTTCTCTTGCAAGACTTCTCAATAAATTTCCCAGACTTCTATTCACTACCTCAGTTTGTCCATCAGTCTCAGGATGATATGCTGAGCTGAAACTCAGTTTGGTACCTAGTTTCTTCCATAGTGTCCTCCAAAAATGGCCCACAAATCTGGTGTCTCTGTCCAAAACAATACTCTTGGGCAACCCATGCAACCTAACAACTTCTTTGAAAAACAAGTTAGCAACATGGGTGGCATCACTAGTTTTATAACATGGAATGAAATGTGCCATTTTGGAAAATCTGTCCACTACAACAAAGACTGCATCATTCACTCTCTGAGTCTTGGGCAATCCTAGAACAAAATCCATACTCACCATGTCCTAAGGCATGTCTGGAATAGGCAAAGGAGTGTACAATCCTGCATTCTGGCTCCTTCCTTTGGCATATTGACAGATTTTGCAATTTTTCACAAACTTATCCACTTCTGCTCTCATCTTAGGCCAATAATAGAAGTGACTCAGCTGCTCATAAGTTTTATCAGTACCAAAGTGCCTAGTAAGTCCACCACTATGCTTCTCCTTGATCAAATTTTCTCTCATGGAACATTTTGGTACACACAGTTGGTTTCTCCTGAATAGTAAGTCCTCCTGCAAGAAATAATCCAGCCATTGGCTCCTATCTGTTAGAACAGGGTTACAACATGCTTCAAATGCCTCCTTAAAATCTGAATCTGTTTTATATAGTTCTTTGAGAAAATCAAATCCTACAACTTCAAAATTGGTTTCTTGAACAAGCATGTGTCTCCTACTCAAAGCATCAACTACTTTATTTGCTTGGCCACTTATATGTTTCAAAACAAAGTTAAAACCTTGGAGATACTCAACCCACTTGGCATGCTTATGATTCAACTTGGGCTGTTGTATAATGTATTTCAAAGCATGATTATCAGAGTATGATACAAATTCTTTGGACATTAAATAATGCCTCCACTTTTTCAATGCCTGAACAATTGCATAGAATTCCTTCTCATAAGAGGAATACTTCCTTCTGGTGTCATTCAACTTCTCACTGAAGTAAGCTACAGGCCTATCATCTTGACTCAGCACAGCTCCAATGGCTTCTCCACTGGCATCGCACTTCACTTGAAATGGTTTAGTAAAATCAGACAGAATTAAAACAGGCTTTTCAGTTATCTTTTGCTTTAAAAGCTTAAAATTTCTCTCTGCTTCAGCAGTCCGCTTAAATGGTTGTTTTCTCTTTTTAATTGTCTCAATGATGGGTGCATTAATCTTACTGAAGTTTCTTATAAATTTCCTGTAAAAATTGGCAAGTCCATGGAAACTCCTTACCTCAAAAACATTTTCTGGGTGAAGGCCAGTCCACAATTGCCTTAACATTTTCTGGGTCCATCTTCAATCCTTCTGCAGAGACAACAAAGCCCAAATACACCAATTCTTCCTTCATGAATGAGCATTTTTTTAAGTTTATCAGCAGTTTCTCTTGGTGCAGCTTCTTCAAGACATAATTAAGATGTCTTAGATGCTCTTCTTTAGTTTTGCTGTAAACTAATATATCATCCAGGTACACTATCACAAATTTACCAATGAATTCCTTTAATACCTCATTCATAAGTCTCATAAAAGTGCTAGGTGCATTTGACAACCCAAAAGGCATTACCATCCATTCATATAATCCTTCATTTGTTTTAAATCTAACTTTGAAAAATATTTGGCACCACTAAAACAATCCATTAAATCCTCAACTCTAGGCAAAGGGAATCTGTACTTGATTGTTATCTTATTGATTGCTCTGGAATCAATACACATTCTCCAGCCTCCATCTTTCTTCGAGCTTAATACTGCTGGTACTGCACATGGACTCAAACTTTTTTTGATCAGTCCCTTGTCCACCAATTCCTGTACTTGTTTCCTAATTTCCTCATTTTCTGTGGGAGTCATTCTGTAGGCCACCTTATTTGGCAGATTTTAACCAGGGATGAAGTCTATCTGATGGCTGATCTTTCTCACAGGTGGCAGCTCATCAGGAAAATCATCCACAACAATGTCACAATAACTGTCTAACATTTCTTGGATTTCTACAGGAAAATCAGAAATATTTGTAGAAGTAAGAACTACCTTAGGTTTGCAAACTAAAGTAAAGCTTACCTCTTCTTCTTCAATTTGTTGTAGATACTCCTTCCCACTCAGCAACAAGGTCTTTGGGTCAGCCACTCTGCTTGATGGTTCTCCTTCTTCCATGGGTATCAATGTATGATGTACCCCATCCTTGAAGAACTTGTAAATGTTCTTCTTGCCATCATGCATTGTTGCTCTGTCAAACTGCCAAGGTCTACCCAATAGTATGTGACACACATCCATGGGCATCACATCACACAGGACTTTTTCCTTGTAGTTGCCAATTTGCAGCTCTATCTCACACTATTCTTTTACAATCAGTTGGTGCCCTTTATGCAGCCAGGACACCTTGTAGGGAGTTGGATGCTCCCTTGTCTTCAACTTCAACTTCTCTATCACCTCAGTGGAAACTAGATTATCTGTGCTGCCACTATCAATGACTAGCTGGCAGCACTTCCCTTGGACCTTGCATATGCTCCTAAACAAAGTCTTCCTCTGTGCAGGTTCAGTGACCTCTTTGGCTTGTTTCAACAGGACCTTATTAACCACCAAGGATTCTCCTCTCTCTGGTAGAATTTCTTCTTCAATTGCTGCCTCTTCTCCAGCCTGGGCAACGACAACATTTCTTGGACCAACGCCCATGTTCTCTGAGCACTCATAGTGCTTGTGTCCCACTTGATGACATCTATAGCACCTCAATTCTCTACCTCTGCCTCTGCCTCCTCTTCCTCTGTAAGAACTTCTTCTGCCTCTTGCATCACCCTTTGTAGATGCATTCTGAGGTGAGCTACTGTTAGCTCCATCTCTAGGTGTAGTAGACTTTCCTCTACCACCCTGACTTCCCTTTCCATAGAAAGTACCTCTCCCTTTGGCAGACTTCTTTCTCAGGAGTTTCTCCTCTGCTTTCAAGGCCATCTGATAGGCCTCTTCAACTATCTTAGGAGACAGAAGACCAATCTCATCTTGGATCTCTAGCTTGAGACCATTCACATATCTGGCAATTTTCTCTGGTGTGTCTTGAAATTGCCCAGCTCTTATACTTACTCTATAGAACTCTGTTGTGTATTCCTTTACTGTCGGCAACCTCTGTCTAAGGTTCTGCATTTGCCTAAACAATGTTAGCTGATAATCACTAGGCAATAATTTACCTTTTAGCTTAGCCATCATTCTGGTACAGCTTTTGATAGGTTGTTTGCCAGCTCTCCTTCTTTCTGCTTGCACTCCATCCCACCAAAGTGCAGCATGTCCTTTCAGCTTTGTTACTGCAAACTTAACTTTCTTATCTTCACTCATTTCTTCATAGTCAAAGCATTTGTTCATTTCATTAATCCAGTCCACCAGCTCTTCTGGATTCAGTCCTCCTGCAAAACTTGACACTTCAAGCTTGGGCTTAACTGCAGACCCCGGAACAGTTCTGAGGAGCCTCATCTCAGGAGGAAGCTCAGCAATTTCTCCAGCTTCTTCTAATTCAGGTTCATTGATGTCTTCAGGATCTCTGGGTTGTCCTCGCTCCATGGCATCCATTCTGGCTTCAAACCTCTGCAAGGTCTCCAACACTTCTGCATTGGCAACAGGTCTGCCTCTCCTTCTGCCAGCACCTCTAGAAACTCGGATAGCCATGTTAATTCTCTGCAAAAACAACTCAAAAACAGCTCTGATACCACAATTGATAGCAACAAAATTGAACACCTGCCATCTAGGAGAGTCAAGAGCGAAGGATTGTGTTCGACCCGGGTCACACTAGAGTTAACACAAACCTTTGTATCTGCTCCGGTTCCTTAACTCTAGGTCCAACTCAAAATAGTGACTCCAATTCTATAAAACCGATTCATTTCTTCTATAAGCGACTTCCCCCTTTTAACCAAATTTCACTATACTCCGGGCAAACAACGTTACAGTAAACGCTCCGGGGATTCGAACCCTACAACACGGGCTTCGACATATCCACTCATGGCCTCTTACAGGGTTATAGAGATGGAACCCATTTTGATAATTCAAGGGAAATCACTGCTCGACATAACCAGAGATACGTGCGGAGATTACATAGTCTTTTTATTCGACAATTATACACAGAACAGGGTTCAACACCTCAAAATTAAACAAATTCCTACAGAGACCAATTCAATCAACTACAGATAATCAGCAAACATCGGCCTTTATTCAAAACTGAAGCAAATGCCTAACACACAATCCTTATTGCAAAAATCTGCCCCCCTCAATGCATCCGAGGGTTACAATTTATATGTATTATTATGTGTCTCTTTGGTTCCTCTCTGAGGACCATTTCTAATCTAAACAAAGCCTAATTACAATTTATTCGAATAACTGAAACAAAACAGATGGACTGAACCCAACTATTTGACTTCTACTGATTCTAACTGATCTAGAAACAACTTTCAGCTAAGGTGCTGGCACCTTGCTGTTACAAATTAAAATTATTTTGAACCCTCCTAGCCACAACATGTGGACAAATTTCCTACATTGCTGGCTAGTGTTTAATGACCCTGCATCACAAAAGGGAAAAGATCAAGGAAATATATGGAAAAAATAGAGGAATGTGCTTTCTTCCTCATTAAATTTGTGAACAAGAAGCAGCTTGAGTAGGTGAACCATGATGCGTATTGAATGTATGATGTAAATACATATTAAACCTGGTTGAAGTATTGCATTGGACCATGGAGCCTAGGGGGTGGTGGCCTGCAATCATCAGCGAAATCCTCATGTATGAACCAAATTTATGAAACCATGAGCATACTCAAAAGTCATACTCATGGATCAAGTTTAGTTAGGATTAACCATGGACACTATGGTGAGTAACATAATTGATAGAGTCTTGATGTAAAGGATACCTAGCATGCCTTTATGATTCATTGAAAAGTAAATTGGAGCCCACGTAAAATTTAAAATTTGAACAAGTTTGTGGAGAAGCCACTCCTATGCAAACAAGCATTTAATGGCAATGTGCTAATTAGATTAGATTATTGGCATCATGCAAGGTTTATTATGCTTTTCCCAAAATTGTATGTCTTTCCCTTTTGAACTAATGAAGTACAAATGGTAGAGATGGATAAGGGAGTTAAGATGCTCAAAGGAAAGGGATCCACTCCAAAAATGCATCCACAAGGAAGGGGACTCATGGGACCCACCCAACTCTTAGATGAGAAGAAAATATGAGGGACATGTGGCTTTTGAATCCATGTTAATGAAATAAAAATGGCTCAACCACAAGGAACATAAGACGATTCGTGCAAACTCCATAGATGTCAAGTCAATGATTCCACAAAAGCCTTGATAATTACAATTGGCTTTTATTTATTCTTTGCATCTCTTAAATTTTCAAGAGAAATCAAACCAATGGATTAAAATTAACTACGAAATGGAATTACCTCGATGGGGGTGGAATATCAATAGATCTTGAGGACTATGGCATGGTTTCACCACCCTACACCTCCCCTATACATCATGTTAGGCATCAAGCGAAAGTTGGGCTGTATGCACGCCTACATGAAGTACCAAGCCATTGGAGGGTGACTATTAATGATCTTAATGTTGATTACATGCTCATTCATTTCTTGTATTGGTTGAGAGGACATTAGCATGCTCGAATAGGATGAGAAAACATAGTAAAAGGAGTGGACAAATGTATGATAAGGGGTGGACGAATGTATGAATGACGAGTCGGGTTTTGAGGAGATTTTCAAAGGGAAATATTTATGCCTCATGTCAAGGGAAGAAGGAGGCAACCTTTACGGAATTAGAAAAGTAGACCGAAGTGAAAAGAATTTCCAGGGAGCGAAGAGGATGATTTACGGAACAACAATGTTCGACGGGAGAATTCATATGGAGCAGAATGACATAAGCATTATTGCCGACTCTCAAGCTATGTTCTCAAAGTTGTTGTGGTTCATTCATATCAGGTTTAAATCTTTATGCTTGGTTGTTTTGTCCCCATTGGCTAATTGTTTGTGTATAGTTTTATATATTGATAAATTTATTGGGATAGAGTGGATGGTTAGCTAGGGGAGCTTTGGGTTGTCTTCTATGCTTGCATTAAGGAAGTTGGAGCATCGAGAACCCTATTGGTAGAAGGAAAATCACCACCTTAAGCACTTGAGTGTTGCGAGTGGCTTGGATTCAGGGTATTTGTGGCTTTGGTATAGTCGAGGAAGGATTAAGATTATTTGGCTAATTTTTAGTGTGGTTGTGGGAGTCTCGAGTGTCTGATCCATCCAATTTGAGCGCTCTTCATCTCTTTCGAGGAGCCTAGGGAATATTAACATTATAGAAAGTAGATTAGGGCAGGTTGAAGCAGTTTTCCTTCTGCTGAGTTGGGTGGTTTTGATGGGGGTTTTTGGTGGTATTTCTAAAAATTGATTTTGGCTTCGAGAAACATGGTTGCTCAGGCTCTCTCAAAGACTAAAAATTCAAAGCTAGGTGTTAAATATGCCTCTACAAAGAGGGTAGGTGCACTTTTATATAGGGAGACAAGGCTTGCAAGTTCAATGATAGTAGCATGAAGAGGGTCAGGGGGAGACTACTGATCCTCCATTTTCTCTCCCCTTTCAATTTGCGAAGAATGCATTTGCGATGGATGGCGACGGTAGGTTCTTCTTCTAAATCAACAATGCCTTGGACCAACTCAATTGATCTAGGCAAGATGACCACAATGATATTATGGACTTCATGAATCATATCTAGAAAACCTATGGGAGATGCATGATAGGATGTTAAGCATTTGGAGAGGATAGTATAACATCCAAGAGTAGCTAAACCATCTGGAAACCTGATTGGCACACAGGGAGGGGCATGTGCACTGCAAATTCAAACCGTCACCATCACCTGGTTCAGACCTTGATCACCCTGTTCCAATAAATTTTGATGTTGTTTGACATTAGTGGGTTGTATCTTGGTTTTACAGGTGTTTTGGCATTTTTTCCAGTCAACTTATGTAAACCTCAGTCATTTTGGAAATTTTCTATGTATTTGGGCATGTAGATGGTGGCCAATAAGTCTAGTAAAAATGAGGCCAACAATTATTTGAGAAACAATATAGGAAGATTTAACTTTTTGAATTAATAGAAAACCTAGGTTAACCCAAAAAAAACTACAAATGAACTTAAAGAAAAAAATAAATAAATAAATATATATATATATATATAATCTTAGAAGAGGAGTTGGAATAGAGCACTTGGTAGGAGAGTGTAGCATAGGGTACTAATATGCATTACATAAGTAAATGTATACAAAGTCCTAACCAATTTTTATATTACTTTTAATTGCAAATCCCCAACAAAATAATATAGAGGAAAAAATGAAAAGAGCAGTAAGTGACTTTCTCCTTAGGAATGGTTCGATGGCTGCTAGGGTTTTCTTGGTGTCGTGCTCCCCTACTGCCTCGCTTGTCCCAGCAGAGCATGGCGGTCTGTGGCTTGCTCAAAAAACCCATAGCCTCCTTTCTTGGCAGGACGTTAGGGTCGTTGCTTCCTGCAACTGTTACCCTCCTCGGCCTGCTGCAGTTGAGTTTCTGAATGCCCGCCTCCACCTTTCTGAAATCATCCACGCCCCTGCAGCCTGGGGCAAGACATCTCCTCGGCTCACTATTCCACAAATGATCTCCCTCACAAGGTCAAGATGTGTGCTAGGCAGGCTCAATCTGTTCCAGCCTGGCTCAGTCACTAGAAACTTCAACCTTTTAACAAATAATTTCAACCAATGCAAGCAGTCTCCCTTGCAGTGGAGCGAGTCATCGAGTCCCAACTGGCCTTCACGCTCTGGCCACCAAGGAACCCCCAATATTCTGCCCCTTCTTTTCAGATCCAGATTGCACTTTTAAATGGAAAAACCCTGCTACTATGGGTACAATCCACAGATATGGTTTCACACCTCTCGAACGCCATTGAATGCCAGTTGGGGATTCCCTCCTCCTCTCTGCAGCTTCTACATGCAATTAAACAACTTCTGGACCCTTATCCTCTCTCCTTTTACAGCATTGAAAAAGATGCACGAGTGAATCTTTCCCTCCGTTTACGGGGAGGGGCTAAAGTGTAGCCCTCTGCAAGTCAGGGATTCTCTTACAGGGACGTCGTCCACACTCAGGCCCCTAAACGGGTTGCTCCACCCATGGAGGCTTCCAAGCCTTTTCTGGTAGATAAAATGGAAGAAGTGCCCTCTGTTGAGATCTCCCACCCGACTCTTGAAGACCATCAGCAACTACTTACAGAGAAAGCCTTCATCTGTTGTTTCAATGGACTCTGGCCTAGCTCAGCCAACCTATACCAGTGGATTCACTCCACCTAGACCATCAACTGCAAGGTTTTCTTCGGTTCAAAAGGATTCTTCATCGTCATTTTCCCTCACAGTGAGGACTATTAGAAGGCCCTTACTGGGGGCCCATGGTTTTGGGGAAAAGCGGGGCTATTCATCACCCCCTGGTTTCTAGACTTTGATCCCTCCACGACAGTCATCACCAAACTTCCAATCTGGGTGAGACTTCCAAAATTACTAGCTCATCTTTGGCACCATTCTATCTTACAAAGCATTGGAAATACTCTGGGACATTTTCTGGAAATTGATCCCTCAAGATGGGAGAAATGAATCATAACCTACTCCAGAAATTGTGTCGAAATTGATATCAGCAAAGGACTTCCTGAACAAATCATTCTTAAAGTCAGAGATTTCCTCTAGTCCCAGACCTTAGACTGTGAGAATACAACATTCTGATGCAGGCACTGCCATCAAACGGGGCATCTTTAGAACTCATGCGCTTATTTCCTCGCCCAAAAGAAAAGAAGCACACACAAATCTAAAGATAAAAGTTGGAAACCCTGCAATCGCCCCCCCCCCCCCCCCCTCCCCCCAAGAATGTCCTTGAGTCTTCTAGCTCGGATGAAGATGAGATGGACTCAGATGAGGAAGAGGCCATACAGTAGCCAGCTCAATCCTCGTTAATCCCTGAAATACCCTCCGCCTCCCTGAATCTCCAAAAGCGCTCCCACGAGCCCTCCTCCTCTGACTCAGACAAAGAATCTCTTCATTTGATCAGCAACAATCTTCAAATTATTTCTTCCCAGCTGTCCCCTAAAGGTTGGATCAAATTCACCAAAAAGAAAGGCAAGAAAAGTCGTTAGGTGGATTCTACCCACTCTGGGTAGCGTCAGTTGTCTGTCTCACTGATCTTCCCGTGTCTCTCTTGTTGTTCCTCTTTGTTGTTCTCTTGATAGCTTCTTGGAAAGATGGGGAACCGTTGACTTCCTCACGATATCCCAGTCTCCTACATCTCCAAAATGTAACTCCTTTTGTACCATATGCTTTTAATAGAATTGGTCCCGCCTAACTTACAAAAAAAAAATATAGAGGAAAAAATAATCATTTTAAAATGGAAATTTCTCTCATAATAATTATTTATATGTTAAATGATATTTATATTTAGTTTTTTTTACATAATAATTACTTTTATATTATAATACTTAAAAATAAAATAACAAATTTTATTGTTAAATTAATTTAAACTCTATATTAATAAATTAAATTGAAAATTAATAATTAATTATAAATCAAAACCATAATTTACACATTTATTATACACCGATATTTACAACAATGATCGAAGATATAATAACTTAAGACAAATTTGACCTATTACATACCTTTTGATATATTATGTATCCTTAATTGTAGAATCTTAGCGAAATGTTTGATTCCACAAATAATATGCTTATGTGCATAATGACAGCGAAGTAAATTATTATCATAAATCAATTATCAAGCAACACTTGTCTTCAAGAAAGAGTATTCCTTTATACTAAACTATTGTTAATTTAATTGAACAATCTCAATTAACAATTATTAATTGGTAGTGCCCCCGATCAGGGTACGAAGTTGGAGAGGATCCACATGGGGATCGAAGCAATGAATGAAACGATACGGGGCAGGGCTAGAGGGTGGCCCGCCCAATGCCACCACATGCCTAGAGTAAATAACGCCATGATGGGTTGTAAAGGCTAGTTAGAAAATGTTGGGGGAGAGGGTTATGCGAGGAGACAGATGGTAAGGGATACAAACTGCATGTAAACCATTGGTAAGGTTCATTCTTGGATGTTTTGGATTGTGGAGAGCGCTCCGCTCCTCACCAAGGTGTTGGTATGAAGGCGAAGCAGAGGGGGAGGTCAACACAACGCAACTACGAAGCAAGGCCTCTGGTATGTATCTCAGGCTTTACTCATAATTTCAATGGAGGTTCCATATTAGAGTAGGATGCATGAGTCGAAGGGTAAAAGGAATTTGCATCGTTGGAATGTTGGGTCGTTGATTAGCATGTTTGTATTGGCTTACGTAGTGTCAATTTCTTTGTTATATGGTAGTTTGCTGGCCCAAATGGGCATGTACTAGAAATTAGTACTTGCCACTACAATTATGTTTATTCATATAGTCTGTAAATCTCTATATCAATGGATTCTATCACACCATTGACTAGAGAATAGTAAATCCTGCCTAGGGTTTGAAAGTACCTGCATCTGCGTTTTTGGGAATGGTGGGGTCGCTACCGAGCCCAAGGTAGTACCCAATCAGACAGGAAACCTTTGTAATTTGAGAAAACAATGCAATGAAGGCCAAACGTGAGCCCAACTAGAGGAAAATGTCTGGAATGCCATGGATGTGGCCGAGAGGGATTAATAGTTTTGTTTGTTGTGTTATGCCAGGTCCGCCTAGACTGTCTACCTCTCTGGCTCTTACACAGTGGGCGTTAACTATTTTGCGGGTTCAAGTAGAATTACAGTCGTTGGGTGGTCCAAAAAGAGTGAAAATGGTAAGGCAGCTTTAGCAACGGGCAACCATGGAAGAGGTGGCAAGCAACCACACGACAAGGGGAAGGCACAGAGGGCTTCATCTAGTAACCCTCAGCGTTGAAGGGGAAGGAAAACATATCAGGATAATATGCATAATTTACTACAAGCCTATGGGGTTGGGACCCCAACACAGGTAAAAACAATGATTTCCTCATGGGAGAAGGACCTGAACACTAAAGTGGAAGCTGAAATCTCGATCGAAGAATGGGAAACCCTGGTGTTTGTTCCAAGTTATACTAGAGGTCGGTTGGCCATGTTCAAACAGTTAGTGCACTTATACTGGTCCATGAAATGTTTAATGGAAGTGTAGGAAGTTGGGGGTCATCCACAGGTAGAATAAATCCTCAAGGAGGTTCACTAGGATATCCAATCTATTCAGTTATAACTTCACCATCGAAATGTATGCCTATTCGAAATTGAAAGACAACTCGAGAATTTGCACCAAGTGGACATGCCGGGGTCGAGTGCAAAATACCTTGCCCCGATAGAATCATTTGACAATTAACTATTGGGGAAATTGAAATTTTTTGTTTTTTTTATTCTGTTTCATGATGTGGTTGGCTAACATTTATTTTACTACTTGTAAGTGTAAAGGGATAATAGATATGGTAGTATATAAGGCATGGAAAGACCAAATCAAACAATTTAAGTTTTGGATGGATTATATCTCAAAGAGGTGGCCAACAGACCTAGTTTCATTCGGGAAGGTTGAGGTCACTAATTATAATTATTTTATTAAAATATGAATAGAAAGGTACTGTCAAACTTACATAATTTTTTTTATTAATTGGTAGTGAATTGAATTAGATATTTTTATTGATTGGTTTTGAATTGAATTAGATAATAATACCTTTCAAAAGAAACTTGAGATTGAGGTCTTTTCAAAGATGTAGGAGATGGAAGGCAATTACAAAGAGGATGGAGATTGAGTTTTTTCAAAAATAAATTAAAGATCGAAAATAATTATTAAAAATAAATTTATTCAAAATTTGGATTTTTTTTAATTTGTGGTTAAATAATATGTTTTGTTTTAAACAAGAATATACATGGATACACTAAATATTTCAAGACAATTTTTCACTCAGAAGATTAGACTATAGTTAAAAGTGCACTTTTCGTAGAGAGACATATGATAGCATAATGTTTGAAAAAAATAAAAAGATTATACATATGTTGAAAAATGGGTCGACTCTGGGCATTAGGATAAACTATGATATCAGGAAACAAAATAATTCAGAGGATATCATATAACTAAGAAAAAGGATCAGATTTCATGGTTGCAACATGGATGGGGTCCTCATTGTTGTCAGTGGTGCTTCTTGTTGGGGGAGGAATACCAAGTTTTTTCTTAATGCGATCAAGGGGCTAGTTTAAGTCCCTCGAATGACGATGAAAATGCTCTAGAGAGTGTAGGATGTATGCTCAATGCTTGAACCAATCCATAAATATTTTTATGAGGAGAAACATCAAATTCCAATATATGTTGATGATGTACATGTACTGGTTGAAACAACCGCACATGTGTCCAACATTTGGTACCCAATTTGTCAATTCAATAAGAAACATTGTGTTTAAAAGTTGATTTTTTTGAGAGGCTCCTTCACATTCCATATGGGTAAGCTCCACTTGGATGGGGCCCAAGGTGAGATATTGAAACCTAGCACTTGTTTCCTCCAAGCGATGGTGGGTACATGAGTGTCCCTGAAAGGCTCGCTTTTGGTAATATGCTTCCCCTTAGAGAACACATGCACACTGATTGGGCATGGTGGGAGGTCCAACAAGGATTAAATAGCAAGTTTTAAGGGATGCAAGGGTATAAGCGGTAAACACAAAGAGAGGTTCCACATGTAGATGAGAGAGGGTCAAGTGATAGGGAGATAAAGGAAGTTGGGAATCAGAAAAGGAGAAAACAACCAACAATCCACGAAAACGTTGTGTCTTCTTGTGAGGGAGTGAAGAAAAATATATAGAGCTTGTAAAAAAAACTAGTAGAGAAAGTAAATAACCATGGGATATCAACTAGGAATATAACATAAAGACTTAAGAGCAAGTCGAGAAGCATGAGGAGAGCACCAGAAAGAATGTAGTTCAGGGAGATACCATAAATTAAGTCAATTGCAAAGATAAAAACCATGCAAGGGGATGAATTCAAACCATAAATAATTAGGGAGCGCCCACTGAAGGTGTTTGGCGCTTATATAAACCATCATCCAACATGCATGGTGAGCTGGAGTCGAAAGAAAAAAACATGGGCATTGATCCTACGGGGATATGGAAACAACTAGGCTGGTCTGATACTTCAGATCACTAATTGGAAATTTCCATTGAAGGTTTAGTCAAAGAGAAGACATGTTAATTGTGGAACAACAAATGTATACCAAGAACCAAAGAGTAGGGCCTGACCAAGGCTCGAGGAGGTGGGTCGGCCAGTGCCCACAATTTAGATTAACGAGATATAAGATATAAGTTTCAGACAAGAGGTTCTAGTACCCAACAACACCAAATGAGAACTGCACCATGAAGGAGAGTGTCATAAGCTGCAATGGAGTGAGAATGATCGCCACATGATCAAATACCTAAAAAGAAACCTAGAAGGACGACAAATATTCAATTCAGTGATAGTGTTCAGGCATGAACCAGGTGTGTTGTAGTTGACTTGCATGGGGCAAGGTATCGAGATTAGAAGTGCCATAAAAAAAACTTTATGGGGGTGTATTGCCATGTCCCTCAGTCCCTTGAGCAAGTGGGGTGGTGGTACCCACCCCCCACACCTCCCCCCCTCCCCCCCACACACATTTTCATTGTAGACACGTGTCTTTGAGTGGGGACTTCATCATAAGGTAACAAATGGAGGAGAGTATTGCCCTAGAGTCCAAACATCCATGATTAGCTAACATATCTACAATTTTGTTTCCTATCCACTAGAAATGGGAGGGGATAATGACTAGGATATGGATTAGAGGGGAAGTGTTAAGTCCCTATATTAATAGTATAGTCCCTTACTATTTTAGTGTATCCCCCCTTATTTTTATTGTTGTACCCCTGTAACCCCCATATTGGTATTATTGTGCCCTTACATTATTATTGTTAGGTCAGCTAGGGTTACATTGTGGCCCCATGGACTCCTATATATAGAAAGGAGGTTTTTTCATTTGTATCATCCAAGAATTGTTCATTCATGTAATGTATTAGAGGTTTCCCCCTCGAAGTTGCTCATTTCTAAGGCGTTGATATCTCTTTTCTTCTATTTTTGGAGTTGGTTTCACAACATTTGGTATCAGAGCTTTGGATTCTAGGGTTTTGCTGCTCCAAACAGGTCATCGTGGAATTTTTGCTATAACATTTTTTCTATGAAGGTTCAGAAGCTGAAATTTTTAGAGTAGGAAGACGAAATCCTGAGGAACATTGTCACAAAATTTCAGAGCTTGGTTCGCAATATTTTCGAAGATATGATCTGTGGAAGTTAGGGATTTTTGCAGGCTCCTGAATTTCACTTAAAAATTTCATCGCGGAATTTTCGCTATAAATTTTTTTATACGAAGGTTCAGAAGTTAAAATTTGTAAAGCGCGAAGCTGAAATCGTGAGGAACATCATCGCAAAATTTCAGAGCTTGATTCACAATATTTTCAGAGATATGATCTGTGTAAGTTAGGTATTTTTCAAGCTCCCGAATTTCATCTAAAAGAGGTGATCGTGGGAAAATCTTCATAACTCTCTCTCTGAGCATCGGATTGGAATTTTGTAAAAAGTGACTGGAATTACACAGACTGTAGTTTCCTGTCTATAAATTTCAGATCCAAAGGAGCAAACAGTGACACATGGCAAGTCGTACAAGTTCATTCTACTGAACCAAACCATAATTAGGTCATTGTGGGAGATTGGACATAACTTTGCCTTAAAGAATCCAAATCAAGTCAAACCTGTGGAATTTGAAAGAAGCTTCAGAGGAATACTACATGGCCTAATTTTAGATATTGAATATATGCAAGGATAGAGATAAGTCAATTTCAATATCGAGCTCCTCAAAATCAAGTAAAAGGTGTGTATTTTTTTTCTTGAATTGCGTAAGTCTTGTTTGAAGAATCAAGTTGAATTGATTCCAAGGGAATATTGTAGAATAGATATCAGTATTGGATTCTAAAATGGCCCCTAAATAGAATTCAACACCCATTAAGCCTTTAGAAGGCTCTACTATGACTCATAAAGACGAAGAATGGCAACATGACATATCAAAATTACAAGAGCAAGTGCAACAAATTTCGCTCTCGCAAAGAGCAACAAAAAATGACATGGAAGTTTTGAAGAAAGGCATGGAAACTAATATGGATGGTTTGAAGAAAGGCGTGGAATCTAAGATGGATGGTTTGAAGAATGGCATGGAAGCTGGCATGGAATCTAAGATGGATGACATGGAAACTGAGATGGAAAACATGAAGAACGATCTAAAAGCAGACATGGAAGGTTTGACAAAGTTGATACAAGAAATGTTTCCTAATGATGAAAAGATAGTAGAGGAAACTCATGATGAGAACAAAATAAATGTTAATCGTGACTTCATAAACTCTAATGTTGGAGGGAAGAACCACCATATTCCAAAAATGGATATGAGGAAGTTTGATGGAAAGGATCTTGTAACTTGGATACTACAGATGGAGCAATATTTTGATCTCAATAATGTGCAAAACACACAAAAAGTACACCTTGCAACTTTACATTTAGAACAAAATACATTTGTATGGTATCGATGGCTTTGCTCCCGTAAAAAAATTGTCACTTGGTCAATTTTTACGGAGGAAATGATAGCACATTATGATGATACAAAGAGCAACACTTTCTTTAGCCAATTGATAAATCTCAAGCAAAAGTGCTTAGTCGGGGAGCACATAGAGGACTTCCAAAAATTGAATATAAGGGTAACTGATATTTCAGAGGAACACAGGATTGATCTCTTCATAGGTACTTTAAAGGATAACATCCAACATGAAGTTCGCGTTTTGGAACCTGATTCATTGGAGAAGGCATTCAGGTTGGCAAGAAAAATTGAATGTAAAATTATGGTGACAAGGAAGCCTACCACTCACTTCTATAAATATGGAAGTGTTGCTACTCCTAAATTTCCACAACCTACAAGGTTGACATCACAACAATTGGAAGAAAAAAGAGCAAAAGGGATTTTCTATAGTTGTGATAGAAAATACACTAAAGGTCATAAGTGTGCTGAGAAGAAATTATTTTACATAGATTGTGAAGAGGAAGAAGAAAATGAACAAGAAGAGGATATACACCAGGAAACAGCCCTAGAAGAGGAAGAAATGAATCCGACCATATCGTGTAATGCACTGGCAGGAATTACCACTCCTCAAACTCTCAAGATAGAAGGACATATCAAGAAGAAAAAGGTAATAGTATTGATTGATTCAAGTAGCACCCATAATTTTATTCATTGTAAGGTAGCCAAGGAATTAAATTGTTTCCTATACCCAGCACCAGAATGTCAAGTAATGGTTGCAAATGGAGGAACTATAAATTGCTCTCGAAAATGCCATAATATCAAGCTAACCATGGGGGAATATGTATTGACTAGTCCAATTCTTTCCATTCCTATGGGAGGTGCTGATGTTGTACTAGGAGTACAATGGTTACAATCTTTGGGGACGGTAGCTTTTAATTTTCAAGAACTTTTCTGGAAATTTTTTTCAGAAGGAAAGGAAGTCGAATTACGGGGTATTGAAGGGAAGCCAGGAAGGATAATAAGCTCTAATGTCATGACAAAGCTTATAAAGAAAGAACAACGAGGCGTAATTGCACAATTATGCCCTCTAGAAGTTCCGACATCAAAATCATCTATTTCTGCAGATCTCCAACAAGTCTTGGACAATCATTCCAAGGTGTTTGAAACTCCCAAAGGACTCCCACCTATTCGTGATCATGATCATGCTATTCATTTGATTCCAGTAAGTGTTCCTCCAAACATCAGGCCTTATAGATATCCTTACTTCCAAAAGAGCGAAATTGAACGTATGATTGCAGAAATGTTAGAGGCGGGTATAATTCAACCTAGTTAAAGTTCTTTCTCTGCTCCTGTAGTATTGGTACACAAGAAGGATGGATCATGGAGAATGTGTCCAGATTATAGGGAGCTCAATAAGCTCACCATTAAAGATAAATTTCCCATTCCTGTGATTGATGAATTATTGGATGAATTACATGGAGAAATTTATTTTACCAAGTTGGATCTTCGTTTAGGATATCATCAAATTAGAATGAAGAATGAAGAATGAAGATATTCCGAAAACAACATTTCGAACTCATGAGGGTCATTATGAATTTTTTGTCATGCCTTTGGCCTTACCAATGCACCTTCTACATTTCAAGGGTTGATGAATTCATTTTCAAACCCTTCCTTAGAAAATTTGTGCTAGTATTTTTTGATGATATACTAATCTACAGCAGGTCTTGGAAGGATCATGTTCAACATGTTGACAGGGTGCTCAAACTATTGCAGGAGAAACAATTATATGCAAAGGCATCCAAATGTTTCTTTGGAGTACAAGAGGTGGAATATCTGGGTCATATTGTATCTCACGAGGGTGTTAAGGTAGACCCTAACAAAATTAAAGCCATTAAGGAATGGAAAGTCCCCACAACCATAAAGCAGTTGCGAGGATTTCTTGGGTTAACAGGATATTATCGCAAGTTTGTTAAGAATTATGGGAGAATAGCAGCACCTCTAACAACATTATTGAAGAAAGATGCATTTTCATGGACTCCCGAAGCAACTAAGGCCTTTGAACGTCTTAAAGAGGCAATGTGCCTAGCACCGGTCTTAGCTACACCAGACTTCACAAAAACCTTTATTGTGGAATGTGATGCCTCAGGAAATGGAATTGGTGCAGTTTTAATGCAGGAAGGAAGACCCATTGCTTTTGAAAGTCGTCCAATCAAAAGAAAGTATTTACAGAAACCTATTTATGAGAAGGAAATGTTAGCAATACTGCAAGCACTAAAGAAATGGAGAACTTACCTAATGGGAAGACACTTCAAGGTAAAAACTGATCATGATAGTCTTAAACACTTTTTGGAACAAAGACTATCTTCAGAAGATCAACAAAAATGGGTCACAAAGATGTTGGGTTATGACTTTGAAATAATCTACAAAAAAGGAAAGCTTAATGTTGTTGCAGATGCACTCTCAATAAAGAATGAAGAGGTGGAAGCATTGCTTTGTGCCATTTCTATTATCCAACCAGATTGGATAACTGAAGCAAGAGATGAATGGAAGAAGGACAAAGATGTATGGACACTCATTCAAAAGTTGCAGCAAGATCCTAGTACATCCGATACATTTAGTTGGAAAAATGATTCCTTATGGTACAAAGATCGCTTATATCTTTGTAATAATTCCCAACTAAAACAAAAGATTCTTTTGGAATTGCACACTTCTCCTTTAGGAGGACACTCAGGATTTTTAAAAACTTACCACAGGGTGAAGAAAGAATTTTTTTGGGATGGCCTTAAATCCGATATTCAAAATTTTGTGGTGGAATGTTTGGTTTGCTGGCAGAATAAAGTTGAGATAATTAAGACCCTGGGTCTTCTACAACCTTTATCCATTCCAAGTCAACGTTGGGAGGATATTTCAATGGATTTTATCACAGGTTTACCTAAGTCCGAAGGAAAGAGTGTCATCATGGTGGTGGTTGATAGACTTACCAAGTATGCACACTTTTGTGCATTATCTCATCCATTTAAAGCAAGTACAGTTGCTACTACATTTATGGACACAATTCAAAAGCTACATGGAAACCCAAGGGTTATTGTGAGCGACAAAGATCCCATTTTTACCGGAAATTTTTGGACAGAGTTATTTTCTTGTTTGGGTACTCAATTAGCTCATAGCTCATCTTATCATCCTCAATCCGATGGTCAAACTGAGATAGTAAATAAATGTTTGGAAGGATATCTTCGTTGTTTTGTATCCGATAAACAAACACAATGGGTCAAGTGGTTACCTCTTGCTGAATGGTGGTATAACACTTCCTTCCATACTGCAGCAAAAATGACCCCATTTATGGCACTTTATGGATATCATCCACCATCCATCACATCATCTTTAAGAAAAAATTCGAAGGTTCAAGTAGTGGAAGATCACATCGAGCATCAACAAGAAGTTCTCCAACTCTTAAAGGATAACCTGAATTTGGCACAAAATCGAATGAAACAACAAGCAGATCAACATCGCAGCGAGAGAAGTTTTGATGTAGGAGATTGGGTATTTTTACGGCTACAACCATACAAACAAATGTCCTTCAAGCAAGCTAAGAAGGATAATAAATTATCGCCAAAGTACTATGGTCCTTACAAGGTGTTGCAAAAGATTGGTACTATGGCATACAAATTGGAGCTTCCTGCTTCTTCGCGAGTACATCCAGTTTTCCATGTTTCATGCTTAAAGAAGGTTATAGGTGAAAATCTTCCAGCTCAAACAGTATTGCCAGAACTTGATGGGGAAGGGAAAATCATATTGGAACCTGAAGCAGTCATGGAAAAAAGAACTCGACAACTACGGAATCGATCAATTTCAGAGTATCTCATCAAGTGGAAGAACTTACCCACTGAAGATTCTACATGGGAGGATGAGAATTTATACGTAAGGCCCCGTAGCCACTTCCGACAAGTTGAGGACAAAAAATTTTTTAAGAGGGGTATGTTAAGTCCCTATATTAATAGTATAGTCCCTTATTATGTTAGTGTAGCCCTTATTTTTATCATTAAAATTTCATAACCCCCCATATTGGGATTATTGTGCCCTTACATTATTATTGTTGAAGTCGTTGGCTGTATTATGGCCCCACTAGATTACATCAGGCCCTGCTGGACTCCTATATATAGAAAGGAGGTTTTGTCATTTGTATCATCCAAGAATTGTTCATTCATGTAATGTATTGGAGGTTTCCCCCTCGAAGTGGCTCATTTCTAAGGCATTGATATCTCTTTTCTTCTATTTTTGGAGTTGGTTTCACAACATACTACATTTGGCGGAAATTCAGACACTTGGTTCCGACGCTTTTGACCAAATGTCGGAAATTTCCCCAAATTTTTTCCATCCCGCCCGAAACCGTCACTATACCGACGTTTATAGAAAAGTGTCGCAATACCGACACTTAGAAAAGTGTCGCAATTGCGACGTTTGGAGGAAGACGTCGCACTTGCGACACTATGGCCCAACGCGTCGCTATTGCGACGACTGCAAGTGCGACACAATGTCTAAGTGTCGTAATTGCGACGTTTGGAGGCCTTCGTTGCAATAGCGACACCTTTTCTGCCGTCGGTATAACGACACTTATATGCGCGCTAAATACAAATACGAAACTTATATGCACGCTACATAAAAATGATTTTATTGTTTCGTATCCGTCGCAATAGCTATATTAACGTCTGATATAACGCGCGCTGCCGCCCTCCGCTCTTGCAGAACAACATTCGCCCTCAGCTGTTGCAGAACAGAATTTGCCCTCAGCATTCGCCCTCAGCGTTCGCCCTCAGCTCTTGCAAAATGGTAAGTTCTTACTGCAGGCCCTTCCTCCTATAGTAGGGTTGACTCTATTTGGGTTTTTTTGGTCAATTCCATTGGATTGTGTTAGGCTATAGGGTTCTCTCTAGATGTCAAGAATCAAGATTCAATACCGTCTATTATCTTCATCACCCAATACAAGATTTAAATTTTTCCCAAAGAAACGCTTATTAATTTGGCAGCCATTATTTCTCCTTGCTTTAAAAACCCTACATTTAAATGAAAACAAGCATTGCATTTCAACTACAAAAATCTATTAGTGTTCAAATGTACATGTGTGCTACATTAATGTTTGATATCACGCGCGCATTCGCCCTTCGCTCTTGCAAAACAGAATTCGCCCTCAGCATTCGCCCTCAGCTCTTGTAGAATAGCATTCGCCCTCAGCATTCGCCCTGAGCTCTTGCAGAACAGCATTCGCCCTGAACTCTTGCAGAACAACATTTGCCCTGCATTCACCCTCAGCTCTTGCAGAACAACATTCGCCCTCAGCTCTTGCAAAACAACATTCGCCCTCAGCTCTTGTAAAATGGTAAGTTCTTACTGCAGGCCCTTCCTCCTATAGTAGGGTTGACTCTATTTGGGTTTTTTTGGTCAATTCCATTGGATTGTGTTAGGCTGTAGGGTTCTCTCTAGATGTCAAGAATCAAGATTAAATACCCTCTATTATCTTCATCACCCAATACAAGATTTAAATTTTTCCCAAAGAAACGCTTATTAATTGGGCAGCCATTATTTCTCCCTGCTTTAAAAACCCTACATTTAAATGAAAACAAGCATTGCATTTCAACTACAAAAATCTATTAGTGTTCAAATGTACATGTGTGCATCACTTGTGTAGGGTTTTCCTTTTCCACTTTCACATTATCCAAGAATGTGTGCAGTATAGTTCATATTTTTTGTGATTTAGATTATCTTGAAAAAGGAAAGGTAAATTATTTCCCATGGAAAAAGAAGGTTTTCCCTTTTTACTACTGGAAATGGTACAACAAAGTTCCATTTCTACCCAAAACTCCTATGAAACAGAAACCAAATAAAGGCCATGTCCTCAATGGACATCATTTGGCTTTGAAAATGGCCATTGCACCGTGTTGTTTCTTATATTACATCACGATAGTTTCTTAGGTCATTTCTTGTTTCTTGAGATGAAAAAAAACCAAAGAAATTGTGAAGATCCTTTCAAGAAATAAATGACCATTTCTTAATCATATCTCAACTATTTTTTATTTTATTCAGTGGTTGCTTACTTTGAGAGAAATTTGACACTTTTATAAGGAATATAACATAAAAACACAAAATGGGAAGGAAATGATGAGGTAGATGACCTTTAGTTGTTGTCAATTAAGAATTGATAATACACGATGCATGTTTTGTACTACAAACTAGATTCCTTCCTAGAGTTAGGACACAGAGTATTGAATCAAATTTGTAGTTTCTAACTTCTTGTATTGGTTCATCAATCTTGAAATTCATACATTGCATGTCTTCATTGCTTCATGTTTGAATAATTTTCATCATATCGTACAATAGGAAATTAGGAATTATGATTATTATTACTTTATGGATTTGTTAAGTTACTTTTAAGTTTGCATGGTTTAGTGTGAAATTATTCTAGTCCCCAAACACATATAATCAAGGAATTATAACGTGATTTCAAACATTAAATATCAACAAAATCGTTTAAAGGATATTGAAAGGAAAAGGTGATGGAAGATAGAAAGTGCCTTACTTAAATGCTCTAAGGATTTTTCAATAGTTGCTCCAAAAGCTTCACTTCAAGGCCCTTCAAGATCGTCTCCAACAATGCTATACCATCAGCTTCAACAATGTTGCTCCAAAAATGTCCTCAAGGTCTTCACAATAAGTTTACTAGAAGTTGCTCCAACAATATATTCAATAAGGTCTTCATTGTCAACTCGTCTCTTGTTTGGGTGCCTTAATGTGCAATGACATGTTTCCAAGACTGAATTCAATGCAAGGCATATTTGAAACTCTAACTCTGTCGTCCGGTGTCTTATTAGAAATTATTTCAGTTTTCATTTTGTGTTTTCAAGTTAGATATTTTTTTCAAGTTTTTACATTTATAATTTTATTTCAATGTGGAAAAATGATGAGAGCAGTGTAGGAACAACCCAGAGACTAGATGATCGCGGAAAGAGGCCAACGGAAGAACATGTAAAGTGCCAGCATTGCTCTATCTTTAGGTATTTTAGTTATTTACATAATTGAAATAATATTAATTTTGTTCAAATATGCAGACACCTAGCCATGGTACACCTGATGATTCCCTCTTTGAGGAAGAGATTTCTTCATCCCTATCTCCAGTGTTCTTGTTGCAAAAAAAGGCACGAGATGCAAGGTCGGAATTTAATACTTTGATAGACGCGCCTCAAACACCTGAAACAGAAGAGAGGATACAACATCTTATGAGGCAGCTAGAAAGATATCAGGTAATAATAAAAAGTCAAAAGGATATTTTTTTTGTTCTGCATGAGATGAATTGTGATAGTTTGATTTTAATTTTTACATTGACTAAACTAACAAAAATTTCTTTTGTATGTAGCGTTTTCTGGCACTTGCTGAACCCGGTGTTGGTGGTAGTGGGACACAAGGGCAAGAGATTTCCCAACAACCCTCTCGTACACCTTCTACTCCTTTAGGTTCCAGCCAAGAAACACACCCTGCCCAAGCAGACACCCAGCCAACCGTTGAACGTGTTGGCAATGATGAGGCTGATATGGCCAACTACATTATTGTGTTTCCTGGAGCTACACGTGTCAGCTCCACAGGGACCATTAATGGCACGTTGTTGGTGAACGATGAGGGTGTCCCTATAAAGCATGTACAACTCCCATGTAAATTTTAATATTTTAACTATTTCATGTACTTTATCTAAAACATATTTATCATGATTTTTATTTTTAAATTAATGATAATATCTTCTTCTTCTTCTTCTTCTTCTTTTTTTTTTAAATTTTTTCTGTGTATGAAAAAATGAGTTCTACAAGTATCTTGAGAGCCATGCGTTGGTAATTTTTGGCCCAACCATACGCACAGGGTGGAATTCCCAGAATTCCAACCTGAAAAAAGAACTTCTAGATTATCTAGAAGCCCTTTTTGGGGTCGGCACATTTCACAGAACAGTGGTGGCTCGGGTAGCCAGCAAATATTTGAAATATACCAGGGACACCTATAGGACGCAATTGCAATTTAACCCTAGATACGAGCGTCCTCTCACAGTTCCAGAGAGTGAGTGGAGAGCATTCATCCATGACGGAAAAGAGAAAAGGGCAAAGAAAGAAGGAAAAATGCCAACTGGACCCGCAAGGTAAATTACAACTTTAATTCAATAGCTTTAATTTTCTCTATGTCTAAAATAAAAGTGTGCTACATCATATCTGACTTTAATCTTTTGATGCTAGGTTGCCTGACACCTCAAAAGCAACCAAAGCTAGGATTGAAAAAAAGGGCCATCACAAGCTAGGCCAGGGCGGCTACTTGAAATTGGCCGCAAGAATTGTAATTAAGTAGCTAAACATCTTATAATTAATTGTATCGCCTTCCAACATTTTTGTAATCCTATCAAATATGATTAAAAATACAAAATCATATGTAATGTAGGGTGATGACTTCGGAACAGAAACTACAGAGGAAGATAAAAATATCGCTTTCCATTTCGGCTATCAAGCCGTAGTTGAACGTCGCATAAGCTTGGGGCAGGTCCCAAGATCCATAATGCCTGATAAGGTAAAACATTAACCTTTCAATATGTTTGTTTTCATCGATAAATTTAATGTCTAACAACTTTGTTTAAATCAGGGGAGCAACACTACCGACGACACAAATAACCCAGTTTTAGAGCCAAATGTAGATGATCCTCACGTGCAACCTGATCATTGTAGTAGGGACCAAGCCGACAATGCTACTATCAGTGAGGGCCGTGACGGTAATTAATTTCCACTTATAATTTTTTCTAATTATACCTTGATGGTTGTCCTTATAACGTTTTTTTGTTTAAATGACAGAGAATGTTTCCCTTGAGGATCTTACCACCAGAGAGGAAGACAGGGCAACAGTCCCAACGGCGACAACTGGTGCACCAGGTAAATAATCTCATTGCAATTTTTTTATTAATATTACCGAACTAGCTCAATGATATTTAAAAACTGACAATTAAAATTTAATATTATCTGTTTTTGTAGGCGATGCCCTGTCACTGGATGAGACCAGACATCGTGACTACGCAACTAGGCCAGCGGCGACAACTGGTGCACCAGGTAAATAATCTCATTGCAATTTTTTTTATTAATATTACCGAACTAGTTCAATGATATTTAAAAACTGACAATTAAAATTTAATATTATCTTTTTTTGTAGGCGATGCCCCGTCACTGGATGAGACCAGACATCGTGACTATGCAACTAGGTCAGCGGCGACAACTGGTGCACCAGGTAAATAATCTCATTGCAATTTTTTTTATTAATATTACCGAACTAGTTCAATGATATTTAAAAACTGAAAATTAAAATTTAATATTATCTATTTTTGTAGGCGATGCCCCGTCACTGGATGAGACCGTACATCGTGAATATGCAACTAGGTCAGCGGCGACAACTGGTGCACCAGGTAAATAATCTCATTGCAATTTTTTTTATTAATATTACCGAACTAGTTCAATGATATTTAAAAACTGACAATTAAAATTTAATATTATCTATTTTTGTAGGTGATGCCCCGTCACTGGATGAGCCCAGACATCGTGAATACGCAACTAGGTCAGCAGTGCGGGTTGAAAGGCACGAAACAGGAGCAGAGCACGATGATATTGATGATGTAATTAGGAGCTTTAAAAATAGGAAGAAGAAAAAGAAAATCTGACAATGTAAAATATTGTATTATTATAAGACAAACGTTACCATACTTGGAACGTTTTTTGCGTTATATAAAAAACTCATTTATCATACTATTTTTATGTCAAGCATTAATTGCAATGTTTCCTTGCGTACTTTTTTGTTGAATTGTTTTTTTATTAGTTATTGAATATTTTTTTTTATGCTCATGAAAGTAAAAAATGAAATATAGATTGGGTATTGGGGAATTGAGAGTGATGTGAGGGGGGGGAGGGGGAGCCATAAGAGCTTCCACCTTCACGTGGTTGGCCCCGTTTAGTAGAGAATAATTTATTGGAGTGATTTAATCTTGGAGCAAACCTCCCTCGATCCAGTGTAGCAACAAAAAAGTCACTGTTGACTTAGTTGCTACTCTTTCAGATCGTGGGAGGCTTGTTCCAAGTTCATGCAACTCCAATAAATTGTTCTTGAAACGAAGAGGAGCTTATTTAGGTATGTTTTGACATTTTCAACATATGTTCTAACATTATCATAAGAATGCATCTTAGAGTAAAAAATACTACATCAATTACTTGTATTTATTGTATAGATAATGATGGGATTTGATTGACTTGGCAGTGCAGGTACAAATCCTCTTGCATCATGAGCAATACAACTTGTCAACCAGGGTCATGTCCAGGATATTTTTTCTTGTGCGCTTGACCATGTTCATAATGTCACATTTTGTAAGTTCCTTTACAGTTCATAATTCAATATTAAGCTTGTTCATGATTATTATCTAGGTTTTTTGTATGTGTTTTTTCATCTATTTGATTGTAAGCAACTCTGCATGTTTCCTGTTGTTCACTATGATCTCTCCCATTACCATTCCCAGGATGAATCCGACTTTATTGTTACATAGGTTACTTTATTGTTACTATGATTTCTCCATTTATGATTTCATAGGTTACATCATGTAAAGTTGTCAATCTCATGTTGGTGATGAGCTTTAGTTCTCCAGATTTGGGGCTTTTCTGATATTTTCTCCCTCATGTCATTCCTGCATCACCTCGTTGTTTGAGCATGCCAATTGTCTACCACTTGTACCAATTGGCACATGTCAATCTCTGAGTGGTGCCACATTTCACCCATTTTCAGTGAGAGTTTAGGGTTTCTCTAACATAGCTTCAGAAATCCGATTCAGTG
Organism: Pinus albicaulis; assembly: GCA_034641835.2. Taxonomy (NCBI): domain Eukaryota; kingdom Viridiplantae; phylum Streptophyta; class Pinopsida; order Pinales; family Pinaceae; genus Pinus; species Pinus albicaulis. Next base: position 1,140,601,911 of record CM076577.1, on the reverse strand, counting down.
CCTGCTTGAATATTGTCACATAATACTTATGGTTTGGATTGATGAGCATGTTCTTAATGGTTGGTTGATTCATAAGAACCACCCATATAGTCATCTTGAGATATTTCAGAAGGTTTCTCGGGTTTCCTTTTTCACCGTTTCTAGTGGGTGGGATGGTGTGGGGTGATCCATCAATACTGGTGCTCTTGTAGTAGGGAATTTGTTTTTGGGGATATAAAGGAGCATTTGATGTAGATATCCCATTGAATGCATTCATAGATGGGCACGAGAGGTCAAGAATTTAAATTAAAAATATGAAACCTCTAGCATGGCAACCTGAAGGCCGCGAGAGACACTAGTTAAAGATTGTTTTGTGCTGGCCTTAATATAGTCGTGATTTCTTTCTATTATCTTAAGGCAAATATATAGTCCGGTCTCATTAAAATGAGGATTGTGGTTGTATTTCTCTTTGGTTGTTTCTCTCTTAATGCTCTAGAAGTTGCCAAAAGTTGCGATAGTTGTTTATTTTGCCTGTTACAACTTAAAAGTGGTTTTTAGCAATGGGAGTCATGTTTTTTAAGGTTCATACTAATATGAAGATCTTGTAATTCTATATTCAGCATAAGAGAAGATGGCCTCTGCTTTGGGAAGTATGACAAAAATTGCCACATCTACCTCATTGGGTAACAATGGAAAGGGGAAGAAGTTGGGTGTAATGTTTGATAATTATGGCAGACAATTGTCTTCTCTTTCAGTTTTTTCACCCATTTCCTTTAATCGCTCAAGCAGAAGAGGGACTCTGAGATTACGCGACAGAGAGAAGGTAGTTAATACAAGAGCTATGGAAAAAGAGTTGTACTTCAACAAGGATGGCTCAGTGACAAAAAAATTGCAGGTCAGAGAAAAAATTATGTTTAAAGGAAGGTCCCCTGCACGTGAAACTTCACTGCGGTGGATCTTTCCTTGTCCACTTATATTCGATTTTAATGTGTTATTTTAATTTTTCATGGAGGGTTGTTTTGGCATATGGTCTAGCATTCAATTGCACACTTACCGAAAGCATTGTCAATTTGTCTTGCAGGCGGTGTGAACAAACTTGCTGATCTTGTTGGAGTCACCCTTGGGGCGAAGGGAAAAATGTTGTCTTGGAGAGCAAGCATGGTTCTCCGAAAATAGTTAATGATGGTGTGACAGTAGCTAAGGAGGTAATTTGTAGATGTGTGCTCCGGTTTTCTTTTTAACGTTGTATTAGTTCCCCCTCTTAAATGTCTTAGATTTGGTAGGCATAATTTGAAAACTCAAAGGTGAAAGGAAACATATTTGTTACCTAGTGGTCTACTTGGCCTACGGACTAGCCACATTAGAGTAATGCATAAATATTTTCACAACAATAAAAGGAAAGGGTTATGGCTGAGTCAAATTTTATTGTTATTGACAGTGTAATGAAATGTATCTCAATGCTATGGTTTTGGCCCTTTTATTGGTTGAATTAGAGGACCCAGTTGAAAATATTGGGGCCAAGTAGGCTGGTTTTCCTTTTTGCTGATGGTTTGGTGTATCTAATTGAATTAGTTGCCTAAGGTATTTTTTGTTGAAAACTCCTTTTCATTTTTCATACAGTATTGGCCTTGTGGAATACATTTGATTGTGTGGTCTTGTTAGATCTACAACATTTGTAGTTGTTTAGTCTTATGGTCGAGGTGCACTTTTATTATGGAAATAGTTGATGCAATATTGTCATTTAATCCTTACTGCAGGGTAGCATGTTGAGAAGTTTCTTGAGAAACATTTGGTATTCAAAATGACACTTGATCCTATACAGCATCATGCACTTGACTTCAAAATTCATATTCAAAGTGTGCTAGACAATTCTTGCAAAATTTCAAATATTTATGTTGTTTTAAACCATTATCTTTTTCATGTATTGGATGCTGAAAATGTGAAAAAGACTTTGGTATGAAACCAACTGGTGAATAATTTCCAGCACAACAATCACTTCCAAGACATGATTTAGAAGTAGAACAAATGTGCTTATGAAGCATAGAAAGATATCCTTGATGCATTGTCAATGTTTGGCTAGGGTTATTTTTGGAAAAAATAACTCCTTATTCCTAGAATAGTGATCTTCAATACAAGTAAATGCCAGAGAAGAGAGATCATCGTGTGACGCAACAAAACTGAAATTGGACCCCTAAGGAGAGCTGGTGTGTCTACAATCGCTCTGTCAGTATTTTCCCTTGGTTTACCCCATGCTTTTCCTCCAGCCTGAGTCTTAATTGACTTCTTCTTTCTTCGGGTTTATTTATCAAATTCGTAGAATTTGATAAATAAATACTATCCACAATGGTTGGAATTTAATTTATATTCCCAACTTTATATTATCTCCAAGCCTTATAACCAATGTTTAACTTTCAACACTTTGTATTTATACTCCACGTTTCTTTTTAAATAAATAACTTGTAATGAACTTTCGGCTCTATATTTCACCACCCAGCCTTACAACAATCACGCTCCAGACTTATGCTAATTATCCGCCAATTGTTTAATTAAAAAATTTCATTATACTCCGGCCCCACCTATATATCAATAACCAATCAAACACTCGTATCGTACCTAGCTATCCTCTGCACACCTTAGTTAACCAGGTTCCAAGTTCAATGCACCACCATCCGATGGCTCCCTTTCACCCCCCCCCCCCCCCTCTCTCCAACATCTAGTTTTTAACGTGTGATGGCGGTTGTTCCGTGTTTTCCTCAGGGTCACTTCACCTGCGGTCGCATTCCCTATGGAATCGCTCGCGAATAGGAATACCACCTACCAAACGCTGCGATAATGGGCAACCCGCTTTTGTGATTTCGCTCGTGGTTTTGGTACAGGGCTTGACCACGGGTGCAAGTCTGGTTCCGCTATCCTTTTGTTTGTTAAATCATGTCCAATCCTCGGGTCAGGTTCCGAAAGGACAACAATCTTGTCTCTTTATTAAGCGGGATTTTTATATTTGAACAATGTTCACGACCCCGGTTCTCTACACAGACCTCGCCTTCGGGTGGGGTGAGTTCACGAGGTTATCCAACAATGAGTTCACAGGGTTATCCAACAATTTACGGGAATTCAAAGACAAAAGAATGGAATTATCAGTACCCAATCGCCTCACAGTTAAACAATTCTTCACAATTAGCAGTTCGAGATAATTCAATGGCAACTAAGCTTGGAAATCATTTAACCGGAAACAATTGTTCACACACAGAGGTTTATTGCAGAAATCCCCTCTCTACTCTCCTCTTCCCTCTCTACTTTTATTCATCCGAGGAATTACAATTTATATACATAACATATGGCTCTTCGGTTCCTCCGAGAGGACCGTTCTAGAAATCAAAAGGTCTAATTATAATAATTCAACTAACTGAAACTGTTCGACTCCTACAACTCTAACTAGTCTAAGTAATACAATCAGTTGAGGTATTGACACCTAGTTGTTACAACTCAAATGTTTTCGAACCCTCCTAGCCACAACATGTGGACAAAACCTCCTACATTGTTGGCTAGTGCCTAATGCCCCTGCATCATCGTGTGACATAAACCTATTAACAAAAGTGAACAGGGAATGATTATTAATTATGGCATACTAAGTTGTCATTGATTTTGACTATTTGTCTTTAACATGTAAAAATGTTAAATTCCAAACTTACATCATCATGGTTTGGCATCATGAGCTTGACTAATTGTCCACCATGCTCATAATTTCATTGTTGTATTCATATCTATAAACAACATTTCAAATAATAATAATAAAAGTTCTATAAGAAAAATCCAGACCTCCATGCTGCTGCTCCTTGTGAGACAAAGTCAAAATTGCATTACACAATCCGACACATAAGAATCTCCTATATCCCGGTGGTATGTATCCAAATTCTTATAATAGTGTCTTCAAGACTTATGTTGACATTTCCAATGAGATATTTAAGCAATGAAAGATGGAGCCTTTTTCATTGTTGTATATGTAACAGTATTTTATTAATATAAAGATTGATGGTTTTGTCTTTCTGAAAATGAAATGTAAAAATAATTTATCGTGGTCAATTGAAAAGTTTTTTTTTTAAAGCTTTTCATTATGGAAGGGCGACATAGATATATGCCCTTCTAATTGAAATTCGGACCTGCCCTTCAAATTTGATCATTGTGTGGGACCTTAACAAACAATAAAACTATTCCGCCGCGCGTTATATAAAACATATAACAAAACCTTTGTCAAAACTTCAAACGAACCCTTTAGCCATGGGTATTTCATCACGAATTGATCATTTTACCATGTACCTTCTTCTAGAGGAATATTCTTCCACTTGATTAGGTACTTCATAATGGTTATATGTCAAAGAGATACGTAATGTTTATCTATAACTTTTTGTGGTTCAAGAATCAACTTTCATTCTTCATCTAATTTTGGAAGTTCTATTTACATTGGCATATTTTTTCCCAAAACCTTTTTTAGGCAAGATACATGAAAAACCTTATGAATGCAAGAAGAAGGAAAATATGACTTCTATACCACTAGTGCAATCCTATGAATAATTATTTAGGGCCATAACAGTTTTGCAGTGTGGAAAAAGTCAGCAAAAAGTCCCAACTTTTTGAAAAAATCCCGAATTTTTCCCGGAGCCGACTTTATTGGCCGACTTTTTGCCGAATTTTTCATCCCTGAAAAAGTCACGATTTTATCCTCGAAGTCCCGAATTTTTGCCGACTTTTTCGAAAAAATATTGAGTGAGGTAGTTTCTTTAATAATTTTTTAATTTTTTTTGAAAAAATCAGGATTTTTTCCAAAAATGAATATTTTTGTATTTTTTTAGTTTTGCCGACTTTTTGCCGACTTTTTCAAAAAACTCCCGACTTTATCGAGTATTTCAACTTTTGGACCCTTGCCGATTTAATCCCGACTTCAACTTTTTCCACATTGCATTTTTGAGCTAATTCTTTATTCTTCTTTTTCTTGAATGAAGATTGCTTATAATGCTATAATCTAAAAAATACCCAATTACCCTCCTCAAATTATCTTTGACTTCAATGTTGTTCCCCTTGTTGTTTTATCATGTTTCATGTCATTTGAAGGTTTTCCATAATAATTTTCAAAGTTTCTTTAGTATTTTCCATATGTGACTCTGTTTCCTATACTTTGGGCTTATCTTGCAAAAGGTATGAGATACTAGGAGTTGGATATCCATAAAGGGCCTTAAATGGGAAAATTTTAGCAGATGTGTGATAGGTAGTATCATATTACCATTCTTCCTTGACGAACCCACTTCATCCATTAAGATTTCTTTTCTAAAGAGTAACATTGTAGATAACCTTAAAAACATTTGTTAACTATTTTTGTTTGACCATTTGATTGTGTTTGATATGTAGAACTCATGGCACCTAGTGTTTCTCCACTCATATTAAATAATTATTTCCAAAATTTTCTTGTTACTATTACTTTAGGAAAACCATGAAGACTATGAATTTCTTTCACGGACACTTCTGCCACTTGGTTTGTTGTTTATGTACTTTGAGCTCTACAAAAAAAATCTACAAAATTTGTCTATATAAATGACCACAAAAATGTAATACTTACCTTTATATTTCAGTAACCCCGTAATAAAGTCTATTGATATATCTTCTAGTCTTTGAATATGTATGTGGAATGGTTGAAGTAACCCTAGAGATTTTACTATCTCTCTTTTATTTATTATGCAAACCTAACCTTCTCTTACAAAATTTTGAATATATTTCTTCATTCCTTCCAAAAATATATTTTTTGATCCTTTGAGATGTTTTAAGGAACCCTGCGTCCTACCATCAGAGAGACATGGGACTCCCTTAATATTTGTTTATTCAAATATGCTTGCGTGCATAAAAATATTCTACATTTGCACCAAAGTATATCTCTTTCACTCCCAATGCTCCATAGAGTTCATCCCATCCTTTATAAATTTTAGTTTTTGTTTAGTACTATTGTCATTTTTCCATTATGGCAAGCTTCTTCTAGCCACCTAGGAATAGAAAATGTAATTGGATACAAATTTGAGGCCTCTTCTATTTTAGAAAGAGCATCATGTACTAAATTTTCCTTACCCTTTTTGCAGATTATCTCAAAATTAAAACTTTGCATTTTTTCTCCTCGTTTTTGTTAATCTTCCAATGAAATCCATAGCTTCAAAAAATACTTTATGCTATCATGGTATATCTTGACTTTAAAGTACCTCCCAGTGATATACTATCCCCATTTTTTATTGCATGAAATATTGCTTCCATTTATTTTTCATATGTAGATTTCACAAAATATTTTCTTTGAATTCCTTGTTTTTAAAAACCAATGATATCCCTTATTGTGTTAATGTTACGTAAATTCCTTGTCCTAGTGCCTCACACTCTACTATGAATTTTTTACCAAAAGTAGGTGCAACCGATGTTGGTGTAGAAGACATGGCATCCATTAAAAGAGATAATGCCAAAGTAGCCTCATCATTCCATATAAATGATATTTTCTTCAAGAGATATGTGAGTGGACTTGAAATGCATGCATAATTCTTAACAAATTATCAATGATATCATGTAAGTCTAAAAAATCTTCTAAGAACCTTGATTTTCTTAGGAATAGGTCGTTTTGTAATAGCTTGCATCTTTTGAGGCTCCAACTTCACTCCTTCCTTTAAAACAATATGAACCAAATACTTGAATTCTTATTTCCCAAAAGCACATTTGGATATTTTTACATAAAAATAATTGTTCTCAATAATTTATATAACTTTTCCACATGTTTACTAGTGTGGTATTCCCATGATTTATTATAAATATGTGTATTATCAAAGAAAACCAACACAAATTTTATATTATGGGATCAAACAAAATTGTTCTTAAGTCGAGCCCGCCGGACTTCAAACGACGATAAACCATAATTCAAACCAAATGCGCATTCCAAAATAGCCTGCTGACGTCGGCCAATTTTGTGACGCGAAAACCAAATGAATTCCGCCCTAATATTTTTTGGGTCCGAAGTTGGGCTGGCATACGAAGGGAGAGTTGTGACACGAATTTCTTATCAAATTCACCCTAATCTTTTTCGGGTCCGGATTTCCACTGCGCGAGCGGCCCAAACAAAGATCCGCTCCTATCCCTCTGTGACGAAACCATCGTACATGCTGACGTCATCAATCAAAACCCACCACCCTTTTGACTTTGTAAATAAAACAAATTGCGTCTGCGTCATTTTCATTGTTCCATGCGCTAGCCAGTCTTCCATGCAACAAAATTCAAAAACCAACTGTTAACGCTTGCTGACCGTTACCTTGCTGAAGAGAATTGAAGCCGAGTATTTCAGGGTTCTTCTGTCATAACCAGCACCTGTTTAAACACATTTCATTTCCCGTAAACAGGTATTTATTCCAATTCCCCGCTAAACTCTGTAAAAAATCATGGTTTTAGTTTTAATTCTGCACTAAGGTCTGAAAAGAAGTTCAGTTTGGTCTTTTTCGTTCCCAGAACTGCAATTATATTCCCAAAACTAGTAATTGTGCCCCTTTTCCACAAAAACCCCGAAATTCCATTTTTGAATCCACAAGAACCAGAAATGGAAGTTCCTGTAGCTCTGAATGTCATGCCCATCAATGCCCCTCACAAGGACTTGGATTATTTGCCTTTAGCCGATATGGATTTTCAAATTAAGGACTTGCTTCTCAGTGAGAATCCTCTTCGAATATTTTGCCGCTACAGAGACAATTATTTGAATGGTTCTGACATCTTTGGACTTTGGGAATCAAATCTTCCTATGTACCTTCTCCCCTCAGTCCATATTTTTCCCGAGTTAATCCATTATTGCTACGCAAATTATGATCCCAACCAACGAGCAGTTTTATCCCCAAGTCAAAATGTCCTTTTCCCAATAACTGCTCAGTCCATAAATGAAATGCTACAATTCCAACCTGGTCAAGCTCTCACTCCCCTGTCCATGGCTGAATTACTTGAGAAATCTACTAAGTTATCCCATGAAGAGATAAACCGCCTATGCCAAACCTTCATGTTACCAGAGCATCAGCCTAAAAACCCTCCCCCTTATGGTTATACTTTCTTTACTGATGAGGGTAGACTTATTTTAAACATGATATCTTCCATAATGGGCTTCAATACTAGTGAGTATGTTGATCACTTAAAACCTAGTATTGTTATCCATTTTTACCCCTAGACAACCTCCTGCTGTCAAGTACGATTTTGCATCTTATATTGCTGACAAAATCCATGATCAGTTCATGAGATTTGAGAATGAGAGAGTATTTAAGTATTCTTCTATCATATATCATCTCATGATTTAATTTCAGTCAGAAAATTTCCCTTTTTATGTTAAGAAACTTGATGCCAAAGGGAATCCTAGGTCAGTCATCTTTTGGTCTGCCATTACTCACAATTCCTCCGATTCTCCTTATTCCTATAATGAGTTTGTCGACCTTTTTGTTCATCCTGCAACTACCTTGTTGACAGGAGTCTCTCCTCCTAGAATTAACAATGAAATCAAGAAAATCCTTCAGCTCTCAAAGCATTACAAGATAGGTGACCGGTACCTATATCAAAACTACACAGAGATCAGGATATATGGATGTGAATTATGCCCATTCAAACTGCCCAAGTATGTCCCAATGAGACTCTTTGCATTAGAATATTTCAGGCAGATGAATAATTCAGATATAATTCATTTTTGCAATGCAAAGAAAAAAGCTCAACTCAGGATCAAGAGCCAATTAGGTCCCTTCATTTGTAACTCTAGGGAAGCTGGAAAGGAAGCCGAAAGGATTTTAGAAGACTATCTCAGACTGCAAAAGAGTTTCTATTGGGTGCCTTATGATCCAAACAACTTTATCTGTGATAGAAGAATGAAAAATAAACTGTCACCATACATCCATCAAAGAATCCCAGAAATAGAAAAATATGCTAATATGGATGAATGGACAGAAGGGACATTGGTTGAAAAAGATAGTGAGCAGGTCAATTTTGAAAATGTAATGAAAGATCTTGAAAAGATACTTGACCTAGAATCTTTTGGACAGGTGCAGGGATCTTCTTCAGCCAGGACTTTACAACAAAATTTTCAGGAGATTAGTACAGTAGCAGTAGAATCTAAAGGAAAAGAAAAGGAGCCTGATATACAAATAATTGAAAAATTCATAATGACAGAGCAACCAGAGACTTCTAAAGAACAAGGTCAAGGAAAAATTCCTCCTACTCAGATAAGTGAGCCAAAAATTTCTATTTTAAAAACTCCTGTGAATATAGAAAATGGAAAAAAGAGAGAGGTCGAAACAACTACTCCTATTGGTGGCTCTTATGAACATCAAGATGTTAAAAGGAAGAAATTAACTCCCCTTCCAGAAGATGAATCATTTCAGGAATCCCTGACAGCCAGGGAAGAGAAGACAGTCAGCAAACAGGTATAGGTAGTGGGACATCCACTAATTTTCAAAAACAGGGAATACAGAGGCAACAAAGTGCAGAAATATCTTCTTTCAAACCTCCAGTAAAAACTACCTGGGACATCAAAAGAACATTCACCAATATAAAGGCCAGGAACGATCCACTTAGACTTCAAGTGTACAACCAATATTTGAAGATGGCTCCGAAAAATCAAGAAATATTGATGTCAGCTTATGACATCCAACAGGGTAAGATGTTAATGAGCCATTTGAAGCCCAAGGTGCGGCAGCCTCAGACAGCTGCAGATTACATTAGGACTAATTTTGAAGTCTTAGTAAAGGATATCCATCCTTTAGATCAAATTGAGCTACACAAGCAAACAGGTGAGATGATTTATTCTACTCTGACGGATAAATCAATGATGACCCATAAGTTGAAGGATTCTTTGGATAATACTAATACACAGTTGCAGCTTGAAAAAGCCTCCTCCTAGGCTAAGGATAATAGAATCAAAACTTTAGAGGAAATAATCATTGGTTTGGGTCATAATCCTAAATATGTGAAAGGTATTGAAGCTTTGATCAAGAGAAAAGATGATGATATTGCAGCTCTGAGAAAACAATTAAAGTTACCTGCCTCAAGACATCCACAGACTGCATAAATCATCAAACAAAATTCTGAGGAAGAACTAATGGATTTGCTCTTAAAATTGAATGAGAAACTTACTGCAACTGAAAAAGAGCTTGAGAATGCATTAAAAGATAAGCAGGCAAATATTCTAGTATCTACAGCAGGAGTAGTGACAGGTACAGCAACAACAGGTCAGCCAGCAGAATTGTCACAGAGCAACACCGCAAATTTGAACACTGATGAATTAACAAAGTCAATGGAAGATATGAACATTCAGGCCATAGAGCTTCACAAAACAAAGGAACAATTGGCCACTCTAGAACATAAATATGATCTTTCAAAAATGAGTGTTGCTGATAAAACAAGAGAAGTGAAAAAATTAGAAAAAACAGTCAAAGCATTGGAAAAGGATCTCAGATTTCAATATATGAAGATTTAGACGACCATGTCTGTTGTTAGGGCCATCAATCCCTTGTGGCTTAAGTAAGTTATTTTTGGTACACTTATCGAAAGATTTTACACTAACAAATGACGACTCTGCTAGTGTAATTAAGATTCCTGGGTGATCAATAACTTTAGCAATTGGAGTTTTTATTCAGCTAGTTTTCAGTCTCTTGATGTTTATTTTCAGCTTTTATGCCCTTATTTAGTTAACATTCCAAATTTTGAGACTTTTCTGGTGTTTCCCACAGGTCATAGGTATCAGTCGCACAGGAGATGAAAAATCTGATGGAACCTGCCGCCCAAGAGTCAAGGAGGGAAGATCAAAATTTTCAACCCCAAACCCGTGTTTTCACCTCTAGATTGAACTTTTTGGCCCAAAACTACGATATTCTCTTGTTTCAAGTCAGAACCTACGATTCAGAATTTTTTTTCTGAAATTTTTAGGGTTTTCCGAGAGCATTGTTTTGGGTTTTTTGACCTCTGTTTCAACCCATATTAGACCTAGATATGCTTACTTTGTCTCTTTTAAGTATAAACATGCCCCCTAGGGTTTTAGCACACTTCCACCTTTCTAGGAGGAGTTCAACTGAATAGGTAGTTTGAGATTTTTCAGTACTTTCAGCCATTCTTTCAGGGTCTAATACATTATTTTGTATACCTTTAAGATAGGTTGTTTTAACATCAAAGACTCCCTCTTGAGTTTTGTTTGGCCTTCCCCCTTAGGGTCCCATTGTTTTCCCTAGGTTTTAAAGCATTTGTCCTATATTTTGCATCATTTTTCCCCTCTGGTTTCTTGTTGTTTTCTGCACCATTTTTAGAAGAAAGGAGTCATTTTATCCCAGTCCCATAGACATTAGATCTTGTGACCCTTTTAGTGTGTTTTGAGTTTCTTGTTTGCCTCTCCTATTTTCGTTATTTGAGAGCCTTATTTTGGGTGGGGTTTATGCTTAATTTACTGTTTATTTTACTGTCATTATTTCAGTTTTATATACAATTTTCGACATTTTATTTCAGCACCACTTTGGCATCATCATAAAACATGCTTAATTAACTCATCCAAAATACACGCTTATTTTCACACACTTACACATAAAGCGAAGGATAACTTGGTTCAAGCCGCCAAGCTAATACTTAAACATGCCACTTAATAAATCTAACTCACATAGATTAAGCCCACTTGGGCAACAGGGCAAAACAATATTTGTAGTTAGTTGTAGGATCAATGGGATAGGCTTCCAATAACACCCATCGATCGCATACATTGAGACATAGAAATTTGAGTTAATAAGGAGCTTAAAATCCTTCACCGTCATGCATTCAAAGTCGGAGTGCATCAAAAACCCTTTTCAGAGGGGGTTAGGCTAGGACATCGTGTGAGAGATTCTCCTCGAGGCTACCCAACCCGTGGTAGGGAATTCCATGAGTTTTTTGTTTTATCAAGAAGCTCAAGACTCGGCCACCCCCATGGGATGAAGGTAACCTTAGTGGACAATCTTAGGAAAAATCTTTATATGACTGGCTATGGGAAGCAGTTGGTTCGTTACCCTACCATTCGGTGTGAAAGGCCATCTAAAACAATAGAACCTAGGATTATTTGAGGACTTATATCACCTTTAGGCTAGATGTCATTTTTCTTTTGATAGGATGTGCTTGCATGCATTAGAGTAGCTCATAGAATAGTTATTTTACACTTGGCACCACTGCACTAGGTGTTTTCTTGTTGTTTGTTACTCTTATGTTTCTTTTGTGTTATATGTGTCTTGACATCATTGTGCTCCAATGGTGTTTGTCACGGAAAATCCAATGTCTCCATCCTCAATTTTCATTAGGATATATTTTTCTAGCCCATCGGGTTAGAAATAATCCTCCCAGTCCTCCATCGAGTCCCTCTTATAACTCAAATTCTTATGATTCATCGATTTCTTCCTCTGATTTCGCATCCTCTCATCCTCATATCACCACCATGTATGGCACCAATGCAGGTCTAGGACCCCAAGGTGGTATTCCTATTCCCAATCCGAGTATTTCCACTAGTGGAACTGTTACAGCTACGGTCACTACCACTCCATTACTCCCCTTTATGGTTGGTTTAAGTCTCCAAGATTTTAACCACCTTATCAACGATCCCATTTCTCATGACACTGGTTGGCCAACTATGCCAACCAAGATTCCTTCTGACATCCCTAATTTTGAAGGAGACAGTGGAGAGGACCCCACCAATCATGTTCGATCCTTTCACATGTGGTGTTCATCAAACTCCATCACCGATCACTCCATTCGTCTTCGGTTTTTCCAACGTACGCTCACTGGAGAAGCTGCAAGGTGGTACATTGACTAGCCCGCCGCATCTCATTCTGCTTTTGCTACTCTTGCTAAAGCATTTATGTAATATTTCCAGTTACCCCTCTGTTATGATACACGTACCGAGTTGTTGACCGCATTCCGTCAAACTTTTTCCACCCGCCTTTATGACCATGTCCAAGAATGGTGTAGAAGGAGGAGCATGTGTAGAGCTCCTACATTCAATGATCGTGTCTATATGGATTGGTTTCTTAGAATTCTCTTAGACCCCGTAAGTAAAGATGTCACATCTCATCTTCCTCAAATCGAGGAAGAAGCTCTCCAAGTTGATTTAAAATATGACTTGATCTAGGCCCAGTTAGGTTATTTTTATACTATTTTACCAGACCTTCCTAGACTCTGTGGTGCCACTGCACTGGGGGTATATCACGTTGCCGAAGGTATCATTGGATCTGTTTCACACACAACACCATATGCTCCTCCTCAAAAGATTTATGGTCACCCTCAAGGGTGGGCCAATCCCTCCAACACTTATCCCCCTCCAGGAAACTTGTATCTTGGTCAAAGCACGTCTTATACATTTTTCCAAGTGCATCAATAAATGACAGGGCCAACTGTTTCTCAATATAATTACCAAAAATTTTCCCCGGATCATTTTTATCCTTATGCACCACCCAATGCTCCAGCCCCTGAGTCATTAGCGCCCCCGCTTCCCGTGCCTTCTCAACCTCTGCCACAACAACCACCTCCTCCTCAAGGTCAAGTGTATGCTCAGAAGAGCGTGACTAATCCCCCCAATTCCAATAAAAATAACGAGGGGAAATGAAACAAGAAACAACAACTGCAGGGTAACTAAGGTGGCCAAGGTACTCAACCAAATGCACCCTAGGGGAACCAGCCAAATACCACAACCCAACAACAGGGCGGTCAGCCGAAGCAGAACAAGGAAATATGTACAAATAAGCCTTGTGCATGTTGTGGTGTATATGGCCATTACACACATGATTGTCCCCTTCTACCCCATATGCATTAAATGTGGGACGCCCAAGCAGCATCTCGAGGACAACAACCCATGGTGTTGCTTCCTCCGAACACTGCTTCAGCTCAACCGATTGTTCTCACTAATCCTTTCCCTCAACAAGGATATCTCGCTACCCAACCTCCACAAGGTCAAGCTGCTCCCCCACCTCAGCAATATGGTCACACTAATTACTAGATTCTAATGATGAACTCTAACGAGGTCAATATCGTTGATGTCAACCTTCATACCCGATCGCGCCAGTATGACAAGCAACCTTCTACATCCGCAACTGAGTCAACCAAAGTGTCCACTGAGTCTATTTTGACATCAACTGTTCTCTTACAGATCCCTCAACCTAAGGCAGAGGTCATTCCAAACATCTTCAAAGGGCCATTACGCGATAATGATGCTTCTTCCAAAGCCGCCCACACATACAATCTAGTAGATGACCTGGCACAGTCTCCTACCACCATGTCAACGTTGGAAGTCCTTTAGACATTCCCATCCCAACGGAAATCTATAATGTATTCTCTGGGCATTGTGGACCCTTTAGATGATTGCTTGATCATCTTTGATGTTGATAAAATAAAACATCCCCCTCTACCCTCATTCGTTACTTTTCAAATACCAGTTTCCATTAGAAACGACATTGTTCAGTGGTGTGTCATAGACGAAGGTGCATCCACATGTGTGATGTCTACCACTATTTGGAAGAAACTCGAGTCACCTGATCTATTCCCATCCACCATCACTTTATGCGCTTGGGTCGGTCATCCTTCATATCCCCTTGGCATGTATCGCAATTATCTTGTCACAGTTATTGGAAAGATTGTTTGTATTGACATTGAAGTCATCGATGCCCCCTTGGATTACAATATTATTTTGTGTCGTAGCTATACCTATTCGATGTTAGTTCTCGCATCTTTGGTCCACCGCAAGATGTGCTTTCCCCAAAATGGAAATATCGTCACCATTGATTAGTTGACATATTACGATATAAAGTCTCAAACATCACCACAATATACCATCCCGTTGATGATCGACAATCAACCTATCTCGCCTCTCACCAATGTCTCTCCTGGAGTCTATAAAGATTCCAAATTTCTTGGTGCATATCATGGTCCAACACCTACCCCTTCTAAGCCCAGATCGTCTAGTGTTTGCATGTTTCAAGCGTCACAGGCTATCCATAAGTAGTCTGGTACGACTATCTAGCAGCCAGCACCTTCACAACTTGATGTTGTTCACTCAACCGAGCCATTAGGACCAGCTACTCAAGGACCATATCCTTTTGTTGGTGTCTCTCCTCATCTTTTTCAAACAGGAACAATTCCCCCAATTCTTAACCATCTGGAGTCTTTCTGCCAGGCCATTATCCTTTAGATCCGATATCATTTTTAGCTTCCCCATATGGAGTTTTTTCTGTGCCTTTCATGGCTAAGTTGAGTTTACCCAATTTGACCCTTGGGATCCCAGTCTAGTACACTGATCCCTGAGCAAACACTCCACCTGATCAACTCAAACCATGTACTGCTTTGACCTCAATCCAACTGGTCTTGATCACCCTTTCCTTTGCTATAGTTCCACAACAACCTCAACGGGAACCAACACCTGTTGCGATAGCATATGGAGAGGGGGGGAATCCAAAAAGAAGGAACCTGAGGATAAGGCTCCCCAAACAAATCTAGCTCCCTCTGAGCCTCCAAAGCTAACACCTTTGTGTGCTTTGTGTGATGTTGTCGGGCATGCCAAAAATAACTATCTTGAGCTTCCTCGTCTCAAACCTGTGGTTGACAAGACGTTTCTTGACAATAACATCCCAAAGATCCATGTTACCTTACCTAAGTCTGCCAAAAGAAACAATTCATTACGCACAAACCACCCATGCACTTTTTGTGAGAATTATGGCCATTATTCCCATCATTGTCCCTATCTCGAATACTTTCGCGATACCCTTCAAGCACTTCATGAAATAGAGGTCATTCG
>CM076577.1:1139600082-1139986015 GCA_034641835.2 Pinus albicaulis | reverse complement strand
ACCATAATCCATGATTTATAGTGCCCCTAAGATATCTGAAGATATGCTTCCCCACCTTCCAAAAGAGCTTGGTCTGCTGAACTATAGGTTGACTCAGCTAGTTAACTACGTAGCAAATGTGTGATCTAGTGCTCACCAAGTACATCAGTGAACCCACTAGCTTCCTGTAGATAGTAGCATCTACTACTTCTCCCGAAGTAGCATCCTCTTTCCTCCAATTTCCTAGAAGAGAAGTATCCATTGGTTTACAACTCTCCATGTGAAATTCACCCAACATTGCTTTGGCATACTTACCTTGAGAAAAGAATATTTCACCATCCTGCTGCCATACTTCCAAACCAAGGAAATAGTGAAGGAGTCCCATGTCCTTCATTTAAAACTCCCTTGCAAGATCCTCCTTGCAAGAAGTTATCAGCTGCTCATCACCTGTCAAAATTTGATCATCAACATAAAGTACAATAATCAAGAGATTACCATAAAAAAAATGTGGTATAGGTTTGCATCTGCTTAACTTTTGGTGAAGCCCAACCTGATGAAATATCTATCAATCCGAGTGTACCAAGCATGAGATTCTTACTTTAGCCCATACAGTGCTCTCTTGAGTCGGCACACATGCAACTCACTATCAAAGATTTTGAAACCTTTTGGCTACTCTATGTACACTTCTTCCTCAATAAATCCATTGAGAAACATAGTTTTCACATCCATATGATGAATGTGCCACGCCATCTCCACTGAGAGTGGAAGGATGGATATAATGGATGAGTACCTCACAACTGGTGCGAAATTCTCCTCATAGTCAATCCCCTCAACTTGTGAGAATCCACGGGCCACAAATATGGCCTTGTACTTATCCACACTCCCATCTGCCGCCTACTTCACCTTATAGATCCATCTAGATCCAACCACTAATTTCCGAACAACCTTGGGAAAAATTCCCATGCACTATTCATGATGATGGAGTTATACACCTCTACCATAGCGTCGACCCAAATTGGTTGCTGCACTGCTTCCTCAAAGGAAGATGGTTCTGTCACAATACAATTTCTCATAAGAGCCTTGTATCTAGTAAACCTATCTGGAGACTGTCTCTGTCTACGTAGTGAAGTAGGTGCTCCTAGATGCTCTACCGCATCAAGTCTCAATCTATCACCTTCTGTGGTGTGCCTTCTACCAAGTATGGTGGATGGCTTTGCATGAGTGTTTTCTACCACTCCATGATCCTCTGTATTTGGCTGCTCCACATGTTTAGGTTCATTCTTTGGAACCAAGAGTTCCTCATCTACATGCAAATCCAACTCCCTCTAAGGGACAATTGAATGGCTTTCTCCTCATCAAATTTAATATCCTGTCTCACAACAATCATCATGCTGTTTGGAAAATACACCCGATAGTGTTGGGGAGTATCAATATACCCCACAAATATCCCAATCTTAGCTATTAGTTCGAGCTTCTTCCCTGGAATCTTTGGTTACATGCACATAAACAGATGAGCCAAAAATTTTAAAATATGAAACATTAGGTTTCTTACCAAAAAAATCCTCCTCCCAGGGATCAAGGTATCCAATGAAGACTACGATTTTGGTAAACACGACCGTGTTGCATTTTCTCCACCCATAGATGCAATAGTAGGCCCGACTATGCAAACATCACTCATGCTACACCCATAATTGTTCTATTCTTTATTTATACCCCATTTTGTCAGGTTATGAAAATAATCAACTCTCTTCGAATTCTTTCTTGTTACATAAGTAATTTAATTCATTGAGAG
Organism: Pinus albicaulis; assembly: GCA_034641835.2. Lineage (NCBI taxonomy): Eukaryota > Viridiplantae > Streptophyta > Pinopsida > Pinales > Pinaceae > Pinus > Pinus albicaulis. Next base: position 1,139,984,244 of record CM076577.1, on the reverse strand, counting down.
GATCTCACCACCACTATACTTCTAAGAGCTTCCTCTCTACATGCTTCCCATGTATTTCTCCACTAAGTTTCTTTGAAGTCAAGAAATTTTTGAGAAATTAGAGGGGTACTGGACCGTTTTATCTTTGTGTTGCGTGCTAGACAAGGGTTAGGGCCACTATGCTATAAAGGTACTCCTAGAAATTATACTCTCAATCGTGTGCAAATTAATGTTTGTATTATCATAAATATTTTTAATGGTTCATCAAATAAATGAATATCATGCGAATCTGAAACTTTGACTACTCGAAACTCTAACTACTCCTCTGATAGGAGTCGTGAAACAAAAATATGAAAACCCCGTTGAAAGGGGTCTTGAACAATATTAATAGGTGGAATAAATAAGACCTAGTTGCAATATTGTGCAAAAGAAATTCATGATTTTACATAGAGGTCAGAGTTTTGCCTAGCCCAATGGTGATTCCTTGACCTTTTCCTTCTCAAGGGTTTTTGACATGAGTGACATTTTCTTAGGATCTACAAAACTTGGCCTTAGTACGAGGGTTTCATTTTATTTTTTTGATTCTCTATCTTTCAACCTCTCCATCGACACATTTTGTATGTTTTTTAGGCCACTGTAACTGTTTGAAATTCAGACTCCATGTCGAAGATATCATGCCCAATTTTTATTCAGAATAACAGTACTTTACAAGAGAAACCAAGAAGAAAAACCACAATGCTAATTCCTCATTTTCTTTTCATTATTCTTGTAATCAATCTTATGATTGATGCTGTCAGAATTCTTCCTGGTGGATTTCTTGCACAAGAAAGCGACATCAACATTGTTGTCGCTGCAATAGAGACCAATATGTTGTGAGTACCCTTGTTCCACAAGCAACTTTCTTGCACCCAAAGCCAATTTCCTGTTGTTGATTGGCTTCCCGTGTTGTTCAAGAATGATATCAATAGCATTACTGATTGCTCCATAGGATTTGTGTAGATCACCTGGACAACAAGCATCATCAGATTTACGGAGTTTGTTTTTTGTGTTGAGATAATTGCATCCCACTAACATGACATATTTTTGTTTTCCCATTGATCAAAATTCTAATCTGATTTATGAATATAACTAATTTCTAGACAAGAAACTTATGAGGAGAAAGCAGAATAATTTGGAGCAAGTTTTAGCAATTTAGAGCCGCTCAATTTTGTTGAAAGATAGATCGCCTTGAAGTTCTTCGATCGTGAAATGTTTTTCGTGTAAAGATTGGCTTCATATCCATTTTATATGGATGCAACTTACATTTTTTCCCAGGAAAGGTAAATTTTTGTTGAAATTTGGGTTCTCTGCCTTGTATATTTAGAATTGGTGGAATCAACTTCATTTACTATATCTTGACAGATGAAAGCCTAGAGCCACCTGTGATGGTATGCTAATATCGACAGGTGTAGCGTGCAAATGAATTAAGTAGTAGATATTTTGCATAGCAACAAGATGGAATGTCGGGAAGGTTTGAGATATTTGTAGGGATTTAAATAAACATTAAAATTAAGATATAATTTCTAAAGTTGTGTTTGTGTCGTGTTAGCTCGATTAGGAGGCATGTAATTTAATTTATAAATTTGACATTGTTGATGTGGATATCTGTTGACTTCAGCAACAACTATATGATTTAACTATACAGGTTTGACAGTACCAAAATTATATCAATAAAATGTATATGAGATTAATACAGGCTAGTGTGTATAGGTTCAAAATGGCCCAGACCTCTTATATACGCTCTTAACTTCTTAGCAATTTGGAATTGCTGGAAAAGTTTAAAACGGTTTGTGCCATTGCATATAATTTCTTAACTGTGTGGGCTTTGATACTACCTACAAACATATGAGAAGTTTGATATTTAGTATCGTAAGTCAAATATGATCTTGATGTGTTGGTAAGCATATATGAGCTACAATAGTTCAGGTTCATAATGTTGATAATGGGAAGGGAATAGTTGTTTCTTTAGGGTTCTATTACTTCCAGCATGCCACTGAATGTTATTTTTGGTGTTGTATTTATAAGTAGAAAGTAATAATGACTTGAATTCCTTAATTGCTCGAAGGACATGTGTCCTTTACCTTATAACATTGATTCTTAAGAGAACACTTATATCATATGACATTTGACGAAAAGAGTTATGCCATTTGGTGTTGTAAGGTGGCCAGTGCTCCAAGTAGCGTAAACTAATAAACATTTAGTGACTAATGTGTTTGTAGAGCCTCAAGACTGCCTCAATTTTGACACTTCGTTCACTCATTTTCCTTCTTTTTGTCACCATCATTAGCTCAAACAAGTGTTAGACTGCAAATTTTGACTTGGTAAAGTATTCTGATGACCTGTTTTTCATATTTTCAATTGTTCCTTATTATTAGAGTAAAATCTGCATTAGCTACGGAATTAATGCAATTCTGCAGCTAATTTATGTTTCTATAGCCACTGCCACGGTTTGATAGATTCTGAGGTATTAATGGAGCAACGAAGTATATGGGCAGATGAAAAATAATCTTATCATGGATCCTATCCTATCCATCTAGCCCAAATCAAGCAGGAAATCACCTAGATATGCAGTCAAAGGAGCAGTCAACCAGGTGATGAATCAAGCGAGTGAGGAGTTTGAAGCCATCACGCTTCACGATTTGCTCAGCCACGTAGCAAATCGTGAAGCAACGAAATTCTACTTTCTATTTTAGAGTTTGATATAAAATTTGCTAGTTCATATAGGCATAAAAGCCTCAAGATAGTTAATGATAAGTTCTTATAAATATCAGACTAGTAATTGTATTGCCAATGTGAATTATTGAGTCACTGTAATCTCATTTAAACTCTGTTTTATTTCTAAATTGAATGAAGAAGCATTCTGAAGTTTCAATGCGCAGTTAGTAGCATTTAGACTTGAAGCCATATGTTGTGGAGGGCCCCTGCAACAAAAAAGGTTATGTTTTATTTCTATTTGTTTTTTTTAATTAGTTGTTATTCATAGCCTCGTCTTTATTTCTCAGTTTATGTTTTCACTGCATTTCGTAGCGTAGATATTTGTCATCCTTTTTATTTCATTTTTCATGTTAGAAATTACAATTATTTCCATACTTTTGTAGTATAGATGTTTTGTTTATCATTTTCATTATGTTAGTTGATATCAACATTTCCAGAATTTCATAATATAGGTGCTTGGTTTAATTTTGTTATTATGTTAGATGCTATAATCATTTCCAGAATTTCATCTTGTTAGAATAGATGTTCAAGTAATTTGTTTTTATCATTTGATGTAGTTCCATTTTATGAGTAATCATAATATAGAGATAATCATAGTTTCTTTTATGCATCAACGATTTATTATAGATTAGTTATTCTTTTGAGAGATATATTCTAGAATTTCCTTTCCAGTTTTCAATTAAATTCTTTTTGTAAGTTTAAATAGTCTTCTTTCTTAATAGTGATTTAGAAATTTCCTTTCCGAGCATAATAGTGTAAATATTTTCCAAGTGATTCCTTGATTCAAGTTTCATTCACATAAAATTTCCAAAAAGACACAAAAATATTATGTTGCCTCTTTTTCCAAAATTTTAAGGTTTTCTCAAATTCATCATTGGTTACTAACAGATAAATTAGTTAAGATTATTTTAAAAGTTTTTAGGGGCATAATTACACTTGGATTTAGTTTTCACTCATGAATTATAGTTCAGTTTCTTGGATTCATTTAGGACATCTTCAAAAACGATCTTCACATATAAAATCATCATGATAAAAAATAAGGAAGGTTTCTAGCATATATAGGGCACTTGTACTTCACAAGATTACCAACTCCATTGTTGGTAATTTAAGACAATTAAATTGACTAAACAGTGTTGCACACATTTTTTTATGACTTGAACATGTTCTCTTTTGTGTACATTCAAAATAGTCCTTAATTAATAGAATATGGGTTAAATATGGTTGCAAGTAATCATCAATGTAACATAGGTTCTAGTCATTATGTTATAATTGTTGCCTTTTTTTATTAACGATTTAATATATGTTAATGTTTAGTCTAAATTGCAAGTTTTTTTGTTATGATATAGTATTCACTTTATACCATCTTGTTGCTTTTCTATTTTTAATATTTAATGTGTGCATAATCCTTTGAGGTTTTTGTCTTCGCATTAAATTTTACATAAATAAGTTAGGAAGATGAAAGGACCCTTGGATGGTGAAATAAACAGTCATTCATTGCATAATTTAATCAATCATTAAATAAATTCATAACTTGGGAGTTAATATGACAAACTAGAAGTATCATGACATTAACCAAGTAGTGTTGAAATTTTTCTGTTATGTTGTTGGAAGAAAAGTAATTCTGAAAACTCATGAAAAGATTGGTGGCATAATTTTATATGATGAATTCTAAGGTTCGTTCCTATTGGATGGTACAACCCATCCTTCACTGGGGATGTTGGGATTAGTTGGAACCTATTCTGGCAGGAACAACTTCGTTGGGAGGCCGAAAATGAAAGCTCAGATAGGCTTTGAGGCCATGAAGTTTTCCTGGAAGCAAGAGACTCCAACTATTGATAGGTAATTTTGGACTGACTCCCTCCCTCGTGAATTATTTGAAATCATGCTTTCACATGTTATGTGACTATTTCTAACACCAACACTAGGAATTAAGAAACAATCATTCTCCTCCTTGCAAATGGGCCCAAAATGGCTTTTGCTCAGAACTGCATATAAACAACATAAGCAACAAGACAAGGACAGGAAGAAGGTCAGAAATCAATCGTACTTTGAAGAACTCATTTGAGAATTCTTCTTCGTTATTTCAATTATCAAAAGCAGTGTGCATTATTTGCGGTAATGTGCGATAAATCTCTTTGACTTATTCTTGGTTTTAATATATTTAAAACAATTTTTTATGTTAATGGGGTTGTGGCCCTAAAATACCCATTATGCAAATGGTCTTGATCTATAGTGCCAATGGTGCCTTTATATTGTTGATTGATAATCACAATGTCCCTTGATATTTCTGCTAAATTTTACATTGAGGCCAAGGAATACCTTACTAATGATCTCAAAAGGTTTGCTTCTTGCTTTGAGCAATCTGGAAAGTAGATTGTCAAAGGAGTTTCTTAACATTGTACCACAAAATCAAGGGTGACAAAACCATGCTATAATGATATTTATTACTTGTCTCATGGACATGCAGTTAGTACAACTGTGAATTATTGGCCTCTACCACAAGCAAAGTTGTTGTAGAAGAATATATTGTAGTTTGGTAAAGCCTTCGATTGTACACTACTGCAGATGCAACATAGATAGATGTGCGCATAGACATGAAAATCATGATATGAAACTGATTATAAGTTTAGATTCGGGTGAAAAAAATCATGCATGTTTTTTCAATATACCTTTGAATTCATTTATAAAGGCTCAAATATCTTATGTGTTACGACAAACATTTAAATTCCCAGAATATGTTGTAACAAAAAACGTAAGGTATTTAGTTAGTTATTAGAAGTGTTCATGTTTTCAAGAATACATTTGTTTTCAGTTATGCTTGCATTATAATAAGATTATTGTATTCAAATTATTGTCTTTCCGCTCAAGATAACCTTATTATAAAACATGATTATTATATCAATTTATTCGGTTAATAAGAATAAAAGCAAGAGTACAAGAGTTGTGCATGTCAAAGTGCATGTGATACTTATTTCTAAACAAGTCTATGAAACAAAAAGAAATCATATAGCAAAGTTGTGGGTGAGTTGCAAACAATCTCATAATTATCTGATTACATTGCTAAAGATGTGTTATATGATTCCAGTTAGAGAATGGCCTTATTTCAACTTATTTCAACTTTTATAATAATATTTATATGATTGCATAGCCATGGATGAGGATGTTCTATTATCTTAACCCAATTATGGGCCAAATATAGAACATATTTCCAAACATCCATTGTGTCCCAAATATACAATTTGCCTTAAGACACAAAGAGTTAGTCCGGGATGTAAGATGCCAATTGTTGTTAAGAAATATTTTCCTCGTCAGTGGCCCTCCATGAACCTTCTACTATTTTATTGAGAAATGTTTTGAATATTTTGATCTTCATCCTTGAATCTAGAAATGGTCTAGCCAAATCAAATTGGTCAATGTGTAAGTTTTTTTTTTTTTTAATTGTATTTGCATCTCTTGAAATTTGATCCATTTTGAGGCTTAAGCATATAGAGTTAAGATGCTTGTAGGCTATTTTAACTGCTAGACTAGATTGAGCTCTTGTTAGACTACATAAGTGCAAAAATTTCAAGTGCCATGTGCGCAACTTGTCAAGACAACAATGTGTTTGTTGTTAGACCTATAATAATGCCTATGTACCTTTGGATTAGGGTTGTGAGTAAGTCCAAGGTTCATAGATAATTAGGTGATTAATGTGAAAGAATTATGTTATGCTTTTTCTTTAAGCTTAGTGGAATGGCTATTACATTTCCCAACATTTGATTCACTGACAAAAGTTGATTTTTTTACTACAACTCTCTCTTTTCAATATTGTAATCACACAATATTAGCAATATTGCATGTTCTTTTCTTCGATTCTCAAATTTGTTCAAGTCACTGTGTTTGTATGAAAAATCTTGGAAGGTGTGTGTATGTGGTGGATTTGGTGCACGAATGTACAAAATCGCACCAGTTTAAGGGGTGTGGTTTACCCCTTTAAGCTATAGGTAATAGGCAGAAAGTGGTGGAGTTCAAAAGCATACAATCTAGAGGAAAAATCATGCAAATGTATACTCAAATTAAAATAAAACTAAAACAAAAATATACAGAAGCTATTGAAGAGAGTCAAATGATAATAATGCAAACGGTGGCTCTAGGCCCCTTCTTATTAAGCGTTTGATACGAAGAAGAAATTTTACCCACTTGCCAAAGGGCCCCTAGATATGGTTCTAGGTCACGATGCAAGGATGTTGTTTTCCAAGCTTGCCTCGGTGCAGTCTCCCTCTCTCTCTACTGTGTTGAACTAATATTGTTGGATGGCCAACAATTGAGTCCCCTCTATCTCTAGCTCCGAGTCACACACTACTGGTATTGCTTGGGCAATTCTGGCCAACATAACAATGTGATCCCCCATTCTTCATCTCATGGTGGCTTTATATAGGGGATTTCAAATCCTCCTTCCCTCCCTTGGTACATGGTGGATGGTGACCCAAGGGAGAGGTATGATTCCATTGTGCGCTCCAAATATTCCATTGTGTGCTCACATAGTGTCTAAGGAGGCGCTGGTGGCTATCCTTAGGCGGCTTCATGTAAGGAGTAACTTGTCCTTTGATTTTATGTGGTCCCGAATAGTGAAATTTCACCACTCTCAGAAATGTGCGCTTGTCGGGAAAAAAGGTGGATAGAAGGCACTCTTCTCGAAGGATAATGCGCACAATCAGCATTTAAGACTAGTTCAAATTTGATTTTCTCAAAACCTTAGAGATTTTAAATACTTTCTAGATTCCATAATGTCTTGCTGCGCTGTAAATCCTTTGCTTGACACTAATTAATGTCATATTCTGCTGTACGATTTTCTAGTGTTAACAGTTGCCCCCTAATGTGTGAGGTCTAGGAAGGACTGTATAGCCGAAATACATTATAGTTTCTTTTCTGTATTGTGCGTAGAGAGAGAGGGAGACCTGCGTGAAGCTTTGGAGTTGAAAACACCCTACACTGGTTCCAAGAATGACCAAGTCTAAGGGATCCCCGCAAGCAAATACAATTTACAATATATATACAAAATTTCAACAAGGCGGGCATGTCCCATGCTCGTGATGCTATGGCTAGTTAAACAAAATTGACAGATACATGTTCTGTCTGTATCACTACTATGGTAGTGATGCAAGCGGTTGTTGACGATGACTGTTGACGCTGTCAGGGGCGTTTTTTATTTGACGATAGGTGGAATGTGGTACCCATTTGCATAAACTTGGTATGGCATATAGCTGTGCAATGTACGCATGGGTGCTGACTGGGACCTTTCCCGTGTAAGTATTGTTGATAGAGATGCTTATGGAGGCATAGGTCTTCAACGGATCTGATCAAAGTGCAATGGTTGTACGGTACGATACCATCTTGACATGAAAGCTTTTGTCATAGTCGAATGTCAGGAGGATCGATGACATCTATGGACAATAATGTCTCCAGCAGTGCCACCCGAGGATGCCCCTTTGCATGGAGAGGGGTAGTCCAAGGTACCACTTCCTTTTTGGAATATGGGTGTTGAACTCGACAAAAAGGAAGCCTCAACCGGACGAGGGGTCACCGATATGAGGAATCAGGGACCTGGATGTGGTGGGTTAACATAGGCATGTTGGTGAGAGGTGATTGAAAATTGATGATGGGGATTCAGTGGCCTGAGGTCGGAGTATACTTAAGCAACTTGGCGGCAGTCATAGTTATTTCTGAAGGGAAAATCCCTAGAGTCGGTAGGACTTCCAGGGCGAGTGTAAACTGGCTACGAATGTCATGATGGTGCATGCGTGGGGGTGAAATACTCCGACCAAGGGAGATCGGGGACTACTTCCATGGGAGAAAAGATGAAATGCGAGGGTGAGGGGGCGAAGTGAACCGTTTGCGGTCTTTGTACACTTACCAAAAGAATAAAAACAATGGGGTTTGGTTTGTACAAAACACAGAGACGGGTACCCCAAAACATGAAAATGTTCGCTCACTGATGTTGTGAGGAAGGTTTTTTCTGAGGGTGGGGGTTCCATTGGTTGGTCTCATGTGCGGGGTTGATGAAACGGATGAAAAAATGTCACAAATGGGATTATGTTGGTGGAGGTATGGTGGGCCAAATGCAATGCGCAGTGGTGCGCATTTTATCTTCTTGTACAACCTGGTCGTTTGGGAAGGGGGTTTCAGTTTTCATGGTAAACTTGACCTTATGTATGATGAATGGATGGGCACAAGGTGCTTCTTGGACTGAAGTGGTATGGCCATGGTGTCATTTTTGTTGTGATATATGTTCTACTTTGGGTGATGAGCACCATGGAGGGGAGGCTCTACCGACCAACGCGGATGTTTATCATGTGTAGGTTGAGGTGATGATAAACACGGTCGGATATGAGGAACCTATGGTTTATTTCTGATGGAGAAATGATGTCAAGATATGCAAAGTTTTCTGGGACTCTATCATGTTGGGGTAGAATGATACCTACTCTGGAATTTTCAGTAGATGATGTTGTGAATGGTTTGCGGGTTTTTCTTGCAAAAAAAACTACCTCAAGTGAAAGCATCTTATTTTCATCAAATATTATTGAAAGGCATGAGCTTTAAAAAGGAAGATGAGAGAGGGCATACCTACCGGAGCTGAAAATTTATTTTTTCTGGAAAGAAAATGTGTGGCATCGCTTCTATTCATCATGGAGTACTGATGATGGTGTAACTTACGGTTCGCAAAATGGACCTTCTGATCTCCTGTTATGGCCCTCTGAAGTTTTTGAAAAGGAAGATATATAAATGAATATGGCCCTAGTTCAATTCATGTGTACTTGTTGAGGTTTGAGAGGTCAGATGTGTTTGCCTAACATTCCTTGTCGTTGTGGTTAGCCCGTGTACCAGGGACTCGCGATACTATGCCAAGGTAACTTCCATGACGTCCTGCATTTTAATTTTTACAGTTTGATGATGTCGGGGTCTATACAAATTGGGTTTGTATGTACTTTGGGTGAATTTTTCCCTACATTGCACGGGCAGTCTGGGCAAAAGTGCTCCTTCCTTGGGCGCAATTTTGAGGGACAAGCATGCGAGGGCGCTCTGTTCCATAATTTTAGCATGCCTTAGGTGCGCTTGTGAAAAATACAGGTGCGCGCTAAGTGCGCCTGTCTGAGGGATAGGCGCGCAAAGGCCGAGGTGACAAAAATTTTGGTTTTTTGTCTATTTTTTTAGTTTTTTCTCTGTACTGATGGGTACCTGTGTTGATGACAGGTTATTGAGGAAGGAGCGGGACTGGCCTGAGATCCAGACCGCTCTAACTGCTGATGCTGGGGTGTGACATCAATTGGCCACATGGGGCCTTCTGAATTTTGCTGAAAATGAGTTTCTTCAGTCGCAGGATCGATTACTGCGCTACATTATACAGCACTGGCGTAGGAGGCGCGACATTTTTGTGTTGCGGGGGACAAACTTGGTGATCCGTCCCGAGATGGATATCTACTTTGTGACCGGGTTATTGCCTCAGGGTGAGGCATTGAGGTACCCACTCCCCTCTGCGAGAGTGAACCTGGATAGATTCCGGAGGCGTCATTGTGGGGGGGGGCCTCTTACTGAGGGATGCATCAGTTACATATGTGGCAGAGCAGTGTGATCTAGCGGTGATCGTACGAATGGCGGGGTCAGTGGCTTCGCATCGGGCATCTGGCCCGCAGGTTGGAGTTTTGCGTCGGTTGAGGTCCGGGCATTTTTCCGACTTCGCCCACTTTTGTTTTGATGGTGTGGTGTCGTAATTGAACAAGGTCCAACGTGGATCTAAGTCATTTGCGTACGCCAGTATCCTATGCAGCATCATGTATGAGAGGGTGGTGTTGATGAGGCTGGTGATAACGGTGCCTATTGGGGGGCCACGAGAGCCACGTATGAGGCGGTGGGCTCCAGTGATGCAGCAGGGCGGTGGTGGCATTGTGGGGCGTTATTGGAACGCCATGAAAAAGTCCTGGTTCGAGGCCAACCCACAGATTTTCTTGCCATACCCGTACACGAGAATGGACTTCCAAGGTGACCCAGTCATGGGTCTCCCTTTTGGTTATGTTTGGGGACCTGCAGGTACGTGTTATATTTTTTCTGCATTTGATTGAGTATGTATGTACTTATGTGTTTCGCTAGTGACACTAACATTTTTTTGGTTACTCGTGCAGATGTTGGTGAGGTGGGTCATCCCACGGCCCGACTGGTGGGCCACTATCCTCCGCAATGACCTCGAGGTGGTCAGGGAGGAGGTGATGCAAGTGGACTAGGTGGTGGTGCTGGTGGACCTGGTGGTGGTGTTGGCACTTCTGGGGAGGGTAGTAGCTCATCTGTTGGAGAGGTTGCGGCCAAGCGAGCTCATGTTGATGCGGCAGAGGCGCGCATCGCAGAACTTACAGCTCAGGTGACTGCTCTTGAGGACTTCCGGGGTCGAGTGGACTGCTTGACCTACGGTATGCCTGCTCGAGGTTTCAAAGTCTAGCTAGAGACAGTGATGGCCCGCGAGAGGGATTATCGGCCCACTCTACATCGGGTGGCGATCGCAGTTGAGACAGCAGCTCCGGTGGTGGTACCGAGAGTAGTGGTGGGTCCAGTTGCCCCTCTTAAGGGGGCACCCCCATAGAGTAGTTTGTACACAGGGAAATCACCCGTTATGAGGATGCTTCCCTTATTTTTTACGACTTTTGTATCTTTGAACTGGAAATTGGGCCAGCGACACTGTTTTTTGTACTCAGATATACATATTTTGATATATATATGAGAGATATTTTTTGTGGCTCTTCATGATGTATCAACTATTTCGGTTTATGTATTTTTTTTATGCTGATGGATATCTATATTTTTGGTTTTATGTATGATGGTTTATCCGAGATGCATTCTAGTTTAGGATATTGTTAGCTATGTGATCAATTGTTTGGTTTTGACTCCTTGGTACATATGAAAATGTGATATAGTCAAATTGTCTCCTTAATATTTTGGTACACAAATAATTTCTAAACATATGTGTATCTCTTATCTTAAATGTTTGGTTTAGCTGTGATACTACTAACTGGGAATCGAGGTAGATATGCATATGGCGAATGCCTCGATGGAGGGCATCATCCATAAGTCTGATGACGGCGTCATATTCTGCTTGATTGTTTGTTGTTGAACAGATGCACACACCATTTGAACATAGTGGTGGTCGGTCAGGGCGGTAAATGACCTAGGCAGCTGCGGCTAAATTTTGAAAACATCTAGATGCTCCATAAGCAAATCCGAAATAGGGTTCGTTTTGGTGATCCATGGTGATACTTTGAGCACTTTTAACTAAGTCTTTGGTTCAAAAAAAAATTGAGTGGTTGGGTTTTTGTGTACTTTCACTCTAGGGGAAGGGCCGTAGGGGCCCTTATGGGTAGAATTTATTGAGGTAAAGGTTGTTGACGGGGTTATTGACGCAAGTCCAATCCGGTTCTGTCAACATGTATGCCCCCTGTCAGAGGCAATGTTTAATGATGTAGGGTCCTTTCCACAACGTTTCGAACTTTCCTGGCCCTAAGGCCTCTTTTGCGACATCATAGCGGAGGACTAATTCTCCCTTGGTGAATGAGCGAGGGGTGATGTGGCGGTTGAATGATTCTTTTACCCTTTTCTTGTGGGCCTCGTTGTGTTGCAGTGACTGACGTCGATTTTTGTCGACAAGCTCTAGTTGCACTAGGCGCTGCTCTAGAGGTTGGGTGTCATTGAGGAGTTCGATGGCGGCATGCAAATTTGGGATTTTGCGAAAATCAATGCAAAAGCGCAAGGTACCTTGGTTTTTTGCAACAGGAATTAGTTGGAAATCATGGGATGAGGAGATGGTAGTCACACCTATTGCCAATATGTGTTGATACAAATTGTATATGGTGGATTGTGTCATTTGCGTTTGGCGGGGGAAGAATCTCTGTAATGGGATTCTGTATGAGCGTGAGGTTGAGTTCCCTGCTAGGATGGTCGATTTTCGGTAGGTGGAAATTGTGCCTACCACAGAGGTGCCTGAAAGTTTTCATTAGCGGGCATGACTCTGGTGTGTGATTTTGTCCAGTGTAGATGGTGCATGGTATCACTGAGCCAATGGAGTAGATAATGTGGGATTCTATGCTACTCGTTGTTCCTGGTGTGGATGCTTGGAAAGGGTCGGTCGTAGAAGAGGTTGTCTTCTTCTTCCATTTCCGTATTGTTGGCTTAGGTGTGTCTACCTTTTTGCTAGATTATAGACTCAATGCATCTCGTTCCGCTCTCAGCTTGGGGGGATGTGCACACTTAAAAGTATCATGAAAGTGCCAACAAATCCAGCAATAAGTGCACGTGATCTTCTCCTCGTTTGAGAGAATTTTCTGAGGGAGAGAAGAGACTATTCATAGAATTTTTTCAAGAGGCTTGAGTTCTCTGCATTGGTTGACTTGGTGATCATTGAGATCACATAGTTCGCATGTTATCCTAGGCTTGGCCGAGGTGTAATATCCCAAAATAGGGAAAATCTACAACAATAAGAATATTTGAAGATATTCTAAAGTTGGAGCTTCAGCAAATCATGAGCATGGAAATTTAAATCAGCTCATTAGATGTAAAAAAACATCTCACCAGTAGATGAATGAACATCAGCAAGAATATGGCCTATATACTCCTTCCCAAGTGGGGAAATGCAGCAATATAAGGCATAAAACGGTTGTCTTCATAAAAATAACGCTATATATGTGATGAATGGGACTTGGATCCCTTACAATATAACATATACAACTCACATGAAGAATTGGAGCAGAAAAAAATCCCTCTAGCCAATATAAACAAATCTCCCAAGGCCAACATGACTCAAATACGACCAAACCCCATAGCTTAACTCATGCAAAAAGGACGGAAGCATGTATAGCATTATTTTATTAAGGTTTTATATAGAAAATAATGAGAAATAATAGATCTGGAGTCTACAAGCATCCAATGGCTAAGAAAATGGATATTCCTTCCTCTTTATACACAATAAGAATAACCTAGCATGGGTTTCAAGAAAGTATATGGTGTAAAAGAGCATATATGTAGATCTAGATCTGGAAAACGTAGTTGGACTGCAAATATATATAAATATGGATGGAATCTACAAATAACAGAAGAATAATTATATACAAGCCTTCCGGGAGAAGGGTTGGCCCTTCCTCCAAGAAACTAGCTCAGGATCAAGGGTCTTGACCCTACTACTACAACAATGGGAAAACTAACGCAGTTTCTGCAGATGACTGTGCAGTAGATGATGTAGAAATATTTGGCCACATGCCAAGATGTACAATATGTTCTAAAATCTCCTATATAGATCTTGCAAAGCAAGGGGAGATCCCTCCTGTGGAAGATAAGCTCAGGAGTTGGTGTTGTAAGTCTCCCACTGCAACACCCTGCAACACAACATTCCCTACTATAGGAATAGCGTTATAGCTGAAGGAGGATGCTTGGTCTCAAGCCTAGATGTGTGGAAATGAAGAACAGAGCTCCTCCAAGAGATCACTCAAGGAAGGAGAAGGAATCCCTAAGCAGGAATTCCTTGTGTTGAACAGCACTGCATACTCAACTCAACAGCTGAAGAATGCTCAATAGTCTAAGCAGACCAAAATCAATAATCCATAAGCTAACCTCCAATCTCTGCTATCTTCCTCCTTACAAATTTTGTGAGCCTCCTCACCTTGGGTCCCACCCATTAGGGTTTCCAACACCACATGGTCACTTTCCCTCCAAAACTGTGTTGTAGCTCCATCAAGGCTACTCCTCCATACTGCGTTGTTGACTTGGTCAACTTGACTGAATCAACATGAGACTCCTCCTGTTCATACATGGAAAGTGAAAAATCCAGCCACTAGAATGTCCCCTTTTCACACCAAGAGGGTTTTTATGCTAATACAAGATAAGTATGGGTCTTTTCCCCCATTTATTCATCTACTAGGTGCAAAGATCAAAATTTAATATTCCTATTAGCTGTATGCTAATTTTAGGAATTAGAGTCCTCCCCTCCCAAATGTTTCTTGTCCTGAAGCAACTACAAGGATAGAACTGGAAAGTCTCCTTCCCTCCTCCTGTAGCATCCTCATATGATGAGCTCTCCCAAAGAATAAGATGTTGTCTCAACAATGAAACTCCATAGTGCCTCTCCCAAGCATACAAATTAGCATTTGGTGTACATCCAAAATGGCTATCATCATGCAAAAGTAAAGTACTCAAGGAGACAACTATGTGATGTCTAGAGGTCCTCTCAAGGCATGGAGTTTGAAATGCATGGGAAACTTTCATCCCCAAGTGAAACCTCCACCCCCAAGCTATCATCCATATAAAATGAGTCACTCTCCCGGATAGAAACTCATGAAAAATTCCCTCCACCTTTGGCTCATGAAGTGTAGGTGGGCTGAATAGATGAACATGATAGGCAAGAGGGCCTATCCCGTGCTATCCACCTCTCCACTTATGATAAGTGTAGAGGGCATGCTGATCTTGAGCTGCAACACGGTTGCCCTCAAGTGGCAAGAAGAATATTGAATCTCCAAGGATCCTTTCTCCAATGTCATGAGCCATGCTAACCCAAACCATCCCATAGAAGATGAATGGAACCCCATCACCATATGGCATCCAAGTCAAAAAAATGCTGAAGGTTATGTGAAATTTTGGATGGTACAAATGGTTTTCCAAGTGAATATCACGTAGTCTCCCCAACTGATGTTTGAGGAAATCATGTGGCAAGTGGTTCTTCAATAAGTTACAAGTTGTGCATGTTTTCTCCTCCACCATGTGGTAGTAAGCAACAATGGATATCAGTTGTACATAATAAAAATAACAACATACTTGCCCAAAATCATGTATAGTTGGGCTTCTAGAATTACAAACATTGGCCCTAAAGTGACCATGAGACCCAAAAATACTCTTGCTCTCTTGTGGAGCAATGCATTGTTCATATATGGTGAGAAGATACAAATACTCAATGGAGTAATCAATAAGTACAGAGATGTATTTCTTACCATCCATGGTGAGTAAGCTGAAAGTGAGGTCCATAAATGATCCCTCCCATGAGAACCTCCTCATAGAAATTTGTAGAATGAGAGGATGCATACTCCCAAGTGACAGCGCAGTAGGCCTTAGTGACAAGGCTCTTGTCACTCCATGACTCCTCCCTTTGACACTCCGTATGCAAAATCCATCCTCCATCATGCTGCTATGTGAGAGGATATCCTCCCTATGTGGAAGCCTCTCATGATCCTCCAATGTTGAAGGGTATGACCCAAGATGGCCAAACTCTCTCAAGAGTAGCCAGCGCAGCTTTGCTTCTTACTGTCGTGTGTCATAGATCTGCAAGTGGCTCACCAACCTTTTGCTCTCCATCCACCTCCATTCATCCAAATGTGGATGCCTCCAATCATTCTCCCCCTTGGTATCTCCCCAATGAAGACTATCAATCCCCCAAAGCAGATCTTTCTCCTTACACCTCATGGGAAGTTGAGATGTAACCCCTTGGAGATCTCCTAGAGAAGACTTTTCATCAATAATCCTCTTGAATCCAAAAGAATCCAAGTGTGCTGAAGGTAAAACATCATCAAAAAGTGGCACAACACTCATTATGCCCTCCAAAATCTTGCACCCTAACCCCTCATGCTGCATGCAACTCAATAAGGGTGCAAAGGAATGAATGTTTCTCTCCTTGGATCAATCCAAAGTTGCACAGCGATGTGCAAGCTTGTTGCTCCACATTAGCAATGTGTTTTGATCCTTGACCATGTGGAGACAACTCCCCAAGATTTCCCATAATATTTCTTGAAAGGATAAAAAATGGAAATCCATGCATACCTTGGTGAGTCCTGGGAACATCTTGTATGGTTGCAATAGTTCCTTCCTCCAATGTGTTGGCTGATCCAACTACTAATACAGATGGTTGCCCCTCCATGATTTTGACAGCGTTGGTACAAGGCTACTCAAGTGGAGAAGAGGACTCCTCCTTCTTTGATCTTCTACTGTCAAATATTTTGATTACCCGGTGAGTGAAATCTGCAAAAGTGGACACTCTTGCATGACTCAAATGGTTGAACCACTAGGTGCTTGCCTTGCCCTCCAAGTGCAGCGCTGAGATCTCCACAGCCTCTTTTTCCACTACTGGATGTAGTAGGAAAAATGCTTCTAACTTCATCACCCAAGATTCTGTTGTACATAAGGGTGATCCATCGAAGGTATACAATAGGAATCTATTGTCCCTTATCATCCTATTATTGTGTGGCCTCCTCTCTTCTTTCAGTCAGATAAACTGATGAAGATCTAGAGTCTCTTTGAAAGCCCTAGGTTGGCACTTTTAATTTGCAAAATATCCACTCAAGATCTCATGTTCTAAGTGGTTTTCTTGCTCTTCACTCCCTCTATGAGAATAGGAAGTGCATGGGTCTTCTTCTTTCTTTTGAAACCCTCTAGAGGTCTCACTGCAGCTTTCTCCTCCTTGAAACCCCTTTGGAGTTTCAATGCATCTTTATTCTTTCCTCTTAGATCTGAAAATTGATGAGAGCAATCTCATCCTCTCCATCATTCTAATCTCCTCTTCTTCTTATCTTCTAGATTGGATATGAAATCCACAGGCTAAGCCAAGATGGCAGCTCTAATACCACTGTAATATCCCAAAATAGAGAAAATCTACAACAATAAGAATATCTGAAGATATTCTAAAGTTGGAGCTTCAGAAAATCATGAGCATGGCAATGTAAATCAGCTCATTAGATGTAAAAGAACATCTCACCAATAGATTAATGAACATCAGCAAGAATATGGCCTATATACTCCTTCCCAAGTGATGAAATGCAGCAATATAGGGCATAAAACGGATGTCTTTAGAAAATAACGCTATATATGTGAAGAATGGGAATTGGATCCCTTAGAATATAACATATACAACTCACATGCAGAATTGGAGCAGAAACAAATCCCTCTAGCCAATATAAACAGATCTCCCAAAGCCAACATGACTCAAATAAGACCAAACCCCATAGCTTAACTCATGGAAAAATGACTAAATCATGTACAACATTATTTTATTAAGGGTTTATATAGAAAATAATGATAAATAACAGATCTGGAGTCTACAAGCATCCAATGGCTGAGAAAATGAAGATGCCTTTCTCTTTATACACAATAAGAATAACCCAGCAAGGGTTTCAATAAGAACAAGGTGTAAAAGAGAAAATCTGCAGATCTAGATCTGGAAAATGAATTTGGACTGCAACTCTATATAAATATGGCTGGAATCTACAAATAATAGAAGAATAATGATATACAAGCCTTCAGGAAGAAGGGTTGGCCCTTCCTCCAAGAAACTAGCTCAGGATCAAGGGTCTTGACCCTGCTACTGCAACACTGGGAAAAATAACGCAGTTTCTGCAGATGACTATGCAGTAGATGATGTAGAAATCTTTGGCCACATGCCAAGATGTAAAACATGCTTTGAAATATCCTATACAGATCTTGCAAAGCAAGGGGAGCTCCCTCCTCTAGAAGATAAGCTCAGGAGTTGGTGTTGTAAGTCTCCCACTGCAACACCCTGCAACACAACATTGTCTACTACAGGAATAATGTTGTAGCTGAAGGAGGATGCTTGGCCTCAAGCCTGGATGTGGGGAAATGAAGAACAGAGCTCCTCCAAGAGATCACTCAAGGAAGGAGAAGGAATCCCTAAGCAAGAATGCCTTGTGTTGAACAACACTGCATACTCAACTCAACAGCTGAAGAATGCTCAATAGTCTAAGCAGACCAAAATCAATAATCCATAAGCTAACCTCCAATGTCTACTATCTTCCTCCTTAAAAATTTTGTGAGCCTCCTCACCTTGGGTCCCACCCATTAAGGTTTCCAACACCACATGGTCACTTTCCCTCCAAAACTGCGTTGTAGCTCCATCAAGGCTACTCCTCCATACTGCACTGTTGACTTGGTCAACTTGACTGAATCAACATGAGCCTCCTCTTTTTCATACATGGAAAGTGCAAAATCAAGCCACTAGAATGTCCCCTTTTCACACCAAGAGGGTTTTTATGCTAATACAAGATAAGTATGGTTCTTTTCCCCCATTTATTCATCCACTAGGTGCAAAGATCAAAATTTAATATTCCTATTAGCTACATGCTAATTTTAGGAATATTACACGAGGTTACGCTTTGTTGGTGTGTTGTCTTATCTTGCTTGATACACCATTGCAGGGGTGGGGACATTGACTCGGCGATGTAATTTTTATGCCATTCCCAGAGTTCGTCATGTCTCTTCTCTATGGCATTAATCATGTCGATGGTGGGATGAATTTTCAAGGCATAAGTACAACGTCGCTCATAATGATTACCCTAACATATCAGGAAAAATATCCTTGATATGAAGTTTATGTCGAGTTTAGTTTGAGGTCTGATGGGGAACCAGCGCCGGAAGGCTGCTAAATTAGGGCAATGGATGACTGCATGGTCTGTCTTTTTTCATAACGTACATGTTGGTCGTCCCTGCGAAGAGCGGTGGGGGGTAACTAGGGGTTCCCTAGTGGGCCGTTCTTCAACTGTCAAGAACACGATGGATGCGCTCATCTCATTCACTTGGGTCATGGAGCTGCCTGTGGACTCGGCATCCAGGTCGTCTTCTTCGGAAAGGCGGACTATGGCTGAGCAAAGGCTAGCAAGGGCTAGCCGGAATCGAGGTATGTAATGACAATTCTCTAAAAGGTGATTGTCGGCACATAACGGGCATGTGAATTGTGCTGCCCGTAGTCCCACGTAGTAAACCCTTTCGATTGGATACCATCTATGCATGAGCTCCAGGGCTGCGCACTCTTCCAGGAAGTGACCACGTTCATCGTCACAGCATACAACGTATAATGGGCATAACTGGGGGTCTTTCTACAACCCTACGTTCCTCCTGTAGGTATAGGATGGTGCGAGGCTCATCGTCGATAGACTGGATGGAGGGATCCTCCTAATAGGATCACTCGATCGCATGTAAGGCATCCCTATATTGTGGTATATTTGGAAAATGGTGGGTATAGTGCCCATAGTTGCTACAGAGATTGCATGCGTCATTGGTATGCAGCGCTTTGCCTTTACCTTTGGTGGTAGGTTCCTTTTTACAGGAACGCGGTGTCGAGATGTTTGTTTCGGAGCCAAGGAGTGGTTTTAATTCATCCAGCTCCAGACATATATGGGTAGAGTGGCCTATTACGTTGCATATGCCACATATTGGTGATTCTCGTTGAATGGCAGGGGTCAGCATCTTCTTTCCTCTCTTCTCGGTTTTCCTGGCCGTGATCACCGGTTTCGCAAAGGGAACTTCCTTTTCGGGGGTGGTCTCGACCGTTTCTTGGATGGGTGGAGACTCCTCAGGACTGAGGGGATTCAACCCAGTGGCAGTAACGTGGGTGGCTCCTATTTTGGAAGGAGGAACGAGGTACCAAACTGGGAATTCCAATGATATGTTGGGTAATACCAGTGTTGCCAAAACCTGCTTGGAGACGAAGCCAGCTGGGGGGTAGAGGAAAGGAGTTTGGGAGGCGGCATATGCTAGAGAGGATGCCGTGGTCGATACCTCGGTGTCGTTACTACTTGATTCCATGTCTTGACTAGCCTCGGCGCTTGATGTGGACATCATGCACACCAGAGCCCCTGTGACATCGGGTGATGCCTCGAGGATAATGGGAGGATCTCCTAGGAATGACCCTAGAACAGACGATGGTTTGAATTGGCCAGGGCCATATTCTTGGTACCGTGAAAGACCATCTGAGGTTGTATCTACATAGGGTAGAATTACATCTATGTTGGTTAGGGGACACTTCTCACTGTGTGTCAGCTGGTCTATAGTAATGATGCGGTCCTCGTGGGGGAACATCATAATACAAAAGATGAAGGAGGCTATGGCGGACATGGTGTACATATAACTCCGCTCGAGGAGTATATTGTAATCCAAGTGAGAATCCAAGACTTCAATTTCTATGTGGACCGTCTTTCTGGCTCGACAGACCAGGACATTTTGGTAGAGGCCGACGGGGGTCGAGGGACGACCATCGTATGCTCGAAGCGTTATGACTGAGGGTTTTAGTTCAGGAGAACCTAACTTCTGCCAAACATTTTTTTACATGATGCATGTCGATGCACCCTCGTCTATGACACATCGGTGAATAGTGATATTCTGGACCGACACTGGTATCTGGAAGGCGACCATGGAAGGAAGCCATGGGGTGGCTTTGTCTAAATCAAAATCCATCAGGCGTGTATCCACAGGGTTGATAGCGCCTAACACAGAAAGTAGGGCTTTCCATTGTTTTGGGCACGATTGCAAGACTTCCAAAGCTGACATGGCAGCAGGGGATTGTGTTAAATCGTCCATGATGCTATAATTATGGGCTTCTTTGGAGTACTTTCATGCTCGCCTATTGGGTCCCTTTTCCATCTTTGGCAATGGTTCTATAGGCATCTTTGAAATAGTCAAAGGTGTTGTTGGCGCACTGGTACTTGCCCCTGATGTATTGGTGTCTGGTGGGGTGTCATAGTTGTGATTCTGTGTCTATAAAAACATCTCTTCCCCATTCATGTAGATTTCATGGCTACTTTTCCCGGAATCGTCTAGTTTTTGCTGGTGAGTGCTTACCATCCCTTGGTTGGGGAAAGGTTATTGCATCACGACGGGTTGCTAGGAAGATCCTCCTTGTCCTCGGTTACTCTGTAGCTTTTTTATCTTAGGGAGATCGGGACAGTGGTGAGTATAGTTCCTGTACTCTCCACATATCGAACAGGAATGGTATGTTCGAAGAGGTGGCCCTTTTCTCTACCGTTGGGAATTTCTCGGCTCGTGGTTTTGATTCCGATTGGAGTTACCTCCAGCCTGGGATTGCGGTGGGCGCTGCTGGTTGCTACCCCCCTGTCCAGGGTTCCCTTTTGGCTTATTTTTGTATTTTCTCTTTACCACGTTAGTAGGGTAGTTCTCCTAGTTATACTAGTGTGTTTGGTTTTGGGATGGCTGCACAAAGTTCACCTATGCGTTGGTTTGCGTAGGTGGGTCGTGTGCTGGGGACTGAGCAAAACGTTGTCCCGGGTTTGCACCTGGCCGTTAGAGGGGAGCTCTTTCATCAGTGTTTCTTTCTGCGTACTGGGTCCCCTCAGCTGAAGGATAAGGTCCTCCCTGGTGATACGCTTGCGCCCTAAAAGTCAAATTTTGCTGAGGCATATGATGACTTTGAAATCCGGGTTGAGACATGTTCTGAGTAGAACTATATGTGTAACCGGGGTTTTAACTGTTGTTGCCTAGGTAACCTTGGGTCATTGACCCAATTAGCCTGTCTGCAAAGTTCGACGCGACTGGAAATTCTTGATAAGTTTGCAAGCGCGGGGTGTTAGGCAGGATGTTGTAAATGTATCCTGACTGCGTATAAATCAGTTCAAAATTTTGGGCTTTACTGATTGCATCCTCTTCGGATGTGGGGTTTTTCTGCGCCACATCCTTTGAAATCTCAGTCATCAGAGTTTTCAAGAATAAATCTAAGAGGACCCGATCGTCGAGTTTAGCTTTACATAAACTGTGACGCCACCTCCATTCATGAAGATGGTACAAGATATGGACAGCGAGGGTTTGTCTAAAATGAGTCAGTAATTCCATTCCCGAATCATGGTGAATGGGTAACTGAAAATATTTGAGGAATGCAGTAGCAAGGGCGCTAAATGTTCCATGTGAATCTGAGGGTTTCTCCACATACCATTTCGCAGCTACTCCTCTAAGAGTGCATTGAAATAGCCTCAATCGAATAGTGTTGTCAACGATATTATTTGATGAGCACCATAGGTGAAAGGTCATTACATGATTACCTAGGTCTTCCGCTTGCTTGCCTTCAAATTTTGGTATAAGAGAAGGGAGTTTCATGGGCATGATAGGCCATGTAGGATCATGCACGATGGGGTCATTCGTTAGATTGGTTAAAAAGGGTTGATTCAACGAAGCTAAGAAAGGTGACTAGGAGGTTGATGCCATTGCAATGTGTGAATACACGACATTCTGGTTAGAATGAGGGTTATTCTATGATGTACCCTGCTATGTATTCAGCTGGCTTCCCAAATGGGATGCACTCCTCTGCCCCCTAAGGGTCGAGGGAGGAGTGGTGTGTGGTTTGGTTTTGGGAGACCCACTAGGGTTCCCAACTATGGTTTTACCAATGAAGAATGAACCAATGATAGTGGAAGTGTTTTGTCTTTGACGCCTAAATGGCGAAAGACCTGGAACCCCTCTCGATAATGGGGGGAGGTCCAAAAGACACCTGGATCAACGAGGTTCCATTGGGACCGTTCAGGTGTCGACCAGGTTAGGTTTTGGAAAAATTTGAGAGGATAGAGTCTATGATCAAAGAAAAATTATGGCCACATACATAAAATAAAGCAAAAATAAAATAAATTTTTCCTTTAAATTAATCTATGTGATCAATCAAGAAAAAAGTGGTTTTTGTTTGTTTGCTTATGATACTCAAAATCCTAGAAGACCTATTGTGTCCTCACACACTCAAAAGTAACTGGGCCTTGATAATATTTCTTGTGAGTGCTGGCACAACATCCCGTAAGAGTTGGCGACGCCCCCAGTCAGCTGAAGAGAATCCACCAAGGTAAGGGTAAAGGGTCTGGCGCTTGCCTACACTGTCACCTATAGGGTAAAGGATGCCCTAGTTTTTGGCCACTAAGAATCATCGTTCCACGTGAGCGTTTAAGTCTTAGGCTTCTTGGTAGTTAGCTAACAGTACCGATTATCATTCGGGTCAGGTAGCCCCAACTGATACCGCACGCACTGTGCCTAAGCCTAACCCCCTCCGAATCGGGTCTCTTTCATGCTCAGGTTTTCTTTGCCATGGGCTGATAGGTGGATTTGAACCTCCCTAAACACACAACTTCTATGTTTCAATATGAATTATGATCAAGGCGGCTTGTTGGATGCCTACCCCCTTGATCCTAACTTAAGCTATAAATTCTTTTATGGCCCCTGTGGGGAGAATTTAGTGAGTTTGGTTAAGTTAGTTTTAGGTGTCTTTGCTTTGCTTAGTGGGTGAGAATGTGTGAGCATAAGGTGAACAAGCACATAGTTTGAACATGTGGATATAATTTATCCTTTACAAAATCCCCTATTTAAACTATGTTATATTATTCCTGGCTCAAATGGAAAACATGTGTGCATAATGGGTCGCTTTCAAATTTTCCTAGTTAATCTATGTGACTAACTATAGGGAGATGGTGAATTGTGAATATGGATCGTTCATATGCTTACCTAGGATCACCAGAGGGTGCAAAGGTAGCAGAGATTACTTGCTCTTCTATAGACAATTCAATCCTAGTCCCGCAATTCCTAATGCAAAAATTGAACTAAATAAAAAAAACTCTACACTAGAAAAAAGAAAACTAGCTATGCATGTGTGCTCTTGGGCCACTTACTTGGACTAGTTATCTAGGTGTGAATACAAAAATTTTCAAAACATAAATTGTTCATAACGCAAGTTAATTTTCCCCCTACTTAAACTATGTGGAAATTTTTGCAAAATCAACTTGAATCAAAAACTGACTCTAAGCCTACAAAAAGTAGCTAAAAGTGAGTTCTAACAAGTTGTGGGGTATCACAACAAGTGCTAGCATATACATTAGGGACTGCCAAGCACCTTACAAGCAGAAAAAGACATAATATTGGGAGAAATTTCTCATTCTGTGAATTGCACGCAAAATGTCGTGACAGGTGCACTTCCTGCGCGCAGGTCAGCACTGAACGTGTGCCCTGCGTGTATGTGAGCAAAAAACATGCACAAATTACTGCAAGTAAAAAAATTATGAGTTACTCTTCTTCAGCCTATCACTCAAAGTGAATCTAGGGACTGCAAGATAGATCAGAGGACTATCAGCGCCACTCTCCAGCATAGGCAAAGGTCTCCTGCAAAAGAAGGAACAACCACATAAACTTGGTAAAACGTTAGTGGAGTCGCCAATCCTGTTGTGGTGGATTTGGTGCACGGATGTACGAAATATCACCGGTTTAAGGGGTGTGGTTTACCCCTTTAAACTATAGGTAATAGGTAGAAAGTGGTGGAGTTCAAAAGCATACAGTCTAGAGGAGAAAGCATGCAAATGTATACTCAAATTAAACTAAAACTAAAACACAAATATATAGAAGCTATTGAAGAGAGTCAAACGATAATAATGCAAACGGTAGCTCTAGGCCCCTTCTTATTAACCATTTGATACGAAGAATAAATTTTACCCACTTTCCAAAGGGCCCCTAGATAATGGTTCTAGGTCCCGATGCAAGGATGTCTTTTTCCAAGCTCGCCTCGATGCAGTCTCCCTCTCTCTCTGCTGTGATGGACTAAGATTGTTGGATGGCCAACAATCGAGTCCCCTCTATCTCCAGCTCCAGGTCACACACTACTGGTATTTCTTGGGAAATTTTAGCCAGCATAATAATGTGATCACCCATTCTTCATCTCATGGTGGCTTTATATAGGGGATTTCAAATCCTCCTTCCCTCCCTTGGTACATGGTGGATGGTGACCCAAGGGAGAGGTATGATTCCATTGTGTGCTCACATAGTGTCTAAGGAGGCGCTGGTGGCTGTCCTTAGGCGGCTTCATGTAAGGAGTAACTTTTTCTTTGCTTTTATGTGGTCCCGGATAGTGACATTTCGCCACTCTCAAGAATGGGCGCTTATCAGGAAAAAAGGCATGCAGAAGACACTCTTCTCAAAGGATAATGTGTGCAAATAGCATTTTATAACCAGTTCAAATTTGATTTCCTTTAAACCTTTGAGATTTTAAATACTTTCTAGATTCCATAATGTCTTCCTGCCCTGTAAATCCTTTGGCTTAACATTAATTAATGTCATATTTTGTTGTACAATTTTCCAATGTAAATAGTCTTAGTCGAATAGTATCATCAACGATCCTGTTTGACAAACACCATAGGTGGAGATTCATAACATGATTTTCGGGGTCTTCCACTTGCTTCCCTTCGAACTTTGGAATGTTCAAAGGGAGCTTTGTGGGCATGGGTGGCCTTGTAGGGTTATGTGCAATGGGGTTGTTTGTCAACTTGGTTAAATATGGTAGATCTAACGAAGCTAAGAAAGGTGATTACGAGTTTGTAGCCATTGCAACTTGTGAAAACATAATGTTCTAGTTAGGAATAGGGCTTTTCTGCGACATACCCTATTGTGAGTTCACCTGGATTCCCGAATGGGTAGCACTCCTCTGTCCCCTAGGGTTTGTGGGAGGAGGGGTGTGTGGTGACCCTATGGGGGTGTTCACTGGTGTGGCATTGGGTGACCGACTAGGGTTCCCAACTAATTCTACCCTAATAAAGAATGAACCAATAAGGGTGGCAGTGTTCCATCTTTGACGCCTAAATGGCGAAAGACCTGGAACCCCTCCCTGTAATGGGGGGACGTCCAAAAGACGTTTAGATTGACGAGGTCCCATTGGGTCCATTCTGGCGTTGAATAGGTATGGTTTTGGAAATATTTGAGAGGATAGAGATTATAATTAAAGCAATAATTTGATCGCATACATAAAACAAAGCAAAAATAAAAGATAAATTTTCCCTTTAAATTAATCATATGTGACCAGTCAATCAAAAAATATGGTGTTTTTTTTTTGCATATGATACTAAAATCCTAGAAGACCTACTTGTCCTTACATGCTCAAATGTAACTGGTCCTTGAGAAGATATCTTTTGAATGTTGGCACAACGTCCCGAAATAATTGGTGATGCCCCCAGTCAATCGAAGAAAATCAACCAAGGTAAGGGTAGAGGATCTAGTGCTACTTGCACCATCACCTATAGGGAAGGATGCCATATATTTGGCCACTAAGCACCGTCGTCCCACGTGAGCATTTGAGTCTTGAGCTTCTTGGTAATTCAGCTACCAGTACAGAGTATTAGACAGGTCAGGTAGCCCCAAATAATACTGCACGCAATGGGCCTAAGCTTAACCCCCTCTGAATCGGGTCTCTGTTGCGCTCGGGTTTTATTTTTCATGGGCGGATCAATGGATTTGAAATTTCCTTAAAAATTCAACTTCTATGTTTCAAGATGTAGATTGACCAAGGTGGGTTATTGGATTCCTACCCCCTTGGTCTTAACTTAAACTATAAATTCTCTTGTGGCCCCTGTGGGGAGAGTTTAGTGAGTTTGGTTAAGTTAGTTTTAGGTGGCTTTAGTTTACTTAGGGTGTGAATGTGTGTGAAAAAAAGGTGAAAAGTGAATAGTTTGAACATGAGGATATGTAGTGATCCTTTTCAAAATCCCTTATTTAAACTATGTTTTGTTGTTCCTTGCTCAAAAGAAAAACATGTGCGGATATGGGCCGCTTCCAATGTTTCTTAGTTAATCTAAATGATCAACTATAGGGAGATGGTGAGTTATCAATAGAGAGTGTTCATATGCATTCCTAAGATCACCCAAAGGTGCAAAGGTAGCAAATATTACTTTCTCTCTAAAGACAATTCGATCCTGGTCCCGAATCCTAGTGCGAAAAATTGAACTAAAACTAATGACTTTTACACTAGAAAAATGAAAAATATTTAGCTAAGCATGTGTGAACTGGGGCCACTTACTTTGGCTAATTAACTAAGTGCCTTTTGGTGCCTAAATTTGCAAAACATAAATTATTTCGGAATGCAATTTTGTTGCCCCCTACTTAAACTATGTGTTAACTTTGTGAAAATCAACTTGAAATCAAACTAACACCTAAAATACTAAACCGCAGCTAAAAGTGAGCTTTAACAAGTTGTGGGACACCTCAACCAATGCTGGAAGATTTATTATGTGTTGCCAGTCACTTTACAAGCAAGAAATAAATAGAAATAGTAGCAAATTACCACTTCTGGTTTCCGCGCGCAAAAGGCTAAGACAGGCGCGAAGGCTGCACGCAGGTCGCTGCTGAACGTGCATGGTCGAGTGCGTCTTTCTGTGGAAAAGCCGCGCGATTTTCCTACAAAGAAATTTTGGCAGCTCTTCAGCTTCAACCTCTCACTAAGGGTGAATTAGGCAGTGAAGGAGAGAAAGGGGGCAGTTCCAGCCCAACTCCACAGCAAAGAAATAGGTCTCTACAAAAAGGCACAACCACATAAACTTGGAAATAAAAGTTAGTGGAGTCGTCGATCATGTGTATGTGTGTTTGGCACATGAATGTACCAAATCACACCTGCTTAAGAGAAGTGGTTTTTCCCTCTTAATTTCTTGGTCACAGGCAGAAAATAAAGGGAGTCAAGCAAGTTAGGGAACATGCTAAGACATAAACATACTAAATAGTGAAATAGCATGCATATTCAAACATAAAAACTAAACTAAAACAAATAATACAAAAGCTCTAAATAGAGTTAAACAACTTCAATAATCCAAACGGTGGCGCTTACACCCCCTCTTATTGAGTGTTGGTAGGAATAAAGGATGAAACCTTTACCCACTTTCCAAGGGGCCCTTAGAACTAGGGAGTTCTAAGACCCGATGCAAGGATGTCTTAACTTCTAAGCTACCTTGGCGCAAAGTCTCCCTCTCTCTACTCCGAAGAACTAGAGTTGTTGGATGGCCAACAACTGAGTCCCCTCTATCTCTGCTTCGGATCACACACTGTTGGATTGCTTGGGGAAATTCTGGTGAGCATGACAATGTTTTCTCATATTGTTCATCTCTTGGTGGCCTTTTATAGGAGAATTCAAACTCTCCTTCCCTCTCTTGGTACATTGATGGATGGTGAACCAAGAGAGGAGGGTGATTCCATTGTGTGCCACATTTATTCCATTGTGTGCTCCCTTGAGGTCCTAAGGAGGGTTGGGCGGTTGTCCTTAGGCGGCCTCAAGTGTGGGATCAATGTCCTGGAGTGTGCCTTGTGGTCTTATAAAGTGTCTTCCGCCACTCTCAGGTCCGCGTGGCTTTTTGAGGAAACGTCGCGCAAAGGCACGCTTATCGAAGAAAAGTGTTGTTGGCGAGGAATCAGGTCTCGCAGGCAAGACCCAGGTTCAGGAGTTGTGGCCAACAAAGGAATCCGTTGTAGTCTAAAACCACGCCGGCATTATCACCCTACTCTGGAGAGCAGAGAGTCTCACCCGAGGCGTGCCACAACCACATGCAGGAGGGGAACAGATCAATAGCAAGGAACGGATCCGCAACTCATGATTACCATTAAACAGGTTGCATAAACATAGATATATCCGCAAGAACATTCAGAGCATAGATAGGTATTAAGCAAATAAAATTTTAAACCATCGCAACAATCATGCATGCATAAGAATTACACAGTAGGACAGTAACCTGCAAGTATATTGATTTTTTCAGCCAAATCCATAGGTACACAGCCTCTACAAGGAGAGCTTACAAGTCTGATAGCGATGCATTACAGAACAGAAAGGTAGAATAGAGAAGCCTAGGAACTACAGGGATATCATGCATGATCTCTTTCGGTCACTCTGCATTCCTTCTCATGCCGCCATCCTCTTCTCTTTCGTCCGAGTGACTGCTATTTATTCACCTTCTATCGCAACTGTTAGTTCCTCTCTGTGACCTTCTTCAGCTGCTTCCATCTTCTCTCTTGTTGTCTGTGTGTTTCGCTTTCTGTCTTCTGCTGTATATTCTCTTTATCTGTACTCGTGCATCTTCTTTCTTCAGCTATCTCTTGCTTCTGCGCCACCTTGATAGCTCCGCGGCTTACGGTAGTTGCAACTTGGTCGCGATTGCCATGTTTCCTCATGCCGCAACTCAAAAAGGCCATCCTTTATTCAAAATGAAAAATATTCCAAACAAGTTTTCAAAAACAAGGGCCCCAACAGGCCCTGACCACAGTTTCTTGACTTGTCCCCGAGTCAATCACAAATGACAGTCTCTATCTCCATCGCCCCGCTTGATCCCGTGCCCTGTTCGCGCTGTGTTCCTTCAGCTTGTGCCTGTTCTCGCTGTGTGCCTTCAACCTGTTGTTCAAACAAGGGCCCCAACTCCGGGACTCGCCGGAACGCTGTAGCTTTAAGCTCCGTGAAGGCCAATACAGCTTGCTGCCACCCTTGCAAGAGTGAATCTGTGTCTTCAGCGATCTTGGTGACAGCAGCTTCTTCTAGGGGTGCTGGGACAACCCCGAACATTGTGCTAATTTGGGTTTCGGCCTCGGCGGCTAGCTGTTGCATCGTCCTGGCGCTGTTTTGGAGGGGCGGGCGGAGCTCACGAATTACCCGTTTGGCCTCTGCTGAATTGGCTTCCGTTTTCTGGATATGTACTTCGAGCTCATCTGCCTGGGCTTATAATTGGTCCAACCTGGCAGGGTCTGTGACCTCTTGAATTTCCTGGGAAACCTTTTGTAGCTGTGCAGATATTGGTTGTGCTTTGATAGTCAAGGCCAGTGAGCATTCCTGAAGACCCTTCAGGAGGTCGTGCACCTCGCGCGCCATAGAGGTGAGTGTTTCCTGCATTTGGGTTGCCTGGCCCTGCTTTGCGGCAACCTGGGTTGAATAGGCAGCCGTTGGGTCGGGCAGCGCTGGTCGTGCGGCTAATGCTGCGTGGATCTCCGTATTTTCCCGGTGGAGACCAGTGAGTGCAGTCCGGATGTAGAAAGCTTGGGCGACGACACTCCTCTCTGCGACATTAGCAGGCAGCGGGGTATAATGAGCCTTTACCGAGGGCCATAGGTCTGAAAATACCTGAGTTACGTTGGCTATCTGATCTTGTCGGCGTTCCTACGCCGTGAGAAGTTGGTCGCGCTGTTCAGTAAGTGCCACGATCTGTTGTTGTTGCTCTTCACACCGCTGCTGCAGCTCCGAGTGAAGCCTTTCGGCTTGCTGGGCCGCCCTCTGAATGAATAAGTACAGCTGAGCTGTACCCCATGTTTCTAAGTTAGTTGTGCCCGAAGCACCCTGGGCTGGCCTCCTTTCTTGCAGGGGTTGCCCACTGGCAAATGAGCGGTTGGAATACTCTAGAGGGGACGGCGGTGTCTATTGCTGCGTTGAGTTGGCCATTTTCAAATCTGGCCGCTCCTGCTGATCGGTCTGGCCCGGGGGGGAAGGGTCAGCCTGCTCGGGCTGAGCCTCGACCGAGTCGGCCCCAATGTTTGCCAGCTGGGTAAATATAGTAGATAAAGAAACCTGGGGTGCACCCACGGGGTCGACTGGTGGTACTACGGCAGAAGTACTGGAGTCAACTTCAGCCCCGTGGTCCCCGCCAAAGAGTTCCCAGATGAGCGGGTCGGACACAGTGGAAAATGAATTGGACGGAACGTATGAAGTGGTGGGTGGAGGTGGAATAGTGGATGGCAGTGGAGCTGTGGATGGAGGGAAAATGTTAATAAACTCGGAAGGGTCAATAAGGGGTTCTTCCTAAACCAGTGCCCATGTATTTGGGGGCGGTGGCGGATCATCATCAGTAAGGTCCACCACCGGATTAGATACGGTGGTGCGGGCCCGCTTGGCCGGAGGAGTTTCTAATTGTTCTGGGGCCGGGCCCTTTTCGCCCATCGGGGTGATGATGGGGCTTGCAGAGGTAAATAAAATGGTAGGGATGGGAGAGGTGAGAGGAGTGGTATGGGATTCAGAAATAGAACGACTGAGCTGAAACTCAGAAAACAAAGGGAACGGAGAAGCACCGCTTGAAATAACCTGGGTCGCCGCATTGAAATTGCGTACCTGAGTATTGAAGTGTCAGACGATGGGGACGAGCGGTTCGGGGAGTTCCTGTGGTGGCGCTGCCGCATCCGTCTCGGCAGGCTATTGCAATGGCAACATCCGCTCAAAGTTGTACCTGGGGATGCCGTCGCGGGTGTGCTTCGTGACCCCCGGCCACGAACAGACTTCGCGGTGGAAGGTGGCGTCGTCCAGCTGGAACTTCAACGGCGTCATGCGGAAGGTGTCTTCTGCCACGCAAGTGAGTCGGAGGTAAGTATGCTTGTGACTTACCCCGAACCACACTTGCTCGCTATACTCATCCAACAGGTTCCTAGGCACCCGTTGCTGACTGGCCACCATGTTCGTCATTAGCCCTTACCAAGACCAGAATGCCTCTGCATTCACCTGTTTAGTGCTCGGATCAGCCAACACCTTCCATGGAACAAACTTCATAGCCAGAGGTTGGCCCTCTGGAATTTCTGCTGGTAGCCTAACAAGAGGAGTGTGCCATTTCCACATGGAAAAAGCAATGATCAAGTATCCATAAATGAAGTTGGTCGTGCGCTTTTAGTTTTCTTCACACGCATCAAATAGCTCTTTCAACAGAAAGGAGCACCAATTCAGCTTGGCACCCTAAACGCAGTGCTCCGCAATAGAGATAGTGTCTAAGGTGCATTCGCCCTTTGTGTAGTGCCTCATTGTCTTGCTGGCAATGAGGTAGCAAGAAAATTTAATCTCGGGCGTGTTAATAAGCTCTATCTTGGCTCCCTTCCCTCCCCGCCAGGTGTCATATTTGCTGTATAGGTCTGCGTCCCCGGACTTCCGCGCTCGCTTGGCGGTGGTCTGACATGCGGTCGAGACATCCGCACCATTCTGTGAGAGCCCGATTAGACAATGGATGTCTTCAGCGTGAATGGGAATTTCCTTGTTCAGCCACAAGGACCCATTCTGAATGCGGCTAAGTAAGAAACGAGTGCACTGCAAAACCGGTCCGGTGGTCCCGAAGACCGAAAGATTTCTGAGATTCATGAGAGAAGATTGCTAAAGGCCTCGGAATGCTGGTAAAATGCGGTTGGCTGATTGGTCGGTTGTGTTGTAGTAGTGCTCCATATACACCTGCCAGTGGAGCGCCGGGAATTCAAACGAGTCTGAAAGGTTGGCGTCTATCAAAGCTGCACTGTCGTATTTCCCAACTAAAGACGCGGTCCTGTGGATCCTGCTATCAAGCTCTGGTTCAACGACGGATAGGAGGGCCTTCGGCATTTTTGCTCGGCGCTGATAGACGTGTAGAATTCGTCTTGGTAGGCTCACCCGGTGTTGTTCGCCTGAATGCTCCAGCTGCTCCTGTGCTGCTGCAATTGCTAATGCTAAGTGTTACGGCATTCTCGTGCTTTCTACATGCAAGCGATGTAATTTCCTGGCACGAGTGAAGATGATGAGACCCCATAACGATTTAATTCCTGCTGGCATTGTTTTCTGTGATAATCATGTGATCAATCGCGTACCAATGGGTATTCTGACAGTTGCTGACGGTGGCATGGGGAAATGGGTGGACGCTACGGCTGAGGTTACGGCGAATGATGGAAAAATGATTATGGCGAGGTTACTTCCAATTATGGTAATTTATGAGGCAAATCGGGATGATCCTACGGACTGACACAAGTACTGACTGAAATGACCTGGACTGACAATGGCACGTTTATGGATCCTACAGGGATGACACGCTAGACATGCCCCTCCCCGACCATAGTCGGTTGCGGTGCGGTCCCCGCAACAGAGCGGTTATTGACAAATTATGTGGAAAAGGAAAAGACTACCTATGCTCGTCCCGGTTGTGGGAGAGTTATTCAGCTACGCTACTCTACGGGTGCTCTCGGGTGCGAGAGTTATTGATGAAAAAGGAGGGGTACTTACTCCTGGTAGGGTTTCAAGCGTGCGCCATTCACCCACCCAGGTAAAACACTACCGTCCAGCTGAGCCAACCGAATAGCTCCGGAATCTCTAATCTCGATGACGAAGTAAGGTCCCAGCCAGTGCATCTGCAACTTGCCTGGAAACTTCTGAAACCTGCTGTCATATAAGAGGACCTTACCGCCAACTTGGAATGTTTTGTGCTTGATGTGGCGATCGTGCCACCCTTTCTGCCGGTCCTTCAGAACCTTCTGGTGAAACTCGGCCAGAAATCGGGCCTTGTCCAGTTCTTGTAGTTCGTGGAGGCGTTCCCGAAGCAACTCCTCTTCCGAGAATTGTAGAGACGTGGCGATTAAAAGACTGGGTACAGTGAACTTGGCGGGAATCACAGCTTCCTGGCCATACACCATCTGGAACGATGTCTGATTGGTCAAGCGCTTCACCGTGGTCCGGTAAGCCCATAATGCAGCTGGTAGGCGCTCATCCCAATCGTCGCACTGGGCATTGCAGATCTTAGTCAAGCCTTTTTCAAGAATTTTATTGAATGCTTCAACCGTACCATTGGCCTGCGGGTGATACGGGCTACTCTTGTGGTGTTGGATCATGAATGTGTCCAACAGCGACTTGACCGTGGCATTAAATATAAAATGCGTACCCTGATCACTGGATAAACTTCGCGGGCAGCCAAACCGGCTAATGATGTGTTCAAAAATTAACTGGGTTGTTGTATCTGCCGTGCAGTCGTGTACTACCGCTGCTTCGGCCCACCTGGTGAGGTAGTCAGTTGCAGTAATAATATAGCGAGCCTTGGAGTGCCGGGCGACTGGGGCGATGGGGCCTACAAAGTCGACAACCCACTTCTCGAACGGCCGCAACACATGGACCGGGTGTAGCGGAAGCTCGTCCCTGTGAAAGGGCCTCCCCGTCCGCTGGCACACGTCACATCGCTTCACAAATGCTTTACAATCGGCATGTACCGTCGGCCACCGCAGTCCATCTTGGAGCACCTTCCTCGCAGTAGGTTTCGCACCCACGTGCCCTCCCGCAACACCGCTATGGCATTCCCACATCACAGCTTGACGCTCGTGGTCAAGGACGCACCGGCGCAGAACCTCATCAAGACCCAGTTTATATAGCTGCCCCGCAATCAGTTGGTATTCGGCAGCACAGATGACCAAGTGTCATTTCTGGAGTGGGGTGTAATCCTGAGGGCATTGCCCCGTGGTCAGATAGGTGGCAATGTCGGCCAGATAATCCGGTATCGCTTCGACCCGGAAGAGGTCAGTGTCCAGCAGCTAATCATCGAGCGAGTCGTCGTTCTCCCCCGTCGCCAACCTGGATAAATGATCGGGCCCAAAATTCAACCTCCCGGGCTTGACGATCACCTCAAACGTGAATTCTTGAAAGAGTAACAGCCAGCGACAGATCCGTTCTTCCAAAACAGGCTTATTCACCAAATACTTCAATGCAGAGTGGTACGTAAAGAATTTGAATTTGCCTCCAAGAAGGTAGTGGTGGAACTTTTGGAGCAAGTACACCATTTCCAGGGCCTCCCTCTCAGTAGTGGTGTAATTCTTCTCCGCGTTAGACAATTTGCGGCTGGCGAAGTAGACGGGATGGTCGACTTTCGTCTCTCCGGGTTGCGCCAAGACAGCCCCAAGTGCAATATTGGAAGCATCAATATGCACATGGAACTGCTTATCCCAGTCTGGGTGAACAAGTATGGGCGTCGTCGCCAGCTTTTCCTTCAGAGTGTCAAGGGCCTTCCGACACTCCTCCGTCCACTGGAATACTTCTGACTTCCGCAGTAATTTCTCCAAAGGGGCAGTGATCTTTGCGTAGTTGCGGATGAACCGCCTGTAATATCCTGTGTGCCCGAGAAGT
Source organism: Pinus albicaulis (assembly GCA_034641835.2). Lineage (NCBI taxonomy): Eukaryota > Viridiplantae > Streptophyta > Pinopsida > Pinales > Pinaceae > Pinus > Pinus albicaulis. The sequence goes on along the minus strand of CM076577.1, from coordinate 1,139,949,095 downwards.
GCCAGCAACTACTTCATGGTTTCGGGGGCCTCCATATGGACAATTACCGCGACCTTGGCGGGGTCGACACAGACCCCTTGCTTGCACACCACGTGTCCTAACAGCATGCCGAAAGGAACTGCAAAAATGCATTTCTTCAAGTTCAAGGAAATCTGCAACTGGCGACACCAATCAAACATAATACGGAACAGGGTGGCATGTTTCTTCAGCAGACTGTAGACAGTCCAATCGTCCATGTAGAATTCCAGAAACTTGTGGATATACTCCCGAAAAGCAGCAATGACAATTCGGGAAAACACATTCGGGGCGTTCTTCAAGCCAAACGGCATTACGTGGTATGCGAACGATCCCCATTCAATGGTGAATGTCGTTTTCGGCTTGTCCTCTTCCGCAATGCACACTTGATGGTAACCCGAAAAACCATCAGTGAAGGAATATGCTTCGTTTCCCGCAACATGATCCAATACTTCGTCGCTGAAAGGAGTGGGAAACAGATCATGGATACAGGCATTGTTCAGACTCTGATAGTCGACACAGACACGTATCTTCACCCTGTCCTTCTTATTCTGAATGACAATAGGACTCACCCACTCGGCTTCTTCCACCGGAAATATGAGACCTGTAGCCAGCATCTTTTCAATCTCCATCTTGACCTTTTCCTTGACTCGTGGGTTCAGCCGGTAGGGTCGATGCTTTACGGGTCGGGCATCCGGTTTCAGCACAATGCACATCTCTCCGAGGTCACCCTTGATACCCTTCAGATCCGCAACAGACGAAGGGAATAAGTCTTCGTATTCCTGGAGGAGGCTGAAAATTTCCTTTGTCGTCTCCTCATCCCAGTAATCGCCAACGGTAGCTAACTTGGGCTTTTCTTCAGTACAGATGTTCAACTTCCTTGTCTTCAGCGGCTGTAAATGGACACCTTCAGTGGTCAGTTCTTTGTTGATGTTCCGCTTGCCTTCCTTTTCTTCGAAATATAGGTGCCTGAGGTCCTCCAGGCTGTCATCTTCTGGATCTCCATCAATCTGTTGGCAAACCAACTCGTGCCTGGCCTTAGGACATGATGCAACCGTGCGCCCATCGGCCTCGGGGTCACGGAAAAACAGGACCTCCTTGATCACTTGTAGCGCCCAAGATTCCTGCTCTGTCTCCCCTTCGAACGAGAAGCACCGAACAAACTTGTCTGTGACTTCCTGCCAAGAGCGGGTTCCTTGTTTCCGCTCTTCTTCCAAGTACCAGGCCTGGGGGATTGTATCCAAGGAGTGGATAAACCGATGTACCCACAGCTCTTGCGGGTATCCCATACCTTGCCACTTCTCCTCACAGCTCCTCAAGTGGTCTCGCGGATCGAAAGTCCCCTTGTACCTTTGCCCACTTCGAGGGCCTTCGTCTGCTTTAAACCATGCCTTCAAAGCCTGAGTCGCGCAACCCCACCGCGACAAGGTGGTGCGGTGATTTTTCCACCACCTTGCTGACGTGGACTGTAGTGCAATGTCCAAAAGTGGTATTCTGCGGCCTTCTGGAACCATGTCTTCCACCTTTGCAATAAAGGTATTGACAGCCTGCATGTTCGAAAGGGTGGGATATTCTCTGAACTTTGCGTTGATCCAATAGACTTGAGCAATGGTGGCACATCTCCGCGTACTGGTCTCATACCCACCCTGCTGCCAGTCTTCCCAGATGAGTTCCGAGCCCAGCTCCGAGCTCTGGACACTGCGCCAGCTGACAGAGCCTGTTGCAGTCGGGTTAATATAGTCCTCCCGCTTCCCTGGAGTCATCTGGTAAAGGTGTTCCATCATCTGCGCGTCCGCCCGGTTGTCCACAGTTTCGGTATATCGCGGGCCTTGATACGAGTCGAGGGGCTGAGTAACTCGTACCTCCCCATCCTCGAAGATCATCAGCTCCTTTTTGAGGTCGATGATGGCATAATTCTCAAAAGCCCAATCGATGCCTAACAGGGCGGGGTAAGGATCCTTGTCCCCCATTATATCAATAACCTCAAAGTCCGTGTAAGTCTTCACCCCCGCAATGTCGACCTCAACACCCTCGAGTCGGCCGATCGGCAGAATGCAATACTGGTTCGCCATTCTAAGTTGGATTGGTGAGTAGGTCAGCCGTGGCCTTCCAAGAACCTCCCACGTCTTCCGCAGCAGGATGTTGACATCGGACCCCAAATCCAGCATGGTATCACTGATTTGGAATCCCGCAACCTGCATGTTAAGCCGGAACTCTTTTCCCGTTCATCGCTTGTTCCGCTTGACGCGCTACATGTATTGGGGGGCTGTGTGCACCGGTTCCCCAAGTCTTGTACTCCTCTGCAGTTCCCCTTCCAAAGTATGCTTTAGCTGCTACCGCAGCGCAGCATTGTCAACAATCTTGAGGAGTAACTGGAGCCATTCCTCAATCACATTTCCTGTGGCGCTCTGCGCACCAGGTTCTGTCAGCACGGGCACCTCCAGGCCTCCTGTGTCCCTCAGCTAAGCAAATGCCTCTACTGCCTCCTGGAAATACTTCTTCTGTGCCTCGGGCCTGATTAACGTGTTTGGAGAGGCTAGCCGAACAACCCGTGCCGGCTCTTTCCCGCGAGCGTCCTCCCCTGTTTTCTTACCTCCTCTCGTCACAATAGCTACGTTTTGCATATCCTGAGTCGCGGTCCCTCGTGGCTCGGAGTTTACCAAATTCGTGCCTCTCTACTGTGTCCGCTCTTCCCACTTCTTAATGAGTTCTGGGAAGTCCTCTGTGGCATGGGCGTTTACGCGGCACTGGGAACACCAAGGACGTCGGGGAAGGGGACATTCCCGAGCCACATGACCCTCCTGGTCGCAGTTGTAACATTTCACCAGACCGCGACCCCCCGGGCGGCCTCCGCACATACCGCCTCCTCTTCCCCTGGAAGCCTCATTCACCCTATAGGATGGTCGGTCCAACCGATCTACGAGTGCGTCGAGAGCCCTGCACTGCTCAGTGTTATGAGTCGTGGAAGCACAAAAATCACAGTACACATTGTTTGGGACATTGGAGTACTTCGGTAGTATCGGACACATCTAAGGAGGGTGCCCCATCGTCCGGAAAATATCGCAGTACTTTGTGGTGGAGGGGTTCAGTTGAGGTGAGAACCCCACGTAAGGCTGTTGCGGCTGGTATACCCCCTGCGGATTCATCGCCGCGCCACCCCCAGTGGGTGGACCCCCCTGGATTGCCGCAACCGAGGGTCCCACACACGTGCCACGCAGCCGAGGACATTCGGTTGCGACGTGGCCTTCAACCAGGCAGTGAGTGCACCAAACATTCAGCCTAGCTGGTCTTATAGGTTGCATCTCCTTGAGCTTTTCCGTCAGACTAGCGATCTGGTGTTGTAGTCCCACCAAGGAGGGATCCGGCGGGGCCGGCCCTCCTCGATATTCCTGAGGGTAACCCCCCATGGCCTCGATCTTCATGGCCTGCTCCAAGGTGTCCTGCAAGTTGTCAATCTTCTGCTGTGTGAGGTTGGTTCATGTCAAGGGAAGCAGAGCCTTGATGAACCAATCCCTCTGATGGTTGGGATCGAACAGGTAGCTGAGCTTCCCGATCGCGTCCTTGAATCGTCGCATCAACTCCCAGGCAGTCTCTCCTTCCTTCTGCTTAATCTCCCAGAGCTCGGACAGACCCTACTGGTCCGTCTGGGGTAATTTTAATTCTCGGACAAAATCTCACTTTACGTCCGCAATTACTGGATTAGGATGGGCCTCGGACCACTTGATAAACCATCGCAGAGCCCTCTCTCTGAGTGTGGTTTGGAACTCTATTAACTTCCCTGCATCTGGCGTCTGCCGAGCCCTCCATATGGCTTCGCACAGATACCAGTGTTGCTCGACATCATCATTGCCCCGGCCAAAGAACTTTGGATACCGGGTGAAAGACCCCGCCATATTTACTTACGGAGGGTTGACCAGGATAAAGCCACCAGGTCCTGGTTGCGCGATTGTTCCCCTAAGGAATGCAATATTGCTAGTGCCTCTACTAATAACGTGTGTCGTTGTCGACAATGAACTGCTATGCAATTGACTCAATTCTTGTAACCTAACGAAAATATTACTTAAAGGTTGATAAAGTACCAGGGGAAGGTAGGGATCCTTGCCATGAAGAATGTTGGAGCAGGGCTGCCTGGACAAATGAATGTCATCCGCTCTTGAAACAACCGCTGCATCGCGACGTACCATTCACCATCGGAACTCTCATCGGGCTGCATCCCTGCATCGTCTTCGTCAGTCACCGTCTCCCTTTCTCGCTTAGCTGGGCTCCCATGCACCCACAGTGGTCCCTTCTTTTTCCCGGGTATCCGCGTCCATAATTCCTATCCTCTGAGGCACCTCCTTCTGGTTCTTCCTATCGGTTTCCCTTCGTTCCAAATCTCGCATCACTCGTTTTCGCCACCTATCGTCGATCTGCGCCCGCCGATGTGCATGTCGCTCCCTCAAATTCCGTGCGGCCTCAGCATCCATTCCCCACTCCCCGCCTCACATTATATGTAGCATTTTTCCCTTCATCCCTTCCCCCAGCACCGGAGGTTTACGCTTCCATGATTTTCTTTTGAAATTCCATCATCCCCTCGTCCACCATCAGGGCCTTAATCCACAGCGGAATCTCCTTAAGTAGCTTCCCTCTTAACCTGGAATGGAAAATGGCTTCATCCTTCGAGAAGGATTCGTAGCACTCTGCAGCAAATTCCACAATGTATCTGTTCAAAGTGGTCTCTACCCAGAAATCCACTGCGCGGGTCAATTCCGTGTTCCACCGATGCAGAGCCACCAGATCCCCGTGTACCCACCTGCGGTTTATCTTCCACGAGCCATCTCTAGGCACCTTTGTTTGTAACCTCCGCAACCAGTTATAGAGGTCGCTAGGGAACTTTCCCCAGAGGATCTCGTAAGTATCACTATCGGACTCTGAGAAGAGGATGAGATCCTTAAGCACGCTCTCCTTTTGCTTGGTCAACTCTGCTTACTGAGCAATAAATTGGTCGAGATGATTATCCCACAATTGCCGTATCTCACCCTCGTAGATCCTCGATACCATGATCTAGTTCCCCTCATCTCATGCAGGTCCCGGCAACGGAACCATTTTTTGGCGAGGAATCAGGTCTCGCAGGCAAGACCCAGGTTCAGGAGTTGTGGCCAACAAAGGAATCCGTTGTAGTCTAGAACCACGCTGGCATTATCACCCTACTCCGGAGAGCAGAGAGTCTCACCCGAGGCATGCCACAACCACATGCAGGAGGGGAACAGATCGATAGCAAGGAATGGATCCGCAACTCATGATTACCATTAAACAGGTTGCATAAACATAGATATATCCGCAAGAACATTCAGAGCATAGACAGGTATTAAGCAAATAAAATTTTAAACCATCGCAACAATCATGCATGCATAAGAATTACACAGTAGGACAGTAACCTGCAAGTATATTGATTTCTTCAGCCAAATCCATAGGTACACAGCCTCTACAAGGAGAGCTTACAAGTCCGATAGCGATGCATTACAGAACAGAAAGGTAGAATAGAGAAGCCTAGGAACTACAAGGATATCATGCACGATCTCTTTCGGTCACTCTGCATTCCTTCTCATGCTGCCATCCTCTTCTCTTTCGGCCGGGTGACTGCTATTTATTCACCCTCTATCGCAACTGTTAGTTCCTCTCTGTGACCTTCTTCAGCTGCTTCCAGCTTCTCTCTTGTTGTCTGTGTGTTCCGCTTTCTGTCTTCTGCTGTATATTCTCTTTATATGTACTCGTGCATCTGCTTTCTTCAGCTATCTCTTGCTTCTGCGCCACCTTGATAGCTCCGCGGCTTACGGTAGTTGCGACTTGGTCGTGATTTCCATGTGTCCTCATGCCGCAACTCAAAAAGGCCATCCTTTATTCAAAATGCAAAATATTCCAAACAAGTTTTCAAAAACAAGGGCCCCAACAAGTGCGCGCAAAGGCGCATTTTGCTGGTTCCTTCAGTGCGCAATTTGATTTTCCTCTTTGACCTTAGAGATTTTTAAATACTTTAGATTCACTAATGTGCCTCAACCCTGTAAATCCTTCTACCTAACATTTCATAATGTCATCTTTGCTTGTTTGATTTTCCAGTGATAACAGTGACCCTCTTTGGAACAATGTTTGCATGTTATTTTCTCTCCTTCCTTTTCAATAGATGAATTTTTCTTTCCTTTTCCTTTTCCTTTGAAACCCTTTCCTTTCACTCCACCCTTAAATGGCTTCTTTTTAGCCTCTTTTGGAATATTTTTCGCTCTTGCCTCTAGGTGAGTGGCTTGCACACAAAACTCATCTAGAATAGTGGGATTGAACATAAGGATAATATTCCTTATATAGCTATGTAAACCCCCTATATACATCAGAAACGTGTCTTTTGATTGCAAATCAACACCTAACATAAGAGCTCTTCTTCTAAATTATTGGGTGTAATCTTAAACATTTAGCAGCTCAAATTTAATTTCAAATTTTAACTGGGGTGTTTTACCAATTCCTTTTGAGGTATGTTGATGAGTATGAGTAAGGGTTGTAATAGTGGAAGAGGATGAAGATGAAGGTGAAGATGGATGTGAGGATTATGGTGGAGTAGATGGTGGCTTATCACCATTTCCATTACCTCCTCCTCCTGGAGAACCCTCTCCTCTTGGAGTCCTGGAGCTTTCACCCTACAAGATTGTATTCCTCTCTTCATAAAGGACTTTCACCATCTCTATCATGTCAAAGAAAGCCTCCCTAAAATCCTTCTCATCCTCTGTCATGTTATCATTTCCTCCTTCATGAGACATGCTTACTAAAGCCTTAGGTACAACAAGAGGCAATTCTTTTGGTGGAGATTGTGGCAACTGTGCCCTCCTTCTCCTTGCCCCAACTTGACAACCTGCACCCACAAGCTTGCCTTCTCCTCTTTTGACCTTAAACCTTGTAAGCATTTAAAAACTTTTAAAAATATTAAATCATCCTTGCATAAGTAAACCTAGTGCTCTGATACCAACTTGATTTGAATGGTAAAATTAGTTTTGTTGTGCTAAATTCCTCTTCATAATATAAACAAAGTGCTTGAGGATTTGTGGAGTAAATTTCAAGTTTAACCATGAGTTTTTATGTGTTTTTATGTAAATTTCATGAACAACAACATATAAAATACATGAACATCACCATAAACAGTAACAAAATAGCACATGATGAAGGAGTTCACCCCGCGTGGGCTACGTCTCCTTGGTTTAGCTTCCAATGGCTTGGCCCTCTTCTATTATGCTCAAAAGTCTGATTTCATACATTTGAAATGCTCAAACAACTCTGAAACCTACTTTAATGGCTCTATAATGCCCAAAAATGCATGTCTAGCCTCTTTCTGATTTATAATTGGTAAAGCACTGAATTAGTTATGCCTTCCCCAAGTTTTGGCACTAAATGCACCACAAACTCCACCAAATATGGCACCATCCTACAATTTCGCCTCCAAATCTTCTAATCGAGTGCCAGATTTCCCAATTTCTGGGTGAAATTGTCAAGGCGCTAATTTTTCCATTAAGGCCTTAAATCTGAATTATTAACCATAATCAATGTGGTTAATTTTTTTTTTTAATTAAAAAATATTAAATCAAATTTTTTTAACACAAAAAATCAGCGGCCGCATTAACAACTAGCGGTTAAGGTATTGTTGGTCACATGATGAATTGGGCGGTAGTTTTTACGGTGGTCCCAACGATTGCACTCCCGGTCACGACCATCGTTTCTATGAATCATTATTTTTGGGGGGTCGGGGCTAAGCCCTGGCCCCTTCCCCCCATACCTCTGCCAACCTTAATTGAAATATGTAATGTGCCATATGATATAATAAGGAACTTGTGCAACGTAGCGGTAAGGACTTGTGGTGATGCCGGTGAGGTCGGGTGTTCGACCCCGTTGGATTGTGATTTGACCCTAACCAAAATTTTGTGGCCTCCCATGATGCCACGTGGTGGCCTCCGGTTGGGCCACGTGGAAGAATGTGGTTGGCCACATTTCCAACCAATCAAATCACGCCACAATAAACCAATGAAAATGTGCCACTTGGTACAACATGATTCACCGAAGAAACTATCGTTTACTAGTCAACCTACCAACTGGGCATGCCCAGTCAGTAGTACAGATTGCTGATTGGACTGTCCCTGCATTTTTTTTTCGAAAATTTGCCTATTTGACAAAACAGAAATAACTCATTTCTGGGGGCATACAGTGTCATTTTTCCATGAAATGAGTTGCACCGGATTCATAACGACGATATCTATGTGATCGTTCAGGTTCCACACCAATTTGACAACTTTCATTTTTTAGCATAATTTTGAGTACCTAATCAACATACCTTGTACATCATCAATGACACCCCCAAGAGCTATCCCAACCTTCTAGGCCTCTTAACCCTAGGTCACACTGACTTTATGACCACTTTAAGCCTTAGCCGCAAGCATGACAGAGCAAGGTAGGGGCTAGGATACTATAGCCGCACGAACAACACATCAATCATGCGGCCAGGGCCCCAATTGAACTGTTTTGTGCTTGCAACTCCAGGATTTGAGACACCTTTTTAGGCCTACAACCCAAGTACCTTACCCCAATCCTATAGTGGTATATAGCTCAGTGATTTAAAAACAAGTGTTAAACGATCACGCTTAGTCATATATGTGCATCACGTTCTTAAGCTCTTCAAAGATATTTTTAAATATTGCTACTTAATATGTAATAATTAGATTAATCTTACATGGACTTTCATATGATTCACAATATTTATTTAGCAAAACAAACGTAATTTTGTTACTTCTCTATTGTGAGGCTACATTACCATAATGGTAATGTCCAAGAATAATATATGAATACTTAATATCTAGAAGTGTTTTAATAGTTCACTCATCATTATCTATTCAAGGCCTATGGATATGATTCACGAAATTTATTTTTGTAAACATAATTATGACTCACAATTTTTTTTAGAATTAATGATTTGTTGATAATATAAAAATGTAAAAATTTCAAATAATTATTTTAAAATCATGTTATATGTGATGTATGATATTAAGAAATATTGTGATTTATCAAAACTATATTTAAATATTTCTAAATCATGTATTTTCTAAGGTAGCTATACACACTTGATATAATTTACATTCTCAAAATGAAACTAAACTACAAAATTAATTAAATTATAATTTTATTTTAAATTAGTATTATTATTATTAATTATAAAAATAATGTATGTATATATATATATATATATATATATATTAAAAAAACATGTAACAAGAAAGACTTGTGTGAACATGACATCTTAAAAAAAAAAAATGAAAAGAAAAATGGGCTTAATTGTCTTTGAAATAATCTCAAGCCTCTATGATTAACTACTACTAAAAATATTATGTGGAATTTAAATTCATACAAACCACCTAATAATTGTTTATAATTAAATTCATGTATCTCCTATTTCCACACACACCCATAAGCTCATAATTAGTTTGATTTCTACATTAGGATGAAATGGAATGTTTGTAATGAAAACATTAGCCTAGCTAAGTTCTACGATGGTTGAGATACCACACTAAGATGAAATCCAATGTTTGGAATGAAAAAATTAGCCTAGTTAAGTCTTACAATCATTGAGATACCTTCAGATATGAGCAATTTTAATGATCCATAGTGGTTCACAAACATCGGATATTGGTGGGCATTACGTCGTGTAACCGCAATAGCATCCAGGGAAATTGACCCCTTGACTTCCCACTAGCAAGGTGCTTTAAGGATTGGAACTCGCCTAATTGAGCTAACCGTTGGGGCTAATTTACAACCTTAAAATAAATGCAAAGCAAGTATCATATTAATTAGGATAAATGAATGGTTTGAATATTAGAATTAGGTGATTAATAGTGATTATGAATGGAAATAATAATGATGATATGAATATCAAAAGTAGAGTGATTCTAATTGATTTTACATACATTTATATAAGTAGTATTGTTTTATTGTTTTCACAGTAATGGTTAAGTTTTTTTTATTGAAAAAACGTTAGTTGAATAATGCAATGGGATTGTAAAGTAGTTATTGAGGGAGGAAGTAGAGTAAAATTGTAGCCACCACCCCCAAATTTATAGCCTAGAACTAAATTTTACCTTCAGGAAATGGCCATGAATGTATATAATTTTTTATTTGTATTCTTGAATTTTTCTAGTTACATCATTGTTTCCATGACATAGATGTATTTTATCCCGTTATTAACTTTCAATTTGTGTTCACACTCTTGTTAATTAAACCCTTTAGGGTAAAGATCAACATTGTACTAGTGGCTCTACTTCCTCTCTCTAACTACTATGCAATCCAACTTGTACCTCTTTTAAGTGACAGAATAAGCAATGATTCCTAATAAGCAATGATTCCTATAGGACAATGACCAATTTTTGTGAATAGATGGAGAATTCAGAATTAAAGAGGAGTAAGAAGGAACCATTTATAAATTAAAATAAAATAAAAAAAACAAGCACAAACTAACTTAAAATAGTCCAATAGAAATATCCCAATAAAATCCAACAATCCAACCAAAGGGCCTTCCTTTTAGTACCCATATTTCCTACAGAATAGAGGTTGGACTCAAGTCTATCTTCACAAACAGAGGCTAAACCTCTAATGTTCTTAAACCAAAATCATTCTCCAGCATATTGGTAGTATTGTCCATAGTTCCACACTGCTGAGTTTGCTCTAATGGTTGATGTGAGGATTTAATTCCCCATGTTGCTTGGTGCACTTGTTGCTTAAATACATGATCATGATAATCCTTGCACTTTAATCATGGGACAGGTATGAAGGTCAATGCCTTTGTATTTATCGCAATCAACCCTTCTTCTAACCTTCCTACAAAGCTGAAATGCTTATGAAATATAGACTTGGTGCGGCTAGAATTCAATGAATGAGGAATAATGTTGTTTGAGAGATCTAATAATAATGAAATAACTACCAATAATTGTTATCAGTCCCTGCTTGAGGGACTATAGCGATCGCAATAGCGTTGACTCGCTATTAATCTAGGTTGAATATCGGAAATACAACTCATTTTATCCATTTAACCAAAGTTTTTATCAAAAAACTATATTTAAAATTATTTAATTTTAATGTGATTGGATAATGAGGTTCGAAGCCTTACTGTCGCTTCACACTCTTTCAATGTATTCATATCCATGCGTAAAATACTATAACCAAAGTTTCTTTTTTCTGAGATGCATATAACGTTTGGGTTAAGAATATGTATGGCTGGCTTTCCTCCTATGCATAGAACTAATGTTGAACTCTTAAGTTAGAATTACTTGGAACATTAAATTTTTCTAATGTTAATATTTGGGATGTTAATAGGTGACTTAATCATCCAAGTTCATAGTGTTTCTGCATCTGCACTTGCCACCGCCTGCCACCTAATTTTTTTGTCTACCTCAGACAATTGTCATACGCTTGCAACAATTGTGATACACTTTTCAATGTTGTCATTGCAGTAGACCAACATGGTTTCTTTGTGAGTAATGTCGCTGAGCCCTCTTATCTTTTCTCCACACCAGAATGATTTCTTTCAGATAGCTGGAGTAGCAAGATTAGCAACCAGAAGTTGGAGTATCAGGAAACTTACCTGTGTATAGTCAGTATATAGCATGCCCATGTTGCAAAGGACTATTGTTCTATGCGATGTCCCACACCACTTTGGTCAGACACTTACCCATCAATGTTGTCCAGTTTAAATTTAAATCAAATAACAAGTAATTTTATGTTCACAAAGTTTCTTGGTTACTAGAATAAAATAAAATGACATGCGCATGAGTTACAAGTGGTCGTGATTTACTGTAACATTTATATAACATAAACCGCTGGAAACTAAGGACTCTTTCAGAAGCTCCATGGCACCATTTCTTCCATTCACTACACAGACCCTGTGATTTGGCCCAAATATTCACGTTAACCTCCTTGTAAATTTTTTATTTTTACTTTTCAGAACGCCCTTTATTTCAGGTAGCTTAGTATTTTTTCAGACATATTAAAGAGGCACTTTATGTTTCTGAATGTACTCTAACTTTCATCTCCACTTAAAAAATTAAAAAAACTAAAACTTCGAATATGTTGCAAAGGTAGGGAAACATTTGTTGTTCATGAAATGCAAAACTTGCTTTAACCATATGCTATAGTAAGACCAGGATAACGAAATATCTATTTTGACATTAGGGGGTTTTGTTGCCAAAACGCGACGCTATCTAAATCTCTGCATTCTGTTATGTATGTGCATGTAATCAATCTCATTTATAGTCGAGTGGTCATCTATCACTCACACCATTGCACGCAATTTCATCCTCTGTCGCTCCCGAGTTTCAAAAAATTGAATTTCAACGAGACTATACAATAAGTGTCATTTCCGCTGTGTGTTGCAAGGGGTGGGGGATTCGATGCGATTGTTAAATTTTTGGTTCCTATGCTGCCAATTTTGTATTATTATGACGTAGCTCAACCACAGCTAGATATGGTGGAATAAATCAGTGACAATTGCATAAATTTTTACCAGTTATAGTAGTCAATGGCCAAATGAAGAGTGATTTTCAAGGCGGGAGTTGGGTAACAAGGATTACTGGGACAAATAGAAAATGAAAGAAATTTACAATTAAACAAATAATTCAGCAAAGAAAACAATAAATGTACTCCCATAGCCACATAGAATAAAAACTATGAACGATGTTGCAATTCTCTTATTTTGTTAGATCTAAGGATATTCCATCTCATGGTGCATCCTTCCAAACTTAATTGGTGGATGAGAGAGGTGAACCAGTGTGTGATCAAGATCTTGGCTGGAAGGGCCACAAAACATGGTATTTTTTTTTCAGAGGAAAAAAATACGTTGATTTATATTAATATATAAAACAGTACATAATCATCTATGATCTCAGCTGTGATGAGAAAGCAGTGAGATTCCAACAATATTGACCCATTTACAACTGCTCATTAATAGAGAAAATGAGCCTGGAAAGTAGGTCAGCAATCATATCTGGAAACAGAGTTCCATCCCATAATGATATTAACAACCTATGAACATTGGATAACTATTCTAATTATACCGATATACAGGATCCGGGCGTACATCTACTAGTGATAATGCAGATATATGTATGTCATAGTAGGGAGACCAGTGTTGTGAAATGTAATAAACTTAGGGAGACCAGTGTTGTGAAATGTAATAAACTTTGTCAGTGCGTCTCATTTAGCCCGATCAACCTCATCTACAGTTATGCATACTCTAAAATCCTCGACGTTCTCACTAGTTAACCATAATACATATTTTCCTTGTCCTTTAACTTCTAGCTAGGATACATAGACTCATGGCTCCCTTTGTGGAGAATGGAAGACCCATTTTCATAGATACAGTTCTAGAAAGTATAGGCCGCGCCCCACCTTTGGTGTGACCTTTGGGGATTTAGGTTTTGAAAAATACCTATTCCTTTTCCTTAAGCTGTAGAAACCAATTCTGTGAAGGGGTTGAGTACTTAACAGTTGAACTGAAATGTAGGTTGTTCTAAAGCCTTTGAGAGGATCTATGGAATAATCCATTAATTCCTCATCCCCCTTTTGCTTAAGTATCTTCTAATTTTTCAAACCACACCATCCTCCTCAAAATAGTTTCATTTACCATAACTTCATATTCAGTTAGAAAATCGTCTACAAATTTGTAATATGTGCTCACATATTCTTTTCGATTTCAAGATAAATAGTTGTTATAATCCCTAAATATTAAGTATTACCATATTGAATTTCTTAAAAGTTGTCATATGTTATCACGTCTGAAAGCATGCTTATGCGTTAATCATGCAATGCTTATATTTATAACTTCTCAACCCGAATTCTTATGCATTAATCATGCAATGCTTAGATTTATAACTTCTCTACCCTTTTTCAACTAGCACATAAACTATCTAAAATCCCTTAGGTAAATTTGAATATTTTAAGTATTTAATAAGAGTGAGGTTGAAGAAGAACGGTGACTACTTCTGCAATGCCCCCGTCTACTGCTTTATGAGGGTCTGAGTAAGAAATTCCCTTAAGATAAAGGCCATTATACAAACTGATATCTCACATTAGGTTATGAAAAGCTTTTTTCTCATTCGTTGTTTATATAGACAAATTTGAATGAATTTTTTGATGTCACCTAGAATTTTTCATGACTATTCTTCTAGTGGCAAATATAAGTAATTATTGTTATTTTCAATATAAAAGTGTTTTCTATTAAAGTATTTCTCAAACTTTTTCCAATTTCTTTATTCAATTTCAAAAAGATCAAGCATTGTAAATTTGCCTCATATTAGTCAAAGCAGATGCAGTTACAACAATAAACATAAATTTCTTAAAAGGATTTTGGGTACAATTTCCAAGGATCATATATTTAGGATTTAGTCAATTAATTTTTATTTGAAATTTAAAAGAAAGCATTAACAAAATACTGTCCAAAATAGACAAGGGTTTATTTACAAAGGTTTATTTACAACTTTTTTTTCATTTTTTCATTTGTGCAAAGTACCCAAGTCAACTTAAAGTGAACTAAATTGTGTTTGTTTCCTTTTTCTTAGAGAACTTGACAATCTGTTTTAAGGATTTCCCAAGCAACATTTTTTCTAAAAGAACTTGACAATCTGTTTTAAGGATTTCCCATGCAATATCTTTATTCTAATACATTTAAAAAAATTTAAGATGATCTATTTGAAAATTCAAATAAAGTCTTTAAAATGATCCTTGGGGAAGTGACGAAAGAGATCCTAAATTATTTTACCTCAGTACATAGATGAAATAATATGAAATTAATTGAATTATATATAGATAAAATAATATGCAATTAATTGAATTAAATTTCAATTAATCCCGATGTAATCAAAAAAATGGTTATTTCGAAATAATATTGTTTATTATGTTTAATGCTACAACCATGGTTATTTCAAAAATATCTTGTTTATTTTTTTTATTGCTACAACCATGAAATAATATTTTTTATTATGTTTAATGCTACATCCATGGTTATTTCAAAAAATCTTGTTTATTTTGTTTAATGCTACAACCATGCCAAGGTTGGCCAATTTTCCCAAATATTTCTAGTTATTGTTGATTTAATCTTTTAGGGATTCTCAATCGTGAAATTATTATAGTCTTTGGTATGATAGTTATTGTTAATAATTTGTTTTGTATCCCTTTGAATAATTGTTTGTTGCTCCTTATGTGCTCCCTAGATCAAGGGAGCACTCTCTACAAATTTTCATCAATTGACTGCCAATGTCACTTACAATCCTTGCTTCCACATTCCTAAGTTCATCATCCAACACTGACATTCCATTTCTTTCGTAGTCATCGTCTATATAGCCACAACCTCCCTCCACTTATAGTATTCAATATAAAGAAATGTAAGGAGACTCAATAGTTGGATTACTCGTTGCAAATGACAGTAATGGTATTTGGAGTTCATTAGTCATATTCTAAACAACACAAACAAGCATAGATAATTATGACCCTACCACTGCTACCACATTTCTTTTCATCAATTCCAAAGCTGTGATTAGAATGGAAATCAAATCTAATTATATCAGCATTCAATCTGGTATGTTTTATTATTTGTCTTTAGACTTGGCAGGGACTGCCACTACCTGCAGTTCTTGTTTAGGTATAGAGTTAGGCTCTGAGGAATTGTTCATGTTTTTTTTTCGGTTTTGGTCGAATTCACTAACCCACAAGAGAGTTCCACATATATATATATATATATATATATATATATATATATATATATATATAAAGAAACATGTTACAAATTAATATGCCATCTAATACACATATTTAGTGCACTTTATTTTCCATGAAAAAAATCATATTTTCCATTCTAGTAAGAATCGAAAATACATTCTTCATGGTGTAGCAGTTGCGTATGCTCAATTTATTTTTCATAACAACTTATCCACCTATGTAGACCATGTATGAATAATAGTTATAATGATGATGTGAATAGCCAAATTGAAGGGATTCTACTTGATTTTGCATGTAGTTATACAAATTGCATGACATAATCATATGTAGGTATGAGAACATTGTTTTATTGTTTTCACAATAATGATTCAGTTTTGTGTTGAAAAAAATGTTGGTTCAATAATACAACAGGGAAATGCAAAAATAATAAGAAAGGTTGGAAATCATTTTCATGATAAAGTGTCTTTTATCCAAAGATTTCTAGTATATTATATTATAAACTAACAATTATTTCTTGAGAGGTTTATTGTCTTACAAACTAAGCTAACCTAATTGCAATTCAAGAATTTAGAAAATGCACATAGATTCAGTTGATCTTGTAATATGCTAAAAAACAATACTTGAATCTATACTACAAATTGCAGAAACCAATTACGATCGCACAATCACTTGAACAAGAAAGAGAAATAATTTCAATCACACAACATAGATGTATCTCACGAAATCCTCAGCTAAAAACCCCGTTATTTGTATATTGCATTAAGTCAAGAATATAAAACAATACAATGCTTCTCTTAGGCTTGAGAGCTCTCTATACTATCTCTGACTGTCTCACTCTGATCTAACCAAGTTTGGTCCAATACTTAACCAATTTCCCGCCTCTGGGTTGCTCAACCTTGCTTATGCATTCCTGAGGGAATTGAGCCCCTATTAATTAGAAAAATCCCAACAATTGATTGTGAAATTCATCCAAGGAATCATGCTAACCTCATGCATGACCTGTACAACTTTTATAATTATACAAATGATAGTATACTTCCCTTTAACTCCAATGTCAATTGGGTCTTCCTCATAAATGCATGAAAAAACTATTTATAGTGAATTATCATTTATTTGATTGATCACTAGATGTGAATTAAATGATATTTAATTCACTGGACCTCTCACTAGCTCATTCATTAGTTAGAACAAGTTAAATTGATTTTAACTCGAATAATTAAGTTAAATAATTACAACTCAAAATAAACTGCAACTGGAGCCCTAAAACTTAGAGTGAACTCTGCATGCCTCCAGTTTGACCCTCAACTCAAATTGACTGAGCTAACTAAGTCTTCCCAACTCAGTTAACTCGCAAAAGTGGTCATGTGATGTGGAATTACAATTTCCTTCTAATTTAATTAAGGGAAAATTAAATTAGAATCCCTTTTGATGTCATTTTCAATATTTATTGTTTCCATTTTCAACAAATAAAACATGAAGGATATATTAATATAAAAGACAAAACACTTCATCTATTTGGGCGATTGAAAATTTAATGTTTAATTCCACATGGTGTAGACTAGTTCCTACTTTTTCAAGTTTTCCAACTCTGGGGGAGGCCTTTGTTTCCATAGTATAATGTTGTGCATTTATCTACCTAGATTGAGCTTGAGAGAACCCCCTTGTTGTTGGGACCCTAATAGATGTGACAGCTAGAAGGGAGGGAGAGTGAATGAATTCTTGTGGTATATGTACAAAATATATAATCCTACCAACTAGTGTAGTCATCACCCCAATTTTATAGCTTAATATTGAATTTTACCATTGGGAGGCCATGAATGTATATACTTATTTCTTTGGATTCTTTAGTTTTTCTAGTTACATCATTGTTTAAATGGCATAGATATCCTTGATCTTGTTATAAACCTTCATTTTTTTTCACACTCTTATTTTCTATTCACTACTTTAGGGTAGAATTCACCATTGTACCCATGCCTATGCTTTATCTCTCTAACAACCTTACAAGCCAACTTACACCTCTTTTAAGTGACACAATATGCAACAATTATTCCTATAGGTAGAATGGAACATTTTTGTGGATGGATGGGGAAGATACAATTGAAAAGGAGATTGTAGGAACAATTTAGAAATAAACCCATTAGAAAATAACTCAACACAAATTAACATAAAATATTCCAACAAAAACAACCCAACCAAAGGGCCTTCCTTATTTGTGCCCTTTTTTTCCTAAGGAATAAAGATTGCACCCAAGTATATCTTCACAAAAAAATTTAGACCTCCATCATTAACCAAACTCGTTCTCCAACATGTGGGTAGTATTGTCCATATCTCTAAATTTTGTTGAGTTTGCATTGAGGGTTGATGTGAAGTACGTAATTCCTGCATGTTGCTTGGTGCACTTGTGCCTTAAAATATGATCATTGTAAGTATTGCACTATAGTCATGGGAGGGATGTGAAGGTCAATTCCCTTATATTTACTTCAAGCAATCCTTATTCTAACCTACTTCCCAAGTTGGCTTGCATATTACCCACCTTATTCGTGTTTCCACGACATTTGAAAGATATATATGCTTATGAATCCTAGAATTGGTGCTATAATTCATTGAATGAGGAATAATATCGAGTGAGAGATATAATGATAATGAAAGAATCACCAATAATTTTTATTTAGATATAGTGTTAGGCTTTGAAAAAATTTCCATGAATTTGGTTCTTTGTTGGTTGAATTCCCTAACCCACAAGTGAGTTCCAATTACATCCATACTTTGAGGTTATAGATAGTTCCCTATTTTTTTGTATGAATACATTATTAATAATATATTAGACTATGGATAAATAATTCAAATTCTATAGATTATAGTGACAATAATCAAATCATATTTTCCATTCTAGTGAATAAGTAATACATTATTCATGGTGTAACAATTTCACATTCTCAAAAAAGTGTTTCGTAATAGCCTATCCATCTATGATTCAAACTATGAGGCACCCTTGAAAATAAAAATTATTTGCTTTTCATTTGATAGCTAGAGTTGGTTTCAGAGCTAGACAATGGTAAAATATGGGGAGAGGAAAAAAATAGAAAGAGAGAGAAGAGATAAAAATGTTTAATATGCCTCTATGTTATCCAAAACATATGAAAGTCTTGTTGTAATTTGATGAGTCATTCATTTTGAATGGTATATAAATATTATAAGTTAAAGGAAGGAATATAGAGATACTAGATGTAGAAAATTAGGACAAGGAGATTTCAATATATGTAGATTTCAAATCAAATACATAAATAAAGTTGTATGCCTTAAGAAAGACTTTTATAGTTTGGGATGGGATTTTTATTCATTATAATAAGAGTCTACTTCAAACAATATGCCCTTAGACATGACTATATATACCATAGAAATAACACTTGGAAAGGGTTGAACATTGGATAGAACTACATGTTTTGTAACAAAACTAATCAAAAAAGAAAATTGATTGACCACATTAAGATTACCATCAAGAGAATTTTATTTAATATCTAAAAACTACTTATCTACAATTGGAAAAGTGGGTAATATCATCACAAACAATTGAAATTTTGGTAATTTGGAGATAAATTTGGTTCGATAGGTTTTTTGACGTAAGAGGAGTAGATATCAACCTTGTACACCATCCTCATGGAATAGGGGAAGGAGGAACCCTGATTGGCAGGAGAAAATCTGCGACTTGTTGGGGATATATTGCACTTGGAAAGAAAAATCAAATGAGGGATATATATAGTGATACTTCAAATATTTATCTATGAGAGTAATATTGGTTGGATATCCATAATAATAATAATAATAATGTAATTGATCATGGCATGTTCATTGAAAATCCCTTTCGTGGCTAATCATTCATCGAGGAACAATAAAAATCTAAACATAAGGGAAGAAAATAAGATAAAAATGACATGGCCTTGGGAATCTATAAATGTATCCCAAATGATCAGTCATATAATTTATGTTCATAATAGGAGAAAACATTTACCCATTTATTTAATAGGTCATATGGTAGACCAAAATTTCAGATATTTTTTACCCCCTTTAACTTTTTTTTATGGACATGCAAGAAGCGATAAGAAACTTCATCGTTAATTGAGAGATACTTGTCATTTTTAGGGGATAATGAATTCATTGGGAAATAATAGTCTATGTCTAAATATATGAGCTTGGGTATACATCATGTATGGAATCTCTATGGGAATTAATTTTATTTTCTGTGAATATTTGAGGTGACATCAAGATTTATATACATAGTGATATAGTCCATGATCAAAAACATTCATTATGTAAGAAATTTGTAGATTTATACGGGAAAGAACTTTGCAGTGATATACTCAACCACTCATAGTTTGGTGCATAAGTTCCTTTTATTTATTTTCTTTCTTCTTACTTTTTTTTTTAAATTATGAACACTTCACGGATTCCAAAATTTGAACTTAGCAAGAGAAGAATGAGAAAACTCACCCTAGAAAAGCCTAATGATCATATTTATTCATAAAAATAAATTAAAAAAAGAGTAAAGAGAAGAAAGAGAAGTGGAACATAAAATAGAGTTAGAGGTAATTCTTGATAACATATTCAAAGTTATTAGAGAAGCTAGAGAATAAAATACTAGGGTTTGAAACTCAAATGAAAAAAATGGAAGATATACTAATAGGCTACAAGAAATGGAAAATCAGAAACAATCAATGTTTGAAGAAAAATGCACTTTGAGAGATGAGATTAAATAGTTAAAAGAAAAAATAAATAATAATTTGACCTTAAGTAGAATGGAAAATATATTAAACATCAAATCCATCACAAATAAAATGAACAAGCTAATTGAATTGGATCATGAGTGCAATAAAGAGCCTTGAATCTTATAATTTCTAGTATAAAATAGTATAAATATGAGGATACATTAGCAAAATTAAAAGAATAAATAAAGCATAAGTCACAAATTGAAACAACTTATCTCATAGAATCAAGAAGGTTTGGAAACATGCTCGAGGATAAAGATAGATTGATCCATGTTAGGCTAAACTTTAGTGACCATAAATTTGGCATACCTAGTAAATATCTGAGCTTAAAAGGGATAAGAATATTTATAAATGAGTACCTTATTACAGTAGATGAAGCTGAGATAAGGAAGGACATCCAAAAGGTAAACAAAGACAAAAAGAAATGAAATGGAAAATCATTAGAAATAGGAAATCTTTTATTAGGGATAGTGACAACAATCAAAGTAAAAATAGGAATTTAGGACACTTTGGATCATTTTTGGAATTTTCATGCCTTTCCATCACTTAAAGTTATTTTGTTAAGTTGTATCTAAAGTGAAATTGATATTTTTATTATTAGTCAAAACATAATAGTATTATTAGTCTAAGGTTTCTCACATAGAAGGATTCATTTTATGGTCAGCTATCAAATATTACTACATGAATGATCAATCTAGGAAATTCCATGATTCATACCAAGCCGTCTAGATCGAAAGTTGCATGTTGTCAATAAATAATGTATAATCATAACTTACTATTGCATTAGCTAGCTATGAGATCACTGCAACTATTTCTTACATCTTATCATTGCTATTATTCTGCTTTTTTATCCTCCATCTTTCTTTCATTCCATTTTTTTCTTTTATGATCCTCGTCAAGACCATTAAATCCCTTGCACTCTTCCATGTCAAAAGAAAAAATCCCTTGCACTCTGTCATATATTCTCAATATGACATGGGGATTGTGTCGAACAATCCAGTGTCATATGGTTAACTGTATGAACAACATGACAATGTGAATTGGAAGAAGAATGGTGTGCCAAATATGTTGAAGAGTACTAATCAAAATCAAAGGTTATGGTTCAAGGTTTCTTCAACCCTTGAGACCGATCATGTTTAGTTCCAAAATAATGAGGGGGAAATGATATTTACTCTACAAAAGGGTTCTAGTGCATGAATATGGGCACTTATTTTAGAAATATAGATTTGTTACTTGAATGACCATATTAAAATTCTTCTTCTCCTTCATTTTCTTCCTCTTTGGTTTTCTACGCTATACTCATCCCTTGGGTTATGTTGATGAAACAAGAAAAAACAAATAAATCCATGGTTGAAACTCACAGATCCCTAGAAATAAACTGTGCATTCTTAATAGGATTTAGGGGTTTGTGGCAATCAGTTAGGGATTGTATAGTCAACTATATGGATAAGGGTATACCATGGTGAATATGGTGAGGAATTTTCGTCAAATATCTTGGGATCCAAATTGGAGGGAAGTATTTTGATTCAATGTATCATCAATCTGGATCAATCATGTTCAACGACACTTTTGTTCCAGTGCCTCGAATTTTACTCTGCTCAACACTTGATGTAGGTTTTCTCAAGAATGCTACATCTATTGAAAGAACACTTTAAAATGTGTTTGGAAGAGCACAATAGTAGAATAATACTAGTTGTAGTTTTTCAGATCCAAATACCTAGCTTTCATTCTTGTCAAAAGTTACAATACATATTGATAGTGGGTTCCCTATTCATGTTTTAAGTTCTATCTAAATTTTTGAACATAGTAATTTGTTATGTAGTGATATTGTATTGTTTTGTTAGTTAGACGATATAATCATCCTTTGTTCTTTGTCATTTTATTTTTAGTTTTTTTTTTTTAATGTTTCATCCAAGTAGTTGTAATACATGGAGGTTGGCTGTTGATAATAGTAAATGACGGTTAAATTTTAGGTCTATATCAAGATTCAATAATAAAAAGGAAATTAAAGACAATATAAGAGGACAACATAGGATTTGTAGAGCATTTAGAAAACAAAACCCTATAACTGGACCTAATGACAAGCATCTCTATGGAAATTCTGAATCAAAATTGGTCAACTCTTGTCTATTCTCCAATAAACGCCTCATTATGAAAAATGCATTTCTTTAATTGAGGGGTTTCCTTAGAAAATTTCATCTCCAAACTGGTATGCATGTACAACCAGTTGGTTGACACTAATCCTAGCATTGGAAAATGGAAACTACGCTTACGAGGTAATGAATCAAATATTAGATTTTGAGGGCATTGAAAATATTTATGTAGTGTTGGAAAAATTAATCACGAGTACCATAAAAAATGCACCGACAATGCACCATACCTAAAAGTACAAAACAAATCATATTGTAGATTTCTATTCATGTTGAAGTGATGTCCAAGTAAATGAGTTTCTGAGTAGTGTACAAGACTTCCCCTTCTACAAGGAGTCAACTAACCATTCGAAGGAATGCCCTTTGGGTTTTGCGCCCCCAGCGACCGGTGAAAACCTTCCGATGACCTCGTCCCCTTCGTCGCAAATGGACATTAACGTCCGTTAATACGGGCAGTGAGTTGTCCTTGTTTGGGCACTCTGTCCCCGTTTTCCAGTCCCGCGTACACAGCCACACGAGCCGCCTAGCTACCTCGCGCAGCTAATAGAGGGCCGAAGTGACAGGATTCCGATTTCCATTTCAAATTTGAATCGACCTCCGTAAATGGGATTAATGGATACATATCTACCATGGCTCTATTTTTACCACCCAAACCTGTCCACTCAGCAATTTGAATTATTTGGGCAGATAGCTCCTTCTTCATTTCGTCGACCGCTCCTTCTTCATTCCGTCGAGTGGATTTTGATTCATTCCATCGAGAGCACTTCATTTATGCATTCTGTCGAGTCCTCCGCTTTCTGTCTTTGTCGTGAGGACCCTCCAGTAGTTGGACGAGAAACATTCGAGCAACTATCAATGGTTTAATCAGCAGAGCCGAGAGTGGAAACAATTAGTTTATGTTTGTATATGGTGTCGGTGTGAGATTAACATTCGAGAGCTGGAGAAGTTCCTAAACAAGAGCAGATTTTATTACTGGGTCGTTGGATAGCTTAAGCAAACTGGCCAAAAAAATGTACATTCCTCTTTTGATCGGAAGTAAGAAAATTTTCCATATATCTGCAGCAATTGCATTATCTAATTCTTTGCTTTTCATTTTAGTGACCTTAATTGTTTATAGAATTTTTGCGTTGATGTAATTGGTTTGTTTATTGATTTCATGTTTCCAGTTTTTCTTCCACTCTATAGAGAACTTGCATAGCACTTCCTGCAGAGGGTGGAATAAGGAGATATTCGAACAGGGTACATAAGGTACAGTGTAGCTACTTCCCACTTCTTTGTTTTCTTTAAATTAACTAAATTTCAATTTGTAAGCACTTCATTTTTTACAGGGTACAGTGTAGCTACTTCCCACCTCTTTAATTTCTTTAAATTAACAAAATTGCAATTTGTGAGCACTTCTTTTTTATTTCTAGTTTTAAATGAGCTTCCTTTGCTTCTTTGTGCTTCAAATTTCAGGGACCAATTTAACCAGGGAGTAAGATAACCATTCGTGGACAAGGAAAAGTAGCAGGAGCAATACCAAAGGTAAGTAAATTTCCCATTTACTATGTTTTTCCTTTTTATATAATGCAAATTTGAAGAGATAGAGAGAGTGGCAACTCGTTGTTGCAGTAGCGGCAACAGCGAGTTGCCGCCACTGCAATTTTTAATTTTGAGCAATGGCGGAAACTCACTGTTGTAGTAGCAGCAACAGTGAGTTGTCGCCACTGTAACAGTGTATTGCCGCAACTGCTCAAAATTAAATTTTTATTTATATTAACAATATTGCAATTTGTAAGCACTTCATTTTTTATTTATTTCATAGAGAGAGCAGGAACTCGTTGTTGCAGTAGTGGAAACAATGAGTTTCCGCCACTGCGAATTTTAATTTTTAGCAGTGGCGGAAACTCGTTGTTGCAGTAGCGGAAACTCATTGTTGTAGTAGCGGTAACACCGAGTTGCCTCCACTGTAACAGTATATTTCTGCAACTACTCAAAATTAAATTTTTATTTATATTAACAAAATTGGAATTTGTAAGCACTTCATTTTTTATTTATTTCGTAGAGAGAGCGGAAAACTCAATGTTATAGTAGCGGCAACAACGAGTTTTTGCCACTGCAAAATTTTAATTTTTAGCAGTGGCGGCAACTTGTTGTTGCAGTAGCGGCAACAGCGTGTTGCCGCCACTATAACAGTGTATTGCCACAACTGCTCAAAATTAAATTTTTATTTATATTTTCAAATTTATTTATTTATATTAAAAATTTCTATAGTTTATCTATTAATGTTTTAGTTATTTACTGCAAATTTAAATAGATAGAGAGAGTGTGGAAACTCGTTGTTGCATTAGCGGCAACAATGAGTTTTTGTAACAGTGTATTGTTTCCACTGTAACTACTCATCTCAAAAATAAAATTTTCATTGTATTTTCAAATTCTATATTTGCAAATTTAAAGAGAGAGAGAGAGAGAGAGTGGCAACTCATTTTTGCAGTAGCGGTAACAGTAACTTTTCGCCACTGTAACAATGAATTATTTCATTGTTATAGTGGCGACAAGTCATTGTTACCGCTACTACAACAACGAGTTTCCATTACTGCAATAGAGTTTTTGCAGCTGCATTTTAACATTGTAACAATATTTCATTAAATTATTTTCTTGTTTTGCATATGGTTGCAAAATGGGTCCTGGAAATCCAAATATGGTGCCACCCAAACCCAGGGCACGCACGGACGAGGTTCGTGCTTCATAATGAAGCCCTTAGCTAGGTATACCAAAACAGTCAAGAAATACCTGGCATTACTACAAACAACGAAGCATACTACCATGCTTTGATTGATGGCCTCACAACAACATGGAGTTATGGTGCAAGTGACATTGTCACTTACACAAACTCTGAATTAATTACCAACCAAATGAACGGTACCTACCAGGTCAGAAGACATAATCTAAAACCCCTTCACCAGTAGGCAAGAACCATTGTTGCACAGTTCCAGTGTTTTGAGATTATTTACAAACCCGATGTCCAAAGGGTTGTTGACTCGATACTCATTGAAGCAGCATCCAATGGACGTGGATGTGCCAAATTTGTGGAGCCCGCATGTGCTCCACCAATTATTATTGATAGGCATCGATATACATGGCCTATTAATGAATGGATTTTTGTTGTGATTGGTATTGGGGTTATTATGGGGGGAGTCATATTATTGTGTTCCTATTTCTTGAGATAGATTGGAGCAACCTGATGTCCATCATTTTTTATGTATTTATTTATATGAGGTGTTTTTTATAGATGGCCTCACTCTATTTTTTGGTGTTATATCCCAACACATGTATGTAGAAAATGTATTTTTCAGTAATACTATTAATGGAATTACATTTTTATTACAGTTTAGTTCTGTCATTAGATTATGTGATGGATGCTTTTATTATGGCTTTTATTCTGGAAGTCAGATTCCAATGTCATTCAATTGCATTGGCACATGTACACAAGTGTTGTCATGTATTTAATATATTTGAAAAAATGTTCTCATGTATTTATCAGTGTTTAAATTGTATTTTTACTTCTAATTACTTTACATGAAATTATATCACCTCACTTGGACAACTAATTAAACATTATTATTATAATTCAATTCTCTAATTTTTATTACAGTTTAGTTATGTTATTACATTATGTGATGGATTATTAATATATATAAAACATACATACTTACTATTTCATTTTACAAATGATATTTTATCAATTAACACCACTTTAAACAAAACCCAAAAATAAACAGCAAAATAAATAGTTTTATCAGCAAATAGAGGATTCCAAAAGATGCTACAAAACGGGACTAATTATTCATTATAATGCCTTCAATACACCTTCACAATTCCAACTTATATGAACATTCATTCATCCATTATCCATGAGAAGCATATGCTCCCATAATTTATACAAGCCTCTAATTTGTGTATAATGAGCTCTAATTCTTAAAGAATTCTCTTCATTGACAAATTATGTGAGATACCCTTGGTTACAAGCCAACCAAGTAGCTTATATATCAATAATTATTTGTCCTTTATATATACATGGTTAAATTCAAAATGAAAATGTGACATTTTTCACTTTTTCAATCCATAGATCCAACCTCATTTAAGGTGCAGAAATGTATAAATATCCAAACAAACAATCCAATTGTTGTGAATTTATCCATCACCAACATCGACAGCCACAAGGCCAGGTGTTTTGAACTGAAGAAAATTTTGACATCCATGACAGCAACAACACCTTATCCTGCAAACAGAGAAAATAATATGAACAACTTGCAAATCAATGAAGTTAACTTGACAACCATAAACTGTAACCAACACTAGCCCAGGTTAGACTATCCTCAATGCTAACAAATTCTTTCCCAAGGATGAGTGGTACATGGAAGGGATGGTATAGACCCTAATCCCTATTTAAAGCAAGTTATTTAAGGAATTGGTATAGTAAAACCCTAAATTATTATGCGGCAACTCCTGAGCAATCTTTGACAATGTACAACGGTAATGGAAATATCCCCTGACCACGATAGCAATGAAATTTTGGTGTCAAATATGAGGCAGACGTTGCGAAAAAACATGTCTGCATATGGGCACCACCATAAATGACCCGTCCCCATTATTAATTTATTACAGTACCCATTACCCCGACTCTTCAATTGTGTCATTGTCCCACATTTGAATGCTTGCAAACAAATAACACAACCATAGCCACTCTGAACTTTGGATAAATATGGGAGGTGCAAGAGTACGCAGAGAAAGTGTCAAAGAATTGTTAGACGCATTTCCACCCGTTAAAAAATTATTTCCAAGTCGGCTGGATAGATTATATTTGCAAGTTTCAGGGGCATGAAAATGACATAGCCCTAGAATCTGCCATGCATTACAGGGAGGGTAGATCAGAGGTAGTAGGGACAGTGGTGCATGCGACAGAAGAAGCGATTGCAGAAGTGTCAGGGTTACCCTAGATGACAGAAAAGTGGTTTGCACCCCAAAAACCCAAACCTGATGTTGTGAGGCATTTCCTTGAGGCAGGTGAACAACTGATCAGGAGTGGCTCAAGATATGAGAGGAAGTCATTACCACAACCCTAGTCAGATTCTTCATTCCTTGTCCAGAGATTTTTCACTTGTGAAGGAAAGTATGTGGTTATTTATTATGAGCACCTCCACTTGTTATACCACCTGCGTCATGCCAGTTTGCTTAACATGCCTTTCTTTCTTGCAAAAACCCTAGACAAAATGGCTCGAGGTGTGCAGAAATCAAAACGACCGCTCGAAATCCTTTCCCACCAATGCCTTGTTAAAATTTTGGTGGTTTTTGCGCTGCGAAGGGAAGGGAGAACTTGGGATGAACTAGTTGGAAGGCTATTGCATGTCAAAGCTGCAACTCCAGCCCATGACCCCCAAGCTGCAACTCCACCCCATGACCTCTCAGCTGCAACTCCGCCCCATGACCCCCCAGCTGCAACTCCACCCCATGACCTCCAAGCTGCAACTCTGCCCCATGACCTCTCAGCGGAAATTCCACCCCTTTACCTCTCAGCGATAACTCCACCCCATGACCTCTTAGCGGCAACTCTGCCCCATGACCCCCCAGCTGCAACTTCGCCCCATGACCACCCAGCTGCAACTCTGCCCAATGACCTCGCACCTGCAACTCTGCCCCATGACCTCCCACCTATAGAAATTCCCACAAAACCTTTCC
The DNA here is from genome assembly GCA_034641835.2 of Pinus albicaulis. Lineage (NCBI taxonomy): Eukaryota > Viridiplantae > Streptophyta > Pinopsida > Pinales > Pinaceae > Pinus > Pinus albicaulis. The sequence goes on along the minus strand of CM076577.1, from coordinate 1,139,920,684 downwards.
ATATGGCAACTGAGCCACCCAGTGTTCAAACTAGGAGGGTTTCTGCTGCTAAATCTACACATAAAGGAGATGGCCAAGATGATGATGATGAAGTACAAATATTTGGGAGTAAACCTGCGACCAGAAGATTGAGAGGATACAGGAAACACCCGGCAACAGTGCCAAAAGCCAAGTTAGATAGGAGAAAGAGAGGACGTTATGCTCCAGTTCCTGAAACCCTCCCCGTTGTTACAAAAGAACTCCCAGAAGAGATATCAGTAGAACAACAACAAAAGCAAGGGTCCTTCCAACAAGAAGAGATATTCCTTCTACAGGGGTCCAACAAGATATACCCCTTGGAAAAAAACAGACTAATGACATTGAAGTTGCAAATTCCATACCCATTGATGACATAGGTATTCCTTCTCCAAGGTTCCAACAAGATATACCCCTTGGAAAACAATAGACTGATGACATTATTGTGCAAACAGAGGACCATACCAAAATCACAGTTGTCCATACAGAGGAACAGGAATTACATATCAAACTAACAAAAGAAATGGGTATAGACATAGAGGAACAACAACCAGATATGAAACTGACAGAGGATGATGAACCAGAGATAAAACTGACCAAAGACATTGGTGAGAAAAAAATATGATGAGGAACGAAAGGATAAATTACAGTTGTCAAAATACCCATATCCAGGACACCTAATACCTTACAGTGTGCACAAAAACTCACTTCGTGACCTTTGCAAGATATGTGAAGAATATAAAAACAAATTTTTACGAAGACATAAAAAAACAGTGGATGAGCCAGAAAGGAGGGTGACCAAGTTGGAGAAGGATAAGCAAGAACTAGGACAGATAATGGATGGTGTGCTCAGTTGCAGGGCTCCTTCAACCAATTACAACATGTACTTGACTGAAAAAATCTTGATATTTAAAAATAATGCTATCATCCAAAATATCCCTGTCAAGGTTGAAAGCAGTGATGGTTTCAAGGAGGCATATATGGCAATTTGTGATCAGCATAGAGACTTGCTCTGTGAACTGTATGAACATAACTTTTTGGTACCTTTTAATATATAATGGAATCCCAACCATGTTACAGGGGATGTCCAATTGAGAGCCTCTGTATCGTATTTGAAAAATCAAGCTAGTTGGTTGGATGATGTGAACATTTATTTGCATAATTATGAGAGCCTTATGTGGGTTAGAGGAGAACATCCCAAACCTATGGAGGTAATATAAGAACATAAAAAATCCATCAACTCTCCAAAAGTAGCAGAGGTTATCTCCAAGGACAGGGCGATGACCATTACATATTGTGCACGCCAAATTCAATTATTGGAAACTAAGGCACAAGTAGGATGTAAAGCAAGGTGGGATAGCATGGGAAAACAACCCCAAAATAAATATCCATTTAATTACCTCAACTTAAAGACATCTTTAACAAGGTTTTCTCAGTATATTATTGCCATGGGACAGTGTGGGAATCATTGGATAGGTCTTAGATATCAGTATCCAATGATCTGGCTTCCATCAAGGGTATATAAAAAGAAATATACGCTGACAAAAAAGAAGAATCTGATTGCTGGAATGTAATTATGGATACAAGAGGGTATCTTCGTCATGATGGACTGGGACATAATGATTATTGTATCATCAATATTCATGAATGTCCCCCTTCATCCACAGATTCAGATTGACAGACTAGGCCACCATTGCTGACACACTGGATCACCGTTGCTGACACACTGGCTCACAATTGCTACAACACTGGCTCACTGTTGCTGCAACACCAGCTCACCATTGTTGCAACACTGGCTCACTATTGCTGCAACACTGGCTCACCGTTGCTGCAACACTGGCTCACCGTTGCAGCAACTCATAGACATCAAATGCATTATATTTTATGTTGTAATATGTATTACTCTCCAGTTTCTTTTGTTAGTTATAAAAAACTGGTAAATTTGTGTTTGACATGTTTAGTTACAATTTCATTGCAGTTCCTCTAATAATTTTGTAACATTTCCATTGTTTTTATTTGAATTTATATATCAGATTATTGTTTGGACACCAATATATGCAACTATGCAAGTATGAAAAACCAATTGAAAGCCATCTTCCATGACTTACAAAATAATCAATGTATTAAAAGACTAAGTGTAAATGCATGGAGTTATTTAATCACCTTAAAAGATAATTCCATCAAATTAGAGAAATCTCCAACCATATCCTCACCACCTATCAAACATACATGGACATAGTCAACAAAACATTAATACATCAAATTGAAAACAAAACCATGCACAGGAAACACGGAAAATCATTCATTTTTGGAACGAGGGTGACCTCGCCTATTGATTTATTCAAACTGAAACGGTTCATCTTCATTTTCCGGGATATTCAATTCAATTTCCAATCTTGCATTTTTTTGCCTTGTTTTTCTTATCCTTTTGGGGCTTAGGAAACTCTTCTTCCTCTTCAAAGACAACTCAAAATCACCCAATCCACACGTGAATTTATAATCCATAATATGAATATTTTTGGCGGCATCCAACAAATTTTTAACTAAAGCAATCAATTGTTCAATCTTGGTCAAAGTAGTAGGATGATTATTTCGAACCAGGTCTAAGTAGCCAAATAACTCCTCCTTGTCCATCTCAATTTTTTCAACATTTACATCAACATTGTGATTATTCATGGCAGTTGTGTTTGCATCTTCAGGAATATCGGATATTTCCTTTATATTTATCTCAGGAGGGTCATTGTATGACTCAGTTGTGCTTTGATGATTTTGTAATTGGTTTTAATCCATTGAACTGGAACACAACCAACCCATCTTTATGGCATGCTTGCATATGTTGCCATGAATAGACCATGGGAAATCACAAGTTATGAAATTTGTATGATGACAAGTGACAAGATATTTCTTATTAACTTTAGATTGACTCCTCACCCAAAAAGCATGAGAAATTTTCTCATGAGGGCTGCAATCACTATCTGGAATTTTTTTTGCTTTTTCCATTGATGATTCCAACTGTTTCTCTTTCTTGTAATTATTTAAAAATCCTTCATTTTTTATAATTTCCTTAAACCGATAATAGGGTTCAACATTTGTTAGAAGAACATATATCAACCAATCCATCCTACGAGAACATTTCTTTCTTCTATCAAATAGAAAGTTTGTCTTTAGGTAACAGTGATATGATTCCATGACATTGTTTGTCTCCTGATTTGCATGGGGAAAATATTCATAACCTTTAACCCACATCCCTAATTGCATAAAATTTGGGTTAATGAAGATATTTCATCCATATTTCAAACCAAAAAGAGAAATGTAACTTAGGTTTTTTCAACTTACAAATCTTGTCACCAGCAACCCAATTCTTGTGGAAATAGTCTAGGAACTTTTCCTCATTAGAAAATTTGTTGAAGAAAGCATTAATTGCATTGATCACTTCAACATTGGAACAATAATTCATAATTAAACCCAAATCACTAAACATTTCTTTTTCTATTTCTGGATTACTGGCTAATCGATTCACATTTTTTATCCATGCTCGATGTACATGCCAAACACACAAGATAACATTGCACCTTGTGATTCTCCTGCTATATTAAATTCATTTCAAGCGTGTTATTTTTGTAATAAATACAATTTGTATTGTAAAATAAGAATATTTAATTTACCTTCCCCCGGATGCGGGTGAATGCTAGCAAGTCGAGGAGCCACGGGGCAGCCATGTGGGAAGACACACGGTGGCTCCACATGCTCAGTCCTGGGAAGCATCACCGCGATAAATAATGGCGTGAGGGCGCCATTAATTCACCCTCCACCACCCTTTCATCAACGTACTAGACCTTCTCTGCATTAACTTCGCTTGCCATGGCCTTTAAGCCCGTCACCTTGGCCTTCTCCTCATTTCGACCTTCCTGCCTGTTATTTGTGCATCTTTATGTTCTTGTTTCCCTGCCTCTGGTGCATAGCCTTCGCCCAACCAAGCTCTGCGCTCGTTTTGGCAGCAATCCTCCCCTGAAGCATGCCTCAGCCCCCATCTGGTCAAGCGACTCACCCCCCTCGACAATTATGCCTCGTCACCATAGATTGAGATGTAGAAGAGCTGGGGGGCGTAGCCAGCCTTCTCTTCCTCCTCGCCCTCCTCTGTAGCTTTCCCATGGCCGCGACCTGAACCTCTCTATCAGCTGGAATGAGCTCGATAGCTCCCCCCTGTCAATTTGAATGCCCAACTTTCCTTACAGCTCCTCGCCCCGGCTCCACTCCCTTCCACCTCTCGCAGTAAGAAGCGAGCCCGCAAATCCACCATATCCCCTGAGCCTACTTTCATCCCTCACAAGATGAAAGCCCTCCCTATGCAAAGTGTCTCCATTAGTAGCAGCGAGTCCAGTGATTCTAACAGAAAAAGCAATGGCGGTAGCCAGGACCTAGACGTTTAAGGCAGCACGGTCCAGGACACTGGCGGCAACTCAAGCCAACCCAAGCAATTGGTTGTCTCTCAGCTTGATGCCTCTATGGCATATCTCATCTTCCCAGCTTCACCACATCCTCAGCCAGCTGAACACGCATCGAGAAATGGGACGGAGGAGGGAGGCTACGTGTGCAGAATCATGGAAGAGGTTCTAACCTTTAGTAACAAGAATGCAGGTCATCCTTAAGATCAGTTTTTCATATTTCCTCGGCATGCTCATGTTTAGAAATTGTCTTCTATGGCTTTTATGTTTAATTTTGAAAACTATATCTGCTGGTTTCCCGTTATGGGCAGCAGTCACTCTTTGGCTTCTAAGGACTGGTTTCCCCATCAGGGGTAGTCCAGCACTTGGTAGAAAACTCTTGAATCTTCCCTCTGGAATGAACTTGTTCACTCCACAAGATGTGACCTGTAACTTTTTGTTTTATAAGATATAATAGAAGTAGCTTAACTTAGAATATATATATATATATATATATATATATATATATAAGTTACCTTAAAGCACCAATTTCAGCCAATGCATCATCAGCCATGAAAGCATTAACTTTCCAACTATGATCAACTTGGTGACACCTGTGCATGAGCTGCTCCAATCATAGAGAAATGTCTTGTGATGTATTACGTGATGCCACCACCCATGCAACTGGTACCCCACTTTGTTGGTGATCAAACACGACGAGTGTGTATAATTGATACTATCACATTCAAAATACATAGATCATCAACTTCAGATCATCAATCATTATTAATCAAGTTATTGTATTAGATCAATCATTCTTAATACACTCACCCCATACTTATTCGTTCTGAATTTTGAATCCATGGATATTAGGATATTATTCGATAGCTTCACAATGGTCTCCAACATCCACTTCGTCTAAATTCCAACAATAAAAGGGACATCTCCACCATTGGGATTTTGATAAAAGAAAAAATCATTTGGGTGTTTCCCATACCAAAGGTCACACCTATTTCATCCTTCTTATGCAATTCATAATTTCTTTTCATTAGACGATTATATATGTTAACAACATCATTCCTACACAAAAATAAATCTCTGTCTCGAGCTGCAACATCCACGTCAATATATTTTTTAACATGCATTTTGCAAATAGAGTGAACTGGCACATCCAAGAAGAAATAACTCTCTACATAGGAAACCATGTCCTTTGATAACTTTGGTTGATGCAGCACCCTACCAGGACCCGAGGTGTCCTATTGGCCATGACAAGGTGATCCTTGGCTATCTACATGCTCATACATGTTATATGTTATTATCGCAACCTCGGGTATTTTAACCATAATTTTTACAATGAAATGGCATTGGAATCCCCTCTTTTTCACAAATGAGTATTTTCACTTCATTTAATCTTGTCCCCTTCTATCATCGGGGCCATATGAAAAATAATAGCTATATAAAAAAGTTTTAAAACTCAATACATATGATTCCATGAAAGCTGATGAAGCATTATTAATACCAACATATATACGTAGGATTTCTAAAAAAAACTTACACTTCATATAGCAAAGAAGCAGTAGGCCTTGAGCTTGGGTGTTTGTTTTGTACCGTGGTGAAAGAAAATGGAGCATCTGGGTTCATTTTCTCTCCTTTAATAAAGTCTCCAATTCTAGTTGAAGGGATTTTTGCGATCCGATATAAGAAGTCCATGTGTTTTCCTTGTACAAGAGACAAATATAAATCTAACCTAGAGAAGATGAGCTTTTCTTTAGGGTTTTGCACTGGAAGGGAAATTATTGACTCCCATTTCACTTGCTTCACCATTTTTAAGTCAGTATATGTTTAAGAAATTTGTCGCAACAAATTAATTGGGTTGTGGTAAAAAAATTAAATGGGTTGTAGTAAACAAATTAAATGGGTTGTGGTAAAAAAATTATTTGGTGATTCTCACTTAAAAATACACAGACATCCAGTTAAAAAACAGACATTCACTAAACAAAACAGACCAGTTTTCCGTCGACTGAATAAATCCTTCACTAGTGGTCTAGTGAGGGATTTCATTCCATCGAGATTTGTAACAGAAATGAAAATGTTTCTTTATTTTGGAATTACCATTTAAACCAAACAGTGACATTTAACTAAACAGATACTCGCTTAAAAAAACAGACACCATAGACCCGGTCTCTGTCGAGTGAGTAACTCCTTCGATTTTTTGTCGTTCAATCAGACTGGTGTGTAACAGGGGATGACATGAGTATTCGATTACAAGATCTATACAGGGAAGGCTCGATTTATCATGGCACCGTGGCTCTGGCATCTTCCTGTCGACTGGTTTGCAGGTCCCTGTTTGGATCAGAGGGATCCAGCTCAAGGAACACAGGAAAATATTTTCATTTGCATTTGCATTCATGGTTGCCCCTGTGTAGGTGAGGGGAAATGGAAACGGTGAATGGATCCTAAATGGGCTCCTTAAAAAGGTAACGTCGTGGGATGGAGACGGAGAGGGGCGTGGGGCCCGTGTTCGCAGGAGGGATTCGCCGGGGGCGCAAAACCCAAAGGGAATTCTGTCGAATGGTTAGCTTACACCCTTCTACAAAACATCAGACAATCTAATTCATTATTAATATTTGTGTGGATTTACTGAGGTGTAAATGTGAGGGTGTACTGTGTATCACAGAGAAAGATAGTGCACAATAAATGTGTACTAGAAAATTAACTTTGTGTATGCATACTCATGTTTTGATTTAATGTTTGTCCTGTCATAAAATGAATACATCAATGTATGTTTTATGTTGTAATATGATATAGTTTTTTTTTTTTTTTTTTACCTAAAGTCGAGAGTCTGAGCATAAATATCGAAGAAAAATAAGTGTGCATGTAAAAAAATTTGACTGTGTACAAATGGAGAGAGTTGTAAATCTCTGTAAAAAAATCTTAGTTTTAGTGTCGTGAATGGAGTTGAAGACTCAAATGCTAATTTGTAAATTATTTTTCCCTTCATCAATACAAAAACAAAATTACTTGCTTGTGTGCTCATTCTGAAATAAAAAATTTATTTTTACTATGCATTACTTTGTTTTAATCTATTCTAGATTGTGTGTAATTTTTTAGTTTTTAAACTTTTTTTTTACTATCAAGTGAAATATGTGTCATTTCTTTTGCACGGTGGTGAATTTTACTTCATCCAATGCCTTTATTGTCGCTTGGTATCAAAGCCAAGTTTTTACTACATGATATCAAAAATTTGGTTTGAAAACATATTTAGCATAACATGTGTTAAAGCTTTGGTTTCACAATAGATTTACCAAGGTATGCTTACAAGTGAAAGGAGAAAATATTTTTTAGCAGTTGGACAAAGAGATAAGAATTATAAATGACTCGAGTTTTTAATTAGTAAAATAGGGCCGCTTCAATTACAAGCTTTCCAAATCTTCAGATTCCTCAATTTAATGGAAAGAACTATGATTATCGATAATCATAATGAAGGATTTATTTTTTTCTCAAGATATTTGGGATTTGGTAGAAAATGGGTGCCAAGATCTAGCTAATGCAACAACATATAATGCATTGACATGAGTAGAAATAGATTTGTTAAGATACAAGAGGAAGGACTTCAAATCCCTCTTCTACATATTCGAGGTAGTGCATGAGGGCATTTTTACAAGGCTCACAATAACAACAAAGTCAAAACAAGCATGGGACATTCTCCATATAACATATTAAGACATGAAAAAGGTGGATATAACAAAATTATGAATGTTGAGAAGGGATTTTCCAACAATATGTATGAAGTAGTCTAATACAATAAACTCATTTTTTACACAAGTTATTGAACTAGTTACTCAAATCAGATTATAGGGTGAGACACTTGAAGAAAGGAGAATAGTTGAAAAAATTCTAAGAATTTTACCAACAAGGTTTTATCCTGTTGTTTTGGGCATAGAGGAGACAAAAAATCTCTCACAATGTTCAGTGGAGGAGCTTCATGCATCACTTATTTCTCATAAACATAGGTTGAGCGGAACAAGAAACTCTTTAATGGAAAATTATTTCAAGACACAAGTCTCATTTGGTCAAGGTAGAGGCGAAGGAAGATAAAATACTAGAGGTAGAGGAAGAATTCCACATAGAGGTGGAAGAAGAAACTCTCCAAGCTCAAGTGGAAAAGGAAACACTCAAAATCCAAGTCAAAACTCAAGCCAAAATCAAGCACAACGTCAAAAGGATGATAAATCTCAACTACAATGTCATTATTGCAAGATGTATGAGAATAATGCAAGTGAATGTAGGAGGGAGCAACATGATCTCAGTAGATGAAATGCAAATTTCACAAAATAAAATCATAACCAAGACAATATTTTTTTAGCATGCAATGTAGCTCATGAGAAGCAAAATGATGTATGTTTTTTAGCCTCAGGTTGTAGCAATCATATGAGAGGGAACATATAAATGTTTTTTTTAATTTGAATGAAAGTTTAAAATATGAAGTTACATTAGGTACTGATAGCAAAGTGTTAGTTATGGGTAAAGGAAGTGTCGATATTCTAACTAAGAAAGGGGAGAGGAAGTATATTTCAGATGGGTATTTTGTTCCAGTTTTAAAGAACAACCTAATGAGTATTCGACAACATATACCAAAGGGCATAAAGTATTTTTTTTAAATGGAGAATGCACATTCTTGGATAAGTTTCCAAGTAAGAAATTGATTGCAAAAGTTCAAATGACAAGAAACAATTTTTTTCCCTTAAAGATAAAACCAGATTTGAAAGAAGAGGATTCGTAAGAAAAACTATCAATGAAATCACACAAATATGAAAAGAAAATAGCAGTTGTCACACAAGCAAACTTTCAAGTAGAGATAGAACATGAATGTTGGCTATGGCATCTAAGATTTGGGAATCTTAACTTTGGAGGTTTAAATTTGGGATAAAGTAAATGTATGGTAATGGGTTTGCCACTAATAGAAAAACTAGAGAGATTGTGTGAAGGACGCTTCTTGGGAAAACAAAATAGAGAATCATTTCCAACAAGAAAGTCTATAAGGGGAAAGGCACCCTTGGAAAATATCCATTTATATTTGTGTGGACCAATGCATACGCCATCAATTAGAGGAAGCATTTACTTGTTGCGGTTATAGATGACTATACAATAAATACATGGGTTTACTTTCTAAGATAGAAAAAGTGAAGTGTTTCAGTGCTTTTTTCAATACAAGTCTCTTGTTGAATAAAAAATTGGACACTGCATCAAAAATTTTGGGACTGATAAAGGTGGTGAATACATCTCAAATGATTTCCTACATTTTTGCGAGCATGGAATTCATTAAAAAACAAAACAAGGTTCACACATCAACAAAATGGTGTTACATGCCACTTTTTTGCATCTGGTCAATAGGCCTACAAATTGGATTAATAAACATCCATGAATACCTTGTCATCATCCCTACACAAAGCCCTAAGCATGACTCTCCCAAATCCTAGATTTTCTAGGACTGACTGCCTCAAATTGGTGCTTTTAACGCCCAACACACCCTGGCACTTTAGGTACCTATGTTCAACAATAGGTTGCCTAGTTCTGATCAGCAACATTTTGCCTAGTTCATTGAGTTGCATTTCACTTTTTGTGTTGGAAATTAGCTTTCACTTGGTCACCGCTCCCCCTGGTCTCTTGATGGAGAGTTGCAACGCTCCCTAGCCTTCTCTACACCTGTGTTGCAAAGTATGGTAGCCTATTTTCACCTACGTTGACCCCTATTTCATGAATTTTTTTATGACTTTCTCTATGATTAACTTTGTTCCAGTCGATCCTCCTTGTGCCTCTGAGTGTGTCTTAATCTCTCATTATCCTTCATCTTCTTTTCTTTTGGTTTTGAGTACATTTGAGAAGAATTTATTTAGATTTTGATTTGTTCATGTCAACTAGGTCATTAAGAAACTCATTTCTTGATTGTTTATTTCTTGAAGAAATTGGTGTTTCAGTCATTGTTTTGAATAGTTTATTTATCAATGATTAGGAAAATATATTAGTTTTCATCCAAAAATTAATTGGAATCGAAAACAAAAATCTTATGCATCATGCATTGCATCTATGGTTTTGTGTGTGAAATTGGAATTAGGAACAGTTGCATTAGCGAAATTAATTAACAATATTTTTTTATTGCATATTTGTTGTTCTCTTCCCTCCCATACATATATTTTCATTGAAAATAAAAGCTTCATTTTGTCATGCTAGATTGCATTTTTAGGATATTCAGGTGAAATACATGGCGAGCCTTCAAAACTGAAACTTAATTCAAGATAAACTTTAAAATTTGTTGAATCAATATTAAGGAGCATTTAAAACATTAACTGACACATCTAGAGGTCTAGGATAGAGACGTGTTTCAACGTCTATAAACCTAGGACTTGTCGTTTTTTTCCAGCGTTACATTCCATGGGTGATATCCCATTCCACATACGTAAGTGTATCAGATTGTTCTCCATGTACCTCCGGGTATATTGAATGGCACCCCACGCATGAAAATTATATGGGAACACTCTCAGTGTACGGTTACGCATTAGACAACACTAACACAATCTTCACTTCCATGTACCGTTGAGTATATTTTGGAAGTACACTATAGATTTCTATCCTCACCATAGGTAACCGAGTCGGCCACCTTGTATACTGTGATACACCAAACACAACATTTAGGGAGATTGCATGCTCGAACGTAAATCCTTGGTTCTCCAAGGTTGTATATTGTAGTTCACATTTGCTTGGTAACCATTTACGCCTAGTTTACCCTCTTTGATTTATACCCTATTTCATTTATTTTTTGTTCTAATTGTTAAAATTTATTAATCAAATGTGGAAGAACAACACCCTACCCTCCTCTGTTTGCATAGAATATAAAATAAGCCTCCTCTTCCACATGAGGCAACTCCTTGCAATTTTTAGAAGCATAAGAAAACGTAGACTACTGAATCTATTGCTTTGTGTATACCAATAGGCTTCCACATTTGTAATGAATAAATCTAGTAAAATACTAACACAATTCTAAATACAATAATCATATTTTTTTAATTGGAAACCAATTTCTCTCTCATAAAAAATAGCCAACTCTTCTAACTCTCAAACAATTACAAGGACAAATACAACTTTAAACGTTAGCCTCTTAGAGATGTTTTAATATAGTAATTGTACATGTGTTTCTTTCAATATACTTGTGTATCCAATTTTCATTTAAAGTTGAAATGTTAGTATTAGAGCTTACATTATGGCACTACAACATAAAGGGGGGTTTTAAGGCAATTTTTGGGTAAATTGTCTTAACTTGAGACAAACGAAAAATTGTGTATAGTCTTAAATAATGTCTTTAAGTGGGTGTCTCAAATTAAATCGTCTTAAAATTAAATTGTCTTAAAATATTGTCTCTATAAAGACAATTTATAACACAAGCGCTTTTGTCTCTCCGGAGACAATTTCATTTTTGTCTCTCCAGAGACAATTTCATTTTTGTCTCTCCAAAGACAATAGTTTGAATTAAAGACATATTGTCTTTATGGAGACAATGTCTTTAATCCTATCTATTGTCTCTCTAGAGACAGTATAAAACAATGAATCCAAAAAAATATCTCACCATTAAAATAAATCAATATAAAAATATTTAATTAAAAAAAACTACAATATCATTGAATAATTCATGTTAGGGTACAGTGTAATTGAACCACCAACCTCCTGCATGGCAGGTGCTCTTCCACTGAGCTAGCGCCCTTTAAAGAATTATGTGAGGAGTTATGGAAGTCCTTTAAATTGTATAATAGGCATTGATTTTTAAAAAATGTTCAACACATAATGGCATAACCCTTGTAAAATATATAAGAATGCAAGCCCCTATTTTTAACTTAATAAAAAAAATAACTCAATGGATTTATCTTTTTGACTTAATAAAAAAATAACTCAATGGAGTTAGCTCACTGTGACACCCTTGTAGCTTGACTTGCACAAAAAGCTAATAATAAACAATAATCTACAAACAAATTAATGTATCCATACAAAGAAAATTAACTATAATCGGCACAAGCAATACAACCACCACCCAAAGAGCTACACCAGCTTGCTAGTAGGCACTGATCAACATGTATGATCTACATCCAGCTTCAAATTTCAGACCTTCATAGTCTTGAGTCCATCCAACCACCTGCATGAATTAAGACAACATAGCCAAAAACAAATAATACTAATTAATACCGTAAGTAAAACTTTCGAAAAATAACAGTAAGTAATAGCTTCATTATTTCTTGAAAACTAACTTATAATAGGTATTGTCAGATTTTAGAAAAATTTGATGTGAAAATTGTATAAAAGATTATTGCCTGGTGCTCATGAAACCAAGTTTGCCATGCTCTTTTGATAGGAAGCTTAAGTTGATCCATACAAAATCTGGTCGATATGACTGAGGCTCGGGCATCAGTATCTCTACTGCAACATTTTCAATAAACCAAAAATATATCATATAATCAAACTTTTACTTGTTACAGAGAAAAAAATCAAGGTGTTGGACAGTGTGGGTCATCTAAGTTTAGTATGGCAATAACTGCATACCTATATACCCATATGTGAAGGCCTCTTGCTATGGGTTTTTTATATATGGGGAGCACAGAGTCTGGAGCATCCTTCCAATTGTCAAATATGGTGTAACTGTAAAATTTGAATTTTTCAAAGGTATATATAAATCGTTGAGTTTGAGTTAACAGATTTCTTACTTGCAGGGAGCCCATTGCACAATTTTTCCACCTTGAGTTACATGGAGTGCATTTTGAAAATCGGGTCTATTATAATATTTGATTGCATAGTTATCCAGACACAGATCATAGGATGATCGTGATGTTGTATTCAACCTCCTTTCTAACTGTGAAAGGTGAAACAATACATATTATATGGTTGAAACAGCATGAGAATTATATGAAATTTGTAACATTTTATAATCAAATTCAAAAATATTTCAAGATTAGAAATAATGAATTTAACTTCTTTTAATTTACTATATTGTGAGGGTGTTATTACTTACAGGATTTTTTGTGCTTGTGGTAGCATTTACCAAGCACTTGGGTGTGTAGAGACTATACTTATCAATCCGATCAAATTGGGCTAAAGCTTCCTTTACTATCGCATCGCATGTCTTGTTATCAAATGCATTGCTAATGAATAAATCGCAGTTGGATAATATGATATTGTAAGTCTCATCAAATATAATTCCATGACTCCATGTGTAGTCCATGTTACCTTTCCAGTTGTATTCGGTATGCGTCTCTAGGTTGCCCACCTGAAAATTTGAAGAGTAGTCACATGTATGATCTACAGCCAGCTTGCTAGTAGGCCAGTTGTATCAACTCTGTAGAATTGCCATTAATATTAAGATTTGTAGTTAATGGAGAAAAAAGAAAAAAAAACCTAACTTGTTTTATTGATTGATAATGTTAATCTTTAGAAAAATAAGTACAAACATGTAGGCCTTGAAATATTTCACGAAATCAAGGAAATCATCATATTTCTCTCCATTGTCCTTGAATATCTCTCTTTTACTTCCTTGAGAAATGGCACAACATCATTTGTTGATAACCTTTTTGATCCTTCAGAATGTTGATGTAGTGCCGAGTTGTGTTAGAATGTTGATGTAGTCCTAAGCAACAAAATTAAGCAGGTTACTCATCATGTATTTTGTACAAAATTTCAAACAAATGCACTTAGAAGCACCAATTAAGAAGGAAAATAACAGGCTAGAAAGACACTTAGAAACTATTATTTTATCAAACAAATAGACAAACCGCACATTTAAATTATATATTGATAAAATACTAGGAATATGTCCCTTTGAAACCAGGAACTCTAAAAGCTTTAGGAATTCCATATGAACAGGAATATACCATATTGAATGGTTATTCAAGAATCTCCTTAAAAAAATTAAGAAAGAAAAAATTTATAAATTTAGGTATAACTTAGTCAATTATATCTCTAGGTATTGCCCAGCCATGCCCTTCTACTTATCCTCAGATCACCAAGCCAATCCCTCTCAGCCCTAGTTACATCGTTGATGATTATCAGGCACTGCATTGGCACCTTCACGGTGATTGTAGAAGCATAAGATCCTGCTTCTCCCTCCTCTACTCCCAAAGCCCTACATTTATACCTAATGATAAGTAGTTCTCTTTCTTTTGTTATTTTACTTGCACTTCCTTATTAGTTGATATCCTTAAATATTTGAGTTTTCAGAAGTAGCCTTGGCAGTCCCAAAATGTGTTTCTTATCGGTTGTACTTTTGAGTCCCATTGACCTTTCTTGGTCCTTTGTGGACATTTATAAAATTATCTAACTTACGTTATCTTAATGCAAAGAAATGTTCTGGCCCCTGGGCACCACCATACATTTTTCAATTAACATGTTTTTATCTCATCTCACAGGATCTGCCACTGCCATCTACATGAGACCAAGATAGAGGAACACTTCATCTTCAAGTGTCCAGTCTATTAAAAGATTAGAGGGCAGTTTAACTGCCTTTGCATATTTTAGGGAGTCATAAAAATCTTTATCCAGGTTCTTACATTTCCAAGACCAGAGATGCTTGGCCTTGTACATGAAGGAGGTCCTTGGATTCATATCTTGCTAATTCCACCCTTTTCAACCCCCCATCCAGACCTAGTCCAGCCAATTACAAACTTCTTTCAGGAACTTCTAGCAGAGAGAGGCACCAAGACGCAGGTATACAACAGTACTACATCAGATATCAGATCAGAGAGACCCCAGGAAGCCACCAATGCTCAACCCTTGCAGTCATGTCACCTTAGCTTCCAGGACAACTCATACCGCATCAGTAGTTATGGTACTTCACCTAGGTCTCAGTCACAAGCTTCTACGTCCAGACAAGACATAACTCATACCTTACCACCCATCTCTTCCAAATCTTCTGACCAATCATCTATCAAAGTTTCTTCCCTTCAGACTCGAGTCAGAAAGAGGATTTAAGGGGATGTTGATTACCCCTAGGCGAGACATTCCCTCTAGAGGGAAAATTCTCCTTGGCCTTTAGTTCTCAATCCCACACTTGCATGTATCTCCATCATCGCTTTGTCTCGTTCTGTTAGAACTTTGGTTTTGGATTCTTCTTGACATAGGATATATTTGCTTCTATCATATTTTCCGAGTGACTGCTTTAGCATTCCCACTTTGTATTATCACAACTATAGTTAGCAGTCCCATTGACATATTTGTGGTCATTTCTTGAACATTCAAGAAATTAACTTATCTCTTCTAAATCTAAGGCTGCCAATCTAATCCACTCAATCACATCTCTAGATATAATATCTTAACTCACTGATTATATTTAAAATCCTTCATTTTTGTATAGGCATTGTGGTTCCATAGTAAATGAACAACTTCTTGTTATAAGGCACTACTATATAGATGAATGTTTTGCCCAATGAAATGTCCCCTCTCCCACCCACCCTCTATAATCATGCTCCAAACGGAACAAGGCAGGAGCACCCCAAGAGTACACTCCTAAAACACCCCCTTACAATAGTGTTTTCAGGATTTCTTTCCCAACCCAAGATGGGGCACTCCCTCAAGTGCCTCTAAAGCATGTGCTGAAGAAAGGTGTTTTCCTCATTTTTTGTATCCTTTTTTCATGTAGCACCTATGCGAAGGCCCCATTAGGACCCACACCCTACGGAAGAGGGATTGGGCATATAGAAGCCCCGATCTCTCTTATTTTCTCATTCTATTTATCATTTCATTCACCTTTGATTAGGAATTTTAGACATTAGGGCATTGATGTTTAGGAGAACATATTTATGGATTGAAGGCTACGTAGCTTTAAGGTCAAGCCTACCTTCTGACAATATAGCTCTAAGCCTATGCTTTGTTTTCTTCTGAATTGTTTATTTTGTTAATTAAGCACTTAGCCTATTCTGTAAACAATTATACAAATGTTACAACTCTTTGGCCATTTCATTTCCTAGTCGACTTCATGTTATCTGATTTACACACTAGATGGTTGAAGTCACATCAACTAAATGGATGATGTTCTAATGATTGAACTACTATGGATGGCATTTCTAAATTTTTAATTATTTAATATTTGTCTTCATGTGGCACAAAAAGCTATGTTTTCATATTTTATGCAACTAATTGACCATTATGCACATTTTTTTAAACATTCATACACACACTCACACTAAACATTCCAGAGACTCTTCTCTCCAAGGATATTTTGGGAAGGAGAGCTACCTCTCCCACTCCCCACTTCCTTTCATACTCTATCAACACTAGTCACACATGCTAATACCAAACCTACCCCTATTCATTCATGTTTCAGTCCGATTAATAGCAGAACTTGAAGACTACTCAACTCATATTAAAAATTTCAAAAAATAAATAAATTCCCAAAAATGAACATCTTGGCAAATGCAAGGTATTTTCACATATACTATTTCACTGAAAAACTTAATTAATTTTAGTCATTAAATTCATTACCATTATATAAAACAGATACCTCTGACAACTTTCACAAATCTCATTTCCTTCTTTTCTCACCTTAATCATTAATATTGAAATAAGTATCTCAAAATTCAAGAAAGGAAAAACAAAACAAAGAAAATCATCGACAAGAAAATACCTGAGATAGTTTTGCAGGCAGCTCAATTTGTTTTGATTGATTGTCAACTACACAAAAATAAGAATACAACCCCATGCCAACTATAGCAATTAATATTCCAAGAATATTTCGCCAACTAAAATGGATCATGAAGTAAAATGTAGCCAAACGCCAGAACCAAGCAAGTATTCAAGTGCCCTAGAACTAGATATGTGACTGGAGATGTTTTTCCAATCACGAGGAATGTACTGAAGTTGACAGATACGGAGATCAAACAAGATAAAAAAATGAAAAACTGTAAAAATTATTAGGAAACGGTCATTAGTAATTTGACAAAAATATACAGAATAGGCTGAATAACTTATAGATATACTCTAGGTCCAAAAAAACCTTACAAACCATAAAATTTAGAACATAAGCCTACTTAAAGGAGAAGCAGAACCAGCAAAACATATTGAAAAGCAGAAACTGAGGACGAGGAGAAGCAGAACTGTTCACCATTAATTAAACAGAGGACCGTTCACCATTCCAAGTTCTGAAAACATGAGATATATTTATAACAATTTGATAGATTTCAATAATTAAACAAAGGATCTCTCTCCATTCCAAGTTCCTACAAACATGAGATATATTTATAACAATTTGATATATGTCATTGTTTAACTTGCCAAACAAAAATTGGATTTCTGTAATTAGACAGTGGACATCCAATTTCCTACAAATATTAGATTCGTTTACAACAATTATATATATATATATATATGCCAAGCTGACATACAAGTGAATGATTGTACATTTCTGTTAATCCATGTACTCTATTCAACCTCTTCCCCTATTCTATTACAGTGTGGCACACTCATTAATTACAATAGTAACAGTAATTCCATCCGTGCATATTCAGTTGCTCATGATGATGAAATGTGAAGCTCCTATAGCCTTTTTCAGTTAAAACACCCTGCCTTTCATAACATCTTCCTCATATTGTCTTCAGAGAGGGATTATTTTCCTCATAATTTCTTGCAAAATAACACCATTTTATAATACTATTTCGGGTAGTTATGGAAAAAGTTGTGTAACGAGGCCTAACTACGGTTGTCAATTAAGAAAAAGAGAAAAAACTTTTAATAATAAAAAAATAGAATAAATGCAAATGCCACTTCCATACCATTACCCGATAAAGAAAAATATCTGAACAGGGTATCATTTCAGTTCTGAACATTCAGGGAGAAGGAACTGATAAGTGAACTATACTCTCTCTGCTCCTGCATCCACATGATATATTGCATTTGTTGTTGCTCCTGAATGACATGGCCGAATTCTTAAGGATAGGGACATATTATGTGGTAACTATTAAAAGTTTTTCAGATAGTGAATAAGAGGATCATGATGAGATGCGAAGACCTTTTACATTACGGAAATGATTTTCTGCAGAAATGATAGATGCTACAACCCCATCCTCATCTTTTTATCCCTTCTCTCTTCCTCCTCGGCATCATAATCTGAGGACGAGGAGAAGCATAACCAGAAAAACATATTGAAAAGAGGGCTTATATTTCTCTCGCTCCACATGTCGACACACCTTTTTCCCTTATTAGCATCATCATTATTATCAAGTGTACTATGAACTAATTTAGAAGCTGGGCTTCCATGGACATGAGAGCTAGAATTTCAGTCCATCTCTTTGTCTCACTTCCCGAGCCAAATTGCTTGTTGTGAATTTTTACCTTTGCCCATGGACCATCGATAGCATTCTTGCTTATTGGGAGTTTTTCTTTGGAACATAGACTATCCACATCAATTTATAGCTTGTAGAGAATTTTTATTTTTCCCAAAGGCCATAAGTTCATAACATTATCTTAATTGCTAGGCATATTTATTTTTCCATCCAGAGAATTCTATAACTTGCTGGGCATTTTCCCCTTGTCCACAGGTGGTGTTTTCATTGTTCTTTTAAATCTGAGTGAATAGTAGAATCTCTTATGTGTAAATGATTTATGAGTATTTTTTTAGGCCAGGGCAATTTCATCAACCATAAAGAACAAAATCTAATTCCGTAGAGGATCTGTGCGATGAAACATGCAGGCCATAGGCCTAGCATTTATAGATCACAATATAATATAAGACAACAAAGAATATATAGATTTTTTATTAGGAATAATAATAATGTGTCTCATGAAGTATTGTGACATGTTCTACCAAATAATAATAGTAGGCTTATTTCTTTAGTGTCAGGCTCTTGTACAGTAGCTTGCAAAGGTGTAGTGGAATGGACCTAACATTCCTACATATTGTAACATCGAGGCCCAGCACCATTTCAAAAGTTAATATAAATCATACTCACCCTTCGACCACTGCATAAGGATCTAATCAGAGTCTCAGATGCAACTTGAAATTAAGAAATCTAGTATATTACATCTTAATAATTCAAATATTTTATGCCTACCACTCTTTGAAATGAATACAATGACAGCAAGAGAATTAAAACATTAATTGCATAAGCATTATAATCATAAAATCATCATGTTTATTCAGCATGGATGCAACAAGTTATAGGAGTAGCAATTTTACACTCACCTGAAATCCTTTTGGAAAAATAGTGTTTCCAAAAGAACGGTACGAGGAATAATTTCCAACTTGGTCATCTGAAGAAACACAAATGTAATCTCATGAAAAAAGATACAATCTAGAAAAACTTAGGGAAATGGTTTTTCAAGATTGAAACAAGACAATAATCTACATTGCTTCAATATCCCTGATAGAATGCAACAGAGTTAAAACCCAGACAGAGGTTCAGAAGTCTAATAGAGATACCATTCAAAATACCAAATCCCATTACAGCCCGTGCATCAAATGGCTTATGTTCAAACAGTTTCAACCACAATGCTATATGCAGAGAACAGAATGTAACCTGAATATGTCAGTTGGTCAATGTTGTGGCTGCCAAATTAAAGTAGCAACATATATTCAATCAAATTTACCAACCAAAAATCACAAATATGAGGCAAAATCCTATCCAAATGATTAAAAATTAAAACTGAAATTTACTCCCTCTTTGGACCGATCTAAATATAATATTTTGACTTCCAATAATAGAATTAGGATTGATGAACAAATGTAATCTTAGGGCTTAAATCTCCCGAATTTAAATAAATTTTGTTTTCATTACATATTGTGCCTCAAAAGGAATGGCAATTTGCATAGTTTTTTACATCCAAATATTTTGAAGATCTAGAAGTGGGGATTTAACAACCTTTGATCACCATTGGACCTCGTCATGACTGTAAGCATGGTTTAAAACTTATATGGGAAGTATATTTACCAACAAGAATCACATCTCATGAAAGCAAGATTAAAATTTCACCTTAATTCAAGAATATAGCAGTTTCTTCTTCTTGGCCATTGGATAGAAATTAGCTAATCCATTCAACTCATGATTTCTAGTTACAACAGTCTGATGACAATAGGAGAATGATATACATGTAAATTATACATTGTAAACATATATTGAAGATATATATAATAACTAGAAACTCATAGTACATTTTCAAGTTCAACCATCAATAATCATCCTCTTAGACTTACGTCAGGGATGAACGGTGTTCTAGCCTAAGCTCAAAGAAAAAGGAACAATCTAAATAGAAAAATGACTCAATCTCAACTAATAATACACATATACATTGTATACTTGACCATTTTACCCTTTGTGATATAGTCGTAGTAGGCACAAATATTGTTTTTAAAATTTATGGTTTGTGTGGTCCTTAAGCGGGGACACCGCAGGCATGGCCACTCGTTTCCAGCTACATTAGGATTATTTGGACTGTCATCAATATTGGTATGGCTACACGCTCAATTTGGACCTTATTTAATTGAAATATGACAGGTGGGGTTCACTTTCTACCTTCATTGGCAGATGGCATGCCAAAATACCCTTTTCATCAAGGATTTATGCGGGATTAATGTACAAGAGAATGGTTATCTTCATGTTATATTAATTGTACGCACAACCTTCAAGTTTTTGGTCATTATGCATTCATGCAATTGTACCAGATGATTCTTGATGATTATTCGGTGTTCACTTATATTACATTGTGATTCGTCTAGAACTATTTGGAAGAATTGGAGATGATTTTACAGGAAACCTATCCATTGATTACCAAGAAAAGGAACTTTTGTGATAAGGTTGGGCCATGTTGATCAATATCCAATCACCTCAATTGGAAATGTAATCTTCATGATCATGAACTGGGATGTATTCAGAGATGTCAAGGCATCTCGCACTTCTAAAAGTCAAGTTCTTGGGTTTCTGGTCCTTCAAAATGTCCTAGTGGTTAACAATCGTCTTCATTTAGCTAGATTTATTGAGGTTGTTGTTTGCTTTGGAACAGCTAAGCATGAAATGTGGTAATGCAAGGTTGCTGATATGTTTAAAAACTAGATAACATCTAAAAATAGTCTTCTTGTTGTTGGTCCAACTCACTGGCATGGGCTTGTTAGAAGACAAAAGATGATTTGGCAAGTGGGTAGGAAAATATGGAATGCATTCAGATTAGCTGGCATTTCCTTCTTATAGAATAGACATTGTCACATAGTCAGCTTTGCAAGAGTCAAATAAACCATTTGGATAATATTTGGCTATCCAGGTCTTAACCAGGATGCCTATTTTTTCAAAAAGATAGAGATAGTCTTCTAGACAAGACCAAGGTGAATATGTTGGTTCTCCTTATATAGAGAGGGAAATTTTCAGGAACACTGTTGAACATAGTATTTTCTTTGCCTTTGTTGCTCCACTTCATTAGAAACAAGTTTTGTTTGAGGCCAAGTGAATAATCCAGCAGGCTGATATGAGAATGCGGCATCCAATCAGATTAGTTGTTATTTCCTCCTTATAGAATGGCATCACTACGTAATTAAATTTACAAGATGAAAATAAGCCACTCAACCCAGCAGTAGCTGCTACTTCAGATTATATTTGGAGATAGTCTTCGAGTGGTAACTAGGGTGATTATGTTGGCCTCCCTTGCTTTTTTGTTTCTATCCTATGAAATGTGCATGCGAATCCATTTTTCGTGCCATATAAGATTCCTTTTCAATTAAAATATTAATGAGCCATCCGTAGTTTCACAGTTTGAATAAAACAATTGTCAAGTAACATAGACCAGAGTAAAACAGTTCACAAATATACCTACTCTAATTCTCTAGAAAGAGAAGCAGAAAATCTTGGACAAAATTCTGTTGATCTCGAATGAAGTAGCATTCTATTACCATACATTTCCTTCCTAAACATAAAAATTTGCATTCTATTCCCATATATTTTCTTGCTAAATAGCAAAAGTAGCATATTATTGCCTTGTATTTTTTTTGTAATCAGCAAGTAGAAGTGGAGAAACCAAAATTATAAACCATACTTCAGTCCTCTGGCATGTATATGTAATCAATTTTTAACGTAATATATTATGCAATTGATTAAAAATATAAAAAATTTATCAAGAAACATAAATCAGAAGAAAAAAATCCACAAAGAGGTTTATTCTAAATTCTCCCAAAATAGTTGTCGGGAACTGAACCAAGGTTATCCAACCATTGTCTCAAATGAAAGGTTATCCAACCATTGCTAAAATATTGGATTTTACTCATGATGGATGTAAATGAAGGGTCAACTGACCCTTCACCTAAGATAGTACAATCAATGAGTTGGATAACATGGAAGAGTTGACCAACCCATCTTCTAAGATAACATTCTCAAGGAGATAGAAAAGGTATAAGGGTTAGTTGATCCCTCCTCCAAAATGGTCTTTATGTGATGATATATGTCAAGGAAGGTTCTACCAAACCTTTCTCTATGATATTATTATTGTGGAGGTGGATCACATAAAAAAATAGTGTAATAAATCCTCTAGGATAGTACTCTCAATAATGCAAATGAAGAGCAATGGTCAACCAACCCTTCCTCAAATATGGAACTTTGGTCATGATTCATGTAGAGGAAGGATCAACCAACCTTCCCTCCATAATAGTATGATTGATGAGGTGGATCACGTAGACGTTTCAATTTACCCTTCTTCAGGATAATATTCTTAAGGATGTGGAGAAAGTGTAAGTATTATCATACCCTTCCTCCAATGTGATATTTGGGTGATAATTGGTATTTGGTATTTGCTATTTTAGTGAGATTTCTTGATGGGATGGGTTATTTTTAGAGATAACACATTGAGGAAGTTCAAGGAATGGAGACGCATGGTAGTGCTATATGGTTTATATGTGGCCCTAGTGTTAGTACTAGGATGTGACATGGAGTGCAACATGGCGGAGTAGGGTGTAGTTGTGAGGCACATGAATTGCATTGAAAACATGGGAAATAAATCAATCAAGTGTGAAAAAAATTGGGTCTTGAACCCAATGATGAATGAAAAAGGATTGTAGTCAATATTTTGAAGCTTAACTAAAAAATTGTGGAGTTTACCCATTGAGTAGTCCATTCAGAGAATCATTCCCCCTAGCTTATGGAAAAGACCAATGAGAAATGGCGATGGAAAAGCATGATACCATATTGATGGGAAGGATGATGTTAGTAGAGGATGCATGAAAGAATTAGAAAATAACACATGGACCCAAAATAGGGGTCATGCAATGACATAGTAGTGTCATATGGAAAATAATATGGTGACCATATGGAAAGGGAGTTTTCCAAGGAGTAAAAAATTAATAGAAGTGTTAGGAGGCCTTGATTTTAGACCCAATGTAGTCTTTAAAGATTCTTTTTGTTATGGGGTTAAAGTATAGAAAGGCATCAAAGAAGTTTCATAAAAACTTCCCTTCGAGGAATCTTTTGCCTCCCTCCATCGACAAGTGCCGATAGTTGGACCTGATGAGATGGTGACATCAACCAGGAGAAAAGTTTAATTAAAAGAGTATATAGCTAGTGACATCAACATGATGTCATACAACTGAAAAATTAAATCATGCGGAAGTGAATATAGTCATATCCCCCTCAAGGAATCTTTTCTTGTAGATGTCTTCCAAGCCAACCATAGAAACCAATGGACGATTTTGATGGGCATGAAATTAAGGTGATGTCAGCCCAATAAGAATCATATGGAGGGAAAGGAATATGGTTGATTTAATCAGCCAACAACTATTGGAAAGGGCCCATTAGGGAGGGTCATTAAGGAATCTCTTTCCCCCAACTTCTAGGAGGCTCGACGAGAATTGTTGACAATGAAAACCAACAGATTAAGGTACTAATCATCGAGTCATGATTTCACACTATAGGCTAAAATTTTTGGCTAATAAAAGGAAAATAAAATTAGGATAAAATTTGTATTGTGGGGAGGAATCATGGCTCTATCAAGGCCATGGTCATTGAATTTTAAGATCTACAACTACCATTATAGTGTTATGGTGGTTGGGGAATGCACTAGCACATAATATATTTTGGTGAAGGAAGGAATGATGGCTAAGTGAAGGGTCACGAAAGTGTAGAATGACAACCTACTAATATGGAAGGATGATGATGAGGTGTAAGAAGATGGAATTAATCTCAATGACGCTTGAGAAAATTTATATGGCTCTTCCAGCCTCTGCATAAGACAACAAGGAGACCAGTAAATGTAAGAGCATGGTATAAAACTATAGGCTAAAAGTTTTGGCTAATAAAAGGAAAATAAAATGAGGATAAAATTTGTATTGTGGGGAGGAATCATGGCTCTATCAAGGCCATGGTCATTGAATTTTAAGATCTCCAACTACCATTATAGTGTTATGGTGGTTGGGGAATGCACTAGCACATAATATATTTTGGTGAAGGAAGGAATGATGGCTAAGTGAAGGGTCACGAAAGTGTAGAATGACAACCTACTAATATGGAAGGATGATGATGAGGTGTAAGAAGATGGAATTAATCTCAATGACGCTTGAGAAAATTTATATGGCTCTTCCAGCCTCTGCACAAGACAACAACGAGACCAGTAAATGTAAGAGCATGGTATAAAAGCTCAAAAATTATGTGCCCCATTTCATGAGGAAACTAGGTGCGTGATACAGGAATATAGAAGTGGAGGGGATCGGGAAAAGGTGACCCAAGGTTCATTTGATTATGAGAACTTAGTGGTGGATGGGGGGTCCTTAGATGAATTCCAGATGGTGGAACTGACAGTCAATTCTCCTTTTGTTAGATATAACAACCTTTCCTTCTCAACATTAACATCCTTTTGAGGGAGTTGTTGTTACCATCAGTGTTCTTGTAAAAGTATCTAGATTTTTAGTAAATTGACATTCAGTATTGAGAACGAACTTGCTAAACTGAAAATTTATATTCCTCTCACTGAATTGATAAACAATAATGTGTATAGGACTCAATTCCTAAAGGTACTAAACATAGGGGAAATTACTGATACTATTAATTTAAATGATGATCAGCTTGACAAATTTAACTAAGAATACTATTTAAATAATGATTTAAATAATTTGTTTTAGAAATAATTAAATAATAAGGATTTATTTAATTAATTTCCTTATTTTGGGTTAAATATGACCGGCAATATTAATTAATAAGTTATTTCACATGGTGAAAGCCAACACTTAGTAAAATTGGCACATGGTGTACTGGGTTCATCTAAATGATAATAGGTTAGATGACCAAAAATGGTGTAATACCTGAACTTTTGTTTGCGCCAGAAGTTGATGGTAAACCTCAAGAAGGAGGTATCCCCCCATTTTATGTCAGTCTTAATGTTCATGAAAAAATTCTCCATAATGCCATGTTGGATTCAGGTGCATCACATAAGCTTATGCCAAAGGCAACTATGGAGAAACTTGGCCTTGAATTACTAGACCCTACAAAGATTTATACTCATTTGATTCTAGCAAAGTTAGATATCTAGGTCTTATCAAAGATCTCTATGTCATTTTATCTCAGATACCAGCAAAGAGTCTAGTGATGGATATAGTAGTAGCTGAAATCCCTCCTAAGTATGGCATGCTTTTGTCACGCTCATGAGGAGAAAAGTTACAAGGGACCCTTCAAATGGATATGAATTATGCCACAATACCAATGTTTGGTCAACAACGAAGAATGTATATGGAAACTTTAATGAAGTGCATTGTGAGTAGTCAAGAAAAACCACACAAATATCCTCTGTTCTTTGTCCATGCTGACCTTGACTCCTTCATTCTCTATAATTATGGACACATTGACACACAGGTTACCCATGCAGAAAATGATATTAATGAAAAACATGACAACCAAATACAAATTGTGACAACAAGACCCTAAAAATGAACCTCTTTGGAATATGAGTTTTGATGGCTCATGTGGCAAAGCAGGCTCAAGAGCTGGTGTTTGGGTATATAATGCAAGGAGAAATCATGCAGAAGGTCACTCCTACAAACTCAATTTTCTGTGCACAAACAATATAGCAGAATATGAAGCCCTGCTCTTAGGATTATAATTGCTGAAAATATTAGGAGCTAAGAGGATTTATGTCCATGGTGATTCTGAACTAATCATAAAAAAAATTAAAGGATAATATTCTGCAAAACATCCTAGATTGAGAGCATACAGAAATATTGTGCTTGATTTCCTAAGAACATTTGAAGAATATGATCTCGTTGTTATTCCGAGAAATCAGAACATCAGAGCAAACGGTTTAGCCTTTTCAGCAAGCACATGTCAGTTGCCTCACCCAAACAGACAATACACAGTAGAGGTTAAATGTCGTCTGTCTGTGCCTGATAACATGAGATACTGGCAAGTATTCGGTAATGAAAAAATAAATTGAGATTTTCTTACAATCAAAGGATGAATTTGAGGATAGCAACATTGACTTATATTGTGAAGAAGACAATCACACTGATGTACAAATTAGTGTAGATAAACAGTATGTTGTTTCTGAGGTAAATATTTTAGCAAATAAAATTGTACATAAAACATAAATACATAAAGACCTAGAAAAAGAGGAATTTGAAGTACTTCAACTCAAGGATAATATCCTGCCTAGAGGGCTTGTCCCTTTAGAATAATTGTTTGACTTTAATGACATGGCCAAAAAACCAAAAATAGAACCAACAGGGACTAACATTGAAGAGTGTAACATAGGCAGTGTACAAAGCCCCAAAATGATAAAACTGTCAAAATCAATGCTTATCGTTACAAAACAAAGGTATATAGCTCTCTTTAAGGAATTCATAGATGTATTTGCTTGGAGCTATGAGGACCTAAAAACTTATGATACTAGCATTATACAACACAAAATTCCAATCAAGGAGGATCAAAAACCTTTTAAACAAAAACTACGTACGATGAATCGTGTCTTAAAGCCCTTGGCTGAGAAAGAAATCAAGAAAATGTATGAGGCCAAAATCATAGTTCCACTTAGATATTCTAAATGGGTATCCAACATTATGCCTACAAGAAAGAAAATAGGTGAAATTAGACTTTTCATTTACTTTAGGAATTTGAACAAAGTATCCCTGAAGGACAACTATCCCTTACCAAAAATGGACCACATATTGCAGAGGGTAGTAGGCTCCAGTAGGATCTCTTTGTTAGATGGCTTTTCAGGATATAATCAAGTTTTATTGCATCCTAATGATTAGGACAAAACAGCCTTTACTACTCCTTGGGGGACTTTCATGTATGTGAAAATTCCCTTTGGATTAATGAATGTTAGCGCCACTTTTCAGAGAGCCATGGACATTGATTTTGCAGATGAAATTGGCCATTCCATTGTGATTTATCTTGATGACATTACTGTATATTCAAAAATTGATGAAGAACACTTGGCACATCTAAGAAGAGTCTTTGAGAAATGTAGAAGGTTCAGAATTTCCCTAAATCCCAAGAAAACATTTTTTGGTCTTGAAGAAGGAAATATTCTTGGTCACGTTATTTATGAAAATGGAATTAGAATTGACCCTAGCAAGATTGACGGTATACTCAAAATTAGTCATCCCAGGAATATCAAATAAATTCAATCTTTCATTGGTAAAATCAATTTTTTAAGCATATTCATACCCAATATTGCAGAACTTCTAAGAAATATAGCCAACATGCCTAAAAAGGATTCAGAAATTAAGTGGAACGTTGAAGCTAAACAATCTTTTGATCTAGTCAAACAAGCATTAACAAAATCTCCAGTTCTAATCAGTCTGGATTTTACCAAAGACTTCATAATTTTTTCTTTTTCATCTGAACATACTATTGTTGTTGTATTATTGCAAAAAAATAGTGAAGGACATGAACAGACAATAGCATTCTTTAGAAAATCCTTGAGAGATGCATCTTTAAAGTATAACATCTGTTTAAAGCACTAAAAGATTTTATATTTTACATTTTACATTCACATATTATTTCTTATGTGCCTAATGCAGTAGTCAAAGACATTTTAACATAGAATGGTCCTGATGGAAAGAGAGGCAAATGGATTGATGTTATTATGGAATATGATTTGGAAATCAGACCTACCAAATTGATCAAAGGACAAGGATTAGCCAAATTGATGGTTGAATCAAATTTCATCCACTAGATATTAACATGGTCTATTCATTGGATGATCAGGAGGAACTGGAGACTCCACTAGTTGATGAAGCATTCCTAAATTCTCCCTGGGTATGCGGATATCTTATATGTTTTGTTCAATTTAAATCCTCCTCCTGGCTTGTCCAAAACTAAAGCTAGATTTCTGAAGTTGAAATCTGTCAAATTCTGCATTCTAGAAAATGTCTTATACTGGAAAGATGCAGGAGGTGTTTTACTCAAATGTTTGCTAAAATATGATGCAGATAAATTTATGAAGGAATTCCATGAAGGTGATTTTGGTGGCCATATTTATTGGAAAACCACTGCCAATAAGATCCTTAGGGCTAGTTTCTACTAGCCTACCATTTTCCCTAACATACATAATATGGTGACTGTCTACCACAAAGGCCAATGTTTTGAAGGAAAGAGGAAATTATTACCCTTTCCCTTAAAGCCAATTTTTGTGGAAAGCCCTTTCCATCATTGGGGTTTAGATTTCATTGGTGAAATCCATCCCCCATCCTATGCCCAACATAAGTGGATTCTTATTGCTACATACTACTTTACCAAATGGATAGAAGCCACTCCTTCTAGAAATGCTACTGATTTTGTCAATATTAAAGTCATTGAAACCAATATCCTTTCCAGATTTGGTTTTCCTAGGAAACTCATCACTGATAATGTTGCAGCCTTCAAGTCCAATAAAATGGTTGATTTCTGTCATAAGTATCACATAACTTTAGGACATTCAGCAGCCTATTACCTCATGGTAATGGATTAGTTGAATCTTCAAAAAAAAATTGGCGAATATCATCAAGAATCTCTTGGAAGACAATAAGAAATCATGGCATAACAAGTTGGTCAATGCACTTTGGGCTGATATAATTACTACCAAAAAATAAATTGGAATGTCTCCATACCAATTGGTCTATGGAATGTGTTGGGTACAGGAATTACACTTAAGAAAAATCCTCAACACTTAATTTGTCAACCTGGGGGGTCCGTAAACTTAGAGACGAAGCACAAGCAATGCCAGAGATGGTATGAATATTCCTAATATAAATCCCTACTTTCTTTAAAGGAAAGATTGCAGAATCAAATTAAAAAGAGAAAAAGGCAACTTGAACCATCAAAATAATCTAAGACTAGAACAAGGAAGAATGCATTTGCAAGAGGTAATTAAAGATAAAAGGCAATCACTCTAGCTAATTATTGTTTAACTACTGAGTGTGTGTTTTTTATTTAGCAGAGACACTTAGCAGTCTCATTAGATGGGCCCTTAAACCTGCTCCTTTAAAGATTTCCTTCTTACACTAATCTATCCTGCACTATCGCAGTCTGCTTGCACTAGTGCAGGAACAGAGATTTATACAGAAGGTATAAATAGTGTCTTTACTAAAGGCTTTTTACTTCATGCAAGGGCTTGAACTTTTCTAGGTTCAGAGCACTCAGATCTCGTGGCAAGAAACTAGTTCTTGCACCGGATCAGAGCTTCCTGCACTTAGCATTTAATTCTTAAAATGAGTTCTTAATTATTGCAAGTGCTATTATACTGTTAAATCAAATTTCACACATAAAAAGTGAATGTTTCTGATCTTAATAGAGTGCAGGAATAAAGAAACAATCAATATACATTTATCCTGTCATAAGCATTTAATGAAAGAAAGAAGATTGCGGGAAGTAGACTAAGAAAGCTTGCTGCATCACACCAACGTGCACTGGTGCAGGTTCATTTCTCCTGCTTGAACCAGGCGGGGAAAACCAATCAAACAGAATTGCAGAAAAGGAGATATCACACCAACATGCACTGGTGTAGGGTTATTTCTCTTGCTTGGACCAGGCGGAGGAAAACCAATCTGAAATCAAGTATAGGAAATGAAATTGCAAGAAAAGGAAGTTTATCTACTTCACACAACGAATCCGCTTTCACTCAGACAGGAATGCATGTGCTTAAAATTAACTCAAACTTGACATTGTAAACACAAATTACAGGAAAACAGGAAATGGGGTAAATGTGCTGGGTTGGCTGGGCCCTAGCCAACCAGCGTGTTTCCCTTTTAAATAAAAACGCTGCTCAGTACCTTAATCAATTCATCAGCTCAAATACAGAAACGCAATTTTTGAAACATGAGGCGGAGCTCCCTTTTATTAATTCACTGAGGCAATTACATACATTAATACATCGTCCAGCCCAAATTCGAGCAATAACAAAATACAGCAGCCTATTACCGCCTCTCTGGTTGTATCTCTATTCTCTTCTCCTATCAAAACTTTTTTCTAGTCCTATTACATTCTACATTATATAGATATTTTGCCAAAGGCCAAAATAGATCATTCAACCGATTCATAACCAAACGCAGAATTTAGCTTTTCGGCCTTCAAAATTAGACAGTTAGCAAAACTGGTCGTAGCCAATCTCTCGCTTTCTTCCTTCACAGATTCGGTCTTGGCTGCCTTTGGATCGATCTTGTTGTCGTGGCTGAAGCTGCTCAAAACGAGGTGGTGATCAAGGAGGTTCGGATCTACTGCAAGGATTTGCTGTGCTGGCAACGATGCAAGATCCAATCCTGCACTAGGATCATCGATCACAATAAGTAATCTAAATAACAAATAAAAATTGGAGATATCGATAAGTTACAAATAGTGATTAAAAGTAAGAAATCGTGTAATAAATGATTAATTAATGCTAAGTTGAATTAAAAGTATGAAAAATAAAGTTTATACGAAATATTTCACCGTGCTTGGACTAGTGCAAGATGAGGGTGCATAAAAGAGGTAAAACAGAGGTAAATGGTTATGATTTAGGAAGGGGAAAATGGAAAAAGGAGAGCAAATTAGGGGGCTAACATCCTCCCATCCCTAAGTTGTTGTGTGTCCTCATACAACTCTTTACCTTTGCAAAAAACCTTCAAAACTTTGAGCATTCCATCTCAATCCTGCTTTGACATACTGACATCAGCCTGCAATGTTTCAGACTTCTTCTTTCTGATGTTCTTTAATTTCTTTGTCACCTTTCTAAGTCGCTTGAAACATTGCGCAGCACGGTACTTCCAAACTCTAACTTCTCCTTTCTTTTTCTGGATCTCCGCAGTTAATGCTTCTTTACTTTGTTCTTTATCCTCCTGCTCTTTAGCTATGAGTTGTTCTAAGTTCTACACTTGAAGCTCTAGTTCAACTATCCGAGCAGCAGGAGTTACCAATTATTCTTTTTCTTCTATCTCGACAGGGGTTGTGTCTTCCTCAGGGACCTTAGTATCCCTCATGGTTACATCAAGAAATTCTTCTTCTTCTGTCTCGATAGGGGCAATATCATTTTTAGGGACCTCAGTATCCCTCGGGGTTTCAGCAAACGCTTCTTCCTCTTCTTATTCTTCTTCTTCGGGTTCTTCTTCTTGTTCTTCTTCTTGCACTGGTGCAGAAGGGGATTCAACGTCCTATGGGGACTATGGTTCTTTGCCTGCACTAGATTCTTCATTATTTTTCCGGACCCTTTTAATGAAATCAGCCAACAGAGTGTCATCTTCGACCTTTACAAATTTTGCTGCGTCTGCAAGGACTGACAGGTTGTTTTCTTCGGGGGTTTGTGCCTGTACTGGTGTCGTAGAAGGAGTCTCTTCAACAGGTGCACTAGCTATCTTCTTATTTAGAGATGGGGCCCTTTATTTTGTTTATTTTTCAGGTCGTTTCCTTTTTGCACTAGTGTAAGAAGGACTCCCCTTTACATTCTTACTCGGACCCTTGCTTGTGCTGGCGGGGTCCTCTGTCTCCTTTCCAGCAGCTGTCTTTTTATGTAGTTGTTTTAATATCGCCTCCCAGGTCATGCCTTTAACTTCTAATTGTTTCTGGACGAAAATATTTATCAAGCCGTGGTGATATAACTTCTTGTTGGCCTGGTCTGCCTGTGCGTCCCGCACACCCCTGGCCATTTTTTCCAAGCTCTTAAGCAAAAAATAGGGGAAATAAATCCTCCACCGGATGTGTCGGTCGGCTTTGAAATGCTGCAACATCCTAAAATGGTACACAAAAGTGAGGGAGTACCTTCCCTCACAGGTTACGAATTTTTGTAGGATGAAAAGGAGGTCCCGCCACTGTCCCAGCAGGGCACTGTGCGGAATTCCTTTCTTCCAATCTACCTTCATATTCTTGTCGACGACGAAACGCTGCCATCGCTTCCTTTCTAGTTTCTGATTTTTAAACCACTGCTCACCAGTATTTTCCAAGCCTGTCGCTGCTGCTATAAACTCTTCCATAACCTAAAATTTTAGAGGGCCAATTTTTACTCGACCATTTTTGAAACTTCTAGCAAACTATAGGGCCACTTCACTGTTGTGCCCGTCAAACTTTTGCAAGAATTGAAGAAAGCCTGATTCTCGCAATAGTGCAAGACTATTACGATACTCAGCAATCTGTTCTACCCTACTAAGAGACAAAGGTTCGCTTCGAACAGGCGGCATCGCTGCTTAACGATTATCAACAGTCAAGAATTTACATGCAACACCGAAAAAATTGGTTCTTATAGATAGGGATCCAACCGTCCACCATCCCTTCCATCTTATCACCCATTCATTCCACTAAAATAGCCATGGATGTGCGGCATCTTTGAGATCATGTCGGACTGGTGCTTGTGGCGGCATTTTAACGGCTAGGTGAGGTAATCATTATGAGTGAAGGAAACCTAGGATTATGGAAGAAAGGGGAAATTATATCCAAGCAACAGTTAAACACTTCTGCACTCCTTCATAATTCAAAAAAAAGAACTTTAGCATTCATTAAAAATTATCATGATTATTAACTTAAAAACACCTTGTACTTTAAACAATTTTCTCCTAGTTAATATGATAGCACAAGTACTCATCGACTAAGTGAAAGGACTTCTTATAAACTTTCATGATGACCACTTTCCTATGATGTATGCTATGAAAAGAAAAAATTGTACTACGTTTCTGACAGGGTGCATGCTTGCACCGCTTAAACTATGCAATTCTGCTGGTACCATTTTGCTTGCATTATTATATA
Source organism: Pinus albicaulis (assembly GCA_034641835.2). Taxonomy (NCBI): domain Eukaryota; kingdom Viridiplantae; phylum Streptophyta; class Pinopsida; order Pinales; family Pinaceae; genus Pinus; species Pinus albicaulis. Next base: position 1,139,887,077 of record CM076577.1, on the reverse strand, counting down.
GGATGACATGCTTGCACTAGTGCAAGCATGATATCTGGAAAAAAAAAAAAAAAAAAACAGGGAATTTAAGTAAAATATAGGTTGGACTTCCAACATGACTTCCTCAACTTATACTGGAAATTTGCTTCGCCCTTTCTTGATGCTTCAGAGCATATCCTTTTTCTCTTTGTGTGCAAGATCCTGCAATGAATTCATGAGGGAACAAAGAAGTGGGAAAAGGCAAATTTCAGAATGGGAAGGAATTATGTTACAGGGATTCCAGGAATAGTATCACAAGAGGGGATAAACATAAGTGGGATAGGGAAAAAAAAATCAACGATAAAGTGGGGTTTTTACGAAACGGATAGGGTAAATTCAAAAGAATATGGGAAGGTTAATCATTCTAGGATTGAAGAAGAAAATTGGGGGAATATTACAAAAGTGGAATATGAAGAAAGGCAGAAAATTTTATGGAAGGTCTGCCTGCACTAGTGCAAGAAAAATAGCTGCAGCGACAATTAAGTGTTACTTGAATAAAAAATATCCATGCTAATTACCCCAATTGTATAAAGGTTGGTTCTGCTGAACCTGCTTTTACTTGGTGGTCGCTAGCATATCTAAATATCAAGCAACATTCTCTTTTTATTAGAAATTTTTGATCTTCCTGCCAGCAACCTGGTTTTCAGGTTGATCCTTCTGCAATCATGTCAGCGAACTGATTTTCATAATTACAGGAAAATATTTTTTTCCTTAACTTTTTATTAAAAAAATTGTATTTTAAATTTATTTATCTATTTATTTATTTTTTTAAGAAGAAGAAGAATTCATGTTTTCAAAAGGTTGGTATTACCATTCACCACTACCATCCCGAATTGCTGTTGGACTTGCTGTGTAAAATATTTCCTGGCAAGTGGCTGAAAATACTTCTTTAATCTGTGTCCATTTACCAAGAATATTGAATTTTGTCCATCAATAGTTTTAACTTCTACTGCTCCATTCTTGAATACTCAGATCACTTCATAAGGTCCCATCCAACATGTATGGAACTTCCCTTTAAAAATTTTAAATCTATAATCATAAAGAAGCACCCAATCACCTGGTTGGAATTGCTTTTTCTGAATAGAACTGTCATGCCACCTTTTGCATTGCTGCTGAATTAGTATGTTCTGCTGAATAGCATCCCTATGAAATTCATCTAACTCATTTAATTGGAGAAGACATTGTTGTTGTGCCTCAGAGAGATCTAGTCCTACCTGAACTGCAGTTCTGGAATTTTTGATCTGGAATTCAATTGGTAATAGAACCTATTTTCCATATACCAGCTCATATGGTGTATGTCCCATGCTATTTCTCTAATTGGTTCTATATTCCCACAAAGCTTCTGGTAATCTTTCAGCCCAGTCTTTCCGATGCATATTTACTGTCTTTGTAAGAATGGACTCGGTCACTTTGTTTGTGGATTCCACCTGGCCATTTTCTTGCAGGTGATACAACGTGGATTTCCTATGCCAGATCTTGTATTGCTCCATCACACCTTGTACCAGATTAGAAATAAACTGCGAACCATTGTTAGAAAAAATTTCTCTAGGCACACCAAATCTAGTAAAGATTTCAATAAAAAGAAAATACAACAACTTTTTCTGTAGCAAAGGAAACAGCTTTAGCTTCTACCCATTTTGTAACAAAATCTGTACAAACCAAAATATGTTTTTTACTTAATGACGTTGGATTTATTGGCCCTATAAAATCAATAGCCCATTTTTCAAACGGCTCAATCATAACTTGGGGGCATAAAGGCATTTCATTCGTTTGATTAGGCTAGCCCACTCGTTGACAGCTATCACATCGCCTGACATATTGTTTGGCATCCTTAAACAAGGAAAGCCAAAAGTAACCGGCACGCAATACTTTATATGCAGTCTGCTTATCAGCGAAGTGGCATCCAAAAGGTTCATCATGAGCAGATTTAAATATGTCAAACACTTCCTCCTCTCTTACACATCTATGGATAAATAGGTCTGGACCAGTGTAAAAGAGATCTCCTTGAATCCAGAAGTATGCAGCACTTTTCTGAATAATATTCCGATTTTCACGAGCGGACAAGTGGGGTGGTGTTTTCCCAGTAACCAAGTAATTAGCAATGTCAGCAAACCACGGAGAATCTGTTGACATAGAAAAAATATGTTCATCCGGAGAATCATCATTAACAGGATTTGCTTCACCGGGATTATATAATCTAGAAAGAAAGTCTGCTACAACATTAGATTTTCTTGGTCTATCAACAATAGTAACATTAAATTCCTGCAAAAATAGCAACCACCTAGTCACTCTACCACTAGTCAATGGTTTTTTCATCAAATATTTAATCGTGGAATGATCAGTATGTACAAATACTTCATATCCTGTAATATAGTGCCTGAACTTATTAATTGCAAAAATAACATCTAAAAACTCTTTCTCTGTAACTATATAATTTAATTCAGCGGAAGACAAATTCTTACTAATATAATAAATAGCATAGGATTGCTTATTTTCCTCTTGTCCTAAAGCTATGCCAATAGCCAAATCTGAAGCATCAGAGGAAAAGGCAGGGACCAGTTAGGACCTCTAAAAACTGGTGCTTGTACCAACTTTTCCTTCAATATTTCAAAAGACTGTTGGCAAGCTGTAGACCAAGAAAATTCACTATCCTTAGCTAGAAGTCGGAAAAGAGGGGCAGCTATCTTAGAAAAAATTTCAATGAATCTTCTATAGTAACTAGCATGTCCTAAAAAACCTCTTACTTCCCTTTGAGTTTTGGGTGCAGGAAGATGCAGAATGATTTCAATCTTTGATGGATCAACGTGGATATGTTTACCAGAAATCAAATGGCCAAGTACCACTCCCGCTTTGCACATTAATCTACATTTCTTGTCACTCAAGGCGAGATGGGCTTCCTAACAATGGAGAAGTACTTTCTCCAGATTTTTGAGAGCTTCCTGAAAAGAATCACCAAACACAAAAAAGTCATCCATATAAATTTCTACAAATTCTAGATCAGCAAAAATGGCCAAGACTTCCCTTTGAAAGGTAGTCGGGGCATTACACAAACAAAAGGGAAGCACTTTATAAGAAAATGTACCCCATGGACATGTAAAAGTAGTTTTATCCTGATTCTTCGGGTGCAATATGTATCTGGTTATAGCCACTGAAGCCATCCAAAAAGGAAAAATGTTTCTTTCCTACAATGGTATCAAGCACCTGGTCAATGAAAGGGAGAGGGAAGTAATCTTTGAGAGTGGCTTTGTTTAATTCTCAATAATTAATACAAATACACCATCTTCCATCTTTCTTAGGTACTAGCACTAATGGAGAGACCCACTTACTGTCGGAAATAGGATAGATAAAACCGACATCCAAGAGTTTATGTACTTCTTCCTTCACAATATCTCGTAGATCTGGATTCATTCACCTTTGGGGTTGTCGGACAGGTCGGGTTCCTTCCTGAAAATATATATGATGTGTACAAGTTTTAGGAGGAATACCCTTCATATCTTCATAACCCCAAGCAAAGGCACTAAGATGGTTTTGCAACAAATTCACAAGCTACTCCTGCTGGGATGAGTCCAAATCTGAACTAATATGCAAGGATTTACCAGGGCTAATCTCAACAAGAGTAGTATCAGGCTCAGGAGTACTCAAGGGAGTGGTCAAATGCAGCGGCACAGAAGAATGAGAATCATGATTATCTTGAAAATCTAGGCTGAAAATCTGGCTCAATGGCTCAAAATTAGGCATAGTGTCTAGATTATTCAGGAAATCTTGAATCTCATCTTCTTGTGAAGACCCAGTATAATGATGGATAAGGAAAATAGGTTGAGTCTCCTCATCACTGCTTTGATCCAACCATAAATTATCTCAAAGGTCCTGAATGGATCTAGCAGGGGGGTATAAGGTAAATTTCTTCCTAGAATCTCCATGCGAAATATACATATCGTCGGAACGACATCCAATATATGCATCGGTCGTAGCAAGCCATGGTCGTCCCAAGATCAAGGGATGTCCTCCTACTGGGTTCTTTGGTTGAAGCACAATGAAATCAGCAGGATATTCCCAAGAATCTAATGAGATAATCACATCATCCAATACTCCTTCTGGCTTAATTTTAGATCTATCTGCTAATTCAAGCACAGTGGGAGTAGGGCAAAGATGAGATAACCGAAGTTGATCCATGGTTTGCTTAGTCATGACATTAATGGCTGCCCCCAAGTCTATAAGAACATTAGAGACAAGGACATTACCAATCTGAATAGAGACAATAGGGTTCCTGGGATCAGTATATTTTTCCATAGACACACATCCCGTCATCAACTCTGCTTCCCTACCAACAAATTGAATGGTTTGGGGTTCCAATATCTTCCTCCCGAGTTTCTTGAGACAGAGTTCCTTAATAATCTTGGTACAAATGGGGATCTCTTTAATGGCTTGAAGCAAAGGTATCTTAATGAAAATATTCTGAAGCTCAGATGCAAAACTAGTCTCAGAAATAGGTTCACTTCTTTCCATTACTAGCCTCTCTGGGAAGGGACGCTGGTTGGAAGAAGATGGCAAGGATTTAGAGGGTAAGGGTTGCTTAGTGACAGCTTTCAAAGAATGGTTAAGAGTTTCCTCTTCTCCTTTCTCTTCAACAATCACTATAGGTTGCTTATGATTTTCTGATGTTACAGTCCTTCTCGATCTTAATTGAATATCATGAACCCCAACTGGAATAGACTAGTACTTGAATGGTAAAGGTGGGTTTGTTACACAAATCATTTGCACTGCTTTATTATTGTTAGGATTGGGCATAGGTTGAGCAGGCAACTGAGGAGGTCGAAAGGGTGGAGGTAAAGGAAACGGTGGATTAGACTGACTCGGAAGTTGAGGCATTGAATAAGGTGTATGCGTAGATGGATATGACTGCATAGGTGGCTGGACATAGGAATATGGAGATTGAGTTGGCCCTCTCCAACCTTGTTGCCATGGTTGAGAAGGTTTCCCATGCTGATATTGATTCCCATACTACCACTGTTGATTAGTGTTAGGATAAGAATATGCATGTGAATTATAACCAAGATAGTGTGGAGAAAATTTAGGAGCCATACTTGTACCTACCTAAGGCCAATTCATTCTTGCTCCCATAGCATACAAGTATTCAACTTCAGGCTGTCCCTCTGTAAATATAGCTCTAAGTCCTAGTATAGAGGGATATTTTTCTGTGACATGGTCTTCTGCACAAATAGCACACTTATTATTTTCTTTCAAATTAAGAGGACACTCTTTAGGAGGATGCTTGTCTCTACATTTAGGATAGAAAATACATAATGACTCTTATTCCTTCATAAGTTTTTTCTGAAATTTTAAAGAGTCTAACTGTTTGGTAACAGTATTCATTATATCAATTTTCATGTTTTCCATTTTATTTTCTAGTCCAATAATCATAGCATCAGTAGATTCAGTTTTTCTATTTCTATTTTGAGTTCCTCTACTAGATCTATACTGATTTCTTGAAAATTTCCTGCATAATTCACAAATTTGTTCAAAAGTTTGCTGAGAAATATCACCTTGTCCTAACAGATTTAAATTATTTCTAGCATTATCAGTAAGTCCTCTTAAGAACAAGGTTCTAATAGTACTGGGATCAAACTTAAGTTTCGACCTTTGTAAAATATACAAAAATATTTCTAGGTAATCTTCAAGAGTTTCATCATCATCCTGTATGATTGTAAAAATGTCATCCTGCATGTCTCGAGTTTTGCAATATTCTTGATATTTAGACAAAAACACTCTCTTCATCTGATCCCAAGAGGTTATAATGTTTCCTCCTAACCCCATAAACCAGCGTAGAGCTGAGTCCTTGAGAGTAACGGGAAATAATCTTAACTTCTGAGCGTCAGTTGAATAATCATAACTTCTACACAGAATATCAAACTCGAATAGAAAAGAGTCAGGATCTTCATGAACTTTACCATGGAAATGAGGGAGAGCTGATGGTGGAATATTCTTCATTTGCGCCACAGTATCAGGATCCACAATTGGAAACACAAAAGTGGATTTTTCTCCACTTACCTGGTTTTCACTAGTCCCTTCCAAATGATCTTCATGGTCCACCATTGTTTCCCTTTTACTTGTACCGCTCTCAACAGGCTGATCCACACCTGAGCTGTTGTCACCAGAATCTAGGTGGATTGTTCTTGCGTGATGGGTTTGAATTGGATTGGGTTTCTTGCTTACAGAGGGAGACTGAATATGAGAATTGTTTTTAGAATTCTTTTGGCCCTTAGTGGGCTTTGAACCCTTACCCTTTCTAGGCATTCATTTCAAAAAAGAAAGAAAAATAACAAACAACTTCTAGTAAAAAAATGTTGTCATAAATAAATTAACACCAGTAAAATTCCTTCAAAGAAGATTTTCCAAACAATACTACAAAAATAAAGGAAAAATTACCTCTATTGTATAATCAGAAAATTCTTACCAAATCAAATCGCCTCCCTCGCAACGGCGCCAAAATGTTGGGTGCAGGAATTACACTTAAGCAAACTCCTCAACACTTAATTTGTCAACCTGGGGGATCCGTAAACTTAGAGACGAAGCACAGGTAATGCCAGAGATGGTATGAATCTTCCTAATATAAATCCCTACTTTCTTTAAAGGAAATATTGCAGAATCAAATTAAAAAAGAGAAAAAGGCAACTTGAACCATCAAAATAATCTAAGACTAGAACAAGGAAGAATGCATTTGCAAGAGGGAATTAAAGATAAAAGGAAATAACTCTAGCTAATTATTGTTTAACTACTGAGTGTGTGTTTTTTCTTTAGCAGAGACACTTAGCAGTCTCATCAGATGGGCCCTTAAACCTACTCCTTTAAAGATTTCCTTCTTGCACTAATCTGTCCTGCACTATCGCAGTCTGCTTGCACTAGTGCAGGAACATAGATTTCTGCAGAAGGTATAAATTTTGTCTTTACTAAAGGTTTTTTACTTCAAGAAAGGGCTTGAACTTTTCCAGGTTCAGAGCACTCAGATCCCATGGCAAGAAACTAGTTCTTGCACCAGATCAGAGCTTCTTGCACTTAGCATTTAATTCTTAAAATGAGTGCTTAATTATTGCAAGTGATATTATACTGTTAAATCAAATTGCACACATAAAAATTGAATGTTTTTTATCTTAACAGAGTGCATGAATAAAGAAACAATCAATATACATTTATCCTATCATAAGCATTTAATGAAAGAAAGAAGATTACGGGAAGTAGACTAAGAAGGCCCTTTGCATCACACCAACGTGCACTGGTGCAGGTTCATTTCTCTTTCTTGAACCAGGCGGGGAAAACCAATCAAACAGAATTGCAGAAAATGAGATATCACACCAACGTACGCTGGTGCAAGGTTATTTCTCCTGCTTGGACCAGACGGAGGAAAACCAATCTGAAATCAAGTACAGGAAAGGAAATTGCAGGAAAAGTAAATTTATCTACTTCACACAATGGATCCGCCTTCACTCAGACAGGAATGCATGTGCTTAAAATTAAATCACACTTGACAATGTAAACACAAATTACAGGAAAACAGGAAATGGGGTAAACGTGCTGGGTTGGCTGGGCCCTAGCCAACCAGCGCATTTCTCTTTTAAATAAAAATGTTGCTCAGTACCTTAATCAATTCATTAGCTCAAATACAGAAACGCAATTTTTGAAACATGAGGCAGAGCTCCCTTTTATTAATTCACTGAGCCAAGTACATACATTAATACATCGTCCAGCCCAGATTCGGGTGATAACAAAATACATTAATATTATTGCCTCTCTAGCTGTCTCTGTTCTCTTCTCCTATTAAAACTTTTTTCTAGTTCTATTTACATTCTAAATTATATAGATCTTTGGCCAAAGCCCAAAATAGATCATTCAACCGATTCATAACCAAACGCAGAATTTAGCTTTTCGGCCTTCAAAATTAGACAGTTAGTAAAACTGGCCATAGCCAATCTCCAGCTTTTTTCCTTCACAGATTCGGTCTCGGCTTCCTTTGGATCAATCTTGCTGTCGTGGTTGAAGCTACTCAAAATGAGGCGGTGATCAAGGAGGTTCAGATCTACTGCAAGGATTTGTTGTGCTGGCAACGGTGTAAGATCCGATCATGCACTAGGATCATCGGTCACGGTAAGTACTCTAACTACCAAATAAACATTGGAGATATATATAATTACAAAGAGTGATTAAAAGTAAGAAATCATGTAATAAATGATTAATTAATGCTAAGATGAATTAAAAGTATGAAAAATAAATTTTATACGAAATATGTCACCGTGCTTGGACTAGTACAAGATGAGGGTGATTAAAAGAGGTAAAACAGAAGTAAATGGTTATGATTTAGGAAGGGGAAAATGGAAAAAAGAGAGCAAATTAGGGGGCTAACAGAATGGATGCAGTTTTTCCTTCTTCTTTAGGATTTATAGTCATGAAGATCATTCAAGAATTAAAATTTGAACCAAATGACATACAGAGAAGCATCAATCAAACTATTCAATTACAGAAGTCCAGAGAAGAGGTCTATAATATGACCCAAGTTGTTCAAGAAAATATCAAGAAGATTTTTTACAGAAGAACAAAGGCTGATGATTTTAATCTAGGTGATAAGGTTTTGAAATGGGATTCTAGAAGAGAAGACAAAGATAAACATGGAAAATTTGACAACTTTTGGCAAGGGCCATACATTATTGATGCTTTCAGAGGAAACAATGAATATTTCCTTAAGGAGCTATATGGAACAAAGATACCTGGAGGATCTATCAATGGCAGGATGTTGAAGCATTACTTCTTTTAAGAATACAATTTGATCTTTCGTCATTTTAAATACCATGTTTTTACAGTTTGTGATTTGGATAACTCATTTAACAAAGGTTGAAGCCCATGGAGAAGGCCCTAAGCCTGGTTTGATGAGCCGTCATAAAACAGAAAAAGAAATCGGATGAAGACTTTGCAGAAAATGGAGTACTCAAGGCTACTGATCTTATGTTCTTGATAATTCACTTGGAGAAGTGCCATCCCCAGTTGGAGCCACTATTAAGGTCTTATAAATTATAGGATCTCAAGGTGATTGAATATTGTATAGTTCCAATTTCATATTTTACATGATTTTCAATATTCAAACGATTTCCAAAAAAAATATGAAAAATAAAAAGAAAAGAGGGTATATTGAAAAAAATATTAAAAAGAAAAGAAAAATAAAGAAAAACCCAAAAAGAATAATACTGAAAGTGTTGCAAATCAAAATGCCATTGTTGATTAGATTAGTTTTTTCAATTCATACAGTCTAAGCATGATTGAAAAATTCTAATTTTTTGTTGGATAGGTTAGGAAATAAGGATTTCCAAACATTTCAATCTTGGCAAATCATTAACTAGGTAAAAAAAAATATATTCAACATTTCAAACTGAGTCAATAGGAGAAATAAGGGAAATAGTAGGTTAGGATTTCATTAAATATATATATATGGGTCTGCAAGCCTAAATGCACCCTGCAAAGAATGATAAAAAAATGTTAGATTGGTGAAAGGGTAGGTAGAATGAAAGAAAAACAAATGTGGAGAGACATGAAATTTACTCTAAAAATATCATTATAAATATTTCATGTGTTCTCATGTATAGAGAAAAATAAAAAAGAAACGATTTTATCCAAAGTTTCGGGGATTGGCTCATTTTAAAGTCTATTTGACATATTATATGTCATGTCCTAAAGTCCCCATAATTTATACTCCACCCAACATTTCATTTATTTCCGCCCAACCCCACCATCCACTCACTCATCACGTCATCGCTAAACTCATGTCGCCTTCCACTTCATCTTCACCCCCACTATCACATCTGACGGCCCATATTTATTTCCAGCCCCCCTCATCCTCTGAATTTTAACATCAGGGGGGGTTTCAAATGGGCAGTTTATGAAACCAGCCCAGCTGCTACGTGTCAAGCATCTATCATTTCCCACTCCCCCTACACTATTCTGCTTACCGTCCTGGACCCCCTCTAAAAAGCGGTTTTCATCGTAATTAAACAGCGCAGTTGACCATTAACCCTCTGCCATTCCTACTACTCCATGTTATCACTCTTGTCACGTCCACCCAATCATCCCTGCTCCCACCTAAAGACGCATTGAAACATTTAATTGTTTAAGTTGTTACCCAACGGGCCCGTGCCATGTCAACGAAAACCCCGCCATCCTACAAATTCACCTTTCCTCACATGTTTCAAAGGTTACAGTATTTTCTCAGTATTTTTCTTATAACAGGTGATGGAATTCAAAGTTTTGCAGATCTAAAAAGAGAGCGGGAAATTCCAACTGTCTAATCATCAAAAATACTTGTTCTTTAATCCCCTTTTCTTCTAATCCCCCTTCTGATCAAGCAGAAATCCCTTCTATTTCTTCCCATATATGTTTAATCCGCTTCTAATCTGTGCACCTGCAGACACAGAAAAGACAGTCATGCCTCCAAAGAAGAAGGATCAAGAGCCATTCAATCCAATGGTTCACCCTCCTGTGGACCTTGATCATATTGTCCTTGCTGACAGGGATTTTAAGATTCATGAGACTCTCTCAGAATTCAACCTCTTCGAAATATATTGTTGGTTGTAAGATAAACTCATCGATGAGGCTGATGACATAGGACTGTGGGACACAAACATGCCATACTACATCTTTCCAAAAACTCATAGTTGCCTTAAATTTATAAGAAAGTGTCATGCATTTTATGATCTAAATCATAGGGTTGTTGTTTCCCCCACAGGGGAGATTATGTTCACCATTAGTGCCAATTCTATCATGCATATTATGCAGGCTACTTTCATTGAAGAAACCATACCCTTTTCCCATGAAACCCTTGGGGAATTGTAGCAGAAATTAGATTTTTCTATTAGAGCCAAAACCCTTGAATTATTCATGGTTGGAGACACTCTCCTACCCAAGAAGAATCATCCATACCCATCTTCTACATTCCCTGATGGGACTCAGCACATAGTCACAGTCCTTTCTTACCTACTAGGATATTATTCAAACCAGTGGCTAGATGAAGCAATTATAGGCTTCCTGTCAATACTTTCACCAAACTCTAAACCTTCCATCATGTTCAATTTCAGTCAATTTCTAGCAGATTTCGTTCATGATCAGTTTGTCAAGTTTCACACAGAGGAAGTGTTTAAATACATTTCAGTCATTTTTTATATGTTTGTATATTTTCAGGAAAATAGGTTTCAGTTTACAATGAGAAAAGTGAATGAAGATTCACAACCTTAGTTTGTCATCTTCTAGACAACAATGCTAATGAAAGATCAAAAAGAATTCACTTACAAACGATTCATTTAATTATTTATGCATCCAGCTATGAGCATCCTCAACAGCATAGTGGAACCAAGGATCAGTGAAGAAATTAAAAAGGTCATGCAGTTGTCAAACTAAGCCAGAACCGGACACTGGTACTTGTACTAGAATTATAGATAGCTAAGAATATATGGGTGTGAGTTACCCCCTTACAAGCTGCCAAAGTTCCTCCCCGTGAGGATATTTTCCGTGGAATAAATTAGATAGATGATTAATGCAGATGAAGTACATTTTGTATCAACAAAGAAGAAATCTCAATTCAGAATCAAATCCCAAATTGGTCCTTTCATTTGCAACAGCAGAGCAGCAGGAGAGGAGGCTGACAAGAGGCTGAAAGAGATGAAGTAATTTACACACATTTTCGCTTGGTCTTATGACCCATTGGGCATTATCTCTAAGAAGAGGGTAGAAAATAAATCAACTCCATACATTCACACCCATAGGCCTGAGATTGAATAATTTATGAACTAGACAGAGTGGACAACAAACACGTTGCAGGAGGCTGAAGAGTAGGTAATTTCATCTTCAAGTATACAAACCCATGTTCCACAAGAGAAGCAGAATACAGAGGATAAACAAGAGAAAGGAAAAGAACAAGAGAAAGAGGCAATAGGAAAAAGACCAAGAGATGATCAATCACCTTTGGGGACTGATACATCTAGCAAGGAGTTTAAGATGAAATATAGGAAGAGAGAAAGAATTAACATGGACATTGATCAATACAAGGAATCAGAGCAGCAGACAGTGATAAATATTAGAGACACTCCTAGTTCCTCTCCAATAGGTGGCCAAACTATATTTTCTCTGACAACTTCAACTACAATTCCATTTCAGCAGCAAAGCCTTCAAACACCTACATCTATTTTTGTTACAAGGGAAAAGGAGGAAACAATATATGACACCTTCGAGGAGATCAAGAGGAAAAATGAAATATTTAAGAACAACACCTATAATCAATTTTGGAAGCAAACCACCAGTTTACAAAGTAGGCTTCTATCAGCTTTTGATTCAGAGAAGGAAAAGATGTGCATGGCTTTCTTAGAAGCCCGTATTTCACAGCCAAAAACACCTGTTGTTTTCAAGAAAACATATTTTGAGTTTAATGTCAAGGACATCCACCCAATAGATCATATGGAAATTCACAAACAGACTAGAGAAATGATCTCATCCACATTGACTAGCACTGCTATGATTCTGTCTAAATTGCAGGTATCACTGGCCAATATTCAATCCCACCTCAAGATGGAGAAGATTTCTTCTCTTGCAAAGGATGACAGAGTTAAGTCCTTGGAGGATTTAGTTGTGAAGATTGGGTATGATCCAACAAATATAGAGGCAGTAGAAGATATCCTGAAAAGGAAAAATGCAGACATAGCAGCCTTAAGAAAGCAACTCAAAATGTCAGCTATTGAAGACCCTCTAACCAAGGACATAGAGGAGAATGAAACAGAAAAATAAGGGATGATGAAGTTGATAATGGAACAGTCAACACAGCTAAAATAGATGGAGAAAGAAATGGATAAATTGGTAAAGGAAAAGGAAAAAGCAGCATAGATGGCCATCATTCCCTTAGAGGTTGTTCCTATTGTAGTCATTTCCTCAACTACATCAGCAATTACAGGTACATCAAGTGGTACAGAACAACTGTCTAAGGCTATGGAGAATTATTCCATCCAAATAGAAGAGATAAAAAGGCTGGAAGCACAAATTAATATCTTGAAGGATCACAAGGCAAGATCTGACAGTGCACATGAGATAGAATTGCAAAGAGCCCAAAAACAGATTGAAAGATTGCAAAAGGCTGAGAAGGAAGCTTCCATTGGTCACACCATTGGCCAAGCAAAGGATATCATATGGACAAGTATAATTGAATCAATGAATGAAATATGGCCTTCCATTCAAATCATATTTGAAGAGAAAGAATTAATTGAAAAGGTTAATGACACAATAGCTAGTGTCACCAAGGAGCTTGGGGACATGCCTCAAACATAAAATAACATCATTAGATTTATGAATTCAAAGAGCAGGTATTAATTGGATGTACTTGGAGTTGAAGACAGAACAACAAGAATTCTAGAGGTCAAGAAGGTGTTCACCAAGAAAATATTGGTCACACGGTTGGAGGAAAAGTGCCACAATTTAGATATTGTTGTGAGTAGATTCTTTAACAGAATCGAGCGACTGACCAAAAGAGGGTTACCTTCACTGTTTGTGATAAATGATAATCTTATTACAATGGAAGACTATGTGAAAAAGTTGAAAGACATTTCCAAGGACACAGCCAAGCTTGTAAGCCCTAGAGGAGCACTGACAGGAAGAGATTTCCTTGAGGCCATGAGCAACGACATATTTATCCAACATGAAATTAAACACATTTTTGTGTTGAAGCCCACTTTCGTTAGATTCACGGAGACAGATGAAATATATCGAAAGGTGACTAAGATAAAAATTCAAATGAGAAACAGTGGGAAAATATATGTGAATACCAAGAAGGGTAAATGCCATCATATCAAACAGATCATCACAGAACCATATTAGCCAAATCAACCAGCACAACACCAGATATGATCATGCAGCACGGACTTCTGAAACATAGGGCCAGATGTCAAATTAATTTCATCGTGTCCACTTCGTGGTCAAACTAGTCAAATTTTGTTTATTTTGTAATTAATAACATATTTCCTAGTAGATACGAAATTCATTGTAGAATTCAGTTAAATACTTCATACATTCGAAGTATCAGGGGTTGGACCCTGGATTGTTGAACTTTTCTATTGGATCATTGTATTTTATTGAAGTTGGAGCATCAACAACAAAAGACCATTTACATGATACTTGAGCTATGTTTATCTAGTGATGTTATTCCTTTTGTGTGTTAATGTTTCCATTGTTTTTCTGTCATTGCATCATTAAAAATCTAATTGTAAAACAGAAATCTGAAGATTAAGATTTGTTTTTAGAGCACCTTACTTTTTGTTGTGTTTGCAATTTAAATGTTTTTCTTCTGAATTTTGGTTAAGAAATTCTTAATTACTTTTTAACCATTATTGATTTCATTATTTCTTCCATCTCAAAATTCATTTTGTTTCAAGATCCAGTAAGTGTAGTTAGCTTGCCTTGTAGATGCTCTTGGAAATTTGATGCATCAACCTAGCCTTTTATGACTCCATGGCCCAATGGAATTAGTTTAAACAGATCTACTAATCCAATCAAACAATCAATCAAAAAAAGAAATCTCTACAATCATTATAATTAGCCTAATATCAAATTCATAAAATAAAGCTAAATCTAAAAGAGAGATCCCTCTCTGAGTCTAGGAGGGCTAGATTCTAGACTCCAAAGCAGTTTTGATGTTGTCCTATATAATTATTCTTTCCAATCTTAAAATTATAGAATGATAACAAGATCCATGGTGGAAGACCCCTCAGGGGCACCCCCTTCTGTTTCGACTGGACCTCCTTCGGGGATCACCCTGGGCTCAAGATGTTTCATCTACTAGCTCTTTGTCTACCCTTTGTAGCGATGTGTATGTGAACCATATATCTCATCATGATGCATCAGGTAGCCCCTCTGCGCCATGTGGTCTTTCTTTTGCCAATCCTCCCATCTTCCATTCAGATGAAACATTATGGAAGGCATGATCACCCCTTATTTCCTTTGGGATGATATGCACCATCATGTGTACTTCCATCTACAATAGTCCCATCACCAATATGTTGTGGATTCCAAGGACTTCATGCATACTGAAGTGGATTGCTTCAATAACCCCTTACTTCGAACCCATGCATTCGAACCACTTACACCTTGTGGCCATTACATTGACACCCAATGTTTGGGTAAGGGGGCACCCATATTTGAGAGTCTAGGAGAAGAAATTCTTCACAACCCTCCTAGTGCATATGGTAGTGTTGACTCTAGTACCATTTGTCTTCCCCATTTAGAAGAAATTCTAGAGTCCCATATCACTTCAGATCACTCTAGGGATGATCCACTTAGTCATTCCTTCATCTTGCATCAACAACCCAGTCCCTTAGACATTGTTGTTGATAAACCAGAATGTTTTCTAAGTGAGCACTAGTTCATTATATCCAAAGCCGCTCTTTGGGATGGTGACACTATGTATGCGAACCCAAAAATTTAGTCCATTTGATTCATATATGCAGTTCCAAATGAGATTGGAAATCCACTATTTCCTTTCTCTAACTGTATTTATAAATTTTCCCCATAAGAAGATAACCATAAGATAATCAAATGGTGAACCACATCATCAAAATGTGTTTAGAATCTACTATTCTGAATACATTTGGCATTCCCATAACATGCTTGGGGGAACCTATGCCCCTATATATTCTCACCATCCTCTTGATGATTTAGTGCTTATGATTCTGAATGCTTGAATCCATTATTTTAGCACTTAGCACACCATGTCGCTCCACAAACTCCTCTAGCCAGGGGCATCATTCCCACCTTTTCATACCAAATCAATCCCCTCCATCACATATGATTGGGGGCAGTATCCCATGCTTGGGGACATGATGGCACCCTTGGACACCTTCTCACTTGATTTTCATAAGTCTCGGCCTAGACCCCACCGATCTAGGTATGGTCAATTATCCTCCCATTCCTTGGATAGTTTTTCCTACCGGCCTCTCTGGTGAGCCATATATCATAGATGCTTGATACCATACCTTCAACTACTCTAATTTATGTGATATGATACTTACCACTTGGTCCCCATGTTTGACTTGGTGGGCGGGGATGATTCTAGACCTTCTCTAGTAGTTCGTTCCTATATTCCATTCTTACCTTGATTCTTCACCAGGAACCATCTTTCCAAGAAGCATTAAGGCCATATTTAGAAAAGTAAAGCCATCTACTTGAAAGTCATAGATCTCGATTCCAACGGTCGGTTTGTCCTCTATGATTGTCGAAAGATTTAGGGCCTTCTCCTCCTCTCCAAGTTCACCACAGCTCCACTAGAAAATGAATAAAAATGGAGGGAAATCACCATATTAAAAGACAAACCCTAATTTTTCTTTCACCAATTGTGACCAAACTGTAGCTCGGTTTAACGAACCATCAGTGTTATCACTGGAAAATCATACAAGCAAAGGTGACATTATTTAATGTCAGGCAGAAGGATTTACAAGGCTAAGAGACATTAGATAATTTGAAAGTATTTAAAAATCTCTAAGGTCTAAAAAGAAAAATCAAATTGTGTACAAGAAGAACTAGTCAAATATGACTTTGCGCGCAAAAGTCTTCGATAAACTCGCATTTGCGCGCCTTTTGCTCAAAAATGTGTGCAATCCTGGGAGTGGTGGAAGTCACTTTTCGGGACCATAAGGCACACTCCAGGACATTGATTCCACACTTGAGGCCGCCTAAGGACATCTGCCCATGCCTCCTTAGGACATAAACGGAGCACACAATGGAATCACCCTCCTCTCTTGGGTCACTATCCACAATTTACCAAGAGAGGGAAGGAGGATTTGAATTCTCCTATAAAATGCCACAAAGAGATTAACAACATGAGATCACATTGTTATACTAGCCAGAATTTCCCCAAGCAATACCAGCAGTGTGTGATCCGGAGCAGAGATAGAGGGGACTCAGTTGTTGGCCATCCAACAACTCTATTCCACCATAGTAGAGAGAGGGAGACTTTGCGCCAAGGCAACTCGGAAGTAAAGAAATCCTTGCATCGGGACTTAGAACCCCTATTTCTAAGGATCCCTTGGCAAGTGGGTTAAAGTTTCATCCTCATTTCCTACCAACACTCAATAAGAGGGGACGTAAGCGCTGTCATTTGGATTACTAAAGTTGTTTGACTCTATTTATATCTTTTGTGTTATTTGTTTTAGTTTTAGTTTAAATTTTATGTTTGAATATACATGTTGTTTCTCTATCTAGTATGTTTATGTTTGAACATGTTCCAATAACTTGCTTGACTCCATCTATTTTCTACCTGTGACCAATAACTTAAGAGGGAAAACCACGCCCCTTAAGTTGGTATGATTTCGTACATACGTGCACGAAACACACTAACACAATCAGCAGCGTTGGAAAGCTCTCACCAAGCTCTAAAATGCATATCCTTTTGCTTTTGGTGATTTGATACTTCACCTGAAAGCCATTTTTCCAAGAAGGGTCACTTCGTCGCCTCTCAAAATCATATTTCTTCACTTGCACTACTTGTACTTGGGGCACCACTTTTCTTTCATACTTGTCAATGCATGTGTCAATTTTCATCATGAATAACCATGTCTTGCTCATGCTTTTATGGTCCCCATCGGGCCTATTCTGTGTGGCAGCCTCATCGAGTCGCCCTTGATCAGAGCATTCAAGTTGAGTCAGCATCGCATTCATGGAGTCTATCCCGAGTCTCTTTGCCTCCTGTTACAGTATTCCATCCATTTTTTTCTTGTTCCTCTCTCGTGTCACCCATTTCGACCTCCAGTCATATTGTCCCCCATCTCCTCTGGATTCGAGTCAGTCGTTGCCAAGTCATCCATGTTTTTTATGCTCAAACAAGGGAACTCATTCATTCGCTACTCAGTATCTCGGCTTCCATCATCATCCCTGGTTTCAGTCCATCAGTCACTCTACTATGATCCCTCATGCCTTAGTTGAGGATTCCTTATTGCCTCACCTATGGTGGACCTCCTTCTATCGACATTAGCACATTCATTCCAGAAGACAGGTCTAGAGGGCGGTGTACCGTGGTTCCATCTTACATTCCTATTTGGTGCCTCAGATCGGGAAAAGGGACTCCTCATTGCCCTTTGACTTGATTTTTTCTCATCTGCTCAGCTTTAGCATGATCGAGATTCGTATACTTGATGGATCTGTGATCCAACAGATTGTCGCAGTGATTCCCGGGTGTGTGTGAGATGTTTCAGACCTCATCAGGGGGTGGCCCTATAGGTAGCCCCCCACATGCTCGGATGACCTCATTTTATTCTACAGCCTCAGATGATGCTCCACAAATTTGATGGGTTTGATTCCCACCGCTTGCATCACCCATAGCATGCATGTATCACTCAGGTGATCCATTCATATTTTCAGATCCCTGCCCTATTTATCAGGGCTTCTTTAGTTCTTATCATATCTCATGTACTCAGATATTATTGTATTCAATCCTGGTTGTTGTCCCAGGCGCAGTATGTATGTGGGATCCATCATATTTTTGTCTCGCCCATTTTATGCCAACATATCATGTACTTTATAGCTCAGTCTCATTTTACTGGGCGCGCCATTATTCTTCGTACTTTGTCATCTCGACGGGCATAGGTATGCCTCCCCCCCGCCTCACTGAGAATAGGTACCCAAACCTTAAAGGAGACTTATATCATTTGTAGGTCTCGCCCCCTCAGTTATTGTCCTCTCTCGCTTCACTCCATCTATGTATATCTCTCTCTCTGACTCCCCTTCAGTGTTTTGTGATTGTGTTCTTACAACGTACTTCACTCATACGATTAGCTCCTAATGCTCACACATTGGGGGGGAATATGTTACACCAATTTTTGGTCATCTAACCATTTACAATTAGATGGATCGAAGTACACCATGTAAGACCAATTTTACCTGAGTAAAATTTCTTTCACTATAAGAAATAATTTAATAAACCATATTGTATTAAGTTATTTCTGGTTCAAACAGGAAACCCCCATGAGGAATAATTAAATCAGTCATTATTTATCTAATTTTCCTCTATGAATAATTAATTAAACCATTGTTTAAATAATATTCCTAGTCATATTTAACCCAATTATGAAAAATAATTAGATAAATCATTATTTATCTTATTTTTCTCTAGGAATAATTAATTAAATCATTATTTAGTCATTATTCCTTCTTAAATTTGACTAAATCACCTAGAAATAAATAAGCAAATCATTATTTGTTAAATTATTCCTTAACCCCATTCTTGAAATGATAAATAAATCATTTATTTGTTTATTATTTTTAAATAAAGGTATTTAACCAATTTAAATTCCTTTTCCCTCCAACGAAATATAATAAAATACTCCAAGCAGTTAGACCTAGATCTTGGATAATAATATTTTATTATTCACCATTATCGAGGATAATGTTGAAAATGGAAACAATAAACAGTGAAGGAGGCCCTCTGAAACATCTTTCCTGATCCTAGTTGGAAAGTGATCACCTAAACTAGGTGGGGGCCACACATGTGATTTTTGTCGAAAAATCTATTTTTAGACATATGGAGCATGGTCCAGGGATTGCAGTATGTTATTCTTGGAGTATTGGTCATGTTGGTAAAAATAGATGGACATCTATTTTTTGGAGCTATAGGTCGAAGTCTATTTTTAGACTGCCTCTCCTTAAAATAGGGAAGTCAAATATTATTTACCCTTAATAATATTTGGACTCTAAACTTCAGTTTACTCTCTTAGAGCACTTCAGTTTGACCCCCGGAGGTGGGGCATGCAGCTGCCAGAAGGATTTACGCTTTTCCTATGAGTTAGGTGAGCTAATGCATGGTTGACTTCAGTTAGAGCTCAAGTGGTGGAGTTCAGTGGAGTTGATGCGACAGTTAATGGAGGTGGTGTTCTGGTTAACTAGTTGAAATAGTTGTATTTAGTTTAACTGGCTAATACACTAGAGATGAGTTGTGTGAATTAAATAATATTTAATTCACTAATTATTAACTCATTATTCAACTAAATAACACATCAGTTTAACTCAGTGCATGGACAGTTCAGTGGCGACAAGTGAAAGAGGTAGATGAAAGGGTTGAGTTAGCTATCAGTTGCGACATCAGTTGTGCATGAGATTTGCACCACACTTGGAGGAATTTCCCATGATGATTGCACTGTCAAGCCAAGGAGATTCAAACCTTGGATCTCTATTTAGACAGGCCATGATTGCGCAATAGAGGCAGGGAAAGTAGTGGGTGTGTTTTGAACCTGTGACTTGTTCAAAACCAAGCTATTTTTTGTGTAGCTTTGGGAGATAGTACTGAGTACTTGCGAGGAGTTTGTACTATGTATTTACTGCATGTTCTCTCCATTTATAAAATACTATAGTTGGGGGTTTGAAGCTATAAGCTTTCCCCATACATATTGTGTTAATGTGTGTGATGATTTGATGTGCTATCGCTTCTATTCTTTCCGCATGTGACAATTAATTGTAGAAGAGATTATGTGTTATGCATGCAATTCGAAATTGATGTGTGATCAGGTTAATCTCCATTGAATAAGTGATTTATTCAGCTAATTTCTACATGGTGTCGGAGAAATATTAATTGTCGAGATCTATTACGGTGATTGCAAACTTATTTCCTCGGACAGAGCCTGCATACGGGCCAGATAGCCTCCGGATTCATCTTTCTTTGGAAAGTGAAAGGTCTGGTAAAAGCCCATGCAGTCAATCTCTGATTTGGAAATAATTTGTTCTCAAGTGTAGATCGGAAGCGATTGAGTTATCAGCTGGTGGTGAAATTCGAATTTGTATATTTGTGTTCTTGGTGCCGCGGCGAAAATGTCTTTCATCGGTTTGCGACTTGAATATGCCTTGGAAGGAAGTTCGAATTATGTTGCATGGAAGGACCGCATGGAGGTTGTATTAGATGATCATGGGCTGTTGGAATTCATGGAGAAAGAGATTCCAAAGCCTACTTCTAATGATGCTGATGTTGTGGAAGCCTGGCGAAAGAAACAAGAAAAGTGTCGAAGGATCCTGTTGGAGGGCGTAAAGGATCACATTGTATCCAGCCTGCATGGAAAGGCTTCTCCATATTTGATGTGGAAAGCCTTGACAGATCTGTACCAAAGCAAGAGCGACCAAAGGAAGCTGGCGCTCAAGGATAGACTCAGAAACATCAAGATGGAGAAAGGCGACAGCATCGCAAAATACCTCATGAAGTTCACTCAGTGCAGAGATGAGCTGGGAAGTGTGGGGGTGACTGTCGAAGATGAGGACATGGTGAGCTTGGCTCTCCTGGGTCTTCCGAAAAGTTGGCATGCATATCAAGATAGTGTCAATGGTCGGGAGAAGTTGCCGGGATGGGAGCGACTGTGGTCGGATCTCATGCAAGAGGAGATCAGGAGGACTACCAGGGACGGATCTTCATCAAAGGTATCTAATGAAGAATATTGCGCTTTGGCTACCAAAGCAAGGAAGGGGAAGGGCAAGGAGAAGGCTTCTCAATCCGGTGCAGATGGTAAAGAGCGTGACATGTCCAAAGTGAAGTGTTTTCACTGTCACGATCATGGACATTACGCCACGAATTGCCCAAAGAAGAAGAAGAACAAGCAGGCTGCTGGATCTGCAGCTGGTGAGGCTCTTGCCTTGCAATTTGAGCTGGACTTCTCATTGATCGCATGCATGTTGTCTAGTGCATTGGGATCAGGGTGGTATATTGATAGTGGCGCTTCCTTTCACATGACGGGAGATGCAAATCTTTTTAGTGACTTGGTGGAGAAAGGTCTCCAGATGCATGTTGAGTTGGGTGACGGTGGTCGATACAATGCGACTGGCATTGGTACCATAACCTTTCAGAGGGAGTCAGGTAAACTCATTCTTTTACAAGATGTATTGCATGTATCAGGTCTAACAAAGAATCTGATCTTAGTCGCAATGTTAGAGGATAAAGGGTATGAAGTTGTCTTTAGAGAAGGGAAAGTTTTCCTTCGGCACAAGGCAACGGGACAAGTCAAGAAGGTTGGGATTCGAGCAAAGAATCTCTACAGACTTGAAGTAGATGGGATGTCTACGGAGCTTCCTATTTTTGGGAAGTGGGAGAAAGACATGCAACTGAAGCTTGAGAGGGAGCAAGTGTTGCATGCAGGCGAGAAAGACATGCAACTGAAGCTTGAGAGGGAGCAAGTCTTGCATGCAGGTGAAAAAGACATGCAATTGAAGCTTAAGAGGGAGCAAGTTTTGCATGCAGGTGAAAGTGAACCTCGGGATGTGGAGCAGCCACAAGAGGATCATG
The DNA here is from genome assembly GCA_034641835.2 of Pinus albicaulis. Classification (NCBI taxonomy): domain Eukaryota; kingdom Viridiplantae; phylum Streptophyta; class Pinopsida; order Pinales; family Pinaceae; genus Pinus; species Pinus albicaulis. The sequence goes on along the minus strand of CM076577.1, from coordinate 1,139,864,744 downwards.
GAGTGGGAGAAACCACTCATGCAGAGAAATTTCGTGCCAGACGGGCAGAGGGAGTGCATGCAGCTATACCACCAGGTGAGAGGTGGGGCGACATGCACGAGTAATCCCAAGAAGAGATTTCTGGGCAGATTCATGAGATGGTGTGGATCTCATGGATTGAACCTGGCTACGAGGTGCCCATAGCGCAGCAGTAGCAAGATCAGTTGGAGTGATGCAGGCAGATCAAAGTGACAATGTCGGATACTGGAGCGCGGATCAGAGTTGACAGCAAGTGCAAGAGTGCATGGTTGCAAGAGTTCAACAGCGCAGTAGTTCCTAATGACATGTGCAGTTGGCCAAGCAGAAGTCGAAGACTTTGATGATAGATGCTATATGCATCAAGACTGATTGAGTTGTTTGGAGCTTATTCAGTTTCAGAGGAGTTGCAGAGCAGATGCATGGAGTTGCATGGCGCTTGTGAAGGTTGCAAGGCGAATGCATGGAGTTGCATGTCGCATGCAAAGACAGTCCTTTCTTGTTGAGAGGGAGTGTTGAAAATGGCAACAAGAAACAGTAAAGGAGGCCTTCTGAAACATCTTTCCTGATCCTAGTTGGAAAGTGATCACCTAAACTAGGTGGGGGCCACACATGTGATTTTTGTCGAAAAATCTATTTTTAGACTATGTCTATTTTTAGACATATGGAGCATGGTCCAGGGATTGCAGTATGTTATTCTTGGAGTATTGGTAATGTTGGTAAAAATAGATGGACATCTATTTTTTGGAGCTATAGGTCGAAGTCTATTTTTAGACTGCCTCTCCTTAAAATAGGGAAGTCAAATATTATTTACCCTTAATAATATTTGGACTCTAAACTTCAATTTACTCTCTTGGAGCACTTCATTTTGACCCCCGAAGGTGGGGCATGCAGCTGCCAGAAGGATTTACGCTTTTCCTATGAGTTAGGTGAGCTAATGCATGGTTGACTTCAGTTAGAGCTCAAGTGGCGGAGTTCGGTGGAGTTGATGCGACAATTAATGGAGGTGGTGTTCTGGTTAACTAGTTGAACTAGTTGTATTTAGTTTAACTGGCTAATACACTAGAGATGAGTTGTGTGAATTAAATATTATTTAATTCATAAATTATTAACTCATTATTCAACTAAATAACACATCAGTTTAACTCAGTGCATGGACTGTTCAGTGGCGACAAGTGAAAGAGGTAGATGAAAGGGTTGAGTTAGCTATCAGTTGCGACATCAGTTGTGCATGAGATTTGCACCACACTTGGAGGAATTGCCCATGATGATTGCGCTGTCAAGCCAAGGAGATTCGAACCTTGGATCTCTATTTAGACAGGCCATGATTGAGCAATAGAGGCAGGGAAAGTAGTGGGTGTGTTTTGAACCTGTGACTTGTTCAAAACCAAGCTAGTTTTTGTGTAGCTTTGGGAGATAGTACTGAGTACTTGTGAGGAGTTTGTACTATGTATTTGCTGCATGTTCTCTCCATTTATAAAATACTATAGCTGGGGGTTTTCAGCTATAAGCTTTCCCCATACATACTGTGTTAATGTGTGTGATGATTTGATGTGCTATCGCTTCTATTCTTTCCGCATGTGACAATTAATTGTAGAAGAGATTATGTGTTATGCATGCAATTCGAAATTTATGTGTGATCAGGTTAATCTCCATTGAATAAGTTATTTATTCAGCAAATTTCTACAGATAACTCAAAATTTTGTTATAAATAGGAGGGTTTTCCATTCATTATTCACTTTCATCACTTTAATTTTCGCGCTTTGATCATTCTCATTGTTGCTACTATTTTTCTTCTTGAGCTCCCATAGAGTTCAAAATGTCTTGGGTTTTCTACACCATTGAGAGAAAGAAACATCTGGATCAAAAGCATTGAGGACAACCAAGAACCAATCCCATTGAGGGGGCTGGTAACATCACTCTTTGTTCCCTTCCCAGGTGTTATAATACATTCAAAATTCTTAATATCTTGTCTTGTTTGTTGGATGTATGGAGCATATTATTATTTCTTTTTATTGTTTAGCTACTTTTACTACATAGATCAGATTTCTGGCAACATTTATTTCGACTATATATTGCAGATCTAAGGAAGTTCAGCATCCATCTTTTTTGTTAAGTATATTTTTCACGCACAACTAAAGTGAGCTCTTTTCATACACTTGCGTTAATAATTTACACTAACAGCCTACACTACATAAAGATGAAAATGAGTATTGCAGAGCATGTGATGTGTGTCAAAGAACAGGGAAGCCTTCCAAAAGAAATGAGATGCCACTGGTACCACAAGTTACATTGCAGGCTTTTGATAAGTGGACCATTTTTTTTGTTGGACCAATCAACCCACCTAGGAAAAGGACTAGTGTGAGGTACATAATCACAGCAACTGATTACTTAGCAAGATGGGCCGAAGCACAACTAGTAAGGAACTGCAGTGCAGAAACTGAAGCAAAGTTTATTTTTTAGTACATACTATCTAGATTTAGATGTTCGAAGATTTTGATGAGTTTCCAGGGTTCACATTTCCTAAATAATACCATTGAAGCATAGACTGAGGAGTTCCAAGTGTATGGTCATAAGATTACCCCTTATCAGCCTCAGGCCAATGGAACAGTGGAAGCATTTAATAAGATTTTGGATAATGCACTTACTAAGGTATGCAATTTGAACAGAGATGATTGGGACCTTAGAATTACAGTAGTATTATGAGATTATAGGACCACATGTAAGAGGTTGAAAGGTCAGACACCCGTCAAGTTGGTTTATGGGCAAGAAGTTGTGATGCCTATGGATTACATTGTGCTTAGCTTGAGGATTGCAACTTTTACATATATGGCAGATCCTGAGATAATGGAGGAAATAATGTCCTTGTTTCTTGCTTTGGAGGAAGATATATTTGTAGTAGGATTCTAGTATCAAGTGAATAAATCAAGAGAAAAAGCCCGGCATGATAGACATATTAAGAAGGAGAAGTTCTAGGTAGGAAACCTTGTTATCCTCTATGATAGTAATTTTGTGAAGTTTCCAGGAAAATTCAAGACACATTGGCTGGGCCCATACATTATCAAGCATATCATTGATGGAGGCATAGTTCAATTAGTGAATTTGAATGGAGAATTGATTCAAAGAAGAGTAAATGGAATCAGGTTGAATTTGTACACGGAAAACCCTTCCCCTACAGCTTTGCTATGAAGAAGGATGGAAGAAAAGTCTTAGTGCCACCTATAACTGAAAGTTGGCATTGGACTATAAACTACACTGCAGAGAAAGACCTTCGACATAGGAAGCCTCGACATAAGAGGGGGGGAGGGGTGTTCGCTAAATTCTAGAGTATGTCGAAGTTCACAAGAAGGATTTCTTCGCTACAATTTTCGATATGTCGAAGAGTCGCCAGAAAAAATATGAACGTTAAAAGGGAAATTTGTCGCTAAAAGGCGTGGAAGGTTGCATTACTGAGGACATATTGGAAATATTTAGTGAAATATATGCAGTTAATGAACACAATATGAATAGGATGTGAGCTAATGATGGGGTTAGAAGTTCAAGATTGCTATAAAAAGTTGTGTCCCGCCAAGATTTGGAACCTTGCTGTCTTGAGAGCTCAAAAATTGCTAAGTGCGGAGAAATTGCAGAATTTGTGCTATTGTATGAATACTAATGATTTCAATTGTATATTCAAAGAGAAGGGTATAACAAGAATCATGGAACAAGTCAGAGTTGCAACACCCATAGCATCAGCTGTGAATATCACAGCGGCATCACCACAATATAAAAACTGGAGATATCCATGGAAGAAACTAACTAAGGAATAGAAAACGAAGAAGAAGCAGGACAAGAGACATGCTGAGCCGCAGAAAAAACCTGAACATATGAAGGAAAGTGAGGAGGAATTAGAGCATGAGAAAATGGAAACGGAGGGCGCAGCGTTTCCATCACCTCCCCCGTCATACATTCCACATAGAAAACCAAATGTGACGCCTGTAAGAGATTCGAAGGATGTAAATTATGGGACCTTCACAACCCTATTGCCAAAATCATTACCATTTACTGGAAAGCTCCTTGGGAAAATTCTATAGCTGAAGTTTGCAGACTTTGATTTCAAAGACAGGAAGAAATACCCACAGTTTTCACCGGGAATATACCAAAAGTAGGTAAACTACCATGAAAGTGGTGTAACAAGGTTGGAACTGCAACAATGGGTGACTATATTCGAGCAGTCAGGGATATTTAACATGTTGAATGTGTCACACTTCGGCAGAAGTCCAGTAAACACGGCTTGTGTAAGACAATTTCTCATGTTGGTGCATAACGGATGCCTCTAGATGGGAAAGAGGATCCCTATTGATGAGATGATGATATGGAGAATCACAAGGCTTCCATATCAACGACACAACCCCATAGAAGATTTTGTAGGAAAATACTAGGACAAGGAAATAGTTGAGAATATGAAGAATAATTTCGAGCTCACAAAGGGGAAATGAGGATATGACATTAATTCCATCCATGACCAGGAAGTTCGCTTCGCAACAGATATACTAGCTATGAATATCACAAGAAAATGTCGAGCCAATGAATTCCCTACAGCAGTAATTTCACTAGTTGCACATTGCGCCAATGGGGTTCAATAAACTGGACCACATACCTTTGTAAGGAATTTTTGGAGGACTTCATGGAGGTGCAGGAGAAAGGTACCACATTTCATTATGCATGGTTGATTTTAATAATAGAAATTTTGGTATGGAGAGAACCAAAGGAGTCGTAGTTTCCTCTGGTAGCTTTGGATGTTTACGAAGTCACGATGTGCCTCACTGTGGTATGCCACTCAACCGTCGCGAGCATAGGATAAAAGGATATTTTTTATGTTGTATCATATGTATTTGCATATGTTGGATTTGCAGCAGCTCGACCAGGCCATCCGGGAAAAGGACCAGGTAGTGCAGTAGCAGCATAATTTAAAGGAGGTCGTTGAAGCCACATGCCAAGAAGTTATGGACATGGATGTCCGCGAGGAGAATCATTCAAAGACAAGGTTTCAAAGCTTGGCCTTGTTGTCAAGGAATTCAAGAAGAAGATTGCAAATGTACAATTTTAATATGAGATAAATATCGGTGAGTTGCAGATGAAGCTGCAGCCAACCACACCACTAGAGGTGCGACAGCAAAGGAAGACCAACATGAAGACTATAGTACCCATCATATCTGCATCAGTGGAAGGCTGTGGAAATTTATTGGACGATACTTTACAAATTTAGAGTTCGTTGCAGGAAGATCCAAACATACAAAATCTAGAAGAAGACATCCAGCAGAAGTAGAAGTAGTTGGAGGAGGTTCGGGAAATTGCGAAGACCTTTCCAATCTTGTAAACGCTCGCCAAGATCCGTGAGGGAAATGCTATCCAAAATCATCTAGAGGAGTTGAGAAGGGAAGAATGAACCTTGGCAGAGAAAAATTAGTCGTGGCAGGATAAGGCTCTCCAACTGTCGCAGGAAGTGGATGGGAAGTTGCAGGAGCTCTGAAAAAGAGAAGAGAATTGTTTGCAGAAGACAACAAGACCAGCCACAGAAGCATTGTTGGAAGAAGTGTGCAGCGAAAAAAAGTAGATCGAAGGGATTCTGCAGCAATTCAACGAGGCTTATGACAACATAGCAGCAAAAATCAGAGGCAAAGTAGTTGAGTGACTCGGGACAAGTCACATGCGAGTGTTGGGGGCTTGTTGGGTGCAGCACAACTTGGCCTAGATTTTGGCTAAGAACTCCACATTTTGAGGAGTAGAGCGCGAAGTGGACGACGCAGAAAAGCATTGTAAATATATTGTGTGGTTCCATAAGGGCTTCGAGGTGGGTCAAAGCCCCTCCTTTTTGTAAAGTGCGCTATGTTGTAAATGATTTTGGGTCATATTTGTTTGTTTTAGGGAGCCCATGGTATTTGGACCATGGTATTCTAATAATGTAAATCGATGATGTAATAATATATAAAGGGAATCCATGTTATTTTTAAGAGACATTCGATATCATCATGGTTATGGGAAAGTCTTTGTGATTTGTATTTGGTAACAAAGGGAAGGCTCTGCAGCTGAGTGGCTAGAGACCTGGGAAAAGTCCACAACTTAATGCGCAGCCATCTGCAGCTTAGTGCGCAGGTCGAGGAATTCATTGTACTTAAAGGTTCATCATAATAAAGAATAATTTTGGAATAATATTCTGGTGTTCGTGTATGATTAATGTGTATATTTTCTTACTATCTGTTGTTTCATTTTAAGTCTGCGCAGTAATGGTTTATGGGTTTGTATGATCTGTTTTATGGTTAATTAAATGTGGCGAAGTAATTTATGAGTTGTAAGCATAAGATAATATAAAACACCATATCTTCCAATCCCTTAAGGTTGCAGAAACATGGTTCTCCATCCACCCATAGTCACTTCGGGTGAGACTGCGATCTACTTACAGGTCGTTGCCGAAAGGGCCAGTGATCAAAGGTTTTGTTGGTGTGCAGTAAAATCGAACCTAGGTCAGCCCAAATCAAGCCAACACAAAGTAGTTATTATTGTTTCATATTATGTCAGTGTCGTAATGGTTTATGGGTTTATATGGAATGTTTTCGTGAATAATTAAATGTGGCGAAGTAATTTATGAGTTGTAAGAGTAAGATAACATAAAAATACCACATCTCCCACTCCCCCAAGGCTGCAGAAACCTAGTTATTCATCCACCCATAGTCACTTCGTGTGAGACTGTGACTTGCTTGAAGGTCGTTGCCGAAAGGGCCAGTCATTAAGGGTTTTTTTGGTGTGGAGTAAGATCAAACCTAGGTCAGCCCAAATCAACCCAAAAAACACACAGCAACAACATGTTGAGATTCAACAAGATGATGAGCTTAGTGAAAATGAGTCGCCTTCACTAAGTGGGCCCGCAGGCTATTTTTAGGTGCAAGTCTATTTTTAGACTATGTCTATTTTTAGACATGGTGATCATATTTCAGAAGTAGCAGGATGCTATTTGTGGATGGTTAGTCAAGTTGGAAAAATAGATGAAATTCTATTTTTATAATATTGAGCGACGTCTATTTATAGATCGTCAATCTAAAAATAGAAGTGTCGATTATTATTAGCTCTTAATAATAATCCAACAATAAACATCAACTTATTCTCTTGGAGCACTTAATTTCAGTGTACAGATTTGTCAAATCAGTGGGCTGAAGGAATTACGCAATTTCTAGGGTTTACTGGTGGTTCATGCATGGAGGACTCAGTTAGAACTAAAGTGGAAAAGTTATGACAGAGTTGGAAGAATAGTTCATGGAGTTGTTATTCAGTTTAACTCAGTTAATGGAGTTAAACTCAGTTGAGCTAGTTGTATCTAGTCTAACTTAATGATACACTAGTGAGAGTGGAGTGAATTAATTAGTTAATTAATTCACAAATAATAATTCATTAATCAACTGAACAAATACAGCAGTTAACTACAGTACATGTCAATTCCAGTGGAGACCCAGTGGAAATATAGGTGAAAGGGCAAGATGGACTATCTGTTGTGACTATAGTGATGCATTGATTGCACCACACACACATTGGAGTTTCCAATGATGATTGCGCAGTCAAGGCAAGGGTAATTCGAATTCATTCAAATCTATTCTTCAGCAGGGATTGCACAGTGGAGGCAGGCTATCAGGTGGTAAGAAATCAGTGCATGGATTTGCAGATTTCTTCTAATTAGTGTGTGACGATTGATTATACTGAGAGCTTGATGTACTAAGCTTTGTATGAGATTGTTACATGATCTCCATGATAAATAATATATGATAGTTGGGGTTTTCAGCTTCAGGCTTTCCCATTAAACAATTGTGTTATGTGCGATTGTTTTTATTGGTTCATGTGTTTGCAATTGATTTTTTGATTTCCGCAAAAGATTAACAATGGAAGGATTATGTATTTAGAAAGAAGATAAAATATTGTTAGATCAGGAGAATCTGGATATATACATGCATCTTGTATATAATTTCTACACAACAGTGGCTTGAAATTTCCACATCATCAAGCAATCCATTTCAGCAGTGTCATGTCATGAGTTTTCACATGCTATGCCATTATGGTGGACTATGTAATTCATGTTTCGAAAATGTATTGTAAAGTGAAATTCCAAAGGAAATGTATGGAATATGAAGATTCATATAAAGTTGAAAAGGAATAGGAATTCAAACAGTCGTGAGGGTAGATGAAGAGTCACAAGGAAGGTGAAACGTCACCTCCTCATTGTTATATATACATCTGCATTGTAAGAGAAAAATACTTTTCACCTTGGCTCCTCCCTCAAGGCATTAGAGAGATAATATAGTACATTTGAGGAGCAAGGAGTGGCTCCAATCCTCCACTATTGGAGCTAGTGATGTTCATTGTATACATGGTTCTTAAAACTTTTAATTAATAACAGAAGCCTTCAAGGTCAGCACGTTCTTCATACATGGATAATGAATGTTTGTAAGACTATTTTTTGGATGTTTGTATTTCATGTATCTCATCATCTATGCTAAAGTATTTGAACTATTTCGGTTATTTTAGTACTTATCTTATTTAAAATGTATTGTAATGGTTGTTATCATTGTCCCATCCTTGTGGACTATTCAGCGGGATACTATACAGGTCTTTCTCATTGATTGGTTGTAATTATCATCGCATATTTTTTGGATTATTCTGTTGGATGTTAGAAAGATCCTTCTTGGTTGCATGTGTCTCTACTAGGGTGGTTATATTAACTCTCTCTTAGATGGTAACTTTACTATTTTCCTCTACAGTAGAAGAAATTTGACACACACACAACCAAAAATTCACCAGGCACACCTTTTTTTTCGAAGGCACAATTTCAGTCCTCCCTCTTGCTGACAGTTAGAGTCGAGGAAAATATTTAAGAATTTCGAAACCGAGCCATATTCTGGATGGCGCTCCTATCCCAAACAATGTGAGGTCTAATTGGGACCACATATTGGGGAGACCCCTTGAATATTGGTGGGTCCAACACCGTCAACATTTTTGGCGCTTGAAGGAGGGCATCTAGATTTTTATGGTTGATAACCTCACCGACCCAGACCTTACATCTTTCGGTCAGAGCAACAACTATGAAAATTCCAAACTGGAACCTTATTGCAACAACTGGAAATTATTCTCCTAATTGTTAATTTAATTTAACAATTTATTTTTTGTTTTCTATGGAAAATATTGAATAAATCACACTACAATATACACAAATAAAATTTTGGAAGAATAAAACACTGGAAGCTGAGAAATGCTAGCACGCACATATAAAAAATAACACGATTAACTTTGGACAAAATTCCCCATAAAAAAACCCAATGCAGGAAAATCAGTACAACAGATTAGGGTTTTACTACTATGCAGCTGTGAGAAATTTTGAGTACAACTGGATGCCAATATCTGGAAATACTATAGAGAAAAATACTGACAAAAATCTAGTGAGGAATTTTCCTCACCCAACAAGAAAACCCCTGGTGCAACCTGCCTTAAAAAACGTGGCTTACTAACCCTCTGTGTTGATTTGTGCAACTTGCTTGACGTCAAGCCTCTGACTGGTCTTTGATGAATCTATTATGCTTTCCACTGGCTGGTAAAATCATTCTCCAACATTCTGGGACTCCTTCTCGGCCTCTAGAACTGAAGATGTCTTTCCCTCTCATAAAATTGAACTTGCCTCTAGAAGTTGTTGTGCCACCGCTGTGTCAGCTTCTCTGTGGCTCATCTACCTATTTGAAAATGCACTCACTGGATCTGGAATACTTCCTCCAACCTCATTGTCTCTACCCCTCTCTCACTGCTTCAATCTCTAGCTCTCTCTAAAAACTGACTGATGCTACTCTAGAAATCAATCTAACAAAAAATCGAATTTCTCAAGTGTTTTCTCCATCACCACATCGACCTCCTCTTATAACCCTTTGTTGGAGCACCAACGACTAAAATTAAACCATAATCGATGGCTAGGATCATCTCTTGATCGATCAGTGTGAGTTTCTAGATTATTCTCTTCTTGACTTAATTAATATTGATTAATTAAACTCTTTTCCTAAGTTTAGACTTAGGAAACATTAAAAAAATGGTTAATAATATAATTAACTCAGTTTTAGGCATAATTTCCATAAACGATTTCTGGGTTCTGGAGATCACATGTATTCTATCCTCTTCACAAAGTTTCATGGGTATAACACATCAGATACTACAAACACTAACAATTACCAACACCTCCCTTGCTCGCATTCCTGAAGTTGGTGAATCTTCTCAGCCCAAATTGTACAAACTTGTGAAATATCTTACGATCAGATCTAGGCCATACGTCCTATAACCCGTAAGTTTGCAAAATTTATTGGATTAATTCTAGGAGTACATAACCTACCTTATTTTCCAAAAAATAACCCAACCACCCCTACTGGGATAGTGGTTTATATGATTGAAGATTTGGTTTTCACCACACTAGAAGAATTAGCAGACTCTGTGGAAAACAGAGAGAAGTCAAAACAACCTCCACCATAGAATCGTGGTGACAGAGATAGAGTTGTACTCTCAGACGATGCTTTATGTAGGTTGGGCAGTGAAGAAGAAGAGGAATAGGAGCCATCACGTTTTGATGAAGAGGAGGAGGATGGAAACGAAGATATGGCGGACCAAGATGTGGATTGGATGTCTTAGGGCCCACTCACACTTCTAGGTTTTATACACAAGATGCCAAGACATATGGAAAATATTTTAACGATGTATGACCCTGACAAAGAAATGAAAGTGGAGGACCATCTAGACAACTTCTATTTACATCTGCAATGCTATAGGTATGCTATGATGATGTTGCATATAGAATTTTTCCATGCACATTAGATGGCAAAGCAATTGTATGGTATCATAGTATTCCTCCAAATTCCATCCAGAATTGGAAGGAGTTTAATAATGTTTTTCTTGAAAAATTCACTAATGAAAAAACCTCCACCATGTTATTGAAATATTTGGGTAATATAAAGATGGATTAAGAAGAAAAGGTGAAATATTTCAATCATAGTTTTAACCGTATTGTGAATAACTTCCCAGTAAACAAAAAACTACATTTTAATTTATGCTTGATCTTGAAAACATATCAATATGTGGCGCAAATTGAGGAGATGTCCAAGAACTCCATCTCGTCCTGATGTATGTATAGACAGTTGCAGTACTTGAGTACCATATTTCACTCATATTCCTTGATATCGAACTTCATGCAAAGGGTATGAAAAATATTTTTGAACTCTAGCACATCTTGGTCCCTTCCCTACCGCGGTGTAGTCTATTTTATGTACTTATCTTCGTATCTTTTGACATGAAAATATTGTTCCTTGACGGTGTCTTGGAAGGAATTCCAAGTGGGTGTGGCTCAAAACAAAGAGGATTTCCTCTCATCCTTCTGCTCACAGTAGGTTTTAGACCAGTCCTTGACGTGGTGGGCGGCTTTGAGGACAGAAAAAGGAATATTTTCCCTATCGAAAAAATCATGAACCAAAAAATATCCTTCCAACAAATTTAACCATTTTTCTACTGCATCTGCATATCTATATGACCTTTAAATATAGGGATGTCAAAGTTAACTTGTACCTTGAACGGGGTGATGCCTCTGATATTACTGTTGGATGAAGATGTGTCGCATGTTGGTATCCGTCAAAGGATTTAGGAAAAATTATCCATCATTTTGTTCCTTTGTCGCTCGAGGGATCCTTTGGGCAGTAGTTTGATAGGATCTCCTGCTCCCTCGTCTTTCGTTTTCTTCCCCCATGGGTAGTCATCAGTGTTGGTGGGGACGGTATTGCAAGGGTTCAACCAATTCAAGTCCCAACTACTTATACCTCAACCTCATTGGGGACATGCACATAAAAATAGAGAAAGAGAAAATTGTTCTAATACCATTGATTCGTATTTATGTGAGAATGAAATGAAATACAGATATGAATAAAAGCATAGAGATACAGTGAAAAATGAGCTTTAATTCATTAATAACAAAGTAATGAAATTTTTTTACATGCAGAATGGAAATAAACTAGCTCAAGCGATGGTTGATTATCTACAAGGAGAGATGTAGTGGCTACATGTATTCTAAATTGTGTTACAATGAGGCTCGAAGGCCTATTTATTATTGAAAAACAATGGAATACCCTAAACGTCCAAAAACCTAATCCTAGGAGATGAAACGCCAAAAGTGTGTGGACCACGTTGATGTTGAGAAGTGCTGCAATCATTAGAGAGATTTTGAGGTCTAAAATGGGCCTCCTAAGAAAAATCTACAACCAAAATAAAATTTATAAGAACCAATAGGATTCAAGATGATCATGTCAACCATGAGGGATGATTCACCATTTTTGGGGTAAAAAGGTAAAAAGATTAAAAAATAATAAAATAATAAAACTACTTTTCAACTTGTATTTTCAACTTATATCCCTAAGGTTTTACTCAAATTTCAAGCGGGAGTACTCATTGGATGCAAAATTTAATTCCTCATCCAAGGAGTACTCATGTTGCATACTTTCAATGGACCCTACTACACGAAAAATGAAAAATACATGAGAAAACGTTGCAATCATGTTTTTCATGTATTTCTCATTTTTCATGTAGCAGTGTCCATCGAAAGTATGCAACATGGGTACTCCTTGGATGAGGAATCAAATTTTCCATCCAACAAGTGTTCTCGCTCGAATTTGAGTAAACCCATAGGGAGATAAGTTGAAAATACGAGTTGAAAAAATAGTTTTATCTTTTTTCCCTCTAAAATTTGATTATTTAATCTAATCTTAGTATATTATTTTATAAATTCCTTAAGAGACCCATTTTAGACCTCAAATATCCCCTAATGAAAGTCTCAATTTTACTTTGCCTTGGTCAAATTGAGAAAATCCAAATTTCCACATCAGCAGTCAACTTGGATGCAATTAACTTGTGTGACATGCTCTTGTCACTCAGTTAACTTAGTAAATTCGAGTTAGAGGGCTTGGAGTTAAGCTAAGCATGTGTGATTGTTAATTTTTAGCAATCCAATTCAATTATATCCAGTTGTGTTCATTTAAACTAGTTCTAACAGTTGAAGAAACTAGTGGAAAGTTAGTTATGAAGTGGGATAGCAGTCTAACTCAGTGATCATCCAATTAACTGATAAATAAGCCTAAAATAACTAGTGCATGTATAGAATTCAAGTTCCTAGTTGTGATGGAGATTCAAAGGCAGTATAATAGGTAATCGTAAACTAGTTTGAGCGTACAGGTCTTGCATGCAGTCAAATGATCAAGCCTTGGGAATTGCACAATTAATTGGAAGCAAATTCCTAAAAAATTGGGGCTACTTCTCTAGGAATTGTGCAAGGAAATAGGGGCTCAAGTAGAGGCAGAAATTGACTAATTATGGGTCATAGCTTCTCATTTAGCAGAGAGATAGGTTATTCACTTGTAGTTTGTGCTCAGTGCGGGAAGGCAATTGTAATACATCTCTATTCATAAGATTAATGCAAAGAGGCTTTAGGGGTTTTTCCCAGTTGGGTTCCCCTAGAAAAATATTGTGCATGTGTGTTATTTATTATTGCATATTTTTGAATGTTGTTCTAAATTTTGAATTGAATTCCACAGATTAGTAGAGTAGAATTGTGTCTCTTTATTTAGATTAAAATTTCTTGAGCAGTTGCAATTCTATAACCATATTTTCTACATAGTACCAGAGATGGATTCACACTAGAAAGAGAACTTTGAATTTTTTCCTCAAGATATTTGAATTTGCAGCTTCAGTGTAGCAGGATTTCTTCAGGATCGGGAAAATGTCATTCAACGGCTGATATGAGAGTATGCCTTGGAAGGAAGCTAGAATTTCATTGCATGGAGGCAGTGCTTGATGAAAATGAATTTCTATATCATGTCAAGACATACATTCCAAAACTAGGATGAGTTTATGCCCATAACCTAGGCCAATGGAAGAAATATGTAACGAAGGTGAGGAGAATAATATTAGAGGGAGTGCGAGACCACATTGTCTCAAATCTCCATGGGAAAGAAACTCCTTTCACAATGTGTCAGACACCGACAGAGCTAATCCAGAATAGAAGCGACCATAGAAAACTATCCCTCAAAGACAACCTTAGAAATGTGAAGATACAGAATAAAGATACTATTTTGCAATACCTTCGCAGATTTACACAAGTTCGCGATGAGATTGGAGGGGTTAGTGTGAATGTTGTCGAAGATGACCTAGTGAACCTATCTCTTCTAGGCCTTCCAAAAATATAGCATAGCTACTAGGACTCAGTGAATGGGAGGGATAATGATATGAAAACGGAGGAGAACTTATCCTTCCTAAATATGATCGTCCTCTGACACTTTGCAAGGAAAAATGGATTTTATGACAAAACAAGTTTTAAAAGGTCTCTTCAAGGACTATGATTTAGTTTTTCATGTAAACTTAAAACATAAGCAACATCTCATCATTTAACTCATACAAGCATTCATGAAGAGAAACAACACATTATTTGGTGACGGATTTCACCCCTCCTGGGCTACATCTACATGCCTGATAACATAGTTAGACCGCTCCATATATTCAATGATAAAGGGTACATAAAATTTTGCTGACAAAACAAGTGGCTAGTTTCCCATTTAAGGAAATTTTCTCTTGTAAATAAATCTCTCTATAAAGCATGACAACCTACATTCAATCATGAAACCATCAGCGAGAAAAGGGCTCTCCTACAAAGACCCAGTAATCCATTTGAAAATGAGCATACAATTACTACAATTCCACATTGAAGTACAAAAAGAGAGTTTTCCTCAACAAAACATAGTGAGAAAAAATAAAATGAGTTTCACCCTACAAGTCACAGTTGCTGCAGTAAACATTTGAAGGTAATAAAACCCCTACAAGGCCTTCTCCATGCTCATAAACCTTCAAGAACTGCTCCAAAACATTGATTGATCATGACACCCATATACTTGAACCTGCAAAAACGATCTTCATCTGTGCTCCAATAAGAAAATAGAGGTCTCCATTGGATCCATAATGTCAAAAAACCCCTATCTGGACTCTTCTTGAGCTCCAAAAGGCCAAAAACTCATCACGTTATGGCTTAAAAAAGCTTTGAACCAATTTCTTTTGTTATTTGTCCTACATAATGGATAAATTATCTAACAGAGCTACAAATCCACCCTGTTTTTTGCGGCAGAGGCAAAAAATTCACCCGCCAAAGGTGAAATTTGTTGGATAATTAAATTTCCCAATAACTCTTATGCACTGAAATTCAGCCCCGCTCTCAATCTTATTGGCCATGTGGCTGGGGACAGGGCTAACCGCCCTCCCCCAACACTATGCACATGTTGCCTTTGGACATGGTCACATTACCCCATAAGGTCGAGGGTTGAGCTAAAAACCCACCCCCATTGGGATAGCTCCTCCTGTTGCATTGGTGGTTCCACGTAACCCCTTAGGACTGGGGGCCAATCCCTTAACTTCTGCCATGTCCACTACAGCTCAAGTTGTCTCCAGTGACGATCTTGTGCTTTGCTATATGACTTGGGCTAGGGCCTTAAGCCCCGCCCCACATCCATCGGCCTCCTCCTGGTCTTGTGGGTTATGATATGGCCATGGGTCGAGGCTAGGCCTAAGCCCCGTCATTTTCACACCCGCCGAGGTCACATGGGATGTCGATGATCGGGGGTCAGGGCCTAGTCCCGGCGCCTTCAACCAAATTCATAACTTACTTGTCTTTAACATAAACCCGTAGAACTAATAGGTTAAGAAACATATGTGTGGTGCAATGGTAATACTTTCCATTGTTGGACGAGAGGTCGAGGGTTCCATCCCACCTAGCATGCGGGTCAACCCCATAAAATTTTAGTCAACCTAGAGGTGTCGCATGCCAACCTCTGATTGGGCCACGTGGAATCCTCTAATTGGTACAGGCAAAAAAAAACTTCAACCAAATAAATTAGAACACTTGGACAAACACAACATGACACTTAGTGAATATTGATTGGTCCTTAACCTTATGGTGCACCCATTCAGCATGCTCACAGCAGCAGTACGGACTGTCGAGTCAGCAACCTACAAAATTTTTAGTTGTTAAGCCAAACGATCATAACATCATAACTTGAGCATACGAAGTTGGTTTTTAGTGATTCAAGTTGTATTGGATTCAGAACGGAGAGCACTACATTTTTGTGTCAGTTTCAAAAAATTCTAGGCACTTTCATTTTTTAGCTAAATTTTGATCATTGGACTTTTCGACTCCAAAATTTTACTTCTCCTAGTAAATAAAATGAAGTTGAAACACAAAACTTGCCCCAAACTCAATCCTTTCTTTGTTTTCAACTGTCTCTCTTCAAGCTCCAATCAAGGTACTCCACCCATCTTCTTCATGAAGACCTTACCGTCCCGTCAAGAATTGAGACACAATTCTTATCACTGATATATGAACAAAAACATTAATGAGTGGAATCTGAACATTCTCTTTAACCCCATATTTCACGGCTCAAACAAATTCGTCTTGAAGTTCCATTGTTGAAGACAAACTTAACTTTCCATCCTGGAAATCAGAATCAATTCAATGTCTGTCATGCATTGATTCAAACTTTGCTTTACTATGCTCAAACTATGCTTGTACACAAAAGTACTCTAGCTGCAAAAATTCAATGACACATTTGTATTTTCATACAAAAATATAGTCATATCTTGTAAAATCTTTAACAAATATTATATTCACAACAAGTTTCATCTTGAACACTTGTAGTAGTGAGTACATGACAAAATGTAGACAAACTTGGACAACAAAAATTGTACATCCCAAAAGTCCTCAAATATTTGGACTCATAAACAATCCAACATACATAAGATGTCAATTAAAAACATACTTGTTGCACATAGTGATTATTCTTCTTCACTTTACAAAAGTACCCAAAATAGGTAACGATAACAACAAGAATTTACAATTTACAAAGCAACAAATTATACCAACAATCTACCCAATATTTCCCTCTCCTAGGATTATGGGTTATCTTTTTGTGTATACTTTTCTTTGAAGGTTTCCTTAAGAATGATGTGAGTCCTATTTTCCACCCCTTTCTTTCCTTGCATTGGTTTGCACAACCTCTTTATCCTTCTTGGGACGAAACTTTGGATGTATTTTCCAACATATTTCATTCCCATGCCCATGCATGTTGCAATGGGTATAAAGGTACTTATGCTTGCTTGTCGACAAGGAAGTCCTCAATTGTGAAATATATTCATCATTCTTGATGCCAATAATTTGATCCATTCGTTTTACCATTACCATGAATTTCTCACAAACAACCACACAATGGTAAACTGCATTACAAAAAGTGCAAGGATACATGTCCCACAAATAGTCAAAAATACCAACATTTGGACAAATCCCATGATATTTATACATGTCCCTTGGGCTGCAACCCTGACTATGTGAACTGGATGATGACATGCAAGGTCCTTTGAAGCATTCATCTCTCTTAAGAGACAAATTAACATTTTCACCACCATATTGGTGTGACATATCATCATCCTCTGATGATTTATTTGCCTCAAACCATTTAGAGTGTTCTCCAAACTCTCTTTGACCATATCCCAATCTTTGGTATCTTTGTATCTCTTCCACCATGATTGGATTAGTGATCCCTTGGCCATTAATTTTGAGGCCTCCTCCTTCATAACCCATCTGAGATATCGGCTCCTTACCAATTCCTCTAGTATGTTGTTCAAATGCTCATTAGGTGTTATGAACATAAACAGAATAATTTTAACTTGAGATGCTAATTACCTCCTTTAACTTGCCACCCATATTTTCTGCTTCAAATGATGATGTCAAAGAATTTGCAGATGACTCAAGCCACCCACTTTTACCAACAGGCATATGATGAGAATCTTGGAGATGCTGACAAAATGCACATGCATCATTTTCCTCATAAGGTCCATAACCTTTGTTTGAACCATGCCCACATATTGGCTTCATTTTGGAGGTTTCCTTTGTTGCCACTGGAGTGGAACTCTCACCAACTTGTTCCTCAAGCACATACTGCAACTGAAAGCGCATATGCCTCTTCTCCTCTTCAGCAATTTCAAGCATTCTTCTCAATTCAATAATCTCCATTCAAAGAGATAAATTCATCTCCTCTAGATCTTGGAGACTCTTCTTTACCATTCTTGCAACTTGGTCAAAACTATATTTGATACCACTTTATCTGAAAATGGAAGAGAACTTATCCTTCCTAAAAATGATCGTCCTTCGATGCTTTGCAAGGAAAAATGGATCATATGAAAAAACAGGTTTTAAAAGGTCTCTTCAAGGACTATGAGTTAGTTTTTCATGTAAACTTAAAACATAAGAAACATCTCGTCATTTAACTCATACAAGAATTCATGAAGAGAAACAACGCAGTATTTGGTGATTGAGTTCACCCCTCCTAGGCTACATCTTCGAAACTTCTAACACATTTAGACTACTCCATATATTCAGTGATGAAGAGTACATAAAAGTTTGTTCACAAAACAAGTGTCTAGTTTCTCCTTGAAGGAAACATTATCCTGCAAAGAAATTACACTCTATAAATCACGACAACCTACAATTAGTCATGAAAAGGGCTCTCCTACAAAGACCCAGTACTCCATCTAAAAATGAGCATACATGAGCAAACAAGTACTACAATTCCACATTGAAGTAAAAAAAGAGAGCTTTCCTCAACAAAACATAGTGAGAAAAGATAACATGAGCTGCACCCTACAAGTCATAGTTGTTTCAGTAAACATCTGAAGGTAATCAAACCCCTACAAGGCTTTCTTCATGCTCAAAAACCTTCAAGAACTGCTCCAAAACATTGATTGATCATTACACCCATGCACTTGAACCTATAAATATTCTCTTCATATGTGCTCCAATCAGCAAATAGAGGTCTCCATTGGATCCATAATGTGAGAAACCCCTATATGGACTCTTCTTGAGCTCCAAAAGGCCAAAGACTCATCAAGTTATGGCTCAAACAATCTCTGAACCAAGTTTTTTTGTTATTCGTCTGACATAATGGATAAATTTTCTAATAGACCTACAAATCTGCCCTATTTTCCGCTATGGAGGCGACAAATTCACCCACTGAAGGTGAAATTTGTTGGATAATTAAATTTCCCAATAACTTTTATGCACTGAAATTCATCCTCGCTCTCGGTCTCATTGGCCATGTGGTCGGGGGTCGGGCTAATCGCCCGCCCCCGTCACTTCGCACCTGTCGCCTTTGGACATGGTCACTTTATCTCCATAAGGCTGGGGGTTGGGCTATCATCGCGCCCCCGCCAAGATGGCTCCTCCTGTTGTGTCAATAGTTCCACGTAACTCCTTAGGACCGAGGGCCAGTCCCTTAATTTTTTCCCCATCCACTACAGCTCCAACTGTCTCCGGCCATGGTTTTATGATTGGTCATATGGCTTAGGCTATAGCCTTAAGCCCCACCCCACATCCATCGTCCTCCACCTAGTCTTGTGGGTTATGATATGACCATGGGTTGAGGCTAGACCTGAGCCCCACCGTTTTAGCACCAGCCAAGGTCACGTGGGTTGTCGATGATCGGGGGCCAAGGCCTAGTCCCGGCCCCTTCCTGCAGATGCATAACTTACTGTCTTTAATATAAGCCCACATCACTAATAGGTTAAGAAGCATATGTGTAGTTCAATAGTAAGACTTTTCATTGTTGGATGAGAGGCTAAGGGTTCGATCTCACCTGGCATGCAGGCTGACCCCATAAAATTTTAGTCAACCTAGAGGTGCCATGTAGCAACATATGATTGGGTCACATGGCATCCTCCAATTGGTACATGCAAAAAAGCCTCAACCAATGAAATTTGAACACTTGGAAAACCCATAGCATGACACTTGGCGAAGCCTGACTGGTCCTTGACCTGATGGTACACCCAGTCAGCATGCTGACATCAGCAGTATAGACTACCCAGTCAACAATCCAGTCAGCATCCTGCAAAAAAAAATTTTGTTGATCCAAACGATCAGAACATCATAACTTGAGCATACGATTCAAGTTGCATTGGATTCAAAACAACGGGCACTACATTTTGGTGCTAGTTTCGAAAGAATCTGGGAACTTTCATTTTTTAGTTAAATTTTGATCACCAAATCAGATAAATTACCGAATTGGGAACGCATGTGGTCCAATTTGGTACAATAAGAGATTAGGCGGAATACCATAGATGGAACCTCATCCAAGGGAGAGGATGAAGAAAATTTTTCATTGGTTGGAAACGGATAGAAGGAAAAAGGGAAGAAATCTCAAACCAAACCAGAATCCAGCCAAGGGGGAAAGAAGAAAGACTTGTCCATAATAAAATGTTTCAATTGTCATAAATTTGGGCACTGTGCTACAAAGTGTCCACACAAAAATTCTATCAGTAATAACTCAAGAGAAGTAGGTGAGACATTAGCTTCACAGTTTTAGATAGACTTTACCCTTATAGCATGCATGGCCAGCACTATGATGGGGAGTGTGTGGTACTTCAATTCTAGTGCCTCGTTCGACATGACAGGGTGTAGAGAGTTTTTCAGCGACCTGGAGGAGAAATATATCCATATGCATATATATCTTGGGGACAAAAAAAGGTATAGCACTACCAGGATTGGTACAGTAACCTTTAAGAGGGATTCAAGATCCCCTCCTTGCCTCAAAGATTTCATGTTTGTTCCAGGCCTCAAGAAGAATCTCATATTTGTAGGAGGTTTGTTAGACCATTTTTATAATGCAATATTTAGTAAAGGTAAAGCCTTTCTGAGGCATATAACCATTGGACAGGTGAATCAGATCAGGGTTCAAGTGAAGAACCAATACAAGTTTGATGTGGAATATTGTGTTGCATTAAGTAGTAAGGCAGAGAAAATGAAGAGTCGCGATGTCGGTGAACTTTGGCACAATAGATTGGTCCATTTTCATCATGGTGCCCTGAAAATTATGCAGCAAATAACCACTGGCCTCCCTAAAGGATCACTTGAAAAGTAAAATGTCTGAAAAGGTTGTACCTTCGGGAATTATGTGAAATTCACATTCCATGATCAAGACAGTAAAGCACATGCATCCTTGGAAAGAGTCCACTTTGATGTTTGTGGACCCTTATCAACAGCCTCCACTTCCATACAAAAGTATTTTATTATTTTTATTGATGATTTATCAAGGAATTGTTGGATCTTCTTCATGCATAAGGAGGAGACATTCTCAAAATTTGTAGAATTCAAAGCACTGGTTGAGAAAGAGACCAAAAAGAAGGTGAAGGCTCTTAGGAGAAACAATGTAGGTGAGTATGTTTCAAATGACTTCAAGGAGTTTTGTGCGAAAGAAGGTATTCGAAGAGAGTTGACAGCACCCCACAACTCGCAGCGGAATGGGGTAGCTGAGAGGAAGAATTGAAGCAATGTGGGAGTTGCAAGAGATATGCTACATGACCAAGGCCTACCATTGCATTTGTGGGAAAAGGCATGTAACACAGCAGTCTACTTGCAACACCAAAATCTTGATTAGATTCTTGGTATGATTACACTAGAGGAGGATTTCTTGGGGAGAAATTTTGATGTATCTCACTTCAGGATTTTTGGAGCCTTTGTTTACTGCCATGTCTCCAAAAATTCAAGGAAGAAAATTGAGAAGACATCAGAATTTGGTGTTTTAGTGGATTACGCTGAAAATCCACACAATTAACATGTGTACTTACCTTCCCTCAGAATGACAGTTTTGCACAGGGGTGTAAATTTTGATGAGAAAGTGATGTGGTGCTCTCTTGAGAGGGAGCTTCAAATGCCACCAGAAGAGGAGCTTTTAGCTCCAAATTTGGAGCCTCAATAAGTTGTGGAGCAACCACAAATAAAGGAGCAGAGATTGGAGACATCCACTCAATCATAACCATCCAAAGAAGAACCAGGGAAGTTTATATAATTGTGCAAGATGTGAGGGAGAATGTGGGAGCTCCTTCAAATTTGTGCAGGAAAAGGAGTCCATCTGAGAGGTACACTGGCTACATAGATCTAATGACTAAGCTAGTAGAGACTGAGCCATCCATTTTTGAAGAAGCAGTTGAACAATCAGTTTGGTTTGATGCAATGGTGGAAGAAAATGAATCCAACATGAAGAACATTGTTTGGGAATTGGTCCCAAAACTGGTAGATAAATCAGTGATGTGTTCAAGATGGATCTTCAAATTTAAGCATGCAACAAAAAAAATCATTGAGAAGTATAAGCCCAAATTGGTGGCCAAAGGATTCTCTCAATTTGATGGAATTCACTATGAGGAAATCTTTGCTCCTATAGCAAGGTATTCATCCATTAGATCAATTATTACACTGGTTGTGTAGATGGGGTGGAAGATCCACTAGATGGATGTAAAAACAGTGTTTCTCAATGGTGTTATTGAGGAGGAGGTGTACATAGAGAAACCATAAGGTTTTTAGACATTTGATCGGGTGTCTCATGTGTGCAGGCTTAGGTGAGCATTGTACAATCTCAAACAAGCACCCCGAGCTTGGTACACCAAGATCGACAGTTATCTCACTGGTTTGGGCTTCACAAAAAGTGAATCTGATGCAAACCTCTATCATATCCTACTAGAAGGCAAATTTCTTATCATTGTTTTATATGTTAATGATTTAATATTAACAAGTGATGAGCATTTGATCAGCTCTTGCAAGGAGGATCTTGCAAGGGAATTTGAGATGAAAGACATGGGTCTCACCACTACTTCCTCAGGCTAGAAGTATGGCAAGGTGATGGGTAGTTACTTGTGTCTCAAGGCAAGTATGCTATCGAGATAGTTCAGAGATTGTACATGGATATTTGTAAGCTCATGGAGGCACCTCTAGTGACCAACTAGAGTAAGGAAATTGTCACTTCAGGTGAAGAGGTGGACGATGTCATTTATCAGCAGTTAGTGGGTTCACTGATGTATCTTGTCAACACACGACCTGATTTGTGCTATGCAGTCAACTAGTTGAGCCAATCTATGGTTAGGCAGACCAAATTGTATTGGAAGGGAGCTAAGCATGTTTTACGGTACCTCAGAGGCACTACCCAGTATGGATTATGGTACAGACGAAAAGAGGGACTGAAGTTGTGTGGCTTCATAGATGCAGATTGGGTAGGGATTCCATCCGACCGAAAGATTACATCAGGTGGAATTTTCAGTGTTGGGTTCGTAGCAATTTCTTGGTATAGCAAGAGGCAAAGATATGTCATGCTCAACTCATCAAAAGCAGAATAGATGTTTGCAAGTCAAGAAGCATGTGAGGTGATCTGGATGAGAAAGATACTTGTGATATTGTTTGGTCAAATGATGTATCCAACTGTGATTTATTGTGATAATTAGAGTTGCATAATCTCTCTGAGAATCCAGTATTTCACGATTGATCCAAGCATATATATATCTGATACCATCATTACGGGACTGTGTGTAGAGGCGAATAATGTTGCTACAATACATTCTGACAAAGGAACAAGATACTAAAATTTTGACAAAGGCCTTGTCAAGAGGGAAGTTCAAATTCCACAAGTGCAAGATAGGGGTGGTAGATAATTCCTTTCTTGCTGACATTAGGGGAATTTTGAGGTCTAAAATGGGCCTTCTAAGGAAAATGTACAATCAAAATTCACTTTATGAAAACCAATCACATTTTAGGGGATGACATCATCCCTAATGGCTGAGGTGGCACTTCTTGAGTTAAAGGTACTTACTTTACACATTCTCAATGGTGGATAAAAACTCATGGTTAACCATGGTAGTGCTCTAAGTACTTTTAAAGTCAAAGTAAAATACTCATAATAAATGTCATTTCACACTTTTAAAATAAAAATATATTATTGTCATTTCATATTTCTTGAAAGAAACAATGCATATCCATATACATTTATTATATAATATTATATTATATTATATTTATATATTATATTAATTACATGTTATTATACAATTTAAATATTATAAATTTTAATTGATAGCATATATTATAATTAAGAATTTATAATTTTATATTTATATTTTATTTTAAGTTATTTAAGTACAAAGGACAAATGCATTAGTTGTTCAATGATAATGATTTTTTCTTGAAAATCTCATTTTTATTTATAGTCACATCAATACAATTTTTTTATTAATTTTATTTTGGTATAACTTTTGAATTGAATTTAACTATGGTTACATGGATTGTGGTGCAAAAAGTGAATTGAAAATTCATAAATATTATTTTATTGGTTTAGCTATTATTTTATTATCTCCTTAGGGGGGCCATTTTAAACCTCAAAATTCCCCTAATGGAGGGAGTGTTGAGAAGTGTAGCAAGTTGAGAAAATTTGAATGTCCACATCAGCATACAACTTGGATGCAGTTAACTTGGGTGACATGGCTTTTGCCACTCAGTTAGCTCAGTGAATTCGATTTAGAGGGCTTGAAGATCAATTAAGCATGTGTGATTGCTAATTTTTAGTAATCCAGATCATTTATATCCAATTGTGTTCAATTAAAATAGTTCTAATAGTTGGAGGAACTAGTGGAAGATCAATTGTGCAGTGGGACAAATGTCTAACTCAGCGATCAATTAGTTAACTATCAATCAGCCTAAAATAACTTGTGCATGCACAGAATTTGAGTTCCCAACTGTGGTGGAGACTCCAAGGAAGTGTAACAAGAAATTGTAAACTAGTTTGAGTGTACAAGTGTTACACACAGTCAGATGAGTCTGTTGATCAGCAGTTGTCATTGATGTCAACCCAAGCAGCACCAGGGGCTACCCCAATATTGCATGGGAATTTTAACCTACCAAATTACTATATTCTGGGTCAAGAATGCTTTTGATGGTTTCTATTTGTCGAGATGTTTCCGTTGATATATGGCACGCCACGTAATTCTTCACAGTTTGAGAGATATTCATGTTTTAAGTTTGTAACCCCAGTTAGTGGACTAAAACCCTATGGGGTTGTGGCATGGTTCATTGAAAATTCAATAATTAATAATTTTTAAGCTCCTAAAATCCCTCCCATGTTCACTTTTTGAAGCCCCTCTCAACCTAAGCATTTATATAAATTGTGATCCTTATATTCTCCTTATGTAGGGTTTCGCTACCTGAAACAGGTCATAGTGGTATTTGCGCTCTAAAATTTTTTATACGAAGGTTTAGAAGCTGAAATTTTTATGAGGCAAAGCTGAAATCTTGAGGAAGCTCCTGTAAAAATTTTAGATGAGGGTGCACAATATTTTCGGAGATATGATATGTGGAAGTCAATGTTTTTTCAAGCTTTTGAACTTCATCTCAAAGAAGTGACCTTGGGAAAATAATCATAACTCTCTCTCTGAGTATCGGATTGGAATTATGTAAAAAGTGGTAGATATTGCATGGAATGTAGTTTTTGCTGTATCAATTTCACCGAATGAAGAAACATTGACACGTGGCACGCCATACAAGTTTTCTCTACTGAAACAGTTCATAATTAGGTCATTGTGAAATATTGGGCATAACTCTCTCTTGAAGAATCCAAATTGGATCAGACCTATGGCATTGGAAAGAAGGCTCAAAGTACTACTACAGAACCGAAAATCACATATTGGGGAGCTGAAATAACATAGATACACCAGATTCAATATCGAGATACTATAAGGCAAGAAAAAACTAGATCATGTGTTGTCAAGGGCTGCAAAGGACCAGACTTTCTAGGGCAGCAAAGCAAAGCAAGGTGCAGTAGAGGTTAGCATGACAAGAGCAACAATCAAGGTGCAGAATAGCAGCAAGAAGTTCAGCACATGAAGTCTTCAAGTGGGTATCACTGCATACAGTCATTGTAAAGGTATCATTGTACTAAGTCATTGTAAAAATTGTACAAGTGTCTATTTGCCAAGAGTTGAAGAGGTGGTGTCGGGAGGTCTAGGATCATCATTAGGTGGTTGTGTCATAGTTGGGGTTATGGTCTAGTGTGTCTTATTCTTCTACATCATTCTATATCATTGTAAAGTGAACCATTTTCCCTGGCACGGGAGTCCATTCTTGTTTTACTCTTCTATAGGGTGGTAGGGTGGTGCTAGGCTAGTGCATGAAGTCACCAACAAGTTCAAGCCTGTGAAAACTTTAGGGTGCTAGGGTGGCGCTAGGGTGAGTTGTATCTCATTGGGTGTTGGGGTATCCGTTCAGTTGACTACTGAAGAATCTCAGGCGTTGGAGCGTCCATCTAGGGGAGCTGGAGAAGAATGTTTTTCTAGATTCTAGGAAGTTGGAGCTTTATTTTCAATTGGAGTTTAACATTAAAGAATTATTAGAAAAGCGTTCAGGTGGTTTTTGTCCTGGAGAGGGTTTCCACCTTAAAAACTATTTTCATTTGTGTTCCTTTTGTTTACTGCTATCATTGTACAAAAACTGATAATAATTGAAGATTAACTAATGCTCTAATTGAAAATAATATTGATTCACCCTCCCTCAGTATTTCCAACAATTGGTATCGGAGCTTGGTTCCTTCAATAGCAGTTTAACAGCTGGAAGGAGGTCATGGAGCATATCAAGAATGGTGTACCTCTGTTCAATGAAAATAATTATGCACTCTGGAAAGGAAGAATGGAGGTCTATCTCTTGGCGCAAGGTTACAAAGTATGGGACACTATTCAAAATGGATTTATATCAACTGCGGATGAACAAGGTAAGAAGAATTTGGTAAATGATGCAAAAGCAAATAACATTATTATCAGTGGACTTATTGAATCCGCTTATCATAAGGTGTTGGGTTTTAAAACCTCCAAAAATGTATGGGACAAGCTTGAGAATATATATGCAGGTGACTCAAATGTCAAAGAAGCAAAGCTTCAAATCTATAGAGAAAAATTTGAGCAACTCAGAATGAAAGAAGATGGCAACATTGTTGCATACTTCCAATACATTGATGAAATAACCAATACTCTGGAAGGATTGGGAGAGCTAGTTGACGAGAATACTATTATACGAAAGATTCTTAGAACGTTTCCAAGGAGATTCAACCCAAAGGTATTGGTCTTAGAATATAGTGTAAATCTAGACAAACTCAGCAAAGAGGAATTACATGGAATTCTCATAGCATATGAAATGAGACTTGATGAAGTAGAGGGTACTTCGCATCTAGAAATTGCGTTCATTGCATCTAAGAAAACCAATAAGGACAAACAACCTTCAATTGAAAAGACATGCACCTGCAAGTGTGAAGAAAAGGGAGATGATGAAGAAGGTCTTTCAGATGAATGTCAATAACACTTTCACGAGAAAACTAAAAATTGGTAAGGGAAAATTCAAAGGTAAACTTCCAATGATATGTTTCAGGTGTGGTGAGGTTGGGCATTTTTCAGGAAAATGTCCGAACAGAAGTGATTTCAACTCAAAATAAAAGAAAGGCTTTAAGAAATTCAACAAGCAAAGAAAAAATAAAGGATTTAAAAGGAAATTTCTCTCTAAAGAAGATAGCTCATCATCCGATGAAGAAAATGACAGTGAAGAAGAAGCCAATGAGAGAGTATTGTTTATGACCAAGCACATTAAACAAGAGGTATCAAACAACAAAGAAGAAGGTATGACAATAGAATAATTTTCTAAGGAGGCAATCAAGCTTATAAAAGAGCTCAAGGCTAAGAAGATCCGTTCCAATACTCTTGAAGAACAAGTTCAAGGTCTCAAAATTGAAGTTGAAGAACACAAATGTATTGAAGAGTCACTTCAAAAGAAGTTGGAAGAAAGCAACCAATAAATGGAATCATTAGAAACCGAAGTAGTCTCGTTGTGTAAGGAAGTGAAGAAGGGAAAAACTATCCAAAACTATGCCAACAGCTCGAGGGCATTGGAAGAACTCATCAAAAATCAATGATCTTACAATGACAGAATTGGCCTCGGTTACAAAGAAGAAGAAGCAGGACCTTCTACAACAAAATACAATGAACCAATGAGATCTAAGATGCATGTAGACTTCATTGGACAAGATTCACAAGAAAATACTTGGAATACGATTCCTCGACGAATATTTCCATCCAGGTACCAACATATTTTTCATGGCTATTGTTATTCATGTGGAAAATTTGGTCATAAAGCTGTAGAATATCGCATGTACCCTAGGAACAAATACAATTCTAGGAGATCCTTCAAATATGAACCTCCCAGGGCTCAACGAAACATCAATAGATTTGAACATTTAAGAAATAATATGGAATGTTACAAATGTCGGAACTTTGGACACATAGCCAGAAATTGCAGACTTGAAAATCCTCCAGAAGAATCTTCGAAGCCACAGAATGAACGAACATGGAAGAAGAATAAGACTGATAATTGTGCTCTCACTCTCAAGGATCAAAACAACAAAGATGTGTGGTATGTTGATAGCAGTTGCACAATGCATATGACTAGAGATAGAAGGAAATTTGTATCTCTGAAAGAGAAGAAGGATGGAACTGTATCCTTTGGAAATGATGGATCTTCAAATGTTATAGGATCAAGTACCGTCACTCTCGGAAGTGAATATGTTATAGCCAAGAATGTTCTATTGGTTTAAAACATGAATCACAATCTGCTTAGTGTTGGACAAATGTGTGATCAAGGACACACAATGCTATTCAACTCCACAAAATGTGAAATCAAGAAAGGCAGGTATGGTAAAATTGTGGCTACAGCAAGTCGAGCTCCAATTGACATATATGTTCTGGATGAAGCAACTAAAGCATTTCTACTAGCTAAAGAAGATGAAACCTAATTATGGTACAAACGAATGGGTCACATAAACTTTGACAATCTTCTCAGGATAAGAAAAAATGAAGCAGTACGAGAAATGCCGAAAATCTCAAAACCTTCCAATGCACTATGTGAGGCATGTCGGCACAGCAAGTAGATAAGGAATCAATGTTTCCTTACGAATATTATATAAGTCTGATACCCCTATGCTTAGATCTGTTTTTATGACCTATAGAGAACATATTTGTGACATGTGTTGACGAAATGTATGGCTAGTAGGGGTCAGATCAAGTACTCGTATCAATGATTTCATTAGTAGCATTATTCAATTGTTATTATTCATTTCAAAATTTTCATGAAGTTATTGGCAGTGGTCTTTTTGGGTATGTGTTATATTCTTTCCACGATTAGTCGCACGCGCTGGGGGTTTATAGGGGGGCGGCAGCCCCCCTTGTCCAAGGGTTTGCAGGGGGCGGGCAACCCCCTGCGCGAGGTCCGGGGCATCATCTTGAGAAAAAAAAATTCCTTATTTTTCGATAGGTAGACCCACCTATGGTTTTGTGCATGGGTTTTCACACGATTTTGGGGCATGATGGTTTTCAGCCCCTAGTATTTTGTAGATACTGTCAAGGGAACTACGGTTATGTCCTAATCCAGGGTTAATTGGTTGGGGTTTATGAATGTTTCGCCATGTATATATATGTGTTGTAACACTAAAAGGGATATAATGAAAAAAATCAAGTTGGTAGTCCTGGTTTTGGGATTCAGGGGAGAAATCTGTGTATATTTGTTTTATGTTTTATGCCATCGCTATTGTTTATTTTATGTATTTAAAAATTTGTTTTCAAATAATTTTTGTACAAGGTTAGTACCCACATTAGGTATCAGAGCTATTTTCGGCTTCAAGGGGACGTCTTTACTACTGAGGAGTTTTTTGCTTCGGCCTGTGGTAAACCCGATTCAGTGGGAGCTCTGCGAGATTGATTCTTGCAGTGAAAGAAGATGGCAAGCAGTGGAAAGATAGAGATTGATAAATTTAATGGTCATAGTTTTGAGTTGTGGAAGCTCAAGATGGAGGATATGCTGGTGAATAAATATCAGTGGAAGACTGGGCGAAGTTGGATCGGAAGGCAAAGAGCACAATATGGTTGTGTATCTAAGATTCGATATTGTTGAATGTATCTAGGGAAGCTACAGCGAAGACTTTGTGGGTCAAGTTAGGGACTTTGTACCAATTTAAGTCTCTGGTGAATAAATTGTTCCTGTGGAAAAAGTTGTATAACCTGAGGATGAAGGATGGAGACTCGATGACAGAGCATCTGAACGCCTTCAATACTGTGGTAAGTCAGTTGTCATCTGTTGATATTAAAATCTCAGATGAAGATAAGTGCATCAATTTTTTGTGTTCTCTACCAGATTCGTGGGACAGTCTGGTTATTGCAATAGGTAGCAATACAACTACCTTGAATTTTGATGACATTGTCTCAGCCTTGCTATCGGAGGAAATGAGACGGAGAAATATGGAGGGCCAGAATGGAGATGCCTTATCTGTACGAGGAAGGTCCCAAAACATAAACAAGAATAAGGTTTCGAGTGGGAGATCCAAATCTAGAGGGAGATCTAAATCTCCTGGAAAGTTTGTAAAGGTATGCTGGAAATGCGGAAAGGAAGGGCACCACAAAAAGGACTGCAGATCTAAAGCTCCTGAGAAAGGAAAGGGATCTGATGATGCTCCTTCTGCAGAGGCAAAAACCACCTCGGATGAAGGTGGGGATGTGTATTTGGCTTCTTCTTCAAATAAACATGTAGATCATGAGTCATGGTTGATTGACTCAGGTGCATCCTTTCACTTCACTCCCCATAGGGAGTGGTTCTGCGAGTATGAGAAATATGATGGTGGTGATGTCTTCCTAGGGGATGATAGGAAGGCCAGAATCGTCAAACGTGGAAAATTCAAGCTGAAGCTTCAAGGTGGAAGGATTAGAACAGTTCCTGGTGTTCTGCATATTCCTACATTGGCCAGAAATCTGATTTCTGTAAGCAAGATGGATGCATGTGTAAAAACAAGAAATGAGAAAGATACCTGCAAGATGGTTCGAGGAGCACTGGTATTAATGCAGGGATTTCGTATTGGAAATCTGTACAAGCTTCAGGGTAGCACTGTCATTGATGGTTGCAATAGTTATGTGGTTCCCTAAAGTGGGGTCGAAATCCTACCGGTCTCTGGAGAAAAGACCATGATATGGAATCAAAGTCTTGTATATATTGGAGAGAACTGACTTCGGATACTGCATGGTAATGGTATGGTAGAAGGTATGTCAAATTTCTCTCTGGATTTTGATTTATTGTAACATTGTGTATATGGGAAGCAGAATCGGGTGAGTTTTCCTTCTGGTGCTAAGAGGGCGAACAAGATATTAGAACTTGTGCACAGTGATGTGTTTGGGCCTGTGTCAGTTCCATCACTGGGAAAGTCTGTGTACTATGTTTCATTCATAGATGACTTCTCAAGGAATACATGGATATTTTTCTTGAGGAAGAAATCTGAAGTCTTTGACAAATTTAAAGAATTTAAGGCTCTGGTGGAAAACCATTGGAGCTGCAGGAAGAAAATAAAGGTGTTAGTGACATACAATTGTTACACCATTTTTTGGTCATCTAACTCTTCATCATTAGATGGACCCAAGTACAATCATACACTTCGCTACCCAAGTAAACCGCTTTCTTTCACTATGTTAATTAGAAAACCCCAAAAGGAATAATTAATTAAACCATAATTTAATTATTATTCTACCATGTTTTTGTTCCAAAAAACAAAGAAATTAATTAGATAAATCTTTATTTATCTTATTATTTTCTAGGAATAATTATTTAAACCTTATTTAAATAATATTCCTTGTTAAATATGACTAAATCACCCATAAATAATTAAATAAATCAATATTTATTTGATTATCTTTTAACCACCTCCTTAAAATGATAAATAAATCA
The DNA here is from genome assembly GCA_034641835.2 of Pinus albicaulis. Lineage (NCBI taxonomy): Eukaryota > Viridiplantae > Streptophyta > Pinopsida > Pinales > Pinaceae > Pinus > Pinus albicaulis. Next base: position 1,139,833,003 of record CM076577.1, on the reverse strand, counting down.
TTTATTTATTTATTATTCACAAATAAAGGGATTTGACCCAAGTCAAATACCTTTTCCCTCCAACAAATATAATAAAATATTCCATAGAGGTGGATCTAGATTTGGTTAATCTCCATGCACCAAGATCTAGAATGACCCAATATTTTGTTATAAATAGGAGGGTTTTCCCCATCATTCTTCACCTTTGTTGCATACTAGATCACTCTGGATCTATACACTCGGTCTCATTTTCTGCCATTGTTGCTCCCATTGAGCTCTACCTTCTACATTGGGTTTTCTACATCTACAAGAGAGAGAAAGCTTAGATCTGAAGTGCCGAGGACTACAAAGAACCCATCCCATTGAGGAGATCTGGATACACCTTCTTGTTTCCTCCCAGGTGCCCTGTAATATAAAAATTCATTCAAAAAATCGTGTTATTGTCTTGTCTGTTGGATGCATGGAGCAAACTCTTTACTTTACTGCTTAATATCTTTCCATTTATAGATCTGTTTGTTGCAGCACTTTAACTACTAATTGCAGATCTGAAGATGTTTTGCAGCCATTATTGTTGTTAGGGCTATTAGTTATGTTCTTTTTCGTACGCTTCGACAAAGAATCCATACTAACAAATGGCGACTCCACACGGGTTTTAAATTACGACCGCTGTCGTTTTTCATATTCCTGCATATCCAGCTACTTCAGGCCCTAGGGCTTCTTTTCAGCTGCTTAGTTTTCCTCTTTTTATGTCATTTTTCTCACATAAAACCCTAAAAACTTAAAATTTCTAACTTCCGTGTGTTTCTGGTCCTATTGCGCAGGTAAGCGACACCAGCCGCAACTGAGACGGCAACTTTTCTGAAAATCTGCCGCCGAGACAACCGGAACAGGGGGGTCGCACTTTTTGGCCCTAAACTCCGCGAATTCGGACGCACCTTTGGCCCATTGCTTCATGACCGATCGTCAACTCACCCGTCTCTTTCTTATTTTCTTGTAATTTTCTGCTCACGCGCTCGCTTTGTGGCTTTCACCTTCTGCCTTCCTCAGCCTCGCCACAAGATCCGATCTGCTTACTCATCCAGTGGGAACCCGGCCTCAGGGCTTTAGTACCTCCACTTTTTGTGGGTAGAGTTTCACCAAGCTACCATTGCTTCGTGAGTTTCGCTCTCTTTTTCCAGATCTGTGACCTCACTTCCAGATCCATTGAAATCAGCCTCTTTTCCCTTCAAATCACCTCTTGTCGTTTTGTTTGGACCTCCTCTAAAGGCCTCTGCCTTGCCCCCCCTGGTTTTTTGCTGATTTCCCTTTTTCCAGCCACCTTGCCTCTGTCTCTTGGCTGTGATCTGCACCCCTTATCTGCAGCTTTATCCTCCGGATCTCTGTCCCCTTTGACCCTAGATCTGTTGAGCTTCCTTTGTGTGTGTTTCCATAGTTTTTTCCTTTCTTTTCAGCATAGTTTTGAGAGACCCACTTTCTTGGGTTTGATAGATGCATATGTAGCTGTTATTTTTCTGTTATTTCAGCATTTTTATTCTGTTCTCTGTAGGTTTATTTTCAGCTACGTTGCACACTCTTTTGCTCTCAACAACGGAAAGGGTTTAAAAATTAAAATTAACGCACACCACACACTGACCCTAAGTAAAGAAGCGCCTGGTTTACACCGCCTGGCAAAGACTCTAAAATCAATTGTCACCGCACCTTATCTGCCCTTGACCTTCTTGATTCTGTCCCTTTCTGCCCTTGTCGGTTTCCTTCTTCCTGTCATCATTGCGCCCCCAAGGCGCCTTTCCCGGAGACTTCTTGGCCTTCATCCTCAGTTTCCGGTTGATCGACCCGCTCCGCACCGTCGTCGTCGAGCCAGTCCACCTTCGAGTCCGCACTCCGACTCCTCTCCTGATTCATCGGATCCCCCTTCTCCTTCCGGTTCTCCCCCTCCGACTCCTTTTACCTTCACCATGTCCGGATCAGGGCCTAATGCTAGCGGTTCTCCCGGCCCCAATTCCGGCCCTACTTCTAGCGGAACCGTCACAACCACTACTCCGGCCACCCCTGTGCTGCCGTACATTGCAGGCCTCAGCCTCCCCGATTTCCATCAGTTGATTAACGACCCCATTCACCATAATACTACCTGGCCCGCTATGCCCACCAAGCTACCCTCTGATATCCCTAAGTTTGAGGGCCTTAATGGCGAAGACCCAACCAATCACGCCCGGTCTTTCCACATGTGGTGTTCCTCCAACTCCATTACCGATGACTCCATCCGTCTTCGTTTGTTCCAACGCACACTTACCGGCGAAGCTTCTAAATGGTATGTCGAACATGCCACTTCCTCCCATACCACGTTCGAGACTCTTGCCCAAGCCTTCTTGTCGTACTTCCATCTCCCTCTCCGATACGACACTGGTACGGAGCTCTTGACTTCATTTAAGCAATCCTCTTCCACACGCCTTTCTGCCCATGTTCAGGAATGGCGACGAAGACGGAGCTTATGTCGAGCCCCTCCCTTTGAAGATCGGGTTTACATGGACCGGTTCCTTCGCACCCTCCCATCTCCCATCGGCAAAGATGTCGCCTCTCACTTTCCTCAATCTGAAGAAGCCGCCCTCCAAATAGCTTTAAAATATGACCTGATCTACGCTCAATCTGGTTATGTTTATACCGTTCTCCCTGACATCCCCAGGCCCGGTGGCGCTAACGCCCCCGGGGGCATCTCATTCCGCCGACGGTATTGTTGGATCTCTTTCCCACCCCTCTGCTCACCCTCCTATGAGCCATGGCCTCCCTCAGGGAGGGGCCAGCACCTCTAGCACTCTGCCCCCTCCCGGCAACATGTATCCAGGATACGGCATGCCTCCTCCTTTTGCCCAACCTCCTACTTACCTCAATGCTACCCAACCCAACCCTTACTTTTATCCGCAGCCTGGTGCGCCAACTCCTCCAGCATATGCGCTTCCGCCTCCCTTGCCTCCTCACCACCTGCAACAGCCCTTACAACCCCCTCCAGGGCAAGTATTTGCACAACAGGGTGCGTTTATTCCCCCTTCTTCTCAAAGAAGGCGGAGAGGAAACCAGAACCCATCTGCCCCCGGTAACCGAGGAACCAATTCTGGTATGGACCCTAACACTAGCAACCAGCCTCAGGGCATCCCGCCCAGGCCGGACAGGCCGCTTCGCACAAACAAGCCCTGTTCGTGTTGCAGTGATTACGGCCACTACACTCACGATTGTCCTCTCTTACCCCAGATGCGACAGATGTGGGAGTCTCAAGCCACATTGCGCGGACAACACGCCTCCCCTCACGCTCCTCCTAATGTGGCCACTACCCCGCCAGCTGTGTTCAATGATCCTTTCCCTCAACAGGGACTGTGGTCACCTCCAACTCTCGACAAACATGACAACACACCATCGGTCCATTTAAGGTGTCTCTCGATCACTGCATCCTTGTGATGCGCTCCGATTCGTCCTCTTCGACCTTCACCTTCAAACTCGGCCCGCCAAAGCATTCCCCAAACCTCCCCGCCGCCCGTCCCGAGCCTCCATCTTCGTGTTCTACAGAGCTTCTTTGTGGACACCCAAGGCCTCCTTTCTCACCTCAACCCAAAGTTGAGGTCCACTCCAAAGATTCCAAAGGGTCCATTACGCCAATGCCGTCGGGTCGAGAGCCGCCCACCGCATGAGTAGTAGATGATTTGGCACAATCCCCCCGTCGCCAAACCCCGCACCGGAACTCCTCCAATCGTGCCCGTCCCACCCGGAAGGCTCTACTATCCGCCGTGGGCGCTCGTTGATCCCGCCGATGACCAAATGATCTGATGACCAAATGATTGTTTTCGACGCCACTCAATCGGACCACCCTCCTCTTCCTCCTTCCGTTGCTTTCCAAATCCCAGTCAAAATCCGGAACGCCACTGTATCCCGGTGTATAATTGATGAGGGGGCATCCACCTGTGATGTCCGCTTCTATGCTTGGAAGACTCCGATCCCCCGAGCTGGCCCCTTTCCACGATCACCTCCTTCGAGCGTGGGATGGTCATGCCTCCCACCTATTGGGCCCTGCTTTCAGAATCGTCCCATCACCCTCACGGCAGATCGTGGCGTGATGCCTATCACAGACGCCCCTAGACGCAGCAACATTCTATTGGGGCGAAGCTACACCTATGCCATGTCTGCTGTCCCATCCGCGGCCTTCCGCAAGATGTCTTTTCCACATAATGGAAAGATAGTCACCATTGACCAGCTATCGTATCATGAGCCGCCGTCTCCATCCGCCTCCGAGACGACCATCTCTTCTGTAGCCAACAAGCAAACCGTCGATTCCTTGACCAGTGTCTCCCCCGGCGTTTATAAAGATTCCACCCTGCTTGGTACTTTTCCTCACCTTCCCCCCCCTCCTGTTACTGATCCCAGCTTGTCAAATATTTGCATGATGCAATCGTCTCAGGCTGCCCATAAACGGCCTGCCTCGGCTAGTTCGCACCCTCCCCCCCGCCCTCCGCAACCCGCTCCTAGCCATTTATCTCCGCCAGCCGGACCTCCTCCTTCCGGCCCTCCCCCTACAGCTGGTATCCCCGAACCTCTTTATCCTCCAGGCTCGGTCCCCCCCGGCCTTAACCATCTTGGAGCCGTACCTCCGGGTCACTACCCTGCTGGACAGATCCCCTTCTTGGCTCCCCCTCCCGGAGTATATTCTGTCCCCGTCATGGCCACCCTCTCTCTCCCTAACTTGACCTTGGGTATTCCGGTTTGGTACGTTGACCCCCCAGCCGCCACCCCCCCTAGTCACCCCAAACCTTACATGGCTTTGACACCGGTTCAACCGGTCCCCCTCGCTTCCTCCATAGCCACTGTGCCCCCAGCACCTCCACAGGACCCTTCTCCCGTTGTGACGGCTCCCGGGAAGACAGGCAAAGCCCGAAGGGGGGCAACCCATCACGATCCGGCCCCCCCGACATCCATTACCCCCCCACGACCACCAAAGCCCGCCATTCGATGCGCTTTGTGTGATGTCGTCGGTCATGCCACTCACATGTGTCCCGAATTGCCCCACCTCAAGCTTCTGGTCAACGAGACATTCCCCGACTCTGATCTCCCAGAAGTACATGTCACTATCCCCGACTCCCTCCCAAAACTCAAACACTTGCGCACAAACCACCCTTGTGCCTTGTGCGATTTTCACGGCCATTACACCCACCTCTGTCCCCGCCCTGACGAGTACCGTTCCTCCTTGGACTTGTACCGCCAGTTCAAGGCCGCTTCGATCGGACCAGAGGACATTCACATTCCGCCTCCCGCTGTTAAGCCAACGGAGCCCTCAGTCACCATTTTGTACCTGTCATCATCCATGAGACCATTGGGGAATGTTCCATCCGAATCCTCCCCTGTTGTTTCGCTTGACCTTCCTTCAGCGGTCATCTCGGACTCAACATCGGTAGATCCGTTATCTACTTACTCTTCGGCCACCCATTGTGACGATGCGCATGTGAACCTCTCTTCTCATGATGATGATTCAGGCCACTTCACCACGTCAGGTAGTTCTTCTTCCACTAGTCACCCCATCTTCTATCACGATGACGACATTATGGAAGAAATTCCCACCCCCGACTTCATCTATTCCCCCTTACATCGAACCCATGCGTTCACACCACATCCACCTTGTGGTCATTACATCGAAACCCAATGTTTGGGTAAGGGGGCACCCACATTTGAGAGACCAAGAGAAGCCATTCTCCACCACTCTCCTAGTGTATCTGGTCGTGTTGACTCTAGACCCCGTATTCTTCCAGATTTAGAAGACCCTCTAGAGTCCCATATCACTTCAGACCACCTACCCCTACATACATCACTGGGGGCATCATACGCCCCCCCATACATATACTTACGACATGCCCATAGCATGTTCCAAAAACTGGGGGGCACCATACGCCCCCCCCATACATATACATCCGACATGCCCATAGCATGTTACACACAAAATCCAAAAACTGGGGGCACCATATGCCCCCCCATACATTCTAGGGGGCACCACTTGCCCCTACACACATCCGAGAGGGCACCATATGCCCCTATATCTGGCCACTACACGACGAACGCCCTGATCCACCTGGATCTCTGTCCGAAGTGTTCCCAGATCCCTCTCTCTCCAGGTGACCAGCAACTCTGCCATACCTGCACAACCACATTCTTTTTGTCAGGGTACAGATCGGGAACACCATAACCACACACCAAAACCCAACTCCCAGCCATCAAACAGCACCAAACCCCCCTCATCTCCCAGGTCGCAGTTTTCTGCCATTTTCTGGACCAGGTCGCACTTGTTGCCCTAATACCTGCGTCCTGGGTCGTACTTTTTGCCCCAAAAAGTGCGACCCGGCCATAGAGATGAAGGAGGGGCTGTTTCTGGGGGTTTTGGGCCCTCAACCGCAAATGTAATCCATCAAAATGCAAGAGCAAGGTTAGGCCTCTCGCCTCCAACTGACAGATCTCGAATCCAACGGTCGGTTTGTCCGCTACGTTCGCCGCAAGATTTAGGGCCTTCTCTCCTCTCCACATTCACCACAACAACAATAGCAAATGAATGATTTTGGAGGGAAAACCGCCTCATTAAAAGAGAACCCCTGTTTCTTCTTTCGACTGCTGCGACCACACCGTAGCCCCGTTCGACGAACCGTCAGCACCGCTGGATAGATCTCACCGAGCTCTCCAATGGGTTTTCCTTAGTTTTTGGTGATTTGATACTTCACCCGGACACATTTTTCCACGAAGGATCACTTCACCGCTCCTTAAAATCGAATTTCCTCACTTACGACACTTGTACTTAGGGCCCCATATCGCCCCCTTACTTGTCCATGTTCGTGTTGATTTTCGTCATGAGTACCCACCTTGTACTCATGCTTCTATGACCCCCCATTGGGGCCTTTATTGTGTGGCAGCACTATCTAGTCGCCCTTGCTTAGAGCATCCGAGTTGAGTCATCATTGCATTCATGGAGCCTATCCTGCATCCTTTTACACCATACTATAGCCCTCCATTCTTTTTTGCTTGGTTCCTCTCTTATGTCGCATCTCATGACCTTCAGCCCCACTGTCCCCTGTCCCTTTTGATATTGTGTCAGTCGCTGCCATGTCATTCATGCCCTTTATGCTCTAACGAGGGAAGTCGTCCATTCGCCACTCCATCCTTCCCATTTCCACCATCATCATTAGTGTCAATCTGTCCGTCGCTCTATTGCTCTTCTCTCGTGCCTTAGTTGAGGATCTCTCATTACCTCACCTAAGGCGGACCTCCTTCTGTCGACCTCAGCACATTTAGTCCAGAAGCAAGGTCTAGAGGGCGGTGTACCTTGGTTCCAGCTTCCATTTTTGTTCGGTGCCTCGGATCAGGCAGGGGGATTTCTTACCTCCCTTTGACTTGATCGCTTCTCCAGCTCCTTTCAGCATGATCGAGATTCGTATACTGGACAGTCCAGTGACCCAGCAGCAGCTCTTGATGATTCCCGGGCGTGTGTGAGATGTCTCAGCCCTCATGAGGGGGTGGCCCTGCAGGTAGCCCCCCACATGCCCTGATGACCTCTTCATTGCAGCCTTTGATGCCGCTCCAGATTTTGATGATGTTGGCCTTAGCCACTTGCAGCACCTCTATGATTTGCATGTATCAGTCAGATCTTGTGAGCCCTTCCCCATTTACAGGGGGCATTTGGGTTGTATTTATCTCATGTACTCAGATGATATTGTACTAGTCCTGGCTGTTATCCCAGGCACAGCATGTATGTGAGACTATTCATTGTCTTTTTATCTGGCTCTTGATTATGCCAGCTGTACTCTATGGTTCGGTCCCTTGTTCACTGGCCACACTATTCTTTTGTACTTTGTCACGGCGGGCATAGGTATGCCTCCCCCGCCGCCTTCAGCACAGGTACCCTCTCATAACAGAGACTTGTTGCACTTGCGAGTCTCGTCTCCTCAGGGTCTAGTCCTTCAGCACACTATCTACCTCATATTTCTCTCTCTGACATACCCTTTTTGTTGTCTAGTGATTGTCTTCTTACAACGTACTTCGGTCATACGATTTGCTCCTGACACTCGCACGCTAGGGGGCAATCTGTTACACCATTTTTTGGTCATCTAACTCTTCATCATTAGATGGACCCAAGTACACCATGTAAGACCAGTTTTACCCCAAGTAAAACTGCTTTCACTATGTTAATTAGGAAACCCTAAAAGGAATAATTAATTAAACCATAATTTAATTATTATTCCCAGTCATGTTTAACCCAAAAACAAAGAAATTAATGAGATAAACCCATAGTTATCTTATTATTTTCTAGGAATAATTATTTAAATAATATTCCTTGTTAAATATGACCAAATCAACCACCATTAATCAAATAAATCATTATCCCAACCACTTCCTTAAAAAGATAAATAAATCATTTATTTATTTATTTTTCACTAATCAAGGGATTTGACCCAAGTCAAACACCTTTTCCCTCCAACAAATAATAATAAAATATTCCATAGAGGTGGATCTAGATGTGATTAACATTATTTTAATCATGCACCAAGATCTAGAAGGACCCAATATTTTGTTATAAATAGGAGGGTTTTCCTCATCATTCTTCACCTTTTGTTGCATACTAGATCACTCTGGATCTATACACTCGGTCTCATTTTCTGCCATTGTTGCTCCCATTGAGCTCTACCTTCTACATTGGGTTTTCTACATCTACAAGAGAGAGAAAGCTTAGATCCGAAGTGCTGAGGACTACAAAGAACCCATCCCATTGAGGAGATCTGGATACACCTTCTTGTTTCCTCCCAGGTGCCCTGTAATATAAAAATTCATTCAAAAAATCGTGTTCTTGTCTTGTCTATTGGATGCATGGAGCAAACTCTTTACTTGACTGCTTAATGTCTTTCCATTTATAGATCTGTTTGTTGCTGTACTCTAACTACTAATTGCAGATCTGAAGATGTTTTGCAGCCATTATTGTTGTTAGGGCTATTAGTTATGCGTAGCTAAAGTGGGTCTTTTTCGTACACTTCGACAAAGAATCCATACTAACAATAATGGTGGAGAGTTCTGCAAGAACGAATTTTAAGAGTTCTGTAAGAAGTGTGGTTTAGCACGGAAAAAGAGCACTCCATACACACCTCAGCAAAACGGAGTTGCAGAAAGAATGAACAGAATGCTGATGTAAAAGGCAAGAAGCATGCTCAGTGGTACCGAGTTAAGACAGGAATTCTGGGCAGAGACAGTGGAGACTGCATGTTACCTAGTTAACAGATCACCTTCATCAGCGTTGGAGGATAAGGCTCCACATGAGGTATGGACTGGTAAGGAACTCTCTCTTTCACATCTGAGGGTAGTTGGATTTGATGCATATGTACATGTTCCAAAGGAGAAAAGAACCAAGTTGGATAATAAATCTGAAAGGTGCATCTTTATTGGGTATAAGGATGGTTTAAAAGGTTACAAGCTTTGGAACCCAGAAACAAGGAAGGTAGTGTACAGTTGAGATGTGGTGTTTAGAGGGGTTAAAGATGTTGTTAAACATTAATTACTACCAAAGGAACCTGAGATAGAGTTTGAGCTAAAGGAGGATGAATCAGACTCTACTACAGAACAAGATTCAGAAGAGGAAGAGCCTCAAACTCTAGTTGTGAGAAGATCAATTCGGAAAAGAAGGCAGCCTAAAAGGTATATTCCATCTGCTTTTTGTTCAAATTTTCCTTTAACTATCACTGATGATGATCCCAGAACTGTCAGGGAGGCAGTGGATTCAGAGGATGGAAAACTCCTGAAGGAGGCCATGGTTGATGAAATGGCATCCTTGCACAAAAATGAGGCATGGGATCTGGAGGAGTTGTCGGCTGGAAGGAAGCCCATCGGGAGCTAATGGGTGTTTAAGAAGAATAGAATGTAGAAGGCAAGGTGGAGAAATACAAAGCTCGGTTGGTAGCAAAATGTTATTCCCAGGTGCTGGGAATTGATTTTGGTGATTTTTTCTCTCCTGTTGCCAAGTTTCCAAGGTTACTTTTATTATATTACTTTTATCTATTTTTGTCGCATTTGATTTTGAGATAGAACAAGGGGATGTGAAGACAAAATTTCTTCACGGAGATCTACATGAAGCAACCTGAAGGCTTTACAGTGAAGGGTAAGAAAGAAATGGTATGCAGGTTAAAAAAGTCTTTGTATGGGTTAAAACAGTCACCAAGGATGTGGTATCAGAAATTTGATACCTATATATGGAGACTTGGCTTCACCAAAATAAAAGAGGATCATTATGTGTATTTTAAATTAATTAGTGGCCATGTTATTTATTTGGTCTTGTATGTGGATGATATGTTGTTGATTGGAAATGACAAAGAAATTATCCAGGATTTGAAGACCCAATTGTTCTCCAAATTTGACATGAAGGATCTTGGTGCTGCAAACTACATTTTGGTCATGGAAATTAAGAGAGATCCGGCAAAGAGGAAGCTTTGGTTGAACTAGAGGAAGTTTGTCGAGACAATATTGCAGAGGTTCAATATGTAGGGGATTAAACCAGTGAAGGTTCCTATTCTTGTAGGTGTAAAGCTTTCTGTTGAGCAGTGTCCAAAGACACAAGAAGAAGAGGAGGATATGTCTCGAGTTCCATATGCAAGTGGAGTGGGTAGCTTGATGTATGCAATGGTATGTACCAGACCAGAAATTTCACATTCAGTGGGAGTATTGAGCAGGTTTATGTCAAAACCAGAGAAGGAGCATTGGACAATAGTGAAGCAGGTTTTTAGATACTTGCGTGGCACTAGTGATTATGGTTTGTGCTACCAGGGAAGACCAGGATTGGACAGAGTTTTGGACATCCATGGTTTTGTTGATGCATACTGGGCTAGAGATCTAGACCAAAAAAGATCTACAAGTGGGTATGTGTTTAGCCTATTTGGAGGTGCAGTCAGTTGGATGATTAAAAGACAGTTTGTAGTGTCTCTTTCAACTACAGACACAGAATACATGGCAGCCACTCATGCAAGAAAAGAAGCAGTTTGGTTACAAATATTGTGTTAAATTATGGGGTTGGTGCAGTGAGCTATAAGAATAGACCGTGATATCCAAAGTGCACTTTTCTTGGCTAAGAACCATGCTTATCATTCAAATACAAAGCACATTGATGTTCAATATCACTTTGTGATAGATATGGTTGAGGATAAAAAGGTGTTGCTAGTAAAGGTGGACACTTTGAAGAATGTTACGGATGCATTGATGAAGTATGTGAGCACTTAGAAGTTATATTAGGGTAGAGAAAAAATGGATGTTGTAGGGCTAGACTAATGGCTAAGCTCTCCTGTGGCCCCCTGCGGAAAGAAAACAAGAAGTGGTAGAATGTTGGGTATGTATTATATTTTTTTCACGATTAGTCGCACGCGCGGGGGGGGTCACGGGGGGGTGATAGCTCCCCCCCGTCCTCCCCCCCTATATGTTGTGTCAGGCATAGAGGGGGGTTCGTAGGGGGTGGGCAACCCCCTGTGCGGGGTTCAAGACAGCACCCCAGGAAAAAACATTTTCCTTATTTTTCTGTGGGCAGACCTGCCTATGGTTTTGTGCATGGGTTTGCACATGGTTTTGGGGCATGATGGTTTTCGTCCCCTAGAATTTTGTAGATCCGGTCAAAGGAACTACGATTATGTTCTAATCCAGGGTTAATGGATTTGGGTTTTTGAATGCTTCGGCATATATATATATGTGTTGTAACACTAAAAGGGATATAATGAGCAAAATCAAGCTGGTAGTACTGGTTTTGGGATGCAGGGGATAAATCTATGTGTATATCTATTTTATGTTTTATGCTCTCACTATTGTTTATTTTCGGTATTTAAGAATTTGTTTGCAAATAATTTCTGTACAGGGTTAAAACCTATAGGCCTAAGACCTAGCCCTGTAAAAATGTCTCAAAATATGGGGTCGCTATCACAAAAACGTCTGAAAAATTCCACATTCGTTGGCATGCCTTCTTGTGGGAGAAACTGGAAGGCCTCAGCCATATGCATGGCTTGTCATGGGAGAAGTTGAGGGTCTAGATTAGTAACATGTCAAGTTAACGCAGGGGGTGGTCACCTAGAAGGGTTGGTTGGCTCCTGAAATTTGTGTAGCATGTGTGAAAGGTCAGATTGGTTGGTTTTGTTGGTTCCACTTCTTTAACTATACATGGGGATTTGAATCACATCATAGTAGCCCCTCATAACATTTTTACTCTAGCGGACCGGTTAACTTGGGTAAATGTGGAAGGAGGGTGTTACAGAGTTGAAAAAGGTAATGGGAAAGGTAATTGGCAATGGAAAAGGTAATGGATTTAGAAAGGCATGAGGCATTAATTGGAATTTTACTTATGAAAATAATGTAAATTAGGAGAAAATGAAGGTGAAAGGTCACAGGTTTCATGTGAAGAATAAATTGAGGGAAACTAATGGAAAATGAAGAAAATAGAGGCATCATTAATAAAAAGGCTTCTAAGGATCAGTGGGTACATTTTTTCAGTTCAGTTTTGGTGCTCTCTCTCTCTCTCTCTCTCATACTTTTGGACACTTATAATTTTCTTGGAACACTCTATTAATGGATCAAGGAAATCAAAGGAAAGAACAAGAAGGCAAAGGGAAGAAAAGATCAAGCAAGGAAGAGCAAGATCAAGCGGCTACAGCAGGATAACTTGTAGGTATCGAATTTCATGTGCGACTTCCTTACTATATTTTACATGCATGGTACATGCATGCGTGTATTTGGTTTTATTGTTGTCATTGGCATGAGATTTTCCAAGTGTGATAGTGTTCTTCAGCCTTGCCCTGCCATTGCCATGTTGAAATTTGGTTACTGGAGGACAGGTGGTTCCCTAAGGCTTTGATCTCTGGCCTAGGGAAAAGTGTCCAAAAGAATTTAATTTTTTCTCCTAAAGTGACTTTATAAAGTTATAAAGTCAAATATAATTTAAAAATGACTTTAAGTGATAAAGTTACTAAAGTCTAATTTTAAAGTGACTTTAATAAAGTCAGTGTATAATTAGAAAGGAAAAGTGACTTTGGAAATAAATGACTAAGTGGGTCTTTATTAAAGTGGGGTGAATTAAAAAATAGAAAGTGAGATTTAAATGAGCATTTAATCTCAGCCCTAGATCTCAATCTATTTCAACCATTGGATTTAGGGATTCCCCAAAAGTCACTTAAGGTTAGGTTAAAGGAGGAAAATGAGGGAAAAGGTCATTCATTCTTTCATGAGAAGATTGAGAGAGAAAGAGAAGGAGAGCAAGGGAGATTTCTAAGCAAAGAGGAGAAAGAGGGCAGTTGATAGAGACTTCAGCAAAATCTGTACAGTAGCAAAGAGGCACGGTTTCCAAGGCATAAATCCGTACAGCAAGTGTTGGGCACATTTTTCGAGGGAGAGAGGCACAGTAAACGAGGAAGACCGTACAGCAAGTTCAGCATTTAATTCTAGGAAGATTCTGGGCACGAATATCGAGGAGAGAGACTAATGCTTAGTGGTATGGATTTCTAGAAATCCGTACAGCAGCCGTACAGTTAGTTTCGACACAGATTTCGAGGAGAAGTTGTTGGGTTTTCCGTACAATAGTACGGCCGTACAACTGGGCACAAAAATCGAGAAGCTCATTTCAGCGTTTAATGCTATCATAAATGTTGTAAATTTCTGTTTTGGGTTTTTACTGTCTTGCACGTTTTCCAAGGCAGAGTGAATGCACGGAAATCGAGATAAGTACAGTTGTTTAGTTGCTGAAATTTTTGCTATAATTTCTGCCTCACTGTAAAAGCATTTTTCAGAAATAAGAAGGAGCTCTCAAACTGGTTTTCCCCAAGAGTTGTAGGGGGTTTTTCCAAGGTCACCTTGACCAAAAATCACTGTATTAAAATGTGTTGAATGGCTGTTTTGAGCTGCTGATTTTTATTTCTGCATTTTCAACATTCTGAAAATTTTCCAGAATTTGTGTTTTCAACAAATATTTATTTTCCAGCTTGTTGAATGTAAGGTTATGGGAAAGGGCATTTAACTAATTGGAGAAATAATGTGAAACTGAAAACCAAGGTGGGAAAAGAAGAAATTTCTACATGCCAGATAATTATGGTGTGGTGCGTTTTTTTTGTATTTGGTTGAGCTGGATTTTTGGATGGTTTCAAAAATGAGTGAGATGGTCTCTGGAATAAAGAACACAATACATAGGAATCCTTGGACCAGAGAAGGTGGAATTGCAGTAAAGAAGAAATTTATGTGCCTCAGTAGGCCTAGGAATCCTTGATCTGTGATCGTAAATCCTAAAGGTGTGTGCCCTAGATCAGCCCTAGGAATCCCCAACTGGTGAATGGTGTGATATACAGTAAATCCTGGAGGGTGGAGTCTTAATTAAGCCAAGGAATCATTGACCAATGAATGACATGATATACGGTAAATCCTATAGACTAGGAAGCAGTAAAATTCCTCATCATGTCGGTGGAGAAATCATATGGCATCCATGTTTGTTTGGAGCCTAGTGATCTAGTGGGGATTACGGTAAAGACTGTGGAAACCTATATTGGTTTGGTTTTGAGTCTCATATTCATGCTTGGAATATAGCACAAGGGTGATTGGTTGAAAGAAATATTTGGTTTAACCAATCTATGGTCGGGTGGTTTGTGGAAGTCCCATACTTGGTTGGATTTTGCATTCGATAATAAGATTTTCTTCTCGTTGGTATTTCATGTGTAAATGTATTGGCTTATATGTGGATTTTATGGTTGTTATATCCTTATTATTTTTGTTGATAATATGTTGGTCATGAGTATGTTTTATGACTGACTTGATGTATGGATCTCATCATGTTTGAATAGTAATTGAATGTGCATTGAATGTATGACCTAATAGATGATATTACAGCTATTGTGAAAATACAACAATGTTTCTTTACGAATCACAGATAAGTATGAGACCCTTATACTCAGAGCTATTTTTATGACCTGTAGATTACATATTTGTGATATGTTTTATGAAAATTATGTGATGGCTAGTAGGGGTCAAATCAAGTACTTGTAGCAGTGATTGCATTAGTAGCCTTGTTCCATTGTTATTATTAATTTCTGGAATATTCATGAAGTTCTGGGCAGTGACCTAAGACCTAGCCCTAAAAAAGTGACTCAAAATCTGGTGTCGTTGGCATAGAACTGCTTGAAAAAATCTACATTCGTTGGCGTGCCTTGCATTGGGAGAAACTAGAAGGTCTCAGTCATATGCATGGCTTGTCATGGGAGCAGTTGAGGGTCTATATCAGTGAAATGTCAAGTTGTCTCAGGGGTTGACCACATGGAAGGGTTGGTTGGCTCTTGAAGGTTTTGTAGCATGTGTGGAAGGTCAGTTTGGTTTCATTATGTCGGTTCCACTTTCTTAAATATACATGGGGATTTGAAGCACATTATAGTAGCATCTCGTCACATGTTTACCCTATTGGACTGGTTATCTTGGGTAAATATGGGAGGAGGGTGTTACAGAGTGGTATCAGACTATGGTTCACCTCTTGGACTGCATGGGTGGTGCCTTGGTCATGCATACACGTCGGTTTCATATGTGTTATTTATGTTTTTGGTCTATGTGTGTGTTGTGTATGCATAGTCGTGGTCATGGTAACAGTTTTGTTGCTATGTGAAATTTGATGGTGTCGATATTGAATGTGGTCATCATGTGTATATATTGGTTATTCATTGTTTATGCATGTTAGTGTTAATATGTTGTTGTGCATACCTTGACATAGTGGTAGTTTTTGTGCACGAGATCATGGAATGGGGTCGGTATGGCCATGCATTGATAACTGGATAATGGTTGAAATGATGATTATATGCTGACATGATTATAAGTATACATGTATTGCGCTAATATGGTTGATCTTGCAAATTAGACACCTTCCCTGAACTATACTGAGGTATGTTAGTTGTGTTTATTTTTTTGGTTTAGCTGACATGGTATACTTGAAATAGAGAGATCAAAGATGACTAGCAATATGGTAGACTGGAGTTCACGTGATTCTCCCTATGGATCAGATGAGCAGCGTGTTGGTGGGAATTATTCTGACTTTAGCAGACACATTAAGAAGATTGAAGGCAGAAATAAGAAGTTGCAAAGCAGCTAACGACATAATCATTAAAGCACAGGAGAAACACGCAGAATTCGATGCAGTGACCCTTCAGAGTTTGTCAAAATTGCAAAGACAGAGAACACTTCGAATCATCCATGGGTAGGAGGATATGACTAATGGGGCATACGGAAGTAGATCTCATGGTGGGCATAAGTCGGACAGAGATGACACGATCAAAGATGAAAGGCTATTGAATACTCTGGATAGGAGAGGTGATAGACGTAGGTTCTATTATAGTTCTAGTTCTCACATGCGCTATGATCATCAAAGTTATCATCTTTACAAGAATGACAGGCGATATTTGTCAGATGCATTCAAGAAATAAAAGCCACCTACCTTTGAGAGGGACTTGAAGAAGTCGGATGATGTAGAGACATGGTTACTTGGGATGCAGAAGTTCTTTGAGTTGCATGATTAAACAGAGAATATGAAGGTTAGATAGTTATCTTCGGCCTAAAAGGGAAAGCATACATATGGTGGGAAGATGTGAAACGAGTCAGACATCAAAACAAAAGACTTGAGTTGGCACGAATTCAAGATACTTTTCAGGAATAAGTATTTGTCATAGAGGTACTATGACAGCAAAGCCAAGGAATTCTATGAGCTAAAGATGGGATCGATGACAGATGAAGAGTATGTGACCAAGTTCCTAGAGTTATTAAGGTATTATTGTATCTTAAAGATGAAAAAACTAAATTTCACATATTTTTCAGTGGATTTCCATTAACATTTAGAGATCGAATTGAGAATGATGAACCTCGGTCACTTGAAGAAGTTATTGGGAAACTGAAGCACTGTTATGAGAATTCAGATCGTAACACAAAATCGCAGCAAGGTTGGAAAGGGAAAGATAAAACTAAAGGTAAATATCAGCCCGAAATAATTAATTAAAAAAAAAAAAAACAACAACAACAACAACAATACTTAGAATGTAGAAGAGAATGAAAAGGTTGCATCTTACAAGAAGTTCAACATAGCTAGAAAAGGACAAGGGTCACATTCTGGAGGGAAACAAAATAGAGGTGATGGTACAGGATGGTTGCAGTGTTGGACATGTGGTAAAGAGCATCTTAAGAGGGATTGTCTACAGAATTAGGGTGGTGGGCCTCAGATTTATAGTGCACAGGAGGCACAGACAGTTGGAGATGTTGGGCAGAGCATTCCTCGTATATATACATCGTTGGATAACGTTCAGGCAGATCACCAAACGCATATTATCGAAATGGACAGTAAACTTTGTGATCAAGTTGTCTCTATTTTTTTTTACCTTGGATCTAATTATAATTATGTTAACCCTGACATGGTGGATAAGTGTGGTTTGAATAAAGTGCATTTAGAGTCTTGGTTAGTGTAGCTGGCTATAGGTACAAATAGGAGAGTCCAAGATTGGGTAAGAGCTTATTTGTTTGATTTGAATGGCATGCCTATGTTAGAAAATTATATATTTCATAGCTATGGAACACATAAATTGTGTGGAAACACAAACACATAAATAACATATAAAACAAGAGAGACACAGATATATGTGGTTCACCCAACATGGGCTACGTCCACGGAAATAGTCAGTCCTTCCTTTCTATTATCCAGCAAAATGAAGAGTCCCCCTAGCAGATCCGTTGTAATATCCTCTACTCTCTCACACAGTGCCCCTTGATATTTCTCGCTTAGAGTATACACACCATACATAGACGCAATACAATACCCTCGTACAATAGAGGGATTTCCTTTTAGGGCAAAAAACCCTAAATTAAAAATAACTTCTACCATCAGATCATCTACCTAATGAACGGCCCAGATTTTACTACGAAATTACAATATTTTACAAGGCAATTTTACCTCTGTTTTTAGATTCATGGGTGTTGTCGCCCCCCATGGATCCCCTTGACAGTGATCAAACAACGGGCGGCGTTGTCGCCCCCATTAAGAATAGGGGTCCAACGCGGTGATACATCTAAATAAGGAAGATAATCAGGCTCCACACCCAACAATCTCTCACATGGAGATTGATTGTAGCAACTCCACTGCTGCTTCATTTACTGCACAATTACTCCACTTTGGACCTATCTGTTTCTCATCTTCATCATCATAATTGAAGACCAATTGAAACTGAGAGTAATCTCATTTTCTCCTTGGTTACAACTTTTGTTAGAATATTTGAAGGATTCTGGCTAGTGTGTATCTTCAACTGTCCATCTTCCAACACTGACCGTATGAAAGGGTACTTAAGTTGTATGTGTTTAGTCCTGGATTGAAATGTCGAGTTATTTGCAATATGAATGGAACTCTGGCTATCACTGTATAACCTTCCCATCTCATGCTTCTTACCCAATTCATCCATAAACCTTTGTAACCAAATCATTTCTTTACTAGCCTATGTAGCAGCAACATACTTTGCTTATGTTGTTGAAAGTGCAACAATACTTTGCATTTTTGAAACCCATCTGATCGTTGTTCCACTTACAGTAAATACATACCCTGTAGTGCTCCTCCTGTTATCTCTATCACCTGCCATATCTGCATCAACATATCCCTGTATAGAAATGTTTGAACCACCAAAGCATAATGTTTGATTTGTGGTACCTCTCAAATATATGAGAATCCATTTCAATGCCATCCAATGTTCTTTTCTTGGATTGTTCATGTACCTGCTTACAACTCCCACTGCATGTGCAATATCAGGCCTTCTACAGACCATTGCATACATTAAGCTTCCAACTGTTGATGCATATGGAACTTTAGACATATAATCCATTTCTTCTTGGGTCTTGGGGCACATCTCCTTACTAAGTTTGAAATGGCTAGCCAAAGGTGCACTAACTGGTTTTTCATTTTGCATATTAAATTTTTTCAACACCTTTTGTATGTACTCATTATGAGACAATGTTAATTTGCACTTTTTCATGTCTCTAGTTATTCTCATACCAAGGATTTTCTTTATAGCTCCCAAATCCTTCATTGCAAATTAATTTTCCAAATTTCTTTTGAGCACATTTATTTCATGCATGTTAAACCATGCAACAAGCATGTCATCTACATACAATAACAATATAATATAGTTGCCATCATTGTGCTTTTTCAGATAAACACAATGATCATAGTGACATCTAGTATAACCTTGTTCAAACATAAACCTATCAAATTTTAGATACCACTACCTTGGAACCTATTTTAAGCCATACAAGCTCTTCTTCAACCTGTACATAATTTTTCTTTCTCTTTGACCTCATATCTTTGTGTTTGTTGCCTATATATCTCTTTCTCCAAATCTCCATGGAGAAATGTTGTCTTTACATCTAACTGTTCAAGATGAAAATATTTCGTTGCTACAAGACAAAATAGTTTTGATTGAAGTCATATTTAACAACAGGAGAAAATATTTCATCAAATTCAATACCTTTCTTCTGTGCAAACCCCTTCACCACAAGTCTAACTTTGTACCTATGTTTTCCTCCATCTTTTTCCTTCAGCCTGTAAACCCATTTATTTTGAAATTTTTTTTTACTTGAAGGCAACCTGACTAAGTCCCAAGTCTGGTTATGTATTAAGGAGTTCATCTCTTCTTTCATGGCTAGCTCCCACTTTTTCGTTGTTTCGACCTGCATTGCTTCTTCATAACATTCAGGTTCACCAGAATTAGTCAACAATACATAATATAGTGAAGGATAATATCGTTCAGGGGGTCTACTTATCCTAGTAGATCTTCTGACACCACTTTCTGGTGTTTTAGGTGTCTGTTGTTATTGTGGTGGTTGTTTTTGTTGTGGTTGTTGATTATTATTATTTTTAGGCACCTTTACTTTTTCTGTGATCTCATCGAGAACTGTGTATTCTTTGTTTTATTTTTCCTGATTCTTTTCCTGCAACTGATCTATTTTCATTGAATATTACATCTCTGCTCCTAATGATTTTGTGATTTTCATAGTCATATAAGCGATAACCAAAATCATTAACACCATATCCAATAAAAGTACATTTCTTGGATTTTGTCTCAATATTTGTTCTATTTTATTTATTAATATGGATAAAGTCCTCACAACCAAAAGGCTTTAAAAAATAGTAGTTTATCTTTTTACATTTCCATGCCTCCTCTGGAATACCACCATCCAAGGAACTTGAAAGCCCTCTGTTTATTAGATAAACAGCAGTATCTACAGCATCTTCCCAAAATTGTAAAGGAAATCATGCATGCAATCTCATGCACCTTGCATGCTCCATGATTGTCTTATTCATCCTTTGTGACACAGCATTTTCTTGTGGTATTCTTGGAACTGTCTTCTCTCTGCAATTTCCATGCTCTGAATAGTACCTATCAAACTCTTTGTTGCAATATTCACCTCCATTGTCTGATCTAAGACACTTCAACTTCGTTCATGTCTCAATATTAACCAAAGCTTTCTATTTCTTGAAAGTATCAAATACATCAAATTTATTCTGAATACAATAAATCCAAGTTTTTCTAGTTGTATCATTAACAAAAGTAACATAATAACGAGAGCCACCAAGAAATGATACATGAGCAGGTCCCCATACATCTGTATGCACAAGTTCTAACCTTTCCCAACTCTAAGAAATCTGACTCTTTTATGTTTTCCATAAATACAATTCTAACAAAAATCCAAATCAATATTCTTCAAATCCAAAAACAAATTTTTTGAGTGAAGAATATTCATCCTCTTCTCACTCATTTGTCTGAACCTATGATGCCATAATATTGCATCTGCTCCTTTGGAAGTTAAAGCATTAACAGAGTTAGAAATACCATTGCATAAATACAATGTACCAACATTTTCTCCTTTTTCTATTACCAAGGCTTCTTTAGTGACCTTCCAAGTTTTATCTATGAAATTTGTTACACAACCTTCATCGCCTAATAGAAATGTTGAAATCAGTTTTTTCTTCATATCTTGAACATGCTTTACCCCATTTAATAACCATTGGTTTCCATTCTGTTGTTTTACAAGAACTTTACCCATTCCAACGATTTTACAAGAATTATCATCACCCAGACGAACCTGTCCAAAATCTCCTTGAACATAGTCATGAAAATGATTCTTATCAGGTGTGGCATGGAATGAGGCCCCTGAATCTACCACCCAGGAATCAATAACATTTTCTAAAGAAAGAATCAAATCATCTTGTAACACATCACCTGTCACATTTGCTTCATTATTTTTTTCTAGTTGTGTGTCTCCTTTTCCCTTCCAAGATTTACAGTCTTTATTCAGGTGTCATTTCTTTCCACATTTCCAACACACTATCCCTGATATGGACTTGGATCTACCTTTCCTTGATTTACTGTGATATCCAGAGCTCTTTCCTCTTTCCATTTTTCGTCCCCTAGTCTATGCACTCAAATATTTACCCGGTGTCTCACCGTAGCTTTTCCGTCCCATTTCCTCGCTAAGGATAGCACCGACAACATCATCAAACTTTAAAGTACTGTATCCAGAGACAAAGTTACTAATGGCCATAATTAAACCATTCCAACTTTCTGGCAATGAGCACAGAAATAACAAAGCCCTAACTTCATCATCAAAGTTTACCCCTACAAAAAATAACTGACTGGTAACCGTATTAAATTCATTTAAATGGTCAGCAACAAATCCACCATCCGACATCTTCATATTAAATAAACGTTTCATAAGAAATACCTTATTTGAAGCCGAGGTTTTTTCATATAGTTTCGTCAATACCTTAATTAAACCCTTTTTTGTTGTTTCCTTCAAAATATTGAAGGCTATCGACGTCGTGAGGCACAGTCGTATTGTTCCAAGTGCATTTCTATCGAGAATCTCCCATTATGCGTCTGTCATACTCGACGGCTTCTTTGTTTTTCCGCTCAATGGTAGGTACAGATATTTATGATATATATAATATTCCATCTGCATCTTCCATAGCGGGTAGTTTTGGTCGCTAAAATTCTCAACCCTAAACCTACCATCTTCTGCCATTTCTCCCACTCGAACCAAGAACCCTTCTTTCCTACGAGTTTATCAGCCAAATAGACCTTCGGCTCTGATACCAGTTGTTATAAAATTATATATTGCAGAGTTATGGAATACATAAATTATGCAGAAACACAAACACATAAATAACATATAAAACAAGAGAGACACAGAGATATGTGGTTCACCCAACTTGGGTTACATCCACGGAAAGAGTCATTCTTTCCTTTCTATTATCCAGCGAAATGAAGAGACATAACCTATAGCAGACCAGTTGTAATATTCTCTACTCTCACACACAATCCCCCTTTCTATTTCTCGCTCAGAGTATACACACCATACACAGATACAATACAATACCCTCATAAAACATAGGGGTTTCCTTCTAGGGCCAAAAACTCTAAATTAAACATAACTTTTACCGTCAAATCATCTTCCTAATGAACGGTCCAGATTGACTACGAAATTACAATATTTTACAAGAGAATTTTACATTTGTTTTTAGCTTCAAGGGGTTGTCGCCCCCCTTGGACCCCCCTGACGATGATCAAATGATAGGCGGCGTTGTCGCCCCGTTAAAAACAGGAGTCCAACGCGGCAATACATCTAAATAAGGAAGATAATCAGGGTCCACGCCCAACAGCCTACATCCGCACATTTGAATGTATTGTTGTTGGGATCATATAGTATTCTTTTGGGTATGGATTGGTTATATCTTCACAAACTAAGGTGTATTTTTATGACAAAGCTAATGAGTGTTTAAATTAAAATGGAGAGCAGAGAGTTTTGCAGGGTAATAATAAAGCAACATAAGTGAAAATGGTTACAATTATGCACGCAAAGCGCAGTCACAAAAAGGGAGTGTTATTCACAGTGCACATTTCTAGTGATAAAGGTAAGGAGGATGAGGATCCAGAGATATTAAGCAAGTACTCGATCTTACAGAAGTATCAGCATGTGTTTCCAACATAGAAAAGTTGCCACCTCATAGAGAAGTGGAATTTTCCATTGAGTTGGTACCAGGCACAACACCACCATCAAAGGCACCGTACAAGATGAGCACTTAAAAATTAGTAGAATTAAAATTAAAATTGAAGGAAATGCTTGACAAGGGATACATTAGGCCAAATGTATTGCCATGGGGTGCACCAGTTTTTTTTTTTTAAAGAAGGATGGTTCTCTCAGGTTATGCATCGATTACAGGTAGTTGAACAAAGTAACCATCAAGAACAGGTATTTGTTGTTGAGGATTTATGACTTGTCAGATTAGTTGAAGGTAGAAGTAATTTTCTCGAAGATTGATCTACGATCAAGATACCATCAGGTACGCATCAAAGAAGAGGAAATTCACAAGACCACTTTCAAGACCAGGTATGGGCATTATGAATTTGTTGTAGTTCCGTTTGGTTTGACTAATGTTCCAGCTACATTTATATGCTTTATGAATAGTGTATTGTGTCCTTATCTGGACAACTTTGTTATTAGATATCATTTTTGAGATTCAACTGCGTTAAGTAAGTCATTCATCTATGACCATTTATTGTATTCATCATTCATCTATGACCATTTATTGTATTCATCAATGACATCTTAATATATTCTAAAAATGAGGAAGCGCATGCCGAACATTTTGCAGCAGTGTTAATATTGCTGAGAGAGCATCAGTTGCATGCCAAACTTAGCAAATGCAGTTTCTTTCAAAAAAAGGTACATTACTTGGGACATGTTTCCAAGGAAGTCATAATAGTGGATCTAGAAAAGATAAGGGCTATTATGGAGTGGGAATCTCCTATAAATGTGTATGAGGTAAGATCATTTATGGGGCTAGCAGGTCACTGCAAGAGGTTCATCAATAACTCTCAGATTGCATATCCTATTACGTCACTACAGAGGCAAAGTAAGAAATTTGAATGGACAGAGGAATATGCAACTAGTTTTGAATAATTGAAGCAATGTTGACCAATGCTCCAGTTTTAAAATTTTCATACCCGGGAAAAGAGTTTGTAGTGTGTACAGATACTTGTAAAAGAGGACTTGGTGGAATTCTTATGCAAAAGGACAGGGAGTGTTCTATGAGTCATGGAAACTGAATGAGCGTGAGAAATATTATCTGACACATGATCTTGACCTGGCAATGATCATCCATGAATTGAAGATGTGGAGGGTTTATCTTCTTGGAAAGAGTTTTGAATTGATGAGGAATCACAGTGGATTGAGATATCTATTTGACCAACTGAATCTGAATGTCAGGGAAGCTAGATGGTTGGCCATGATCAATGAGTTCGAATTTGAGATCAGGGACATCAAGGATAAGGAGAACGAGGTTTCATATTCTCTTAGAAAGCAGATATAGGTGAATCACATAGAAGTTATGAGTTCTTATGGGACAAGCTTATAGGATCAGGTCTTAAAGACAGGACAACAAGATGACAAGTACATGGAGCTTATGCACAGGTTACAACAAGGTACAGGTGAGCAGGATGTGGACTATCGTCTTACAGCAGATGCTTTGATCAAATTTAGGGGCAAGATATATGTGCCAAACAATAGTGAGCTCAAGAATACTATCTTGCGAAAGTTTCATGCAAAACCATATTCAAGTCACCCAAGATACCAGAAGACATTGGAAGCAGTGAAGAAGTTTTATCATTAGCCGAATTTAAAGAAGGATATGAAAGAGTTTGTGGCTAGATGTTTGGATTGTCAACAGGTAAAATTATAATGTAAGCATCCATATGGACTACTATGGCCGATTATGATTCCATAGTGGAAGTGGGTGGTCATTTCCATGGATTTCATCAAAGGGTTGATGAGAACATCTAAACAGCATGATTCCATCATGGTTGTGGTAGACAAGTTGACAGATGTAACACACTTCATTCTAATAAAATCTATGTATTAAACTAGTGATGTGGCACATTTTTTCATCAAATATGTACCGAGGCTACATGGTGTTCCGTGGAAAATTGTATCAGACAAGGATGCTAAGTTCACTTCTAAGTTTTTGAAAGAATTTTTTGCAGGTTTGGGCACAGAGTTGGCCTTCAGCGCAGCTTATCATCCGTAGACAGATGAACAGACAGAGAGGGTCAGCAAGATATTGGAGGACATGTTGAAGATGTATGTGATGCATCAATATAGGATATGGGAGGATTTCCTTTCGTTTCCATGAGTTTTCTTACAACAATGGATACCAGGTGGCATTAAGGATGAGTTTGTTTGAGGCACTCTATGGGCAAAGTTGTAATATTCTCATTATTTGGAGTGATCCAATGAAAAAGGTGTTGATATGACCGGACATGTTAGCATATCTAGAACAGGAAATGAAGATAATCAAGAAGAATTTAAAGATATCACAAGATAAGAAGAAAAGTTATGCAGATCAGAACGAAATTTTTAAGGATTTTCAAGTTGGGGAACAGGTGTACTTTCGCATCAATCCCAAGAAGAGTTAATTGAGGATCAGATCATATGCCAAGTTGGCACCTCGGTTTTGTGGACCTTTCAAGATTCTTGAAAGGATTGGACTAGTATCCTATCGACTTGCACTACCTCCGACAGTGAAAATCCATTATGTTTTCCATGTGTCATTTCTTAAAAAGTACGTTAAAGATGTTGATCATGTGATTGACTAGTTTGTATTGCAAGTGTTAACACCAGAAAATCGTACAATAAAAATGCATTAGAAAAATGTCAAGAAGAAGGTACAATTAAATATTTTTAGAGGATAAATACATTAGGAAGGATAAAATTTAAATAATCCTAAGGTTCAGTCAAGAAATTGGCGGACAGTGCACCAGCAACAAAGGGTTTTTGCACACAACGTGCATATTCCTTCGATAACCACGCGGTCCTAGGGATGGCCAAAATTCACCATCTGGGACCACTTGAAACACTTGAAACAGATGATTCTCTGTTTAGTACAGTGAAGGACAACTAAAATCAAACCATCTTGAGGAGGCATGCAGCCCACAACAAAAATATCTTCCCCACTCTTGGGTCATTATCAATATTGGTCCAAGAGAGGGAGAAGAAGTTCAAATGTTTTCTATATAAACTGGCCATGGGAAGAAGAAAAATAGACACATTGTTATGTTGGCCAAATTGCTTCATAGAAAATCAGCTTGCAAGTGTAGCAACAGAGGGATAAGAAGGACTCATATGTTGGCCATCCAACATCTCAGTCCAAGAGAGAGAGCTTCACCATATGACAACAATCACCATCTTTTTTAGAGAAGCAAGAAGTTCTTGCAAGGAACTTGAGGGAAGGAGCCCCCCTTGTTTTGGGTATTTGAGCTCCATAGCTCAAAGGATCCACTTCAAGAGAGTTTAGCATTGTATCTTTATTACCTTCAGCACCTAATAAAGGGAGAATTATCCATATGCCTTATTGGGTTGTTTGCTCCACAAGAGCATTTGTATCTTGTGTATTTTTTGTTTTATTTCATAGTGTTGTATGCTTAGCTTACCACCCGAGTTTTGTTTACATTGTTTATGTTGTTCACTAACAGTAACATCATTTTCTCTATTCAGCTAAAGAGGTGCGTTTTGGTACATCCGTGTAGCAAAAACACCACCACAAGAATGGCGACCACATTGGATTCCTCTTCTTAAGTTAATGGCTATATTTTGCAGGTCATTCTTCCTACTCAATCTGCTGCAAACCATTCTGTCATTCTCTATGAATTTCTCATCACAATTCAATGACTGTTCCAAACAGCGGAGAGTGCAAAAAAAAAAAAAAATGTTCTGTGCAACAGCGCACATTACGCTCCGACAAATGCACACTCCACCCCTGTGGGAAGATAACCCGCACGACAGACTAGCAAGCCAAAATTTGCTACATTTCGTCCATTTGTAAGGTGATTGGAACCCCCTAATAACTTTCCATCACTGTGTTCTGTATTTTACTACTGTTAGGACAATTAGTTGTTGCATTAAGCCTCAATTAGCATAGCACTTAAGTGTTTTTTTTTTTTTTTAGTTAATATTTTCAAATTACACATAACTTAAGTAGGAGAAAAGAAAGTGGGCCTAATCCACACATGATTATATACAAATACAAAACACGTAATTTAATTAGTCAAAAAAGTAAGTGGTCCATAAATCCACACATATTTTACTAGTTAAGTTACTTCAATTTTTACATTATATTCGGGGACTAGGATTAAAGTGTCGGTAACGAAACCGAGTAATATTTGTTGTCCTTGCACTTCTTGGTGAGCCTGGGCAAGCATATGAAAACTTTCCTAAGACAGTTTGAACTATCATATCCCTAAAGATCAACATAGTTTAATTAGGCAAAGTGTAAGCAGCTCCTAATTTGCAAATCATTTCAAGTTTTCGCAAGGAACAATCAAACATAGTGTAATTAGAAAAGGACTATAAAGGATCATCGCATATCTAAATTTCATCACACTCTTGATTGTTCACTCAAAAACACACACGAAGCATTGGTAAGTTTCGAACCAAAAAGCACCCATTGTTTTGGGACCTTTGTTTTTATCTTATGTTTGCTTCATAAAATCACACCCTAAAGAAAAATTGAGACTTTTTAAAAATAACAATAATCTGAACTCACTAAAATTCTCCCCACAAGGGTCACAAAAGAAAATTATAGTTCAGGTTAAGACCACTAAGGGTAGGCATCCAATAAGTCGTCGTGGTCATAATACATTTTGAAACATAGATTTTGACATTTTAGGGAGCTTCAAATCCATCTATTCGCCCACGAAAAAATACCCGAGCATTATAGAGACATGTTTCATAGGGGGTTAGGTCGAAGCCCAGTGTGTGCGGTGCTCTTTGGGGCTACTTGACCCATCTAGTGTTCGACACTGATAACCGATTACCAAGAGGCTCAGGACTCGAATGCTCACGTGGAGCAACAGTACTTTAGTGGCCAAAACTAGGACGTCATTTCCCTATAGGTGACGGTGCAAGCAGCACTCAATCCTCATACCACTACCTTGGTTGATTCTTCGGTTGTGGGAAGGTGTCGTCAGTTCTTTCGAGACATTGGCCCCAGTACCCATCAGAAGTTATCTTCTGAAGGCCCAATTACAAAGAGAGTGTGAGGACAATTAGGTCTATATATGCTTTTGATATCATACGCAAAACAAACAAAAACCTCATTTTTTGCTTGATTGATCACATAGTTTAAAGTTAGAGAGAAAAATTACCTTTTCATTTTTTCGCTTTGTTCTATGCATGTGATTATATTATTATTGTGATAGAATCATACTTCCTCCAAAATCAAGAATATTACACTAAATCTACAGCATAAGGAGCCCAACGAGACCCCGTCGATCTAGGAATTTCTTAAACCTCCCCCCATTAAAGAGAGGAGTGTCAGGCCTCCCACCATTCAGGCATAGTGGATGTCACGTTGTCGTCGTTATTAGATCATCCTTTATCGAGTCATCTTTGATTGGAACCCCCCAAAGATCGCCAATCACCACACCAATGATGATCAGGTGCTCAGTGTAAAATCTCAAAAATGAAAGTGCTCGGAATTGATTGGAAACTGAATGACAGCAAAGAGCACGTCGCCAGGAATCCAGCGCAATTCGTTTTGTTGAAAATGGAGTCTGGATGATGAAAATAGAGCATGTTGTTCATTTTCATAAACAGCTAAAAAAAATTGCAGAACAGGGAAAAAGGATGGCATGGCAACCCAATCAGCATACAAGGTACATTCTAGGAATATTCTTCAGTTTCGCCCAATGACACTTTGACAAGTTTCACAACAGGATTTGCCAATTTGGTTGAAGGTGAAATTTTTTTATAGATTTGCTCCTTAGGTTGAATGAGAATTTTTTTTTATGATTAGGAACAGCCCAACCAGAGGCTAACACGTGACGCAGCTAGAGGTCGCCACGTGCCCCCTCTGGTGGACCCTATCTAAGGTCAAATTTCATTTTTTAACTATGGTGTAAATCCAAACATGGTATATTATATGGTACATATAACATGGTGGTTGAAATATATATTTACAAACCATAGTCCGCATACATTTATATGGTGGCACATTTTTCATACAAACCCAAGGTTTGAACCATATATTATATGGTCGAAATTATATTGCAAATTCCACACATAACATAAGGTTTGGGCGCATATAGTATGCGAAGAAAAATATATATAGGATGGGCGGACGGCGGGTTGAACCCATGACTTCCCCCTCCTAATCCAAAGTTATTACCACTATACCGGCGAGTGGGACTTGTTATATGGTGGCGGAAACATTATATTTCAAATGCCAAGTATATCCAACAGTGAGAAATGGAGGGAGCCAGCCCCCTCCCATGTGACCACACAATACGACCTCTTCAAAGCGCCAATGATAAACGTGATTATGAGCATTTTAATCCACCCTTATCCCATTTAATCCGCCATTAGCACTAATTAAACTTAAGTTGGTGGTAATTCAACAGAGTCCTCCAAGTTCGGCGGACCTCCATAATTGGCGGCCCTAACTGGAGTCTTCTCTAGTTTTGGAGGCAATTTACTAGGAAAAAAGGTTTTGGCCATATCTTGAGAAATTTTCGACCAAATTGAGAGCAAGAAGAGTCATTTCTGGTAGATTTGGACATTTTGGAGTCATTGAAGCAAGTTTTAGGAGCTGTAGGTGAATGTAAACAACAATTTTTTCACTTTTGAGCTAATACAAAGGCCCAAGCCATGGACGCTGGACCAAGGAGATGTAGCCCAAGAGGGGTGAACTCCTTTGTCAAAACACTGTGATGATGGATCAATTGTGATGGTTTGTTGTTTTTTTTTTGTTAAGTACATTGGGGGTTTGCAAAGTTACCTTAGGCACACTATTCTCATGTTTAATCCCACAAACAGAGATGAGGTTTGTTTTCAAGCCACACATTTAGAAGCAAAAGGGAAACAGAAAATAGATGAGAAAAGTGATACCGAGGGTGAAGGAAAGGGCAAGTTTTATGGAAGAGGAAAGAGGAATAGCTTTGTCAAAAGAGAGAAGGAAAAACTCACATGTAAACAATGTTTGGAGGATGGCCATGATGAAAACCACTCTTGGCAACTTCATCCATAATTGAACCAAACAAACTAAAATCCAAAGAAAAGGAGAAAATTGTTTCTATAGTTGAACATGACTTAGTGTTGAGATTCAACAAGAAAATTCAGCACCCGCGCCTAGTGCATTAATCACCTCGTTGCATTAAGCACCCAGACTAGGGTGGGGCCTACTATGCTATTTTTAGGTGCATGTCTATTTTGGTTATACCTCAAGTAAGATGGATATTAAACTATAATTTATTCTCAATGTGGACTTGAATCAGTTCACTGAAAGTGATAAACCCAGTTAGCTAGTGGATTTCGAGTTAGAGGTAGTTGGTGAGACGTGCAGAGTAATTCTAGTTGTAACAGAGTTTGAAGCACAGTGGTGCATTAGTTAATGCAAGTTGTAAATCGTTTAACTCAGTTAAGTGAGTTAAACTCAGTGGTGTTATTTGTAACTGAAGATACACTAGTGAGAGATCTAGGGAATTAAATATTAATTAATTCACAATCAGTGATCTCACATGCAACTGAGGATTTACTATTATTAGTTGCAGGCATGTCAGATCCAGTGGAGACCCAGTTGAGTTCTAGGTGAAAGGGAAGTTGACTATCAATTGTAGGATTATTGGGTTGCACATATGCAACCAAACACCCATTGAAGTGCCCATGATACTTGTGCAGTCAAAGGAGGCAATAATTCATATCTTTTAGGGATCTTTACCATCAAGGATTGAGCAAGGAAGGCAAGTTGTCTGAAGGCTGAGAATTGGCTGTGTTGGTCAGTTTTGCATATGGCAGTGAGACAATTAGCTGAGTAATAGAGGGCTCTTGTGAGAAGATTTTTGTATGTAATTTTTGCATGATCCATGTTGAATATACAATAGAAGATAGTGGGGTTTTTAGCTGTAAGATTTCCTCGGGAAATTATATGTGTTGTGTGTGATTGATCTTTCTTCATGTTCATGTGATTAGCGATTGTGTTTTTAATTCTGCAAAATATTTGTAGAAGCGATTCAGTACTTGACTTTAGTACATTGTTAGATCGAGTGAATCCAAGATATACATGCATGTTGTATAATTTCTACATAATTTGAACTGAGTTTGTCACTGGATAGAGTTCGAATTTGCAGAAAGACTTTCTTGGTGCTACAGCTGATTCAAGATCGAAATGGCTTTCAATGAGCTGAGGTTAGAGTATGCACTCAAAGGCAGCTCGAACTACATTGTTTGGAAGGACAAGATGGAAGAAGTACTCAAAGACAATGGCTTAAAGGAGTTCATTGATAATGATGTTCCTAAACCCATTGTGGCAAAGGTTTCAAATCTTGATGCATGGCAAAAGAAAGTGGAAAAGTTGAGGAAGATCATGTTGGAGGGAGTACGAGACCACATTGTCTCAAGCCTCCATGGAAAAGCCACACCATATGCTATGTGGAAAGCTTTGATGGATCTATTCCAAAGCAGTGGCGACCATAGGAAATTGGCACTCAAAGATAAACTCAGAAAAATCAAGATGGAAAAAGGCGACACCATTCCAAAATATCTAACAAAATTTGTCCAATGTCATGATGAACTAGGTAGCATTGGAATAACAGTTTCTGATGATGATTTGGTGAGATTGGCTCTCCTAGGACTTCCCAAGAGTTCGCACAGTTAACAAGACTCTGTCAATGGAAGGGAAAATTTGCCATATTGGGAATCACTGTGGTCGAATTTGGTGCATGAGTTCAGACGGAACACCAAAGATGGATCTTCATCTAAGAATGAGGATGACGAGGATTGTTCTTTTGGCTGCCAAGGCGAGGAAGGGGAAAGGGAATAAATTCCATTCTAAATCTGAATCCAAGAATGGCAAGAAGCAGGACATGTCCATGGTGAAGTGTTTTCACTGTCACGAGCATGGGCATTTTGCTACTTACTGTCCACAAAAGAAGAAGAACAAAAAAGCTAGAGGATCTGCAGTTGGTGAGGCCCTTGCCTTGCAATTTGAGCTTGACTTCTCATTAATCACATGCATGGTGTCCAATGCATTGGGATTTGTGTGGTATTTGGATAGTGGCTCTTCCTTTCACATGACGGGATATAAGAAGCTTTTTAGTGACTTGGAAGAGAAAGATCTCCATATGCATATTGAAATGGGCGACAACGAACGGTACAATGCTATCAAGATTGGTACCATTACCTTTCAAAGTGAGTCCGGTAAACCATTTCAATTAAAATATGTAATGCATGTACTAAATTTGAAGAAAAATTTGGTCTCAATCGTAATGTTGGAGGATAGAGGCTATGATGTTTTTAGTAATGGAAAAGCTTTCCTGTAACATAAAACAACGAGACAAGCCAAGTGGATAGGGATTCGAGTTAAGAATCTCTACAAGCTGGAGGTAGATGGTTGTGCAGGAATGATGGGCAAGACAGATCAGGTGGTGAGTCGGGATGAGGGCGAATTATGGCACAGGAGATTGGGCCATCTTCACCATGGAGCCTCGAAATTCATGCAGTAGATTTCTACTAGTCTTCTAAGGGGTACACTTGCGCAGTCAAACACATGCAAGAGATGTACTATGGGAAAATATGTAAAGACCACCTTTCATGAGAAGGAAAACCAAGCTTCGAGGATCCTTGAGAGAGTTCACACAGACGTGTGGGGTCCTTTCTCTGTTTCTTTGACTAAAAAACATAACTACTATGTAATCTTTGTTGATGACTTTTCTCATAAGCGCTGGATCTTCTTCATGTAGAAAAAAGATCAAACATTCTCTAAGTTTTGTGAGTTTAAAGCACTGGTGGAGAAAGAGTCGAGGAAGTAAGCGATGGATCTTAGGAACGATAATGGTGGAGAATACATCTCTAATGAATTCAATAACTTATGCAGCAAAGAAGGAATTCGAAGAGAACTCATAACCTACACCAGAATGGGGTCGCGGAAAGGAAGAATAGAACTATTGTGGGCGAGCACGAGCAATGTTGCATGATCAAGGCCTACCGATGTATCTGTGGGTGGAAGCATGCAATACAGCGATACATGTGCAGAACCATTGTCCTCATAGAGTACTTGACATGAGTACACCTGAAGAGGCTTTTCACTGGTAAGAAACTTGATGTTTCACACTTTAAGATTTTTGGCTCATATATTTATATGCATGTGACCAAGGATGCTAGGAAGCAGCTGGAACCAATAGTTGAGGTTGGGATTTTTGTGGGGTACACTGAGGAAAGAGGATGCTATTTCTGGAAATTGGAGGAAAGAGGATATTACTTCTGGAGAGGTAGTGGATGCTATTGTCTACCGACAGTTAGTGGGTTCGCTAATGTATCTAGTGAACACGAGACCGGACATTTACTATGCAGTTAACCAACTGAATCAAGCTATGGTTAAGCCTACCAAGCGCTTTTGGAAGGCGGAGAAACATGTCCTGAGATACCTGAGGGGCACATCAGAGTATGGTATATGGTACAGACGGACAAAGGGAGTGAAGTTGCATGGCTTCACGGACGCAGATTGGGTTGGCAGTGCATCAGACAAAAAGAGCACATCAAGGGGCATCTTTAGCATTGGATCGACAGCAGTTTCCCGGTACAGCAGGAAGCAACAATCTGTGGCACTCATTTCAACGGAATCGAAAAACATGGTAGAAAGTCAAGTTGCATCATAGGATATCTGGATGAGAAAGATCTCGATTGGTTTGTTTGGTTCTCAAATGGATCCGACAGTGATTCATTGTGATAATCAGAGTTGCACTAAACTCTCAATTAATCATGTTGTAGCGTAATTTGACTCAGCGAAAAGTCAAGAAAGGTTCTGAGCAATTCAAGGTTATTAAGGAACATTTGTTAAAATTTCAAGAAGACCTATAATATGCTTGAAAGGATAACCACAAGCTCAATGAGGATTCATCATCACATGTGCACTAGAACCAAAATCAAGGAAGCAACAGCATTGGCAGTGTAATCTAAACCAGAGGAGCAGCAAAGAGAAAAGTGTGCAAAAGGGGTCAAGTCGGGCTTTTAATTGCGTGCAGAACATTTCAAGAGTCGGCCCAATTGAAGCGTTCAGAACATTGCACACAGGTCAGGGTCGAGTCGGGCGTATTCGCAAGCTCAGGGGAGACTAGCGCTACATAATACCTTTTAATGCTAAGATGTCTTGAAGTTAAAATTAAACAAGATTATCATTCTTCCAAGTTCGAGTACAGCGAAGGCTCGTATTCATTGCACCCAGATCCAACGGCAAGCTGGGAACACAAATTGCACAAGATTTATACCAAGGAGTGCCCCCGCAAGCAGTCTTGTTAAATTTGCTCACCTGCAAATCGACGGTTGACATTAACTACGGGAACACTCTCTTCAAATTCCAAAAAACTGCTTAAGTGCCCCCGCAAGTGGTTTCAGGTTTCAATAAAGGACATTACATGGTGATCGCTGGAGCCCACACCCTTTACTTTCAAATCAGAGAAAGCAGAGAAATAGTGTATTTACCTTAAAAGAACTTAAGGGTTTTGGAGGAGGCGCAAAGGAGAAAATAGACGATCAAGATCAAAGCACAGAATTGAAGCGGAGAGATGGACGATGGAGATCATAACACAGGAACGCAAGTCAGATGGATGGACAAGATTAAATCATGAGATCGAAGTTAGAGATAAGCGGTCAATAATGGGTATCGTAAATAAAGATGGAAGAGAGTTCATGGATCGGAGATTGTGAATAAGAGTCACGTGTCGGCCATAAGTTCCAATCGCACTCCGCAAATCTTACCATTTACCCTCCGCTTGCTCCCATATAAAACTTGTGACACGCAATCTGCGGGCGGTCCCACCTCTGTCCTGCCACATCACCTTCTGCTCGTCGCACTTCACACATCGCACAGTGTAACACTTACCTCCTATCTTTCATAATAAAATCATCGATTTGCAATTTACAGGTAGATCCGATGTCGTTTCAAAAATGAACTCCAAAGGTTTTCAAATCTGAAGGTAAGGTATTTCTTGTGTTAAATCGCATCAAAGGAAAAAATGAAAGATTATAATGTTAAGTCGGTGAAACGCCAAGATGTGATAAAAAGCGGACACGATGCATTCTCCAAGGGTGAGTAGAATATAGTTTAAGTCCAAGTCTTGCAGTGGTTGACGAAGAGAAGACGGAATGACACAGGCACACACCAGAAGCATAGGCAGAGTCAAGTTTGGCACTGAGGCATTGTTACAGAACTGTGCAGCTATCGCATCATAACCAGAAAGGACACCTCAGCACTTCATGACGATGCATTAGCAACAATCAGATTCAGCAACACGAATGATATTCCCAGTTTCAATTTGTTTTCTTAATATGATTGCATAAGTAATTTTAACAACTTAGGTAGTCGAATTAATTTCAAGAAGTTCAGCAGTTACGAACTATTTTGATGTATCTAAATAGATAGAAATAAAGAAATAGGGGTTGAATTTTGGACCTCTTGGGGATTACATTTTGTACTTCTTTTTCTGATGGGTAAATGAAAGAAGCAGTGAGTTCTCTGCAACTGTTGATGGTGATTCGTGTTTCTTGTGCCATTTTCTGTCCCTTTTTCTTTGAATGAAGTGAAGTAATATAGCAGTTGGTCTCTTAATTACATTTGTGAGTAAGAGTTAAATAACCTTAATTTGCGCTCCTTCACTCCATCTCTTCTCCCTTCACAAATTCTCTCTAAAACTTAAAAGTAATAGTGTATGTGTTTACAGCATATTATTTTGAGTTTCCACTCTCTCCACAAACCCCTGATGAAACTTTAAAGTAATAGATTCCGTGTTTACAGCGTATTATTTTGAGTTTCCTCTCTCTCCATGAATTTCCTCTGAAACTTAAAAAGTGGTAGATTTTGTGTTTTCAACACATATTACTTTGAGCTTCCCCTACAATTCTTCTTTTCATTCAAATATCAACAGTGAATGGCATTATGAAATCTTTTATTACTCCGGATCATTAAGGGTTTCAGAAAACTAGTCTCCAGAGGGATAGAACAAAGACATCATGATAAAATCATTTATGTGACACACTTTTAAAATGTCTTGAGCACTGATCCCTTTCACAACCGAGGGATTGTCTCTTAAGATACAACATTTTTTGGCGCCATTGCCAAGGAACGAATGCACGAAGTTATTTTTCCCTGGATATTGAAATCTATTTCTTGATGGTGAACAAGATTTAGATACAAATTTGATTGTTTATTATTCACCTGAAGACTCCATTGATGAAGGTTTCATTAGATGAGGTATTCTGCGAGCAAGAAATGAGAAAGCACCGTGGAAAATACAGATATCAAAGTTTAAGTCCTTTAAAGGAAGTTTTATTTTTCACTATTAGTTTAGTGGTCTATTTTCCCTTACATATCAAGTACTCATCATCTTTGGGTGAAAATATTCTACCTCATAAGCAATCCACTTCTTTCCAACTTGGAACCAAGGTGATTTTCATCCCCTTGGTGCTGCCCACAATCCTCCATCAATATCCTTCAAAAGGATTCAAATTTTTGGCAAGTTTTTCTGGAGAGAAGGAAGATATTTCAGATGAACAACATATTTTGGAATTTGAGTACTTTATGGACAAATTTCAAATTATTTATGAAGACGTGGCTTTAAGGATGTTTTTTCATTCGTTAAAACAGGGTGCTCAACAATGGTTCCAATGTTTGGAAGCAAGTTCAATTAGTTCATGGCAAGGTTTTCAAGATATATTTCTTAGATATT
Source organism: Pinus albicaulis (assembly GCA_034641835.2). Taxonomy (NCBI): domain Eukaryota; kingdom Viridiplantae; phylum Streptophyta; class Pinopsida; order Pinales; family Pinaceae; genus Pinus; species Pinus albicaulis. Next base: position 1,139,796,182 of record CM076577.1, on the reverse strand, counting down.
TGGGCGAGCATAAGTCATATGAAAAACACCTTTTGGAATTATATTCTATCCAGAGGCAGCGCAATGAATGAATCGCTGAAACTAGTGGAGCTTCTCAAAGGGGTTTGCAGGAGAGAAAAGATTTTTGTCAAGAGTTGGCATTATACGAATAACATCAGCGTTATGAGTCAAACAATGAAAGAAGTTGTCATGTTCAAAGAAGCCAACGTCAACAAAATGTTCAAGATAAGGAGGCAGCAGAAAATTGGTCTCATCAATTCTATGATCCAGTAGCAGACTATACGGAAACTTTCTTTTGTCAGCAACAAACGTTTATGCAAAGGTATATGCAAAGCTTGGTATCTGGAAAACTTTCGTGGTATCTCCCTATTAAGATCTTCAAATTTCAACGACATGGAGGTATTAATTGGTGCCATTGGAAGGCTAACTTCACCTGAGTCAATTCAGAAAGGAATACATACATAGGAGTTGTGCATAAATAAGCTGAGAAGTTGAGCACTTTTAGTTGTAATATTTCTAGTTCAATATTTTTAGTTTAAGAATAAAGGAAGAAGTCCAAAGTGTAGCACATTTCGAGTGGATTTCATATTGGATCAACTCCCATTCAGGATTGACTCCATGCCCAATAAAGGCTATTGATCTACAAATTCCCTTTGACTCCATGCCCAATAAATGCTACTGATATACAAGTGCTCCTTGACTCCATGCCCAATAAAGACTACTAATCTACAAGTGCTCTTTGACCCCATTCCCAATAAAGGTTATTGATCTACAAGTTCTCAACGACATGGAGGCATTAATTGGTGCAATTGGAAGGCTAACTTCACCTGAGTCAATTACGAAAGGAATACATACATAGGAGTTGTACATAAATAAGCTTAGAAGTTGAGCACTTTTAGTTGTAATATTTCTAGTTCAATATTTTTAGTTTAAGAATAAAAGAAGAAGTCCAAAGTGTAGCACATTTCGAGCAGATTTCATACTGGATAAACTCCCATTCAGGATTGACTCCATGCCCAATAAAGGTTATTGATCTACAAATTCCCTTTGACTCCATGCCCAATAAATGCTACTGATATACAAGTGCTCCTTGACTCCATGCCCAATAAAGACTACTAATCTACAAGTGCTCTTTGACCCCATTCCCAATAAAGGCTATTGATCTACAAGTTCTCAGCACTTTGTTACCAAAGTGTTGTCCCCAATTAGAGCCAGATGTTGTAGCCTAATTTGACTCAGCTAAAATTCAAGAGAAGTTCTCAGCTATTCAAGGTTATTGAGGAACAGTGGTTAAAATTTCAAGAAGACTTGTAATATGCTCGAAAGGATAACCACAAGCCCAACAAGGATTCATCATCACATGTGCACTAGAACCAAAATCAAGGAAGCAGCAGCATTGGAGGTGTAATCTAAACTAGAGAAGCAGCTAAAAGAAAAGCATGTAGGAGGGGTCAAGTCAGGCTTATTCGCGTGCAGAACAGTTCAAGAGTCTGGTCAATTGAAGAGTTCAGAACATTGCACACAGGTCAAGGTAGCGTCGGGCGTATTCGCAATTTCAGGAGAGACTAGCGCTAGAGAATATTGTTTAATTCTAAGATGTCTTGAAGTTAAAATTAAACAAGATTATCATTCTTCTAAGTTCGAGTACAGTGAAGGCTCGTATTCATTGCACCCAGATCCATGGCAACCCAGGAGCACAAATTGCACGAGATTTATACCAGGGAGTGCCCTCGCAAGCAGTGTCGCTAAATCTGCTCACCTACAAATCGATGGTTGACATTAACTACGGAAACCCTCTCTTCAAATTCCAAAAAACCGCTTAAGTGCCCTCGCAAGTGGTTTCAAATTTCAATAAAAGACATTACGTGGTGATAGCTAGAGCCCACGCCCTTTACTTTCAAATCACAGAAAGCAAGGAAATAGTTTTGGATGAGGCGCAAAGGAGAAAATAGACGATTAGAATCAAAACACAAAATTGAAGCAGAGAAATGGACGACGAAAATCATAGCACAGGAACGCAAGTCAGATGGATGGACAAGATTAGATTGCGAGATCTAAGTTAGAGATAAATGGTCAATAATGGATATCGCAAATAAAGATGCAAGAGAATTAATGGATCGGCAATTGTGAAGAAGAGTCACGTGTCGACCATAGGTTCCATCGCATATCACACTTCGCAAATCTTACCGTTTACCCTCCCCTTGCTCCCATATAAAACTTACGACATGTGATCTGCAGGCGGTCCCACCTCTGTCCTGCCACGTCACCTTCTGCCTGTCGCACTGTTAGGTCGTTATATTACTAGTATAGTCCCTTATTGTTATTAGTGTAACTCCCTTATTGTTATTAGCGTAGCCCCCTTTCGAATTGCATAAGTCTTGTTTGAAGAATCAAGTTGAATTGATTCCAAGGGCATATTGCAGAATAGATATCACTATTGGATGCTAAAATGGCCCCTAAAAATAATTCAACACCCATTAAGCCTTTAGAAAGCTCTACTATGACTCACGAAGACGAAGAATGGCACCATGACATATCAAAATTACAAGAGCAAGTGCAACAAATTTCGCTATCGCAAAGAGCAACAAAAAATGACATGGAAATTTTGAAGAAAGGTGTGGAAACTAAGATGGATGGTTTAAAGAAAGGCATAGAATCTAAGATGGATGGTTTGAAGAATGGCATGGAAGTTGGCATGGAATCTAAGATAGATGACATGAAAGCTAAGATCGATGAGAAAATGGAAAACATGAAGAATGATCTTACAGCAGACATGGAAGGTTTGACAAAGTTGATACAAGAAGTGTTTCCTAATGGTGAAAAGATAGTAGAGAAAACTTATGAGGAGAACAAAATAAATGTTAATTGTGATTTCATAAAATCTAATGTTGGCGGGAAGAACCACCATATTTCAAAAATGGATATGAGGAAGTTTGATGGAAAGGATCCTGTAACATGGATACTACAGATGGAGCAATATTTTGATCTTCATAATGTGCAAAGCACACAAAAGATACGCATTGCAACTTTACATTTAGAACAAAATACATTTGTATGGTATCGATGGCTTTGCTCCTGTAAAAAAAGTGTCACTTTGTCAATTTTTACAGAGGAAATGATAGCACATTATGAGGATACAAAAAGCAACACCTCCTTTAGGCAATTGATAAATCTCAAACAAAAGGGCTTAATGGGGGAGCACATTGAGGACTTCCAAAAATTGAATATAAGAGTAACTAATATTCCATAGGAACACAAGATTGATCTCTTCATAGGTACTTTAAAAGATAACATCCAACATGAAGTTCGTGATTTTGAACCTCATTCGTTGGAGAAGGCATTCAAGTTGGCAAGAAAAATTGAATGTAAAATTATGGCAACAAGAAAGCCTACCACTCACTTCTATAAAGAGGAAAGTGTCTCTACTCCTAAATTTACACAACCTACAAGGTTGACACCACAACAATTGGAAGAAAAAAGAGAAAAAGGGCTTTGCTACAGTGGTGATAGCAAATACACTAAAGGTCATAGGTGTGCTAAGAATAAATTATTTTACATAGATTGTGAAGAGGAAGAAGAAAATTAACAAGAGGAGGATATACACCAGGAACCAACCCAAAAAGAAGAAGAAACGAGTCTGACCATATTGTGTAATGCATTGGCAGGAATTACCACTCCTCAAACTCTCAAGATAGAAGTACATGTCAAGAAGAAAAAGGCTAATAGTGTTGATTGATTCAGGTAGCACCCATAATTTTATTCATTGCAAGGTAGCCAAGGAATTGAATTGTTCCCTGTACCCAGTACCAGAATGTCAAGTGATGGTTGCAAATGAAGGAACTATAAATTGCTCTGGATAATGCCATAATATCAAGCCAACCATGGGGGAATATGTATTGAATAGTCCAATGCTTTCCATTCCTATGAGAAGTGTTGATGTTGTACTAGGAGTACAATGGTTACAATCTTTGGAGACAGTAGCTTTTAATTTTCAAGACCTTTTCTTGAATTTTTTTTCAGAAGGAAAGGAAGTCGAATTACGAGGTATTGCAGGGAAGCCAGGAAAGATAATAAGCTCTAATGTCATGACAAAGCTTCTAAAGAAATAACATCGAGACATAATTGCACAATTGCACAATTATGCTCACTAGAAGTTCCAACATCAAAATCATATATTTTTGCGTATCTCCAAAAAGCCTTAGACAATTATTCCAAGGTTTTTGAAACTCCAAAAGGACTCCCACCTATTCGTGATCATGATCATGCTATTCATTTGATTCCAGGAAGTGTTCCTCCAAACATCAAGCCTTATAGATATCCTTATGTCCAAAAGAGCGAAATTGAACATATGGATTGCGTAAATGTTAGAGGCGGGATAATTCAACCCAGTCAAAGTTCTTTCTCGCTCCCGTATATTGACACAAGAAGAATGATCATGGCAACATGCGTCCAACGAGTAGAGAGCTCAATAAGTTCACCATTAAGATAAATTTCCCGTCCCCTGTGATTGATGAATTATTGGATGAATTACATGGAGCAATTTATTTTACCAAATTGGATCTTCGTTCAGGGTATCATCAAATTAGAATGAAGACTGAAGATATTCCGAAAACAGCGTTTCGAACTCATGAGAGTCATTATGAATTTTTGTTCATGCCTTTTGGCCTAAACAATGCACCTTCTACATTTCAAAGGTTGATGAATTCCATTTTCAAACCCTTTCTTGGAAAATTTGTGCTAGTATTTTTTGATGATATACTAATCTACAGCAGGTCTTGGAAAGAACATGTTCAACATGTTGACAAGATGTTCAAACTATTGCAAGAAAAACAATTATATGCAAAAACATCTAAATGTTTCTTTGGAGTACAAGAGGTGGAATATCTGAGTCATATTGTATCTCACGAGAGTGTTAAGATAGACCCTAACAAAATTAAAGCCATTAAGAAATGGAAAGTCCCCACAACCATAAAGCAATTGCACGGATTTCTCGGGTTAACAAGGTATTATCGAAAGTTTGTTAAGAATTATGGGAGAATCTCAGCACCTCTAACAACATTATTGAAGAAAGATGCATTTTCATGGACACCTTAAGCAACTAAGGCCTTTGAACATCTTAAAGAGGCAATGTGCCTAGCACCAGTGTTAGCTATGTCAGACTTCACAAAAACCTTTATTGTGGAATGTGATGCCTTAGAAAATGGAATTGGTGTTGTTTTAATGCAAGAAGGAAGACCCATTGCTTTTGAAAGTCGTCCAATCAGAGGAAAGTATTTACATAAACCTATTTATGAGAAGAAAATATTAGCAATACTGCATGCACTAAAAAAATAGAGAACTTACCTAATGGAAAAACACTTCAAGGTAAAAACTGATCATGATAGTCTTAAACACTTTTTGGAACAAAGACGATCTTCAGAAAAGCAACAAAAATGGATCACAAAGATGTTGGGTTATGACTTTGAAATAATATACAAAAAAGGGAAGCTAAATGTTGTTGCAGATGCACTCTCACGAAAGAATGAAAAGGTGAAAGCATTGCTTTGTGTCATTTCTATTATCCAACCAAATTGGATAACCGAAGCAAGAGATGAATGGAAGAAGGACGAAGAAGTGTGGACACTCATTCAAAAGTTACAGCAAGATCCTAATACCTCTGACACATTTAGTTGGAAAAATGATTCATTATGGTACAAAGATCACTTAGATCTTTGTAAGAATTCCCAACTAAAACAAAAGATTCTTTTGGAATTGCACACTTCTCCTTTAGAACACTCGGGATTTTTAAAAACTTACCATAGAGTGAAGAAAGAATTTTTTGGCGACAGCCTTAAATTTGATATTCAAAAGTTTGTGGCGGAATGTTTACTTTATGGATATCATCCACCATCCATCACATCATCTTTAAGAGAAAATTCGAAGGTTCAAGCAGTGGGAGATCACATCGAGCATCAACAAGAAGTTCTCCAACTCTTAAAAGACAACCTGAATTTGGCACAAAATCGAATGAAACAGGAGGCAGATCAACATCGCAACGAGAGAAGTTTTGATGTAGGAGACTGGGTATTCTTACGGCTACAACCATACAAACAAATGTCCCTCAAGCAAACTAAGAATGATAATAAATTATCGCGAAAGTACTATGGTCCTTACAAGGTGTTGCAAAATATTGGTACTATGGCATACAAATTGGAGCTTCCTACTTCTTCACGAGTGCATCCAATTTTCCATGTTTCATGCTTAAAGAATGTTATAGGTGAAAATCTCCCAGTTCAAACAATATCGCTAGAACTTGATGAGAAAAGAAAAATCATATCGGTACCTAAAGCAATCACATAAATAAGAACTCGACAACTATGGAATCGATCAATTTCAGAGTATCTCATCAAGTGGAAGAACTTACCCACTGAAGATTCTACATGGGAGGATGAGAATTTTATACAAAAGCACCCAGAGCTACTCAAGCGTTGACGACAACACTTTTTTGAAGAAGAAGGGCATGTTAAGTCCCTATATTACTAGTATAGTCTCTTACTGTTGTTAATGTAACCCCTTATTGTTATTATTATGCCCTTAAATTATGATTGTTAGGTCGGCTAGAATTACATTGTGGCCCCACTAGGATTGCATTGTGGCCCAATGGACTCCTATACATAGAAATGAAGTTTTGTAAACTGAATCATCCAAAAATTATTCATTCATGTAATGTATTGGAGGTTGCCCCCTCGAAGTGACTTATTTCTAAGGCGTTGATATCTATTTTCTTCTCTTTTTGGAGCTGGTTTAACAACACGCACTTCGCACATCGCATAGTTTAACACTTACCTTCGGAAAGCAATATTTCTCAGTCCATCGGAGCATAAATGCACCGAGGCAGGAAATGCCCACCGTCGGATGATATACTACTTTAATCTGACAGTGGGCATTTTCTGCCTCGACTCATTTATGGGTCAATGGACTGGGAAATAAGCCTCGCCCTTACCTCCCATCTTTCATAATAAAATTCCTTATTTGCGATTTGTGGGCGGATCCAACGTGGTTTCAAAAGTGAAATCGCATCAGAGGAAGAAATGAAGGATTATAACGTAAAGCCGATGAAACACTAAGATGCAATAAAAAGCAGTCGCGATGCGTTCTCCAAGAGTGAGTAGAATATAGTTTAATTCCAAGTCTTGTGGCAGTTGACGAAGAGAAGACGGAGCACTACAGGCACACACAGAGGCATAGGCAAAGTCAGCCAGAAGAACATATATTGGCACTGTTGGAAGCACGACAAATGGGTCAAATCAGACACTAAAGTGTTGTTACAGAACTGTGCAGCTATCGCATCGTAACCAGAAAAGACACCTCAACACTTCAAGGGGACGCATAAGCAACAATCAAATCCAGCAACACGAATAATATTTCCAATTTCAATTTGTTTTCTTGGTATGATTGCATAAGTAATTTTAACGATTTAGGTAATCGAAGTAATTTCAAAAAGTTCAAAAGTTACGAACTATTTTGATGTATTTAAATAGATAGAAAGAAAGAAATAAGAGTTGAGTTCTAGACCTCTTGGGGATTACATTTTGTACTTCTTTTTTTGATGGATAAATGAAAGAAGCAGTAAGTTTCCTGCAACTGCTTATGGTGATTCGTGTTTCTTGTGCCATTTTGTGTCCCTTATTCTTTGAATGAAGTGAAGCAATGTAGCATTCGGTTTCTTAATTACATCTGTGAGTAAGAGTAAAATAACCTTAATTTGCGCTCCTTCACTCCATCTCTTATCCCTTCACAAATTCTCTCTAAAACTTCAAAGTAATAGATTATGTGTTTACAGCGTATTATTTTGAGTTTCCCCTCTCTTCACAAACTCCTGATGACACTTTAAAGTAATAGATTCTATGTTTACAGAGTATTATTTCGAGTTTCATTTCTCTCCATGAATTTCCATTGAAACTTAGAAGTAGTAGATTATGTGTTTTCAGTATGTTAATTTGAGTTTCCCCTGCAATTCTTCTTTTCATTCAGATATCAGCAGTGAATGGCATTATGAAATCTTTTATTATTCCAGAGCATTAAGGGTTTTAGAAAACTAGTCTCCAGAGAGATAGAACAAAGACCTCATGATAAAATCATTTCTGTGACACTTTTAAAATGTCTTAAGCACTAACTCCTTTCACAACCGAAGGGTTTTTTCTTAAGATACAACATTTTTTGACACCATTGCCGGGGAACGGTGGCACGAAGTTATTTTTCCCTGGGTATTAAAATTTATTTCTTGATGGTGAACAAGATTTAGATACAAATTTGGTTGTTTATTATTCACCTGGGGACTCCATTGATGAAGGTTCCATTAGATGAGGTATTTTGCGAGCAAGAAATGAGAAAGCACCGTGGAAAACACAGATATCAAAGTTAAGTCTTTTAAAGGAAGTTTTATTTTTCACCATCAATTTGGTGGTTTATTTTCCCTTGCATATCAAGAATATTGTTTCCTGCTTTATTTTCTCATTACATATAAGGCCGAAAATGTACATTCTTTATTAGAGAAAGAAGATTTTTCTTCTGATTGTATTATTGATCTTAACACAACTTTATCTCCTAAATAAGAAAGGAGAGATGATTGTTGCATTACAAGCCCATAATTAAGTCATTGCAGAATATTGAGCATAACTTTGTCTTGAAGAATCCAAATCAAATCAGACATGTGGCATTAGAAAAAAGATTCAGAGAGCTAATAAAAGACCAAAGATAAAATTTTGGAGCTGAAATCACAGAGATACATCTGATTCAATATCGAGCTCCTCAAAAGCAAAAAAAAAATGTATTATTTGTAAATTTGCGTGAGTCTTGTTTGAAAAATGAATATGAAGGGATCCAAGGGCATATTGAAGCATAGATATTAGTATTGGGTTATAAAATGGCCTCTAAAAAGAATTCAACACCCATTAAGTTGTCAAAAGGCTCTACTATGACTAATGAAAAGGAAAAAGTGCAACATGATATATCAAAATTACAAGAACAAGTGCAACAAATTTCGCTCTCGCAAAGAGTAACAAAAAATGAAATGGAAGCTAAGATGGATGGTTTGAAAAAAAACATGGATACAAAGAGCAACACCTTATTTAGCCAATTGATAACACACTATAAGGATACAAAGAGCAACACTTTCTTTAGCCAATTGATAAATCTCAACCAAAAGGGTTCAATGATGAAGCACATTGAGGATTTCCAAAAATTGAATATAAAGGTAAATTATATTCCAGAGGAACATAGGATTGAAATCTTCATAAGGGCTTTAAAAGATAACATCCAACATGAAAGGTTCGCCTTTGGGAACATGATATATTGGAGAAGGCATTTAAGTTGGCAAGAAAAATTGAAAACAAAACTATGGCGACAAGAAAGCCTAACACTCACAACTATAAAAATGGAAGTGTTATTACTCCTAGACTTCCACAATCTACAAGGTTGACACCACAACAATTGGAAGAAAAAAGAGCAAAATAATTTCGCCACAGTTGTGATAGTAAATACACTAAAAGTCATAAGTGTGCTAAGAATAAATTATTTTACATAGATTGTGAAGAGGAGGAAGAAAATTAACAAGCTTCTTCAAAAAATGCAGATATACACTAGGAACTAACTAGATGAAGAACAAATGAATATGACCATATCCTATAATGCATTGGCGGGAATTAGCACTCCTCGAACTCTCAAGATAAAAGGACATATCAAAAAGAAAAATGTTATAGTGCTTATCGATTCGAGTAGTACCCATAATTTTATTCATTGTAAGATAGCCAAACAAATGAATTACAACTATACCCAAAGCCAGAGTGTCAAGTGATGTTGGCAAATGGAGAAAACTATAAATTGTTCTGGAAAGTGCCATAATATCAAGCTAACCATGGGGGAATATTTATTGAATAGTCCAATGCTTTATATTCCAATAGGTGGTGTTGATGTTGTACTAGTAGTACAATGTTTACAATCTTTGGGGACAATAGCTTTTAATTTTCAAGAACTTTCTTGAAATGTTTTTCGGAAGGAAAGAAAGTTGAATTACGAGGTATTGCAAGGAAGTTGAATCTCCATTCAAGACATCATCAAATTAGTCACAAGAAAAGAGTGTCATCATATTGGTAGTTGATAGACTTACCAAGTATGCACAAGTATTTCATCCATTTAAAGTGAGTACAGTTGCTACTGCATTTATGGAAACAATTCAAAAGCTGCAAGGAAACCCAAAGATTATTGTAAACGATAAGGATCCCATTTTCACTAGAAATTTTTGAACAAAATCATTTTCTTGTTTGAAAACTCAACTATAGCTAATAGCTCATCTTATCATCCTCAATCCAATGGGCAAACTGAGATAAGTGAACAAATGTTTGGAAATCTTCATTGTTTTGTATATGATAAACAAACATAATGAGTCAATTGGTTACCTCTCGTTGAATGATGGTATAACACTTCCTTCCACACTGTAGCAAAAATGACCCTATTTATGGCACTTTATGGATATCATATGTCGTCCATCACATCATCTTCAAGCAGTGGAAAATCACATCGAGCATCAACAACAAGTTCTCCAACTTTTAAAAGATATCCTAAATTTGGCACAGAATCAAATGAAACAACAATCAAATGATCAACATCACATCAAGAAAAGTTTTGATGTAGGGGACTGAGTATTTTTACGACAACAACGATATAAACAAATGCCAAAGTACTATGGTCCTTACAAGGTGTTGCAAAAGATTGGTACTATGGCATCAAATTGGAGTATCATGCATCTTCCCGAGTGCACCCAATTTTCCATGTTTCATGCTTAAAAAAGGCCATAGGTGACAAACTTATGGTTCAAACAATATTGTCAAAATTTGACGAGAAGGGAAAAATCATATTAGAACCTAAAGCAGTTATAGAAATAAGAGCTCAAGAGCTACAAATCAATCAATTTCAGAACATCTCATCAAGTGGAAGAACTTACCCATTGAAAATTCCACATGGGAGGATGAGAATTTTATATAGAATCATCCAGAACTACTCAAACATTGAGAACAACACTTCTTTGAAGACGAGAGGCATGCTAGGGCCCTATAATACTAATGTAGTCCCTTATTGTTAGTGTAGCCCCTTATTGTCATTAGTGTACCCATGTAGCCCATGTAGCCTCTTGTTGTTGTTAGTGTAGTCCCTTATTGTTATTGGTGTACCCATGGTGCCCCATAATAGCCCACTATTGTTATTGTTGTGCCCTTACATTAGTATTGTTAGGTAGCCTAGAATTATATTATGACCCCATGGACTCCTATATATAAAAAAGAGGGTTTGCCATTTGTCATCCAAAAATTGTTCATTTATGTAATGTAAAAAAAATTGTCCTCTCAAAGTGGTTGATTTACAAGTTGTTGATCTCTCTTTTCTTCTATTTTGTGAGTTGGTTTCATAACAGAATCAAATTCATTATGGTTCTTGCTACATTAAAGAGTATTAAAAAGCCACATTCACATATTTTACAGTGCATAGTGACATATACAGCAAAAAGTATCAATGGTTACATTTGGTTTCAATCCAAGTTGGTTACAATTTTCGCACTCTCAAGGGCTCACTCATTGAGTTTGGATTAGTAGGCCTGGATTTCAAATTGATAGTATTCCCTATTATACTATCACTCACAAGACACCATGATAACTATAAAGACCACGTTGCCTAATAGTATCTCATGTGACAAGAGAAAAAATTGCCCTAGTTTTACTTGGCTTGTTTTAGAATCATATTGTTTTGGTCTCAAAGAGGCCATCCCAAGCTTAATTTCAAGTTTCAAACCCCTCTATATCAACAATCCTTGTGTAGTTCAAATTGCATGTGATGTGGACTAATGTTGTAAAAATTCCATGATGACCATGTTGCCTAATAGTATCTCATGTGACGAGAGAAAAATTTGGCGTAGTTTTATTTGGATTGTTTTAGAATCATATTGTTTTGGTCTCAAAGAGGCCATCACAAGCTTATTTTCAAGTTTCAAACCCCTCTAAATCAACAATCCTTGTGCAGTTCAAATTGCAAGAAATGTGGACAAGTGTTGTAAAAAATTCAAGGTTTTACCCATTAGGTAGGCCAACCCAAGCTTATTTTCAAGTTTCAAAATGCTTCCACAATAGGATCCCCGTGTAGTTAAAATTTCATGAGACGTGGACTAAAGTTGTAAAAATTTCAAGGTTGAGCCCTTTTGTTAGTCACTTGAAAGACTCCATTTAACCAATAAGAATTCCCGTGGGTGTCACCCTCCAATGTAGGTACCCATAAATACACAGTTGGGTAAGGAATTGTCCCTCCACCAAGGTGGAGCCAATGGCTACCCCTACTAGACCTCCATTGCTCGTCAACATTATTAAAACAAGTCAAAATTAAAAATACAAAAATCACATGGGCTTTTCTCTATTTATTTTCCTTTTTCTTACAGAGCATAATTTTATGTATTGTGGTTTTAAAAAAAAATGTAGTAATTCATTGGGAATCAAAGATACATTGCAAGAAAAAATTGTCGCTAATCATAATAGAGACATCTCTAGATTACATAAACAATCTGCTAATCTTGGTATGAGATGACCAATTGTAAGAACTTTAAAAGTCTCTTACAAAAAACGATATTCTATATAGGTTTGAGAAGACATGTTTTTCCATATTATAATCTATGCAATCTATGTATACCAAAAAAGGAAAAACATAATAAGGCTTTCTATTGATGCTTGAACATAGTCAAGAAAAGCAGAGTAACATCATCAATGGAGGTACTAGATAAATCTTAAAACAAACTAGAAGAAACAAAATTGTTTTTTGTCCCCGTTCCTCAAGCTAAATTGTTACTGCTTTAAGATGCAAGCCATGTTGCGATAGATCAATTGCCATCGCATTGTTATTCTTGTATTCATGAAAAAGGGATAATTGTTGAAACTAAACAATCCTCATTAACTTTTACTTCCAAAAAAAGAGATCTAGAACTTGTAAATCTAACTTGCTCAAGAAATCTATTATTCATTTGGAATCTCCTCCAACCAAAATCCTTCAAAGATTTACCAACTTCACAATGAAAAGTAAGGCCATGATGCAATGAATTATGTTTTGGTGTTGGTCCCCTACCCAATCACCAAACAAAGTTTCAAGTAATGATTATAGGAAAATTTAAAGATAAACCCACCACCACATTGACCTCTTTGTGAGGCACCATCGAAAAAAGCTACAATGTCATTGTTCATCAAAGAGAAACAGCCACCTTTAAATACTTAGTCATATCTCGTAAAGGATATTATCTATAGAAAGCAACCACAACTATGTGGTCTGTAGCAAGCTTGGGGAATTGCCTTCAATCTTATTTCGCACGCTCTAAAGGCCTCTAAAGGCCTCCTACAACACAAATGCCTTGCGACCTCTTTTTTCTTATGGACCAAAATTGCAAACATTCCTCACAATAGTTAAAGCTTCCAGAAATTATAATTCTAATCACTTTAAGCACATTCTCCCATAACTCGTTAGCCACCGTCTAGTTAAGGAAGAGGAGATCCACCTCTCCAAAAAGCACAAACATGTATTTAGCCCACTGAAACCCCAATTTTACAAGTTTCGTAAATCAAAATTTTATTTTCAAGAACCGACCAGCAAAAAAAGATAAGAGGAAGGTTCCACCGCCAAATCTTGGATGTCCACCGTTTTCTAATAAGATTGCACAAAAGATAATATAGCAAAACTAGCCTCCACTATTATTAGACATTGCTCCAAGCCCAAGGGGCTGCAAACTAACATGTCCTCTTCGTGTGTAAAAAATACATTTTAAGAAAAAAATTACAAACTTTTCTCGTTTAAAAAATTACAAACTTTTCTCGTTTAAAAGCAAGTGCCCATTACAATTCTAAACTAATTTGTCCTCTTCCTGTGTAAAAAAACCGCAAAAAAAAATAAGAAAAAAAATTACAAACTTCTCACTCAAAAGCAAGTGCCTATTGCAATTCTAAATCCCTTGAGCTAGGCCCCTACTGAGAGCCACGCCCCTACTCCCAAGCGGGGGTTGAATGGGAATTCATTACTTGGCAAGTTATTATTTATGGAAACTCATATCATACCTCCATTCTCCAAGATAAATCAAATTTTAAGCAAGCATGGGGTTGAATGGGAATTCATTACTTGGCAAGTTATTATTTATGGAAACTCATATCATACCTCCATTCTCCAAGATAAATCAAATTTTAAGCAAGCATGGGGTTGAATGGGAATTCATTACATGGGAAGTTATTATTTTTGGAAACTCATGTCATGCCTCCATTCTCCAAGATAAATCAAATTTTAACCAAGCATGAAGTTTCGTACGATATACTTATGTAACCGTTGAGCATTTGTACAATAATATACTCATTTAGCAATTGAGCATGTCCACTAGTAAGAATTGAATCTAAGTGGAGGATAACTTACTCACAATTGCAAATTAACATTTGTACAATAATATACTCATTTAACAATGAAGCATGTCCCGTCATAAAATTTGAATCTAAATTGAATCCAAGCAAAAAGAATCACTATGCTTCCAATTGCATGAGCTACACAATTTTTGGTCTCTCAAATTTACATATATATCAAGTATACTTCTTGTGAAGACCCCTCTCATACATTTTTCCTTCATTTTAAAGATGGTATCAAAATATTTCAGAATTTGAAGAAGCTCAAGGCTTTGTTATATTCATTTAAGGAAATTGAACCTAACTAAAAATAACACATATATCTGAACCTAACTAAAAATATAACAGAAAAATCTGCAAACACTTTACGATGACAATGGACCCAATTCTGACATTAGGATCAATGTTGAAACGAGGCCTGAATGGAGGGCTTTCACAGCCAAAAATTTTAGAACTAAAATAAACCGGATTTGTCTGAACTTTTTATGCTGCATCTAGGTTCTGACAGCCATTTCATCATCGTAAGACGGGTAAAGGAATTTACTACAAAACCCTTCCAAGGATAAAAATATAGCGAGAAAAGGGGGCACTGCTAGAAACCCACGAAATTAAAAATTTGGACCAAATTACAAAAAATCAGAAACTATTTCAAAATTCAGAATACAATAACAGACGACAAATGTGGACAACTCAGGCCCTTGAATGTCAATTCCTGCGAGATCATGTCCGCATTCAGAGAGAAGATTATAAGTTCATCATTGTCATCCACCAATATTAAAATATTGGGTAGTCTTTAGTGCGACTTTTTGAAGGCTTTTACGGTGACTTTTTACGGTGTAATTTTTCTAAATTCCAGCAGGAATTTATTGACAAGAGAAGTTTGATTGCTAACTTTGAACAATCGAATTGCCCTAGAGAGGTTTTTGAAGGTGCTGATTCCATATAGAGTCAAAAAAACCAGTTTGAATAACAAAATCCAAGATTTTACCTCAAAAATTTTCACTGGATTCCGGCACCTGAAACTTCAGAAAATCGCACTAAAGACAACTCCTTAAAATATGACTTACATAAACAAAACATATTAGCACCCATACTTCCACACCACCAAAAACTGAGTCATTCAAGAACACATTACCTGCTGAATGATAAATGCACAAACACAATCGAAAATCCTCTTACACCAAAACAGAACAGAAAGAAATAGGGACTTAACATTGACAACACAAACTATTAACAACATCCATATCATCTATATGTGGTTGAAGACCACTTGTCAAATTTACCTCAAACTGCAACCCCCCAACTGGATGGGGAAGCTTATTTCTCAGTCTATGCACCCATAAATGTTTGGGAAAGTAAATGCCCACCGTTGGACAGTGGGCTGCTTTAATCCTATTGTGGAAGCATTTATAGGTGCATAGACTGAAAAATAAGCTTTAGCCCAACTAGATTGCCTAGTTTAGGCACAATTGGAGCAACCGCTTCAACAAAGCTCTGCCAAAAAGCTCTGCCAATGGGACGTGATTCAGTACCAGCAAAAAAACATAGAACTCCAGACACAGACAATCCCTTTCATGCTCAAAATAAAATCTCGAGACACTGACACAACTCTTCCATGATCAAAATAGAATCTGGAGACACTGTTACGTCCCTTCCATGCACAAAATAAAATCTCAAGACATTGACACGTCCCTTCCATGCACAAAATAAAAGCTCAAGACATTGAAAGTCCCTTCCATGCTCAAAATAGAACCTCCAGACAATCAAGTAGAACCTCCAGACACATTCAAGTAGTTTAACACCTTGTATTTGAATTACTTTTGTTATTATGTTTAAATGCTATCCTCATCACACCCATTCTATAATTGTTCGACATAATCGCAAGCACTGACACCACACTCAAGTTGTTCAACTTGGCTATAAACTGCTACACAACTCACCAAAATAATCTCCAAGTACTACTGGATGATCACAGCAATTCAAAGAATTCAACTTCAATTTGAATGGCTAGACTACAATAATTTGAGACAGTCAATATCATGCAAATTATAAAACATGATACACCTACACAATCAAAAACCAACCAGCTCGTACATAAATAGGAGGGACAACCCTATAGGCCTTGCGGAAGATAAATAAAACAACTACTCATAAAATAGATACATATGTAGAATAGAGTCAGGAAAAAATATGCCTCCAACGACCAGAGGAAAAGTGATTGAAGAATTCACTAGTCAAATTGTTCACAGTAGTGTACAATACAATCCTGATTATTTGATGCAAGACACCAATCATTAATGAATGGACCCAACCCTATACCATGCAATCTATTATGGAATAAGCTACACCTATCAAAAATAGACCCTCATTCCAGTGATAAATATATGATAGATACTCATTCCCATCACAAATTTGAGTTATATACCGTCAGAAATTTGAGTTATATCCAGCTGAAATCAGGCACGGTCAGAGTTATGGCATATCCTTCTAACAGTACTAACACATTCTAAACCAAACCAATGAAAGATAGCAATCGTGAAGCCCACTCTTGCAATCTTGAATGATATACAAGACAGACCATCATATATGCAAGACAGTAATCATTAAGCCCACTCATGCAATCTTGAATGATAAAACCTAAACATTTAGCAAACAGACAGCAATCATTAAGCCCACTCTTGCGATCTTGAATGATATGCACTTTACTAGGAAAAACTTACAAGCAAACAGACCATCATCACGAATATGTGACATTAGTACAACAGAAATTTCAGAGGTAGTTAAGGTTTCATCTTGATCCAACATGTATGTATGGTAAATTGGGCTTTCATGTGTGGTGGAAGCCGGCAGATGTTTTACCCTATGTTAAACAAACCCAGGAGCTCAAAAAATCGATGATCATTTTCTATCAATTGGACACTGACCTCTCGGGTGCCCAAATAACAGCAGCCAGACAAAGTGGCTAAACATATAGCTGGCAGACAATCATGTCAGAAGCGTTAGCTGAATAGAACAAAATCTTCAGACACATTGGATCAATCATGTCAAAATGTAGGCTGAATACAATAAAATGTAAACTGAATACAACAAAAATTTCCGAGTCTCAAAGTCCCACAAAGAGATAAGATCTATGTATGATGGAAAACCTTCAATGGTATTACCCAATCTTTACCAAACCCAAAGCTCATAAATCTATCATCATTCCCGGAGGACAGCGTACCAACAAAAAAGCCCACGGCACGAATTGGAATGACTCGATGCAGGACCACCAACAAAATAAGCATTGAAAGTCCAAACAGCCCAGAATGACCACCACGAAGGAGCATAAATTACCTCTTTAAATCACCAAATTATAGCAGGTGGAGGGACGTCTATGCACACGTATTAGCTATAACTTAAATCACCAAATTATAGCAGGTGCAGGGACGTCTATGCACACATATTAGCTCCAACTAGTAGTGACATCGTAAAATGGCTAAACATTTAGCAAACAAGACATCATGTACACCAGGTTGGAGGTGTAAGGTAAATATAACGGAAACAAAGCTACACCATGATCGAAGATCTTATGTATGGTGGAAGCCCCCAATGGTTTTACGAAGTTCCACCATGATCAAGATCTAGTGTATGGCGTAAGCCCCCAATGGTTTTACGAAGCTTCACCATGATCAAGATCTAGTGTATGGCGGAAGCCCCCAATAGTTTTACCCCAATTCTAAATCAACCCGGAAGCTCAAAATCAACCATCATTTCCATACAACTGGAGGTGCCCAAATTATAGTGGGAAGCTTTTCCATGTTCATTAGCTCCATCAACCAGTAACACCATTAGTGAAATAAGCCAAAAGAAATAACAAACAGACTAACAAGCAGACCATTGTCAGATAAATTTGAGTTGAATTGAAGAGACCTTTAAACCATAGTAAAAGAATGAGCAAGGCAGGCTTTGATTAGTTCACATTTCAGGCAACCCTACCATGTATTAATACTTTTAACATATTTTCCATCCTACCAGATGGTGTCAATTATACGAAGTCCATACCAAATGGGCTCACATCCTTGACATTGTTTAATTTCAGTATAGAACATTCGCATTGCAGAGAACCCGTTATTAGTGTAAACATAGCAAAGATCATATATTTGAAACAATCACAATTCAGAGAGACTGCAAGACATGATACCAAAACAGACAACATTACTGCCGGAGTGTAGCAGGATGCCAACAGCTCCAGAGCATGTACCCCAAGGATAGCATCAATGTGAAAAACTACTCAAAGGACTACCAGTGTGCAAAGACCCCAAGGATAGCATCAATGTGAAAAACTACTCAAAGGACTACCAGTGTGCAAAGCTACTCCAACAATAACTTTTGAGACTTCTGATGATTGTTTGCTAATCAAAACTAGTTTTGGTTGTTAACAAGTGACACCATTAATCCTAATTTTGATTGTTAACAAGTGACACCATTAATCCGACCATGGCCACAAGGTACATCACATTTTCATATTTAGATACAGATCATCCCTAATATATGTGCTATTTTCACCGCTATTTTCTAGTGCTGAAATAATTGTCACTGGGGAGATCCAGCATTTTAATCGGTAGCGCAGCCTGAAATTTCAATACAAGAATGCCCACAACAATTATTTAAACTTATTGGACAAGCATTCAAGTTCGGAGAGGGGTTCTTGAACATGAGATGGCATGGCAAAAAGAGTGGCATGATTTTGCTTGTTTAGGTCAACTTGCATTTTAGTTCTCATTGTCTCTAGATATGAGACTGACTGTTTTGGATATTTAGTCAAATGCCTATATTATGTGTCTGTTATATATGAAGTTTTGGGGGACCATATAGTTTATATACTTTTAGATTATACGTTTATATGTTTTTCTGTTGTTATGTGGATTGGGACTTTGATTTTTATTTAGATAAATATCTATATTATGTGACTGTTATATATGAAGTTTCGGGGCACCATATGTTGTCATGCGTACATCGACTTTGTTTTTCTCTCTCCCCCTTTTTTTCTGTTGGCATGTGTATGGGGACTCTGCTTCTCTCCCCTTTTTTTTCTGTTGGCATGTTTATGGGGACTCCGATTCTCTCCCCTTTTTTTTCTGTTGGCATGTGTATGGGGACTCTGTTTCTCTCCCCTTTTTTTATGTTGGCATGTGTATGAGGACTGTGTTTCTCTCCCTTTTTTTCTGTTGGCATGTGTATGGGGACTTCGTTTTTCTCTCCCCTTTTTTGTTTTTCTTAACCCTTTTCTTTCTTGTTGGCATGTGTATGATAACTTTGTTTTTCTCTCCACTTTTTTTTGGCGAATACCTTGTACAGTTCGAATCATCAAAAATAAAACCTCCATTTTTTGGCGAATATCTCGGTATAGTTATTTTTATTTTAACAAAGTATAGTTTTTTTGGGCAAATATCTTAGTATATTTTAAATAATCAAAATAAAACCAATGTTTTTTTTCCTAAATAATAAACAATTATATTATTATTATTATTAAAATTTAAGGTCACAGTCAAGCCAAGCTTACCAAGACCCAATTGCCAAGCTTACCAAGACCCAATTGAAGTACAAGACCCTAGACTAAAATTAATATATGGGGCCACTCGATTTATAAGACCAAGACCCAATTGAAGTACAAGACACTAGACTAAAATTAATGTATGGGACCCCTTGATTTGTAAGACTGGAGATTCAAATGGGTGTACAAACCCCTTATTTTATAAGACTGAAATTGGTGTATAAAACCCATCGTTTTATAAGACTCGACTCAATTTTCTTGGACTCAAATAGACTCAATATCAATAACAGCTATAACAGCTAGGTCTACGAAGGCCCTTGTTTTATAAGAGGTTGGTCTATAAAGTCCAAAGGCCCTTGTTTTAGACCTCGATAAACTTTTAGACCACTATTAGGTCTACAAAGGCATACAGTATTACCACTCTTCTTGTGAACTTGTGACTCTTGGGAACTCTTAGGAAGATAGGACTCAATAACTGTGAGTTGGTGACTCTTAGGAAGAGGGACTCAATAAATAACTGTTAGGTCTAGAAAGGCCCTTGTTTTATAGGACTCAATAACTGTTGTCACTGTTAGCTTTACAAAGGCAGGCATACAGTATTACACATGCTCTTTTGAATTTGTGACCTCCTTGAGACCTCTTAGGAGGAAATAAGTGCCCAACCACGCGTTTGATGAAATCCTTAAATTTTAAATACTTCCCTGCAAACTAGGCGCTCAAATACAGATGGCAATGGCAAGTTCATGTAGTTCATGTGCATGCTCCCCCGTCATTGTCAGCGGAGGAAAGTGCCCAAAATGGATATCGAAGAACTCACGAATGAATTATTTGGCCCTAACATATTTAACGCTACGTCCGACATCGAAGATAATGACACCAAGTTAAGTTTGCTACAGTAAGATTGACAACAACTAAACGGGTCTTTATATGATGGCTTTGCCAAATGAGATTCAAGTGAATGGAATTGTAAACCTATCGACATGGAATTTTGACAAAGAGACAAACCGTACAAAATCGCGAGTTGCATGATACCAAAATTTAGGTTATCAGAAACAAATGATCCCCGCTGCAGATAGTAGAATGAATATCTCATCGACTTAAATGTTCTCTAGTGAGATCATATTTGCAACAAAAATAGGCTGTATAGTGACCCCAGTTGTAATATCGTCCGTACAAAGGCACCCCTGTTGTTCAGGAATTATATCGGCTGTATAAAGGCTCGAGTAGATAATTCAGAACTATCTACGCTATTATTGCCCTCAAAGATCCCCGATCTGTAACTATATAGAAAAGTAGCACTTCGGAAAGCCCGAATGAGAATCAGATTTCATGCTTGTACTATTGTTTCATGCTTATGCCCTAATTTTTAAAAGGAAAGTACGTAGTCATTCAATTTCACACATGTAAATGCCCACATATTGAAGCGCACTTTCATACACTAAAATCTCATATTTAAATGGTTTCAAAAAAAACACGAATATAAGATTTTTCCTGCAAAATATAAGAGACTACATTTACAATGAAGTAATAATACAAAGCAAATACACAATTTAAAAATAAAAATTGAAAAAAAAATGCAAATAGTAATAAAAAATAAATTAAACCCTCCGTTTACATAATCATATATAAGATTCCGGCAGAACCAGGTAAAAAAAAAAGTTAATTACTGGAAAAGGGAATATAGGGTTATCGATGCAGAAATCTATATAGGGTTCTAGCAGATGGTAGAATGAACAACTCAGCCCCTTAGATGTTCTTTGGTGCGATCATATCCGCACTCAAAATGAGTTATGTAGTCATCCCAGTTGCTCCGCCATTAAACAGACAGTTGGGTTTATATCACCACATCTCAACAATCTTTTCATCATATTTTTAGGCAAGCCAAGCAAACCAACAAACCAATCGGAAAAACGCAAGTAGGGCACCGGTACCAGCGAGTTAAACAAACAAACAAACAAAAATACTCGAAGAAATTTTATCATTAAGCCATACTAGCCATTACGATATATAAATCATTTTAACTTCGAGAAAACGACCGACATATATGTGGACAACTCAGTCCCTTAGATGTTCTTTTTTGCGATCATGCTCGCATTCATGAATAAGATAATAGGTCATCAGTGTAGTCCATCGGTCAAATCCTGTACCCTTCACCCCAAAATATTAAATATGAAAACAAAGATAAACAAAATGTATCATCGCCCCTGATACCATACCGCTAAATGAAATAATGCAAAAAGTTAAGCCGATCTCCGGGCAAATACGATCAATTTGGCTTCAAGGGGCTGAGTCAAGCAGACACTGAAATTCACCCGCTTACTAAAGTAAATACCGATAATGAAATTCTCACGATCAAGATATATGCAACATGTTCAATGCTAGTTAATTTGTTCACAAAATCTTCCACAGAAGAAAGCAGCATGAAAAATATTTAATATTGAAAAGAAAAAACTGAATCCTGTTAACAAAATAGGCGTATGCCATTCGTGCTAAACAATCGAGTGCAGAGAGCTTCTCGAAGGTACCATAGAGAGCGATCCTATACTGAAACGCATGAATTGGGCGGCCCGTTTCAACCACAATGAACCTTCTGTTTCATCGCAGCAGTATAAATAGTAAACCCTTATCCACAAAACCCTAGAGCATACATTGTGGCCAAGTTACCGGCAAACCCCTAGCCTTCCATGTGACAAAGTACCGGCAAAACCCTAGCCTTTAATATTGCCCAGCACCGTCAAAACCCTACAGCTCCTTTTGTGAGCAAATGAACGATCCGTGGCACTTTATGTTTGGGCGGAATTTTGTTCACCACATTTGACTATTTTTTCTAGGTGCAATTCAGTTCACTGAAAAGTTTTTTATTTTCTGATTAACATTTTGATTTAATCAAATTAAAATTAATAATATATTTATATTTAAAAAAATGGTAAGGTCAATTATATTTAAAATATTAATGTAGTTGATATAACATAAAGTTTCATAAATATAATTAAAAAATTTATTGTAATAAAAATATGTTTTACTAATACATACATTTATTTCATTATATATGTATAAAAAAGTTATGGGTCAATTTTAATTTAAGAAGAAAAAAAAATTACATATTTTATTGTAAAATGAATCATTTTGCTAAATAAAATTTGCTTATATATTGTTATGAATAATAATTTTTAAACTAGCATTTTCACTACACCGTGAAAAGATAGCTCGAGATAGGTAGGTGACACTGTTCAAGATTCTGTTAGTCACGAAACAGTGTCTCGAACATAAACCCCACAATAGAACACCTTCTACGTAATTAAGCATCCAACCACCAATGTTTATCAAAACCTTTGAACTTCTTGGTTCAACGAATGTGGGATATTATCCCAAGCAACAAATTAAAAAATAAATAAATAAATAAAAATGAAAATAAAAATTAAATCAATTTGAAAAATGCCATCCGACTTTCAGGCTGAGATCTCAACCAAATGAAGGTGAATTTCATGAATCTAAAACGTGGAGTTTTCTCTCAACACCCCCAATTAGGTTCACATTCGAAATTTCGACGGATTGTTATGCCAGTTGGGAGAAAATCCCAATTCTTATGGAGCCAAACACTTACTAATGCCCCAAAGATCCCAAATTGATATTTCTACGAGATTTTTTAAGGTTAGATATGCCATTTTCAACCATTTTGGTTTGGTTTTTGATTGCAGGTGAGTTTGATGCAATTTGGAATCAGATTGAGTGCTATCATTTTGCCATAAAACTAATGAAATTTCTAATGCTCTTGCAAAACACACAATTGCCAGAATAGGGAAAATATGGTTATTTTTCATAATTTGTCTGCCTTGCAACCATTGCAAATTGTTTTATTTATTCAATTTAGTGATCCTCAGTAGTGATTTCCCTTTCTCCTTGTTGCAGGTATGATCTTTGACTGAATTTTTGGCAAACAAAAGAAAAACGAATTTGGGTGAAATTGCAAAAAAAACGATCACATTCCTGATTCCTGAAACAAAGGGTATCAAAACCTTTGAACTTCTTGGTTCAACGAATGTGGGATATTATCCCAAGCAAAAAAAAAAAATATATATATATATATATATATATATATATATTATATATATATATATATATATATATATATTTAAAATCTATTTGAAAAACTATGTCAGGCTTTCGGGCCTAAGATCTCAACCGAATGAAGGTGAATTTCGTGAATCTAAAACGTGGGGTTTTCTCTCAACGCCCCCAATTAGGTTCATGTTTGAAATTTCGACGGATTGTTATGCCAATTGGGAGAAAATCCCAATTCTTACGGAGCCAAACACTTACTGATGCCCCAAAGATCCCAAATTGATATTTCCACGAGATTTTTTAAGGTTAGATCTACCATTTTCGACCATTTTGGTTTGGTTTGTGATTGTAGGTGAGTTAGATGCAATTTGGAATCAGACTGAGTGCCATCATTTTGCCATTTTGCCATAAAACTAATGAAATTTCTAATGCTCTTATAGAACACGCAGTTGCCATAATAGGGAAAATATGGTTATTTTTCATAATTTGTCTGCCTTGCAACCATTGCAAATTGTTTTATTTATTCAATTTAGTGATCCTCAGTAGCGATTTCCCTTTCTCCTTGTTGCAGGTATGACCTTTGACTGAATTTTTGGCAAACAAAAGAAAAACGAATTTTGGTGAAATTGCAAAAAAAACGATCACGTTCCTGTTCCTGAAACAAAGGGTATCAAAACCTTTGAAGTTCTTGGTTCAACGAATGTGGGATATTATCCCAAGCAACAAATTAAAAAATATATATAGTAATAATAATAATAATAATAAATAAATAAATTTCAATTTGAAAAACGCCATCTGACTTTCACGCTGAGATCTCAACCGAATGAAGGTGAATTTCATGAATCTAAAACGTGGGGTTTTCTCTCAACGCCCCCAATTAGGTTCACGTTCGAAATTTCGGCGGATTGTTATGCCAATTGGGAGAAAATCCCAATTCTTATGGAGCCAAACACTTACTGATGCCCCAAAGATCCCAAATTGATATTTCCATGAGATTTTTAAGGTTAGATCTGCCATTTTCAACCATTTTGGTTTGGTTTGTGATTGCAGGTGAGTTTGATGCAATTTGGAATCAGACTGAGTGCTTCATTTTTCCATTTTGCCATAAAAGTAATGAAATTTATAATGCTCTTGCAGAACACGCAGTTGCCATAATAGGGAAAATATGGTTATTTTTCATAATTTGTCTGCCTTGCAACCATTGCAAATTGTTTTATTTATTCAATTTAGTGATCCTCAGTAGTGATTTCCCTTTCTCCTTGTTGTAGGTATGATCTTTGACTGAATTTTTAGTAAACAACAGAAAAACGAATTTGGGTGAAATTGCAAAAAAAACGATCATGTTCCTGATTCCTGAAACAAAGGGCAAATCCCTAGAAGAACTCTCACATTAAAATGATGAAGGGCTTTCCCAATTATCTGCGCGCAGGACTACGCCGATTGAATAGGGCCTTCCAAATTCGCTGAGCGCCGGAACCATAGCTAGGATCTACACTGATTGAATAGGGCCTTCCCAATTCATTGAGCGTCGGAACCATAGCCGGGATTGCAATAGGCTCGACTGCTACTACTCTGTTTCTTTTCCTGATAGCGATGTTGTTCATCCAGCACAGGCGAAGGAGCTGAGCGAAGATATCGGAGGCGGATGTAGAAGAGAACGATCCGGATGAAATGGAGGAGGAAGCCTCCTTGAATACGCTCCCGGGATTGTCGCTGACTAACTTCAGCGAATAGCTAGGGACAGGTGGGTGACACTGTTCAAGATTCTGTCAGTGACGACGAATTTGAACAGTGTCTCGAACATAAACCGCACAATAGAATGCCTTCGACGTAATTAATGTTATAAATAATAATGAAGAACTTATCATGAAGTAATTTATTAGAATTGGAATAATCTCAAATCCCTAGTAAATTGGTGGGTCAACAATCTCATTTTTTTTTTTTATTAAAAGCCAATGCAACCTAACAAACTATGTAACACACTAAGTCCTTGATAAACATTCACACTAAGCATATGTTAAGCATATTCCCTTAAGAATCAATCTAGGGAGCGAATTAAAAAAATAAAATAAAAAATCAACAAATCCTCATCCACCTTTCATAAATAAATTCAAAAATAATAATATAATATTTATATTTATATTCAAGAAGAAAAAAATTGGTGAAAATCATATTCAAATTGTTTGGGTCCATAATGAGACGATATAATTCATCATTAAGACTAAGATCAAGAATATGACCTTAACATTATTCTAGAGAAAAAGAGAAAATCAATTCCCAACATTATTTGTTTTTAACCCGTGAATCTAAAAATTTGAATGTGATTTGCACCAAAAATATTTGTTGAATACAATATGAATCACAAAAATATGAATTTAGAGATTAATATTTATATGTATAATTAAAATTATAATCAATAATTAAACAATTTAAACCCATCTTAAATTCAGAATTACCAAGCGCTTAACATTTTGTTGTTTTTGGTTTTTGTTGTTTTTGCTTCTCACACCTGTATTCCCCAGGTTTATGATGATGGTTTTTTCGAATCCAGTAGTCGACTGTATATGCTTTTTTGATCCCTGGATGCAGGACAATGTGCTCATTTTTGTATCTTGAGCTGGATAGTGTTCTGACTTTTTATGTATTAACCATTCTGGGCGAGGTTGTTGAGATTCAACAAGATGATGATCCTAGTGAAAATGAAGCACCTACACTAGGTGGGACCCATAGGCTATTTTTAGGTGTATGTCTATTTTTAGAATGGATGAGAAAATTCTATTTATAGTGGAAGTCTATTTTTAGATGTTGAGAAAATTCTATTTATAGATAATGTTGTATTTTTAGATGTATGTGCGAAGTCTATTTATAGATCGCATGTCTATTTATAGATGCATGTCGACTATTATTATCCCTTAATAATAGTTGGACAATAAATACTAAACTATTATCATGGAGCACTTGAAATCAGTTAACTGAAGTGGCAAACCAATTAGCTGAAGGAATTTCAAGTTCAAAGGTAGGTTGGTGGCACATGCAAGTGGACTTAGTTGTAACTGAGTGATTCGAAGTTGTAACAGAGTTGGATGTGTAGTTATGTGAGTTGTAAAGTAGTTTAACTCGGTTAAGTGAGTTAAACTCACTTGTGCTAGTTGTAACTGAAGATACACTAGTGAGAGATCAGTGAATTGAATATTAAATTAATTCACATGGAGCGATCTCACATGCAACTGAAGATTTACTATTGTTAACTACATGCATGTCAGATCCAGTGGAGACCCAGTTGAGAGATAGGTGAAAGGGATAGTTGACTATTAGTTGTACTATATTGGATTGCACTTTTGCAAGCCAAACACACATTGGATATGCCCATGAGGATTGCGTAGTCAAGGAGGGTTTGATTGCATGGAATTGGTCTTTGTAATCAACTTGGATTGCGCAATGGAGGCAGGTTGTTGTGAGGCAGAAAATTGGCTAAGGCATTTTCCAAATTTCTGCATGACAGTTTCAAATGATTGTATATTGTACTGAGAGCTCTTGAAGTAGAGTTTTGTATGAGATTGTTTCATGATCCATGATATATACATAATATATGATAGTGGGGTTTTTAGCTTTATGCTTTCCCGGTAAACATATGTGTTATGTGTGAATGATCTTTCTTCATGTGTTTGCAATTGGCGATCGTGTTTTAAATTTTCGCAAGAATTTTTGTAGAAGCGATTATGTATTTAACAATGGCATATAATTGTTAGATAAGGAGAATCCAGGTAATACATAATTTGTATTCAAATTTTTACATGGAATTGGAGCACAGAAGATTGCAATTTTGAAGCAGGAGTTGAGTTTGTTGGTGAAAACAATTCAAATTTGCTGCAAGAATTTCTTGGTGCGACAGTTGAGTAAACATCGAAATGGCTTTCAATGGCTTGTGGCTAGAGTATGCACTCGAGGGCAGCTCGAACTACATTTCCTGGAAGGACAGGATGGAGGCGATGCTTGAATATAATGGCTTGAAGGAATTCATCGATAGTGATGTTCCTAAGCCCACTTGGACAAATGTTGCATTACTTGATGCATGGCAAAAGAAAGTAGCGAAGGCAAGAAGGATTTTGTTGGAAGGTGTACGAGACCACATTGTCTCAAGCCTTCATGGGAAAGCCACCCATATGCTATGTGGAAAGCTTTGACGGATCTTTTCCAAAGCAGCAACGATCATAGGAAAATGACGCTGAAGGATAAACTCATAAAGATCATGATGGAAAAGGGCGACAATATTCCAAAGTATCTCACAAAGTTTGTCCAATGTCGAGATGAACTGGGGAGTCTGGGAATCACTACTGTCGATGATGATTTGGTGAGCTTGGCTCTGTTGGGAATTCCTAAGAGTTGGCACAGTTATGAGGACTCTGTCAACGGACTGGAAAAAACTGTCGAATTAGGAACGACTGTTGTTGGATCTAGTGCAGGAGGAGTTCAGGCGGAACAACAGAGATGGCTCTTCATCAAAGCATGATGATGAAGAGGATTGTGCTTTGGCTACCAAGGCAAGGAAAGGGAAGGAGAAGAAATTCCACTCAAAATCTGAGTCTAAAGGCAGGAAGCTGGTTTTGTCCAAGGTTAATTGTTTTCACTGTCACGAACATGGGCATCTGGCCACTAACTAGCCCCAGAAGAAGAAGAACAAGAATGTTGTTGGAGTTGCATCTGGTGAGGCTCTTGCCTCGCAATTTGAACTTGATTTCTCTTTGATCACATGCTTGGTATTAGGCGCATTGGGATCAGTGTGGTATCTTGATAGTGGTGCTTCCTTCCACATGACGAGAGATAAGGAGATTTTCAGCGACCTGGAGAAGAAAGATATCCAAAAGCATATAGAGATGGGCGACGATGGACGATACAGTGCGACCAACATTGGTACCATTACCTTTGAGAGGGAGTCAGGTAAACCATTTCAATTGAAAGATGTTATGCATGTTCCAGATTTGAAGAAAAACTTGGTCTCAGTTGCGATGTTGAAGGACAGAGGCTATGACATTGTTTTCAACGATGGAAAAGCTTTCCTACGACATAAAACAACGAGTCAAGCCAAGAGGATAGGGATTCGAGTTAAGAATATTTACAAGCTGGAGGTAGAAGGTTGCGCTGCCATGATGAGCAAGGCGGAAAAAGTGGTGAGCCAGGATGAGGGCGAATTATGGCACAGGCGATTGGGCCATCTTCATCATGGAGCCTTGAAAGTCATGCAACAAATATCTACTGGACTTCCAATGGGAACACTTGCTCATTTATATCAGTGCAAGGGTTGCACCATGAGGAAGTATGTAAAGTCCACCTTTCATGAAAAGGAGAACCGTGCTTCGGTGATCCTGGAGAGAGTTCACACAGATGTGTGTGGACCATTCTTAGTTTCTTCAACAGCAAAACACATGTATTATGTTGATGATTTTTCTCGTAAATGTTGGATCTTCTTCATGTAGAAGAAGGATCAAACATTCTCAAAGTTCTGTGAGTTTAAGGCATTGGTTGAGAAAGAGTCGGGGAAGCAAGTAAAGGCTCTGTGGAGCGATAATGGTGGAGAATACATCTCGAACGAATTCAAAGACTTCTGTAGCAAAGAAGGAATTCGAAGAGAAATCATAACGCCTCATAACCCACAGCAAAATGGGGTCGCAGAGAGGAAGAACAAAACGATCGTGGGTGCAGCATGAGCAACGCTGCATGATCAGGGCCTACCAATGCATTTGTGGTCAGAAGCATGTAACACTGTGGTATATGTGCAAAACTGTTATCCTCATATAGTACTTGGCATGAGTACACCTGAAGAAGTTTTCAGTGGTGAGAAATCAGATGTTTCTCACTTTAAGATTTTTGGCTCATCTGTTTATGTGCATGTGACCAAGAACGCCAGGAAGAAGCTGGAGCCGACTGTTGAAGTTGGGATATTTGTGGGGTACACATAAACACCCCATAATTATCGTGTGT
Organism: Pinus albicaulis; assembly: GCA_034641835.2. Lineage (NCBI taxonomy): Eukaryota > Viridiplantae > Streptophyta > Pinopsida > Pinales > Pinaceae > Pinus > Pinus albicaulis. Next base: position 1,139,766,167 of record CM076577.1, on the reverse strand, counting down.
ATTTTCCTAACAGTAAGATGACTGTTATGCGACGGGATATGAAATTCGATGAGAGGAAAGCCATGCGGTTATCGCTTGAGAGGGAGTTGGACTTGCTTGTGGAGGAGGAACTGTTGGTTCCCAAATATGAGTCTCTAGATGTGGATCAGCCACAGGAGGAGGTTCATGGAGTAGAGGAGTCCACTCACGCAGAGCCAAACATCAAAACTGGCAGAAGGCGTACCACAGAAGTTGAGAGGCTGAAACTTAATGCTGTGCAGAATGTAGGAGTCCCTACTTCACAACGCAGACGAAGACAACCTCCTGATCGATTCATTGGATACATGGCTCTCATGAGCAAATTTATTGTGACTGAGCCATCTTCCTTTCAGGAAGCAGTGCAGGAGCCCACATGGGTAGATGCAATGGTGGAGGAGTATGACTCCATTGTGAGAAGCAGTGCTTGGGAAATTGTTCCAAGGCCGGTTGATAAATTAGTGGTAGGTTCAAGATGGATCTACAAGGTAAAGCATGCTACTGATGGGAGTGTTGAGAAATACAAGGCCAAATTTGTGGCTTGGGACTTCTCACATATTGAGGGGATTGATTATGAAGAAACCTTTGCACTTGTCGCAAGGTATTCTTCCATAAGGACCATCCTTGCTCTCTCAACGCAGACGGGTTAGCACATTCATCAGATGGATGTGAAGACTGTGTTTCTTAATGGGATCATTGAGGAAGAAGAGTACATTGAGCATCATGAAGGATTTTAGATCTTCAACAGTGAGTCGCATGTGTGCAGACTCAAAAGAGTGATGTATGGGCTGAGGCAACCACCCCGTGCTTGGTACACTCGGATTGACAACTATTTCACCGGACTTGGCTTCACCAAGAGTGAGGCGGATGCAAACCTATACCAGATTGTGGTGGAGGGTAAGCTTTTAATCATTGTTCTTTATGTTGATGATTTAATACTGACTAGTGATGAGCAGCTGATACACTCATGCAAGGAGGACCTTGCAAAGGAGTTCGAGATGAAGGATATGGGCCTCCTTCATTATTTCCTTGGATTGTAAATATGGCAGAAATATGGTGAACTTTTCGTGTCTCAAGGCAAGTATGCAAGGGAGATACTGGGTGAGTTTCACATGGAGGGCTGCAAACCCATGGATACTCCTCTTCTAGTAAACTGGAGGAAAGAGGATGCTACATCTGGAGATGTAGTGGATGCTACTGTCTATCAACAGTTAGTGGGTTTGCTAATGTATTTAGTGAATACAAGACCAGACATATGCTATGCGGTGAACCAACTTAGTCAAGCAATGGTTAAGCCTACCAAGCTCTTTTGGAAGGCGGGCAAGCATGTCTTGAGATACCTGAGGGGCACATCTAAGTATAGCTTGTGGTACAAACAGATGGATGAGGTGAAGTTGCATGGCTTCACGGATGCAGATTAGGCGGGCAACCCAACGGACAAAAAGAGCACATCAGGAGGGGTCTTCAGTATCAGATCTACAATTGTTTCTTGGTACAGCAGGAAACAGAGATCTGTGGCACTTAGTTCAGTGGAAGTAGAAAACATGGCAGCAATTCAAGCTGCATGTGAGGCTATCTAGATGATAAATATCTTGGTTGGTTTGTTTGGTTCTCATTTAGATCCTACAATGATTCATTGTGATAATTAGAGTTGCATTAAACTCTCGATTAATCTTGTGTTTCATGATAGATCTAAGCATATAGATATCTGGTATCATCATATCAGAGATTATGTGCAGCAGAAGATCATGTTGCTTCAGTACATTCCTACGGAGGATTAGGATGCAAATATTCTGATGAAGGCGCTCACCAGGAGAAAATTCAAATACCATAGAGACAGGATCGGGGTGAAAGATAATCCCTTTCTTGTTGAGAGGGAGTGTTGAGATTCAACAAGATGATGATCCTAGTGAAAATTAAGCACCTACACTAGGTGGGCTATTTTTAGGTGTATGTTTATTTTTAGAATGGATGAGCGAATTCTATTTATTGCGGAAGTCTATTTATAGATGTTGAGCAAATTCTATTTGTAGATGATGTTCTATTTTTAGATGTATGTGCGAAGCCTATTTATAGATGATGTTCTATTTTTAGATGTATGTGCGAAGTCTATTTATAGATGCATGTCGACCATTATTATCCCTTAATAATAGTTGGACAATAAATATTAATCTATTCTCATGGAGCACTTGAAATGAGTTAACTGAAGTGGAAAACCAGTTAACTGAAGGAATTTCGAGTTCAAAGGTTGGTTGGTGGCACATGCAAGTGGACTTAGTTGTAACTGAGTGATCTGAAGTTGTAACAGAGTTGTATGTGTAGTTATGTGAGTTGTAAAGTAGTTAAACTCAGTTGTGCTAGTTGTAACTGAAGATACACTAGTGAGAGATCAATGAATTAAATATTAAATTAATTCACATGGAGTGATCTCACATGCAAGTGAAGATTTACTACCATTAACTACATGCATGTCAGATCCAGTGGAGACCCAGTTGAGAGGTAGGTGAAAGGGACAGTTGACTATCAATTGTACTATGTTGGATACTCTTGCAAGTCAAGCACACATTGGATATCATGAGGGATTGCTTGGAGTCGAGGAGGGTTTGATTACCATTGAATTGCTTTATTAATCAACTTTATTTATTAATCAACTTAGATATGGCTCTTCATCAAAGCATGATGATGAAGAGGATTGTGCTTTGGCTACCAAGGCAAGGAAAGGGAAGGATAAGAAATTCCACTCAAAATCCGAGTCTAAAGGCAGGAAGCTGGTTTTGTCCAAGGTTAAGTGTTTTCACTGTCACGAACATGGGCATCTGGCCACTAACTTGCCCCAGAAGAAGAAGAACAAGAATGTTGTTGGAGTTGCATCTGGTGAGGCTCTTGCATCGCAATTTGAACTTGATTTCTCTTTGATCACATGCTTGGTATTAGGCGCATTGGGATCGGTGTGGTATCTTGATAGTGGTGCTTCCTTCCACATGACGAGAGATAAGGAGATTTTCAGCGACCTGGAGAAGAAAGATATCCAAATGCATATAGAGATGGGCGACGATGGACGATACAGTGCGACCAACATTGGTACCATTACCTTTGAGAGGGAGTCAGGTAAACCATTTCAATTGAAAGATGTTATGCATGTTCTAGGTTTGAAGAAAAACTTGGTCTCAGTCGCGATGTTGAAGGATAGAGGTTATGACGTTGTTTTTAACGATGGAAAAACTTTCCTACGACATAAAACAACGAGTCAAGCCAAGAGGATAGGGATTCGAGTTAAGAATATTTACAAGCTGGAGGTAGAAGGTTGCGCTGCCATGATGAGCAAGGCGGAAAAAGTGGTGAGCCGGGATGAGGGCGAATTATGGCACAGGCGATTGGGCCATATTCATCATGGAGCCTTGAAAGTCATGCAACAAATATCTACTGGACTTCCAATGGGAACACTTGCTCAGTTATATCAGTGCAAGGGTTGCACCATGAGGAAGTATGTAAAGTCCACCTTTCATGAAAAGGAGAACCGTGCTTCGGTGATCCTGGAGAGAGTTCACATAGATGTGTGTGGACCATTCTCAGTTTCTTCAATAGCAAAACACAGGTATTATGTTGTTTTTGTTGATGAATTTTCTCGTAAATGTTGGATCTTCTTCATGTAGAAGAAGGATCAAACATTCTCAAAGTTCTGTGAGTTTAAGGCATTGGTTGAGAAAGAGTCGGTGAAGCAAGTAAAGGCTATGCGGAGTGATAATGGTGGAGAATACATCGCGAACGAATTCAAAGACTTCTGTAGCAAAGAAGGAATTCGAAGAGAAATCATAATGCCTCATAACCCACAGCAAAATGGGGTCGCAGAGAGGAAGAACAAAACGATCGTGGGTGCAGCACGAGCAACATTGCATGATCAGGGCCTACCAATGCATTTGTGGTCAGAAGCACGCAACACTGTGGTATATGTGCAAAACTGTTGTCATCATATAGTACTTGGCATGATTACACCTGAAGAAGTTTTCATTGGTAAGAAATCAGATGTTTCTCACTTTAAGATTTTTGGCTCATCTGTTTATGTGCATGTGACCAAGAACGCCAGGAAGAAGCTGGAACCGACTGTTGAAGTTGGGATATTTGTGGGGTACACATAAACACCCCATAATTATCGTGTGTATTTTCCTAACAGTAAGATGACTGTTATGCGACGGGATATGAAATTCGATGAGAGGAAAGCCATGCGGTTATCGCTTGAGAGGGAGCTGGACTTGCATGTGGAGGAGGAACTGTTGGTTCCCAAATATGAGTCTCTAGATGTGGATCAGCCATAGGAGGAGGTTCATGGAGTAGAGGAGTCCACTCACGCAGAGCCAAACATAAAAACTGGCAGAAGGCGTACCACAGAAGTTGAGAGGCTGAAACTTGATGACGTGCAGAATGTAGGAGTCCCTACTTCACAACGCAGACAAAGACAGCCTCCCGATCGATTCATTGGATACATGGCTCTCATGAGCAAATTTATTGTGACTGAGCCATCTTCCTTTCAGGAAGCAGTGCAGGAGCCCACATGGGTAGATGCAATGGTGGAGGAGTATGACTCCATTGTGAGAAGCAGTTCTTGGGAAATTGTTCCAAGGTCGATTGATAAATTAGTGGTAGGTTCAAGATGGATATACAAGGTAAAGCATGCTGCTGATGGGAGTGTTGAGAAATACAAGGCTAGATTTGTGGCCTGGGAATTATCACATATCGAGGGGATTGATTATGAAGAAACCTTTGCACTTGTCGCACGATATTCTTCCATAAGGACCATCCTTGCTCTCTCAGCGCAGATGGGTTAGCACATTCATCAGATGGATGTGAAGACTATGTTTCTTAACGGGATCATTGAGGAAGAAGTGTACATTGAGCAGCCTGAAGGATTTTAGATCTTCAACAATGAGTCGCATGTGTGCAGACTCAAAAGAGTGATGTATGGGCTGAGGCAACCACCCCGTGCTTGGTACACTCGGATTGACAGCTATTTCACCGGACTTGGCTTCACCAAGAGTGAGGCGGATGAAAACCTATACCAAATTGTGGTGGAGGGTAAAATTTTAATCATTGTTCTTTAAGTTGATGATTTAATACTGACTAGTGATGAGCAGCTGATACACTCATGCAAGGAGGACCTTGCAAAGGAGTTCGAGATGAAGGATATGGGCCTCCTTCATTATTTCCTTGGATTGTAAATATGGCAGCAATATGGTGAACTTTTCGTGTCTCAAGGCAAGTATTCAAGGGAGATACTGGGTGAGTTTCACATGGAGGGCTGCACACCCATGGATACCCCTCTTCTAGTAAACTGGAGGAAAGAGGATGCTACATCTAGAGACGTAGTGGATGCTACTGTCTATCAACAGTTAGTGGGTTTGATAATGTATTTAGTGAATACAAGACCAGACATATGCTATGCGGTGAACCAACTTAGTCAAGAAATGGTTTAGCCTACCAAGCTCTTTTGGAAGGCGGGCAAGCATGTCCTGAGATACCTGAGGGGCACATCTAAGTATAGCTTGTGGTACATACAGATGGATGAGGTGAAGTTGCATGGCTTCACGGATGCATATTAGGTGGGGAGCCCAACGGGCAGAAAGAGCACATCAGGAGGGGTCTTCAGTATCAGATCTACAATTGTTTCTTGGTACAGCAGGAAACAGAGATCTGTGGCACTTAGTTCAGTGGAAGAAGAAAACATGGCAGAAATTCAAGCTGCATGTGAGGCTATCTGGATGATAAATATCCTGGTTGGTTTGTTTGGTTCTCATTTAGATCCTACAGTGATTCATTGTGATAATCAAAGTTTCATTAAACTCTCGATTAATCCCGTGTTTCATGATAGATCTTAGCATATAGATATCCAGTATCATCATATCAGAGATTATGTGCAGCAGAAGATCATGTTGCTTCAGTACATTCCTACGGAGGATTAGGATGCAAATATTTTGATGAAAGCGCTCACCAAGAGAGAATTCAAATACTATAGAGACAGGATCGGGGTGAAAGATAATCCCTTTCTTGTTGAGAGGGAGTGTTGAGATTCAACAAGATGATGATCCTAGTGAAAATTAAGCACCTACAATAGGTGGGCTATTTTTAGGTGTATGTTTGTTTTTAGAATGGATGAGCGAATTCTATTTATAGCGGAAGTCTATTTATAGATGTTGAGCAAACTCTATTTATAGATGATGTTCTATTTTTATATGTATGTGCGAAGTCTATTTATAGATGATGTTCTATTTTTAGATGTATCTGCGAAGTCTATTTATAGATTGCATGTCGACTATTATTATCCCTTAATAATAGTTGGACAATAAATATTAATCTATTCTCATGGAGCACTTGAAATCAGTTAACTAAAGTGGCAAACCGGTTAACTGAAGGAATTTCGAGTTCAAAGGTTGGTTGGTGGCACATGCAAGTGGACTTAGTTGTAACTGAGTGATTTGAAGTTGTAACAGAGTTGTATGTGTAGTTATGTGAGTTGTAAAGTAGTTTAACTCAGTTACAGACGGTTAAACTCGGTTATTTTTAGTTGTAGCGAATACACTAGTAGAGATCAACCAATTAAATATTAAATTGGGTATTCACATGGAGTGATATCACATGCAAGTGAAGATTTACTACCATTAACTACATGCATGTTAGATCCAGTGGAGACCCAGTTGAGAGGTAGGTGAAAGGGACAGTTGACTATCAATTGTACTATGTTGGATTGCACTCTTGCAAGTCAAACACACATTGGATATGCTCATGAGGATTGCGCAGTCAAGGAGGGTTTGATTGCATTGAATTGGCCTTTGTAATCAACTTAGATATGGCTCTTCATCAAAGCATGATGATGAAGAGGATTGTGCTTTGGCTACCAAGGCAAGGAAAGGGAAGGATACCAAATTCCACTCAAAATCTTAGTGTAAAGGCAGGAAGCTGGTTTTGTCCAAGGTTAAGTGTTTTCACTGTCACGAACATGGGCATCTGGCCACTAACTGGCCCCATAAGAAGAAGAACAAGAATGTTGTTGGAGTTGCATTTGGTGAGGCTCTTGCCTCGCAATTTGAACTTGATTTCTCTTTGATCACATGCTTGGTATTAGGTGCATTGGGATCGGTGTGGTACCTTGATAGTGGTGCTTCCTTCCACATGACGAGAGATAAGGAGATTTTCAGCGACCTGGAGAAGAAAGATATCCAAATGCATATAGAGATGAGCAACGATGGACGATATAGTGCGACCAGCATTGGTACCATTACCTTTGAGAGGGAGTCAGGTAAACCATTTCAATTGAAAGATGTTATGCATGTTCCAGGTTTGAAGAAAAACTTGGTATCAGTCGCGATGTTAAATGACAAAGGCTATGACGTTGTTTTCAACGATGGAAAAGCTTTCCTACGACATAAAACAATGAGTCAAGCTAAGAGGATAGGGATTCGAGTTAAGAATATTTACAAGCTCGAGGTAGAACGTTGCGCTGCCATGATGAGCAAGGCGGAAAAAGTGGTGAGCCGGGATGAGGGCGAATTATGGCACAGGCGATTGGGCCACCTTCATCATGGAGCCTTGAAAGTCATGCAAAAAATATTTTCTGGACTTCCAATGGGAACACTTGCTCAGTTATATCAGTGCAAGGGTTGCACCATGAGGAAGTATGTAAAGTCCACCTTTCATGAAAAGGAGAACCGTGCTTCGGTGATCCTGGAGAGAGTTCACACAGATGTGTGTGGACCATTCTCGGTTGCTTCAACTGTAGATATTTGAATAACTGAGATATTATTCACCAAGATTCTCTTGATCACACACTATTTTAGCTTCATGCATAATACAAAATCTCTTCTACCATTGATCATCACATGTGGAAATAAAATCAATTGCATGCATATATTAAAACCACAAACAATCACACATATGAACACAGTATTTAATGGGAAAGCTTAAAGCTGAAAACCCCAACTATCTGTATATTATATGTCATGGAGATCATGTAACAATCATAGTACAAAACTCCTCACAAGCTCTCAGCACTACCTCCAATTGCTACACACTATCAAGCTAGATCTAGCAAAGCTCATGCTCCAACCCTTAGCCACTTGATAGCCAGCCTCTATTGCGTTTTCAAAGCTATGGGATGGCTTCATTAAATAGATAACCTCCTGGCCTGAACTGCGCAATCCTAATGGGCTTACTCCACCTATTTGTGTCTTGCAAATAGCAACAGTATAGTCACAACTGATAGTTAACCTGCTCTTTCACCTATTCTTGCACTGGTCTCCACTGAAACTGTCCATGCACTGAAGTTAACTGATGCATTCTTTTGTTGATTAATGAGTATTAATTAGTGAATTAATTAATAATTAATTCACACCACTCTCACTAATTGTATCAATCAGTTAAACTGAATACAAATAGCTCAACTATGTTTAGATTAGTTAAACTGAATACAACTCCACTAACTTCCTCAATCAACTCCACCAAACTCCGTCACATGAGTTCTAACTGAAGTCTTTATGCAATAGCTCCACTAAACCCTAGGAATTGCGTAATTCCTTCTGTCAGCTGCATGTGCCACTTCTAGGCATCAAACTGAGGTGCTCCAAGAGAATAAGATAATGTTTAGAGTCTAAATATTATTAAGAGCTAATAATATTTGACATCCCTATTTTTAGACTGGCAATCTAAAAATAGATTCCGCCCAGTATGTCTAAAAATAGAAGTCCATCTATTTTTCCCAACTTGACCATCCCTCCACAAATAGCATCCTGTAACTCATAGAATCATGATCGACATGTCTAAAAATAGACATAGTCTAAAAATAGACTTTGCGCCAAAAATACCTTGCGGGCCCACTTAGTGAAGGCGACTTATTTCCACTAAGCTTTGTCATCTTGTTGCATTCTCAACACTCCCTCTCAACAAGATACGGATTATCTGCAACCCCTATCCTACCCCTGTGGTATTTGAATTTTCTCCTGGTGAGCACCTTCGTCAAGATATCAACATCCTGATCCTTCGTAGGAATGTATGAAAGTAACATGATCCTCCGCTGCACACAATATTTGATATGATGATACTGGATGTCAATGTGTTTGGATCTATCATGAAATATTGGATTAGCCGAGAGTTTGATGCAACTCTGGTAATCACAATAAATCACAGTAGGCTCAAAGTGTGAACCGAACAACCCGACCAGGATCTTCCTCATCCATATAGCCTCGCATGCAGCCAAACTCGTTGCCATATACTCGGCCTCTGTTGAACTGAGTGCCACGGATCTCTGCTTCCTGTTGTACCAAGAAACTGCTGTCGACCCGATACTGAAAATCCCTCCAGATGTGCTCTTTCTGTCCGTTGGGCTTCCTGCCCAATCTGCATCCATGAAGCCACACAGCTTCACCTCATTCTCCTGTCTGTACCACAATCCATATCCCGATGTGCCTCTAAGATAACGCAATACATGCTTGCCCGCCTTCCAGAAGATCTTGGTAGGCTTAACCATAGCTTGTGAAAGCTGGTTAACTGCATAGCATATATCGGGTCGTGTATTGATCGGATACATAAGCGACCCCACCAACTGTCGATAAACAGTGGCATCCACTACCTCCGCTGAAGTAGCATCCTCCTTCCTCCAACCACCAGGAAGAGGAGTATCAACAGGCTTGCAGCCATGCATGTTGAACTTCTCCAGTATCTCCCGGGCATACTTACCCTGAGAAACAAACAGTCCATCACTGCGTTGCCAAATTTCCAATCCCAGGAAATAATGAAGGAGGCCCAAGTCCTTCATCTCAAACTCTTTTGCAAGATCCTCCTTGCATGAGAGTATCAACAGCTCATCACCTGTCAAAATCAAATCATCTACATAAAGTACAATGATCAACAACTTACCCTCCACCATAATCTGGTATAGGTTAGGATCCGCCTCACTCTTGGAGAATCCAAGTTCGGTGAAATAACTGTCTATCCGTGTGTACCAAGCACGAGGTGCTTGTTTCAACCCATACAACGCTCTCTTGAGCCTGCACACATGCGACTCGCTGCTGAAGATCTCGAAACCTTCGGGCTACTCTATGTACACCTCCTCCTCAATGACTCCGTTGAGGAACGCAGTCTTCACATCCATCTGATGAATGTGCCACCCCATCTGTGCTGAGAGAGCAAGAATCGTCCATATGGAAGAATACCTTGCGACAGGTGCAAAGGTCTCCTCATAATCGATCCCCTCTATCTGTGAGAAGCCTCGGGCAACAAATCTTGCCTTGTAATTCTCCACACTCCCGTCAGCTGCCTGCTTCACTTTGTAGATCCATCTCGAACCCACCACTGATTTCCCTTCCGGTCTCGGGACAATCTCCCATGCACTGTTTCTGACAATCGAATCATACTCTTCCACCATGGCATCTACCCATGCGGGATCCTCCACGGATTCCTCGAAAGAGGATGGCTCTGTCACGATACACTTGCTCACAAGAGCCATGTATCCAGTGTACTGATCAGGTGACTGTCTCTGTCTGCGCTATGATGTAGGTGCTCCTACAACCTTCTCTGCATCTTGAGCCAGCACTCGGCACGTAGTGCGCACGCCTGCGATGGTTGGCGGCTGCATGAGTGGTCTCTTCCACTCCATGAACCTCATCTTGTGGCTAATCCACATCCTGAGACTCATCCTTAGGAACTAATAGCTCCTCATCTGCATGCAAGTGTGGCTCCCTCTCAAGCAAACACTTCATGGCTTTATCCTCCTGAAATTTAATATCCCGTTTCACAACAGTCTTGCGATTGTCTGGAAAATACACCCGATAGTTGTGGGTGTATCAGTGTACCCTACAAATAGCCCAACCTCCGCAGTCGGCTCCAGCTTCTTCCTGGCATCCTTCGTCACATGAATGTAAACAGGTGAACCAAAAATCCTCAAATGGGAAATATTAGGCCTCTTACTAGAAAATGCCTCCTTGGGTGTACTCATGCCAAGAACCTTGTGAGGACAATGGTTCTGCACATACACTGCTTTATTGCATGCCTCAGCCCACAAGTGAAGGGGTAGGCCCTGATCATGCAACATCACCCGTGCAGCACCCATGATCGTTCTGTTCTTCTGCTCAGCCACCCCGTTCTGCTGTGGGTTATGGGGTGCGATGAGCTCTCTTCGAATCCCTTCTGCGCTGCAAAAGTCTTTGTATTCAGTAGAGATGAATTCACCACCATTTTCGCTCCTAAGAGCCTTCACATGCTTCCCCGATTCCTTCTCAACCAGTGCCTTGAATTCACAGAACTTTGAAAATGTCTCGCTCTTCTTCTGCATGAAGAAGATCCAGCACTTCCGAGAGAAATCATCAACAAAGATCACATAATTGCACATGCTTTCATCGGGCCCCTGCGAGAAAGGTCCACACACGTACGTGAAGATTCTCTCAAGGATCGTCGTGGCGCGACTATCCTTCTCGTGAAATGTGGCTTTCACAAATTTTTCCAAGGTACACCCATTGCACTGATCTGACTTCGCAAGAGTGGCTTTAGGAAGACCAGTAGAAATCTGCAGCAGAATCTTCAAAGCTCCATGGTGAAGGTGGTCCAATCTCTAGGTGCCACAACAGCTCACCATCACCCCGGCTCACCACTCCTTCTGCCTTGCCTGCCATTGCTGCGCAGCCATCTACCTGCAATTGATAAAGGTTCTTAACTCAAACCCCTATCCTCCGGGTCTCACCAGTTGCCTTACTGCGCAGGAAAGCCTTTCCCTCGCTAAAGACAACATCACATCCCTTGTCTTCTAACATCGCCACAGAGATAAGATTCTTCTTCAATCCTGGAACATGCATCACTTCCTTCAATACGAAGGGTTTACCAGACTCCCTCTCAAAGGAAATGGTACCGACACCGGTCGCACTGTATCTACCATCATTGCCCATCTCGATGTGCACTCCAAGATCTTTCTTATCCAGATCAGTAAACAAATCTCGATCTCCTGTCATGTGAAAATACGCACCACTGTCCATAAACCATACTGATCCCGCCACACTTGACACCAAGCATGCGATCAATGAAAAATCCAGCTCAAACTGCGAGGCTAAGGCCTCTCCAGCTGCAGATCCAGTAGCCTGCTTATTTTTCTTCTTTTGCGGACAATTTGTGGCATAATGTCAGTGTTGGTGACAGTGAAAGCACTTCACCTTGGACATGTCCTGCTTCTTGCCTTTCGCACCGGAATGAGAAGCTTTCTTGCTCTTCCCCTTCTTTGCTTTGGTAGCCAAAGTGCAATTCTCTTCATCAGATGCCTTTCATGAATATCCGTCCCTGGTACTTCGCCTTATCTCCTCTTGCACAAGATCCGACCAAAGTTGCTCCCATCCTGGCAATTTCTCCTGACCATTGACAGAGTCCTGATAGGAATGCCAACTCTTCGGAAGCCCAAGGAGAGCCAAGGTCACCAAGTCCTCGTCATCTACAGTCACCCCCACACTTCCCAGCTCATCCCTGCATTGGATGAACTTCGTGAGGTACTTGGGCATACTATCTCCTTTCTCCATCTTTATGTTTCTGAGTCTATCCTTGAGCGCCAACTTCCTCTGGTCGCTCTTGCTTTGGAATAAATCTGTCAAGGCTTTCCACATCAGGAATGGAGAAGCCTTACCATGCAGACTGGACACTATGTGATCCTTCACACCCTCCAACAGAATCCTTCGACACTTTGCTGTCTTCTTTTGCCAAGCCTCAATTACGGTAGCATCGCTAGAAGTAGGCTTTGGGACTTCAGCATCTATGAACTCCTTCAACCCATTGTCATCTAACACCGCCTCCATCCTGTGCTTCCATGCAATATAATTCGAGCTGCCCTCAAGGGAATACTCTAATCGCAATCCGTTGAAATACATTTCAACTTCGACACCAGGAAAACATTGCTGCAAATTCGAATTCCACCAGCACAAAACTCAACTGCTTCAATGTTTTGCAATTGCTCCAATAATCAATAACGCTCCGATACCATGTAGAAATTTGAATAACTGAGATATTATTCACCGAGATTCTCGTGATCACACACTATTTTAGCTTCATGCATAATACAAAATCTCTTCTACCATTGATCATCACATGCAGAAATAAAATCAATTGCATGCATACATTAAAACCACAAACAATCACACATATGAACACAATATTTAATGGGAAAGATTAAAGCTGAAAACCCCAAATATCTGTATATTATATGTCATGGAGATCATGTAACAATCATAGTACAAAAGCTCCTCACAAGCTCTCATGCACACCCTCAATTTCTACACACTATCAAGCTAGATCTAGCAAAGCTCATGCTCCAACCCTTAGCCACTTGATAGCCAGCCTCTCTTGCGTTTTCAAAGCTATGGGATGGATTCATTAAATAGATAACCACCTGGCCTGAACTGTGCAATCCTCATGGGCTTACTCTATCTATCTGTGTGTTGCAAATAGCAACTGTATAGTCACAACTGATAGTTAACCTGCTCTTTCACCTATTCCTGCACTGGTCTCCACTGAAACTTTCCATGCACTGAAGTTAACTGATGTATTCTTTAGTTTATTAATGAGTATATAATTAATGAATTAATTAATAATTAATTCACACCACTATCACTAATTGTATCAATTAGTTAAACTGAATACAAATAGCTCAACTATGTTTAGATTAGTTAAACTGAATACAACTCCACTAACTTCCTCAATCAACTCCACCAAACTATGTCACATGAGTTCTAACTGAAGTCTTCATGCAATAGCTCCACTAAACCCTAGGAATTGTGTAATTCCTTTTGTCAGCTGCATGTGCCACTTCTAGGCATCAAACTGAAGTGCTCCAAGAGAATAAGATAATGTTTAGAGTCTAAATATTATTAAGAGCTAATAATATTTGACATCCCTATTTTTAGACTGGCAATCTAAAAATAAATTCCGCCCAGTATGTCTAAAAATAGAAGTCCATCTATTTTTCCTGACTTGACCATCCCTCCACAAATAGCTGCAACTCATAGAATCATGATCGACATGTCTAAAAATAGACTTTGCGCCAAAAATACCCTGCGGGCCCACTTAATGAAGGCGACTTCTTTCCACTAAGCTCTGTCATCTTGTTGCATTCTCAACACCAACAACAAAACACAGGTATTATGTTGTTTTTGTTGATGAATTTTCTCGTAAATGTTGGATCTTCTTCATGTTGAAGAAGGATCAAACATTCTCAAAGTTCTGTGAGTTTAAGGCATTGGTAGAGAAAGAGTCGGGGAAGCAAGTAAAGGCTCTGTGGAGCGATAATGGTGGAGAATACATCGCGAACGAATTCAAAGACTTCTGTAGCAAAGAAGGAGTTCAAAGAGAAATCATAACGCCTCATAACCCACAGCAAAATGGGGTCGCAGAGAGGAAGAACAAAACGATCGTGGGTGCAGCACGAGCAACGCTGCATGATCAGGGCCTACCAATGAATTTGTGGTCAGAAGCATGCAACACTGTGGTTTATGTGCAAAACTTTTGTCCTCATATAATACTTGGCATGAGTACACCTGAAGAAGTTTTCACTGGTAAGAAATCAGATGTTTCTCACTTTAAGATTTTTGGCTCATCTGTTTATGTGCATGTGACCAAGAACGCCAGGAAGAAGCTGGAGCCGACTGTTGAAGTTGGGATATTTGTGGGGTACACATAAACACCCCATAATTATCGTGTGTATTTTCCTAACAGTAAGATGACTGTTATGCGATGGGATATGAAATTCGATGAGAGGAAAGCCATGCGGTTATCGCTTGAGAGGGAGTTGGACTTGCATGTGGAGGAGGATCTGTTGGTTCCCAAATATGAGTCTCTAGATATGGATCAGCCACAGGGGGAGGTTCATGGAGTAGAGGAGTCCACTCACGCAGATCCAAACATCAAAAATCGCAGAAGGCATACCACAGAAGTTGAGAGGCTGAAACTTGATGTCGTGAAGAATTTAGGAGTCCCTACTTCACAACGCAGACAAAGACAACCTCCTGATCGATTCATTGGATGCATGGCTCTCATGAGAAAATTTATTGTGACTGAGCCATCTTCCTTTCAGGAAGCAGTGCAGGAGCCCACATGGGTAGATGTAATGGTGGAGGAGTATGACTCTGTTAGTGTAAGCCTTTGCAGCTTTCCTTCAGTGATCAAACATGCTCTTACAAAGTGATTTTAAGGTGTCAAGGTCAAATTGTCATTTCAATGAGTCTTCAAGCAAAATTTGGTCACTAGGCATTAGGGCTAGGGTTTGTTTTCACTCTTTTCAAAGTTGTCCAAATGTCAGTCCATGTCACCATTCAGCTGAGTGTACCATCATTCAGAGGGTTGTCATCATCATGTCAAGTTCCATTGGGTCATTTTACAACTTGTTCATGCTTCAGTTGTGCCTAGGTAAGGTCCATTTCCCTCTCCTAGGGTTTTGGAGGTAATTTATCTTGGATGGTCAAATCATTAGAAAAAATTGTATCCTGATGTTCATACACCTTCCCCTATCATTAATGTATCTTATTAAACACTTCCCATCACTGAGATCCCCCAAATTCCTCATTTTTGCACAAACCCTAGTTTCTTGCCACAACTTGGCAATTTTCTAGGCTAGGCCAGTGTTTTTCCCTTTTGGACCCCTTCCCCTCACTCAATCTCTGAGATTCCACTTTCCCCTACTTCCTAACATCCCTCCCTACTTCCCAAAATTTCCCTAAGAATTTAGAAGCCCCTTATCCCCTTTATTTCGCTCCATTTCGACAAATCCCTTGTTTCACACATTGGGATAGGTTTCACTCAAACGATGTTTCAGAGCAATAAAATATGAATTTTGGAAAACTGAGAGAATTTTTTGTACATAACATGCCAAGGAAGAAAAACCTCCTTCACTTTTTACACAGGTGTAATGTTTTTGGAGAAATGTTAAGAATACCGTTGCCTTAGGAGAATTGATGCACCTGCAGGAAGTAGTGTTGGGAGATTTGATTTTTGATAGGGTAAATGAACTCCAAATTGAAAAATTCCACTTGGGTTGGAAAGTAGACTCCAAGATCTTTCCCACGAGCTATCACATGCCCAATTTGGACACCGGGAAGGCCTCCAAAAGCCTCCTGCAAAATGCACTATGTAGCGCGCGGCGCATTGGGCCAGAACACTAATTTTTGTCATTTTCTCTACAAAAGCTCAAATCAACTCAATCTTTAATGTTTCAAGAAGGTTTGTGCAACTTTTTCATAGCTATTTAACCCATTTGCAACAAGAGATATGCTCAAAATTAGAGCAGAGATCAAATTGGAGTGTTGAAGGGCGAAAATCTTGTTTTGAAGCCGTGGAAGTGAGTTTGCAGTGCGCGCGGCGCATACAAGTGGCGCGCGGTGCATAGGGAGCGCGCGGCGCACTGGGCATCAATAGCCAGTGTATTTTTGCACGCGCGCGACACACACAGAGCGCGCGGCGCATAGAGCCCTAAGGCCAGAAAACTTCAGTCCTTCGTCCAAATTCGCATCAAATCACTTCCTTTGCCTGCAAGTAAGTCATCCAAGCTTGCTTATTAATTCATGGCTATGTTATTGTGTTTCAAATGAGGAGAAAATAAGTGTTTGATATGGTGAAATGTAAACCCTATATTCATTGCCAAATTCACTCCATAGGGTTTTGAAATACATGTTAGTGATATTGTGGGGGTTTCCAAACTTGTGTTATTGACATATATGCTCATGCCATCTACTGTCATTGGTGTCACTGCTTATTATTTACCATAGCCTCAAGGTTTCTCTCCTATTCCATCATTGCTGTCACTGTCATTACCATCTCATTGTCTCACTGCTTATGATTTCCGTTATAGCACAGTCCCATATTCACTATCTTACATCCCTTCATTGACAAAGTATAATTGTCAAACACTGCAAGGGCTATTTCTTTGTCCTTGATTTCATTTGCCTCATATATATGTTGCCATTTCATTTTTCACTTTTGTTCCTAATAACTATTTCCCCCAGCACTACACTCATTCCTATTCACTTGTCAAATTCCCGTGTAGTCAAGCAGTGGCTGTTTTCCCATTCAAACTCACTTGATAGTACTTTTATCATTGTGGTTTCCTATAGCACCTTGATACATATGTGACACATTTGGGATTAGAGCATACACTGAACTCTTGTTTTCACTATACCTATATCAGAATATATTTGTCATACTTTTAGCATCATGTCAGAGACGGATTCAATTTATGAGCAGGGGTATGAGCAGGATAGTGATTCATCTACCGAGCTTAATATACCGAGGAGATCTCATAAAAGTGGCAGTTACATATCAAAGAGGCGCCAGAGCCTTGTTTGCAGCATCGCAACGAGTACTATCTCCACCCGGGGTGGAAGGGGTCTCGTTGACTTCATCAGCAGCGCGAGTACTATCTCCACTTAATGTGGAAGGGGTCTCGCCTTCGACATCAGCACAGGTACAGGTCCAGGACAGAGGCAAGAGGCCTATGCACGATGAGGGCCCTTCAGGAGGCCGAGACACTGATTTTACACTCATCGATGTTGATGCAAGCTCTCCTAGCTCGAAACTGAAAGAGATCATCCAGGAGAAAAAGGCCGAGATTGACACGCTGAATGAGAAATTGCAGAGAGCTCAGTGGGTGATAAACTACCTGGAGCAGCGGAACAAACAACTAGAGGATCAGCATACACTTGTAGAGTTGCGGCAAATCCGGGAAGACCGTGCATTGGCCCGGAAGAGACCAGGTGACATGACACCGGCTGATCGTGAGATCTGCCTCATGCATGTTAAAATTCATCTGGAGAAGTTGTTGGCGAAGGCCAATAGAGACAAAGACATTCTCCGTCACATGAAAAATCATTATTGGGCCCGTAATCACGTTGCAAAGCTAAAATGAAGATCCTGAAGGCAAGGTTAAGCAAAGCACTGAAACGGCGAAAAAGGCCTGATCCGCTTAGAATCTTGGCCGAGGCTTCCTTGGCTGAGCATGAGGCATGATTGTGGACCTTCACTCCGAATTTCAGCAAATTTGGAGAATATTTTGTCATTTTTGAAAATTTTGGTCTCAAAACAGGTTTTTCCACCCAACGCGTAGCGCATCACGACGCGCGCTTATGATTGGGACACTTGCTGGAGGAAAAATTTGTATTTTTGGATTTTTCATGGTAAGATGTGCATGCTCAGAAATGGCTGAAGCATTTCATCAAGTTCTGGATGATCAAAAGGGCTAAAAACACCATGAAAATCACCTTTCTGCCACCTTTTGCACCAGCAGGAAGTACTTGTGGGAGAATGAAGTTTTGGAGGAGAAAATGAGCTCCAAATTGGGAAATTCCACTTGGGTTGGATAGAAGACATCCAGAGCTTTCCAACAAGCTATCATGAGCTTGATTTTGATGCCGGGAAGTGCCCCAAAAACATGCTGAAAGGCACGCGGCGCATAGAGATTTTTGGTCAATTTTTCATCTTCTAGCTCAGAATTTCGGCCAGTTGGACCAGTTTTGATTGTGGATGTAATTTTTGAGTTATCTTGATGTAATTTTGTGGTTGTAATGTAAATTTGACTCAATTATACCTATTCTAGAAGATTCACTCACAAAAAAGTGAAAATCAAGTAAATGAATCAGTTTCCTTCCTTTTAGAGGCAGGTTGTTTGGCTGCCTAGTTTTTAGCTCCTTGTTTAGAATTGGTTGAAACTGCTCCTAGAAGGAGGAATTCGACCCCTAGAGGCATGGGAAGGGGTTAGGATGGACTATATGATGTATTTTCTCAATCATTTTCAGAGGTTGGACTAGTTGGCCTCTTGGGAAAAGTTTGGCACACTATTGTACATATTTTCTGCATTTTGGCTAAGGAAAGATCAGAGGTTTTGCAGCACCTGTTGGGATTCTTGTGCTTTCAGTTTTGATGGTGTTTTCTCTCAGTTATTTGTAATTTCTTTAATTTTTAATGTATTCCATTCCCTTCTTTTGCTTCTGAAACTAAATGAATGAGTAAATGAGGTAGAATCCGTTGATTTCAGTGCTCTGCCTTTAAATTTGTTTAGTTTTATATGTTTTCGCCAGTTTGGAGAGGATCCTTGTTCTCCCTTGCCCTCTTCAGCTCCTTGTCATTCCGATCCATCCATACACATAATCAAAAGCATCAATACTACTGCCTACCTTGCCCCAATTCGAATTCTGCAAAGATCTGGCCTCATCCCCGAGCCCAAAATTGTTTTTCCCATTTTTCCAACAAAAACCCAAAAAATCAAAATCAAACTTTCCTATCTATTTACTAGCCTAAAATCAGTATCTAATATAGGTCATCTCAGCCCCTTTGAAGATCCTTTGCCGAGATAGACCCGGAGAGAGCCCTCTCCTGTCCTCGTAGGGCTAGCTACGAGGCTGAGCGTGGTTTGATGTTGCCTTGAGTTTTACCTTATTTCAGCCTAAGGTAGATTCGAGCGATAACAGACTCCATTGTGAGAAGCAGTGCTTGGGAAATTGTTCGAAGGTCGATTGATAAATTAGTGGTAGGTTCAAGATGGATCTACAAGGTAAAGCATGCTGCTGATGGGAGTGTTGAGAAATACAAGGCCAGATTTGTGGCCTGGGAATTCTCACATATTGAGGGGATTGATTATGAAGAAACCTTTGCACTTGTTGCACGGTATTCTTCCATAAGGACCATCCTTGCTTTCTCAACGCAGATGGGTTAGCACATTCATCAGATGGATGTGAAGACTGTGTTTCTTAATGGGATCATTGAGGAATAAGTGTACATTGAGCAGCCTGAAGGATTTTAGATCTTCAACAGTGAGTCGCATGTGTGCAGACTCAAAAGAGTGATGTATGGGCTGAGGCAACCACCTCGTGCTTGGTACACTCGGATTGACAACTATTTCAACGGACTTGGCTTCACCAAGAGTGAGGCGGATGCAAACCTATACCAAATTGTGGTGGAGGGTAAAATTTTAATCATTGTTCTTTATGTTGATGATTTAATACCGACTTGTGATGAGCAGCTCATACACTCATGCAAGGAGGACCTTGCAAAGGAGTTCGAGATGAAGGATATGGGCCTCCTTCATTATTTCTTCGGATTGTAAATATGGCAGCAATAAGGTGAACTTTTCGTGTCTCAAGGCAAGTATGCAAGGGAGATACTGGGTGAGTTTCACATGGAGGGCTGCAAACCCATGGATACTCCTCTTCTAGTAATCTGGAGGAAAGAGGATGCTACATCTGGAGACGTAGTGGATGCTACTGTCTATCAACAGTTAGTGGGTTTGCTAATGTATTTAGTGAATACAAGACCAGACATATGCTATGCGGTGAACCAACTTAGTCAAGCAATGGTTAAGCCTACCAAGCTCTTTTGGAAGGCGGGCAAGCATGTCCTGAGATACTTGAGGGGCACATCTAAGTATAGCTTGTGGTACAAATAGATGGATGAGGTGAAGTTGCATGGCTTCACGGATGCAGATTAGGCGGGCAGCCCAACGGACAGAAAGAGCACATAAGGAGGGGTCTTCAGTATCAGATCTACAATTGTTTCTTGGTACAGCAGGAAACAGAGATCTGTGGCACTTAGTTCAGTGGAAGCAGAAAACATGGCAGCAATTCAAGCTACATGTGAGGCTATTTGGATGATAAATATCCTGGTTGGTTTGTTTGGTTCTAATTTAGATCCTACAGTGATTAATTGTGATAATCAGAGTTGCATTAAACTCTCGATTAATCCTGTGTTTCATGATAGATCTAAGCATATAGATATCCGGTATCATCATATCAGAGATTATGTGCAGCAGAAGATCATGTTGCTTCAGTACATTCCTACGGAGGATTAGGATGCAAATATTCTGATGAAGGCGCTCACCAGGAGAAAATTCAAATACCATAGAGACAGGATCGGGGTGAAAGATAATCCCTTTCTTGTTGAGAGGGAGTGTTGAGATTCAACAAGATGATGATCCTAGTGAAAATTAAGCACCTACACTAGGTGGGCTATTTTTAGGTGTATGTTTGTTTTTAGAATGGATGAGCGAATTCTATTTATAGCGGAAGTCCATTTATAGATGTTGAGCAAATTCTATTTATAGATGATGTTCTATTTTCAGATGTATGTGCGAAGTCTATTTATAGATGATGTTCTATTTATAGATGTATGTGAGAAGTCTATTTATAGATTGCATGTCTATTTATAGATGCATGTCGACTATTATTATCCCTTAATAATAGTTGGACAATAAATATTAATCTATTCTCATGGAGCACTTGAAATCAGTTAACTGAAGTGGCAAACCAGTTAACTAAAGGAATTTCGAGTTCAAAGGTTGGTTGGTGGCACATGCAAGTGGACTTAGTCGTAACTGAGTGATTTGAAGTTGTAACAGAGTTGTATGTGTAGTTATGTGAGTTGTAAAGTAGTTTAACTCAGTTAAGTGAGTTAAACTCAGTTGTGCTAGTTGTGACTGAAGATACACTAGTGAGAGATCAATGTATTAAATATTAAATTAATTCACATGGAGTGATCTCACATGCAAGTGAAGATTTACTACCATTAACTACATGCATGTCAGATCCAGTGGAGACCCAGTTGAGAGGTAGGTGAAAGGGACAGTTGACTATCAATTGTACTATGTTGGATTGCACTCTTGCAAGTCAAATACACATTGGATATGCTCATGAGGATTGCGCAGTCAAGGAGGGTTTGATTGCATTGAATTGGCCTTTGTAATCAACTTAGATATGGCTCTTCATCAAAGCATGATGATGAAGAGGATTGTGCTTTGGCTACCAAGGCAAGGAAAGGGAAGGATAAGAAATTCCACTCAAAATCCGAGTCTAAAGGCAGGAAGCTGGTTTTGTCCAAGGTTAAGTGTTTTCACTGTCACAAACATGGGCATCTGGCCACTAACTGGCCCCAGAAGAAGAAGAACAAGAATATTGTTGGAGTTGCATCTGGTGAGGCTCTTGCCTCGCAATTTGAACTTGATTTCTCTTTGATCACATGCTTGGTATTAGGCGCATTGGGATTGGTGTGGTATCTTGATAGTGGTGCTTCCTTCCACATGACGAGAGATAAGGAGATTTTCAGCGACCTGGAGAAGAAAGATATCCAAATGCATATAGAGATGGGCGACGATGGAAGATACAGTGCGACCAGCATTGGTACCATTACCTTTGAGAGGGAGTCTGGTAAACCATTTCAGTTGAAAGATGTTATGCATGTTCCAGGTTTGAAGAAAAACTTGGTCTCAGTCGCGATGTTGAAGGACAGAGGCTGTGACGTTGTTTTAAACGATGGAAAAGCTTTCCTACGACATAAAACAACGAGTCAAGCGAAGAGGATAGGGATCTGACTTAAGAATAAATACAAGCTGGAGGTAGAAGGTTGCGCTGCCATGATGAGCAAGGCGGAAAAAGTGGTGAGCTGGGATGAGGGCGAATTATGGCACAGGCGATTGGGCCATCTTCATCATGGAGCCTTGAAAGTCATGCAACAAATATCTACTGGAATTCCAATGGGAACACTTGCTCAGTTATATCAGTGCAAGGGTTGCACCATGAGGAAGTATGTAAAGTCCACCTTTCATGAAAAGGAGAACCGTGCTTCGGTGATCCTGGAGAGAGTTCACACAGATGTGTGTGGACCATTCTCGGTTGCTTCAACAACAAAACACAGGTATTATGTTGTGTTTTGTTGATGACTTTTCTCGTAAATGTTGGATCTTCTTCATGTAGAAGAAGGATCAAACATTCTCAAACTTCTGTGAGTTTAAGGCATTAGTTGAGAAAGAGTCGGGGAAGCAAGTAAAGGCTTTGTGGAGCGATAATGGTGGAGAATACATCGTGAATGAATTGAAAGACTTCTGTAGCAAAGAATGAATTTGAAGAGAAATCATAACGCCTCATAACCCACAGCAAAATGGCGTCCCAGAGAGGAAGAACAAAACGATCGTGGGTGCAGCACGAGCAACGCTGCATGATTAGGGCGTACCAATGCATTTGTGGTCAGAAGCATGCAACACTGTGGTTTATGTGCAAAAACGTTGTCCTCATATAGTACTTGGCATGAGTACACCTGAAGAAGTTTTCACTGGTAAGAAATCAGATGTTTCTTACTTTAAGATTTTTGGCTCATCTGTTTATGTGCATGTGACCAAGAACGCCAGGAAGAAGCTAGAGCCGACTGTTGAAGTTGGGATATTTGTGGGGTACACATAAACACCCCATAATTATTGTGTGTATTTTCCTAACAGTAAGATGACTATTATGCGACGGGATATGAAATTCGATGAGAGGAAAGCCATGCGGTTATCGCTTGAGAGGGAGCTGGACTTGCATGTGGAGGAGGAATTGTTGGTTCCCAAATATGAGTCTCTAGATGTGGATCAACCACAGGAGGAGGTTCATGGAGTAGAGGAGTCCACTCACGCAGAGCCAAACATCAAAACTGGCAGAAGGCGTACCACAGAAGTTGAGAGGCTGAAACTTGATGCCATGCAGAATATACGAGTCCCTACTTCACAACGCAGACAAAGACAACCTCCTGATCGATTCATTGGATACATGGCTCTCATGAGAAAATTTATTGTGACTGAGCCATCTTCCTTTTAGGAAGCAGTGCAGGAGCCCACATGGGTAGATGCAATGGTGGAGGAGTATGACTCCATTGTGAGAAGAAGTGCTTGGGAAATTGTTCCAAGGTCGGTTGATAAATTAGTGGTAGGTTCAAGATGGATCTACAAGGTAAAGCATTCTTCTGATCGGAGTGTTGAGAAATACAAGGCCAGATTTGTGGCCTGGGACTTCTCACATATCGAGGGGATTGATTATGAAGAAACCTTTGCACTTGTCGCACGGTATTCTTCCATAAGGACCATCCTTGCTCTCTCAACGCAGATGGGTTAGCACATTCATCAGATGGATGTGAAGACTGTGTTTCTTAATGGGATCATTGAGGAAGAAGTTTACATTGAGCAGCCCGAAGGATTTTAGATCTTCAACAGTGAGTCGCATGTGTGCAGACTCAAAAGAGTGATGTATGGGCTGAGGCAACAACCCCGTGCTTGGTACACTCGGATTGACAGCTATTTCACCGGACTTGGCTTCACCAAGAGTGAGGCGGATGCAAACCTATACCAAATTGTGGTGGAGGGTAAGATTTTAATCATTGTTCTTTATGTTGATGATTTAATACTGACTAGTGATGAGCAGCTGATACACTCATGCAAGGAGGACCTTGCAAAGGAGTTCGAGATGAAGAATATGGGCTTCCTTCATTATTTCCTTGGATTGTAAATATGGTAGCAATATGGTGAACTTTTCGTGTCTCAAGGCAAGTATGCAAGGGAGATACTAGGTGAGTTTCACATGGAGGGCTGCAAACCCATGGATACTCCTCTTCTAGTAAACTGGAGGAAAGAGGATGCTACATCTGGAGACGTAGTGTATGCTACTGTCTATCAACAGTTAGTGGGTTTGCTAATGTATTTAGTGAATACAAGACGAGACATATGCTATGCGGTGAACCAACTTAGTCAAGAAATGGTTAAGCCTACCAAGCTCTTTTGGAAGGCGGGCAAGCATGTCCTGAGATACCTGAGGGGCACATCTAAGTATAGCTTCTGGTACAGACAGATGGATGATCTGAAGTTGCATGGCTTCACGGATGCAGATTAGGCGGGCAGCCCAACGGACAGAAAGAGCACATCAGGAGGGGTCTTCAGTATCAGATCTACAATTGTTTCTTGGTACAGCAGGAAACAGAGATCTGTGGCACTTAGTTCAGTGGAAGCAGAAAACATGGCAGCAATTCAAGCTGCATGTGAGGCTATCTGGATGATAAATATCCTGGTTGGTTTGTTTGGTTCTCATTTAGATCCTATAGTGATTCATTGTGATAATCAGAGTTGCATTAAACTCTCGATTAATCCTGTGTTTCATGATAGATCTAAGCATATAGATATCCGGTACCATCATATCAGAGATTATGTGCAGCAGAAGATCATGTTGCTTCAGTACATTCCTACGGAGGATTAGGATGCAAATATTCTAATGAAGGCGCTCGCCAGGAGAAAATTCAAATACCATAGAGACATGATCGGGGTGAAAGATAATCCCTTTCTTGTTGAGAGGGAGTGTTGAGATTCAACAAGATGATGATCCTAGTGAAAATTAAGCACCTACACTAGGTGGGTTATTTTTAGGTGTATGTTTGTTTTTAGAATGGATGAGCGAATTCTATTTATAGTGGAAGTCTATTTATAGATGTTGAGCAAATTCTATTTGTAGATGATGTTCTATTTTTAGATGTATGTGCGAAGTCTATTTATAGATGATGTTCTATTTTTAGATGTATGTGCGAAGTCTATTTATAGATTGCATGTCTATTTATAGATGCATGTCGACTATTATTATCCCTTAATAATAGTTGGACAATAAATATTAATCTATTCTCATGGAGCACTTGAAATCAGTTAACTGAAGTGGCAAACCAGTTAACTGAAGGAATTTCGAGTTCAAAGGTTGGTTGGTGGCACATGCAAGTGGACTTAGTTGTAACTTAGTGATTTGAAGTTGTAACAGAGTTGTATGTGTAGTTATATGAGTTGAAAAGTAGTTTAACTCAGTTAAGTGAGTTAAACTCAGTTGTGCTACTTGTAACTGAAGATACACTAGTGAGAGATCAATGAATTAAATATTAAATTAATTCACATGGAGTGATCTCACATGCAAGTGAAGATTTACTACCATTAACTACATGCATGTCAGATCCAGTGGAGACAGAGTTGAGAGGTAGGTGAAAGGGACGGTTGACTATCAATTGTACTATGTTGGATTGCACTCTTGCAAGTCAAACACACATTGGATATGCTCATGAGGATTGCGCAGTCAAGGAGGGTTTGATTGCATTGAATTGGCCTTTGTAATCAACTTAGATATGGCTCTTCATCAAAGCATGATGATGAAGAGGATTGTGCTTTGGCTACAAAGGCAAGGAAAGGGAAGGATAAGAAATTCCACTCAAAATCCGAGTCTAAAGGCAGGAAGCTGGTTTTGTCAGGGGTTAAGTGTTTTCACTGTCACGAACATGGGCATCTGGCCACTAACTGGCCCCAGAAGAAGAAGAACAAGAATGTTGTTGGAGTTGCATCTGGTGAGGCTCTTGCCTCGCAATTTGAACTTGATTTCTCTTTGATCACATGCTTGGTATTAGGCGCATTGGGATCGGTGTGGTATCTTGATAGTGGTGCTTCCTTCCACATGACGAGAGATAAGGAGATTTTCAGCGACCTGGAGAAGAAATATATCCAAATGCATATAGAGATGGGCGACGATGGACGATACAGTGCGACCAGCATTG
Organism: Pinus albicaulis; assembly: GCA_034641835.2. Taxonomy (NCBI): domain Eukaryota; kingdom Viridiplantae; phylum Streptophyta; class Pinopsida; order Pinales; family Pinaceae; genus Pinus; species Pinus albicaulis. The sequence continues at coordinate 1,139,739,791 of CM076577.1, read as the reverse complement.
GTACCATTACCTTTGAGAGGGAGTCAGGTAAACCATTTCAATTGAAAGATGTTATGCATGTTCCAGGTTTGAAGAAAAACTTGGTCTCAGTCGCGATGTTGAAGGAAAGAGGCTATGACGTTGTTTTCAACGATAGAAAAGCTTTCCTACGACATAAAACAACGAGTCAAGCCAAGAGGATAGGGATTCGAGTTAAGAATATTTACAAGCTGGAGGTAGAAGGTTGTGTTGCCATGATGAGCAAGGCGGAAAAAGTGGTGAGCCGGGATGAGGGCGAATTATGGCACAGGCGATTGGGCCATCTTCATCATGGAGCCTTGAAAGTCATGCAACAAATATCTACTGGACTTCCAATGGGAACACTTGCTCATTTATATCAGTGCAAGGGTTGCACCATGAGGAAGTATGTAAAGTCCACCTTTCATGAAAAGGAGAACCGTGCTTCGGTGATCCTGGAGAGAGTTCACACAGATGTGTGTGGACCATTCTCAGTTTCTTCAACAGCAAAACACAGGTATTATGTTGTTTTTGTTGATGACCTTTCTCGTAAATGCTGGATCTTCTTCATGTAGAAGAAGGATCAAACATTCTCAAAGTTCTGTGAGTTTAAGGCATTGGTTGAGAAAGAGTCGGGGAAGCAAGTAAAGGCTCTGTGGAGCGATAATGGTGGAGAATACATCGCGAACGAATTCAAAGAATTCTGTAGCAAAGAAGGAATTCAAAGAGAAATCATAATTCCTCATAACCCACAGCAAAATGTGGTCGTAGAGAGGAAGAACAAAACGATCGTGGGTGCAGCACGAGCAACGCTGCATGCTTAGGGCCTACCAATGAATTTGTCGTCAGAAGCATGCAACACTGTGTTTTATGTGCAAAACTATTGTCCTCATATAGTACTTGGCATGAGTACCCCTGAAGAATTTTTCATTGGTAAGAAATCATATGTTTCTCACTTTAAGATTTTTGGCTCATTTGTTTATGTGCATGTGACCAAGAACGCCAGGAAGAAGCTGGAGCCGACTGTTGAAGTTGGGATATTTGTGGGGTACACATAAACACCCCATAATTATCGTGTGTATTTTCCTAATAGTAAGATGACTGTTATGCGACGGGATATGAAATTCGATGAGAGGAAAGCCATGCGGTTATCGCTTGAGAGGGAGCTGGACTTGCATGTGGAGGAGGAACTGTTGGTTCCCAAATATGAGTTTCTAGATGTGGATCAGCCACAGGAGGAGGTTCATGGAGTAGAGGAGTCCACTCATGCAGAGCCAAACATCAAAACTGGCAGAAGGCGTACCACAGAAGTTGAGAGGCTGAAACTTGATGCCGTGCAGAATGTAGGAGTCCCTACTTCACAACGCAGACAAAGACAACCTCCTGATCGATTCATTGGATACATGGCTCTCATGAGAAAATTTATTGTGACTGAGCCATCTTCCTTTCGGGAAGCAGTGCAGGATCCCACATGGGTAGATGCAATGGTGGAGGAGTATGACTCCATTGTGAGAAGCAGTGCTTGGTAAATTGTTCCAAGGTCGGTTGATAAATTAGTGGTAGGTTCAAGATGGATCTACAAGGTAAAGCATGCTGCTGATGGGAGTGTTGAGAAATACAAGGCCAGATTTGTGGCCTGGGACTTCTCACATATTGAGGGGATTGATTATGAAGAAACCTTTGCACTTGTCGCACAATATTCTTCCATAAGGACCATTCTTCCTCTCTCAACGCAGATGGGTTAGCACATTCATCATATGGATGTGAAGACTGTGTTTCTTAACGGGATCATTGAGGAAGAAGTGTACATTGAGCAGCCTAAAGGATTTTAGATCTTCAACAGTGAGTCGCATGTGTGCAGACTCAAAAGAGTGATGTATGGGCTGAGGCAACCACCTCGTGCTTGGTACACTCGGATTGACAGCTATTTCACCGGACTTGGCTTCACCAAGAGTGAGACGGATGCAAAGCTATGCCAAATTGTGGTGGAGGGTAAGCTTTTAATCATTGTTCTTTATGTTGATGATTTAATACTGACTAGTGATGAGCAGCTGATACACTCATGCAAGGAGGACCTTGCAAAGGAGTTCGAGATGAAGGATATGGGCCTCCTTCATTATTTCCTTGGATTGTAAATATGGCAGAAATATGGTGAACTTTTCGTGTCTCAAGGCAAGTATGCAAGGGAGATACTGGGTGAGTTTCACATGGAGGGCTGCAAACCCATGGATACTCCTCTTCTAGTAAACTAGAGGAAAGAGGATGCTACATCTGGAGACGTAGTGGATGCTACTGTCTATCAACAGTTAGTGGGTTTGCTAATGTATTTAGTGAATACACGACCAGACATATGCTATGCGGTGAACCAACTTAGTCAAGCAATGGTTAAGCCTACCAAGCTCTTTTGGAAGGCGGGCAAGCATGTCTTGAGATACCTGAGGGGCACATCTAAGTATAGCTTGTGGTACAAACAGATGGATGAGGTGAAGTTGCATGGCTTCACGGATGCAGATTAGGCGGGCAACCCAACGGACAAAAAGAGCACATCAGGAGGGGTCTTCAGTATCAGATCTACAATTGTTTCTTGGTACAGCAGGAAACAGAGATCTGTGGCACTTAGTTCAGTGGAAGTAGAAAACATGGCAGCAATTCAAGCTGCATGTGAGGCTATCTAGATGATAAATATCTTGGTTGGTTTGTTTGGTTCTCATTTAGATCCTACAATGATTCATTGTGATAATTAGAGTTGCATTAAACTCTCGATTAATCTTGTGTTTCATGATAGATCTAAGCATATAGATATCTGGTATCATCATATCAGAGATTATGTGCAGCAGAAGATCATGTTGCTTCAGTACATTCCTACGGAGGATTAGGATGCAAATATTCTGATGAAGGCGCTCACCAGGAGAAAATTCAAATACCATAGAGACAGGATCGGGGTGAAAGATAATCCCTTTCTTGTTGAGAGGGAGTGTTGAGATTCAACAAGATGATGATCCTAGTGAAAATTAAGCACCTACACTAGGTGGGCTATTTTTAGGTGTATGTTTATTTTTAGAATGGATGAGCGAATTCTATTTATTGCGGAAGTCTATTTATAGATGTTGAGCAAATTCTATTTGTAGATGATGTTCTATTTTTAGATGTATGTGCGAAGCCTATTTATAGATGATGTTCTATTTTTAGATGTATGTGCGAAGTCTATTTATAGATGCATGTCGACCATTATTATCCCTTAATAATAGTTGGACAATAAATATTAATCTATTCTCATGGAGCACTTGAAATGAGTTAACTGAAGTGGAAAACCAGTTAACTGAAGGAATTTCGAGTTCAAAGGTTGGTTGGTGGCACATGCAAGTGGACTTAGTTGTAACTGAGTGATCTGAAGTTGTAACAGAGTTGTATGTGTAGTTATGTGAGTTGTAAAGTAGTTAAACTCAGTTGTGCTAGTTGTAACTGAAGATACACTAGTGAGAGATCAATGAATTAAATATTAAATTAATTCACATGGAGTGATCTCACATGCAAGTGAAGATTTACTACCATTAACTACATGCATGTCAGATCCAGTGGAGACCCAGTTGAGAGGTAGGTGAAAGGGCAGTTGACTATCAATTGTACTATGTTGGATTGCACTCTTGCAAGTCAAACACACATTGGAGATGCTCATGAGGATTGCGCAGTCAAGGAGGGTCTGATTGCATTGAATTGGCCTTTGTAATCAACTTATATTGTGCAGTGGAGGTAGGATGTTGTGAGGCAGAAAATTGGCTAAGGCATTTGCCAAATTTCTGCATGACAGTGTGAGACGATTGTATATTATACTGAGAGCTCTTGGAGTAGAGTTTTGTATGAGATTGTTTCATGATCCATGATATATACATAATATATGATAGTGGGGTTTTTAGCTTTATGCTTTCCCGGTAAACATATGTGTTATGTGTGAATGATATTTCTTCATGTGTTTGCAATTGGCGATCGTGTTTTAAATTTCTGCAAGAATTTTTGTAGAAGTGATTTTGTATTTTACAGTGGCATATAATTGTTAGATTAGGAGAATCCACACAATACATAATTTGTATTAAAATTTTTACATGGGTGGCATTATCTTATGTTTGGAAATGATGCATAAAACCTATTTCTTAGGCAGTATGATGCATATGTAAGGTTTCCTTTTATTGCAGTTACAATGTGCTGATGTTATAAGCTTTATGCTTTCTCTTGAGCACACTGTGTAGAAATTTGCTAAATAATGAAGATTTATCCACAGAGATTATCCTGATCACATATCAATTCGAATTCATATGGAACACATAATCTCTTCTACTCAGATCATCACACATGCGGAAATAAAACAAGCGGTATGCGATCAAAATATCATCAAAACATCACACACCTTACACAGTATGTATGGGGAAAGCTTATAGCTGAAAACCCCCAGCTATTGTATATTATAATGGAAGAGAAAACATGTAACAATCTCAGTACAATACTCCTCACAAGTACTCAGTACTGTCTCCAATAGTTACACACAAACTAGCTTGGTTTTGAACAAGTCACAGGTTCAAAACACATCCACTAATTGCCTGCCTCTATTGCGCAATCAAGGCTAGTCTAATGAGAGATCCAAGGTTCGAATCTCCTTGGCTTGACAGCGCAATCATCATTGGAAATTCCTCCAAGTGTGGTTCAAATCTCATGCACAACTGATGTCACAACTGATAGCTATCTCAACCCTTTCATCTACCTCTTTCACTGGTCTCCACTGAACTGTCCATGCACTGTAGTGAACTGATGTGTTCTTGAGTTGAATCATGAGTTAATAATTAGTGAATTAAATAATATTTAATTCACTCCAGTCATTACTAGTTGATTAGCTAGTTAAACTAATCTCAACCAGTTCAACTAAGTTAAATCGAACACAACTCCACCAACTGTCCCATCAACTCCACCAAACTTCTGCCACTGAAGTCCTAACTGAAGTCAACCATGCATGAGCTCACCAAACCCCTAGGAATAGCATAATTCCTCTGTCAGATGCATGAGCCACTTCTTTAGCTCGAACTAAAGTGCTCCAAGAGAGTAAACTGAAGTTTAGAGTCCAAATATTATTAAGGGTAAATAATATTTGACTTTTCTATTTTTAGGATAGGCAGTCTAGAAATAGACTTCAACCTAAATGTCTAAAAATAGAGGTCCATCTATTTTTACCAACATGACCAATGCTCCAAGAATAACATATTGCAACCCCTGGACCTTGCTCCATATGTCTAAAAATAAACATAGTCTAAAAATAGACTTTGCGCCAAAAATAGCCTGCGGGCCCACTTAGTGAAGGCGACTTCATTTCACTAAGCTCCATCATCTTGCTGCATTTTCAACACACTGGATGATGGATAAAATATGCCACATGGTATTTACCATGCTATCTTTTGGTAGCTGGAATGAATGTTATTGTATATGTATTTTTTTAATAGAAACGACGTTTTTTATTTTTGAAAAAACAAAAAACAAAAACAAAAACAAAAAACAACACAAAACAAAACATTTTTTGGTTGGCATGTTTGCCACTCAAATTTGTCCAAAAATTGAGTGGGATTTTTTTAGAGTGGTAAGTTTAAATTAAATTTGGTTTGTTTTTTCAAGGATACTAAGTTTAATTTTTGGAGTTGAATTTAGTTATTCATTCTAAAATTCATTTTAAATAATGAAATGAAAATTAATAATATGACAAAAAAATTATCATTCAATTTTAATAAAAAAATTAAAAACATATAATAATAATTAGACTGCCTATTTTATTAAGTGTTTTAAATTAATAGGGATTTCACTTGTAATAGTCCTCGTTAAAAATCAATGTAAGTCCCAACATAAGACACTCATACCAATTGATTTTTAACCAATGTAAGATCAAAACATCCCAATTAAGATTATGTTGGGACTTACAATGATTTTAACCAATGTAAGATTAAAACATCCGAATTAAGATTACTTCGTGAAGATCAATGATGAGGTCTTCCAAATATTCCAAGAGTTTAAGGTTCTTATGGAGAACTAGACCGAGATGAGGGAGTATACCTCCACTGAGATGAGGGAGTTTTGTGGGAGTGTTGACATCAAGAGGGAGCTCATTGTGCCTTACAACTCCCAATAAAATGGGGTGGCAAAGACGTATTCAACTCCCATCAAATAATGAATTTTATTTTATGGTTAAAAATCAATGTAAGAAAAATATAAGACCACGGTTGATGGGACGCTTATTCCAAATTGAATGTTGAGCAAAACATCCTAGTGGTGTTCATTCGGTTTATTATGGCTAAAGAAACTTGGGAAAGGAAATGGCAAAGTCTTTGGAAAGGCATGAGGCATTAATGGGCATTTTATTTATGAAAATAATGGAAAATATGAGAAAAAGGAGGTGAAAGGTCACAGGTTGCGTGTGAGGAGGAAAATGAAGGAAAATAATGGAAAATGAAGAAAATAGAAGCCTCATTGATAAAAAGGCTTTTACGGATCATTTGGCAAGCTTTTTTCTCACACTTATGGTTCTCATTATATTCTCTCTCTCTCTCATACTCTTGGACACTTACAGTTTTCTTGGAGCACTTTGGCATTAGATTAAGAAAGGCAAATTTGAAATAAGGCAAGAGGAAGGAAGGAATAGTGGGATCAAGCAGCTACAACATGATTCTTTGCAGGTATTGGTTTACATGTGTGATTTCCTTGCTAGATTTGGGATGCATGGTATTGCATGTGGTTATTTTCTGTCATGACATGGGTTTTGCCAGGTGTGACAATGTTTTCGGCCTATCCTTGCCATTTCTGGATAGCGTTTATCATCTAAAATTACTTGCTAGCTAATGTTGTGCTAGTTTCATTTCAGATATAAACATTTATTTGCATTGCTTTACTTATCCTTCATGAGTTTGTTTAAGAGCATGTGATTGGCAAACAATGTACTTAGTGAAATTATGAGTTTTTTCATAAGCTTAAAAAGAATAATTTTAAATGACAGAATAGAAGAAATAGTAAACACAACAAGCACATATAACAGAGCTTAACACAGAGAATTTTGATAAAGGAGTTCACCCCTCCTGGGTTAAATCTCCTTGGTCCAGCTTCATAGTGTGACCTTTGTATTAGCTTCAAGTGTGCTCAAATTGTTGTTACAAGCTTCAGAACCTCTTGGAACCCATTCCAATGAGTTTATAACATCATAATATCCAAAAAATGACTATTTGTTTGCTGTATTTGGACTCTGGATGCTCTGGAAATGACCCCAATACCTGTTGGCCCTAACCTTCAAAAATCTTCAAATGTACTAAAACACTTGTGGATCACCTTTTCTGCCTCTGCAACCTGCTCCATTAAGTTCCTAACATGAAAATTAGCTAGGAATGACTTTTACTGAGCTCAATTTGGTCAAAAATTGAGTGAGTTATGACCAAAACCAACTTTGCCCCAATTTCTCCTCCAAAACTGGAGAAACTGCTAGTTAAATTTCTAAAATTGGCAATCCCGCCAAAATTAGCGCTGCCTTCGAATTTTCCTCCAACATAATCCTCGGGGATTAACTAGCGCTAATCGCGCTTACAAGCGGATAAGTGTGGTTTAATTAGTGTAAGTGTGTTTAGCGCAAATCTTGTTTTAATGTAACTAAACCACATTAAAATTTAATTAATTGTAATTAACAACATTCATCGTTTGTTTTGGATTAGCGCATGGTTCTGTGCTTGCAGCCACATGGGGAGGGGGTTGGCCCCCTCCAACCCCCAACCGTCGGACATAGAAACTTTAAATAAAAGTGGTGATCATAAAGGTTAAGAAACACCTTGGAGGAGAGTCGGTAAGTCAGGCGGATGGCAGGCGTGAGGTCAGGGGTTCGACCCCCACTCCGCCACAATAATTTTGCACAAAGATATGATAGAACTCCACCGCGAGACTTGGAGCTTCTTCCAGGTTTGAACCTTCTCTACTTTAGTTGGATAACCTTCCAAATACAGTTGAGTCCGCCGAGAAGGTAGGTTTATATATATATATATATATATATATATATATATATATATATATATATATATATATATATATATATATATATATATATATATATATATATATATATATATATATATATATATATATATATAATACCACCGTAAGACCAATGCCCAAACATTACTATGACCCACAATTCAACCTTCCAACCTGCCTGCCATGGGGGGGTACGTGGCATGCCACGTGGCCCTTCCTCATTGGCCACCATCTATAATAAAATGGCAACTTCAATAAAATTATACTTAGACTTTGGAATAAAAAAAATTCACTTCCCAGTCATCATCGGCGAATCTGATGGTGCCACTTGGCACAGTATCATTGATTGTTTCTGGAGGATATTCTTGCAAATGCTGACTGTACCTGCCACATCAGCATTATACATGTTCTGCTCATTTTTTGCATGTTTTGGAAAACGAACAACAGACGATAACTCAGCAATACGAACTCGGATTTTGATCAAATGAGTTGCGCCATAATCCTGGCGACGAACTCTATCCGATCGTTCAGGTTTGAAGAAATTTTGAGCACGTTAAATTTGTAGTTAAAACTTGAGCCTTGGATCATTCCTTCCCACTAGAAGCCTTTTGGACCCTAAAAGATATTATCAATTGTTCAGCAAGTGAGGGTACATCTCCCTCACTTTTCCAATCTCCAACCATTTTGTCTTTGAAGAATTTTGACCTTTGAGTCCAACTCTAAGGTATTCAACATCCCCTCTTCTTGAAGTTCTGATTCTGTTGTCAAGTATGAGATCTTGTTGAAGTTCATCAAGATATTTTGGCGAGAAATCATATATTGATGGCAACTGAACATGCTCTCCTTGATCATCAATCAAAGGAGGCTCAAACAATCTCAAATTCTCAACATTAACGACAGAATAAATTTTCATATAAGGAGGAAAAATCTAGCTTGAATGCATTTGTACCAATTTTTTCTAGAGTTTTAAATGGACCATAACGGATTGGTTTGAGCTTTTTACCTTCCCCTTGCAATATTTCTTTGCTTATGTACAGCCAAACTTCGTCTCCAACTTGGAATTTGTGATCAACCCGATTGTTATCATGCCTTGCCTTGTAGCTGCTTTGACTCTTCTCAAGTTGCTCTTGTACTGTGTGATGTACCAACTGAATTTGCTCAATGAACTTTCTTGCTTTATCTATGTCACTATGTCCATCTATAGCAACATCTTTCTCAAAGATAAAGTCCAATGGAGATCTTGGCAAGTAACCAAACACGCCTCAAATGGCGATGTATTTGTGGAAGAATGTTTTGCTCGGTTGTATGCATGTTATATGTAGTGTAATTGTTCATCCCACAACTTAGGATGCTTGCTACAATAGCCTCTTAGAAGATGAATAACAGTCCTATTTACCAACTCTGTTTGACCATCTATTTGTGGATGAAATGTTGTACTCTTCTTCAACTTTGTATCCATCATGTCCCATAATATTGACCAAAAATTCCCAACAAATCGAGAATCTCGATCACCTACAATAGAATTAGGAAGACCAAAATGGATCCATACATTTTGAAAGAAAAGATTAGCTGTTTGTTCAACTGTAATAGTTTTCTTACATGCCATCAAAATGCACATTTTGCTGAACCTATCTACCACAACATACAAATAATCATGACCTTTCCTTGACATAGGAAGGCCTCCTACAAAATCCATTGAGATGCTCTCCCAAGGATGAGAAGGAAATGGAAGTGGTGTGTACAAACCAAGCTTCCTATTGCTAAGATTACTTGTTGCACATAAAGAACATCCTCTAATAAAGAAAGAAACACTTTCATTCATGCATGGCCAGTAAAAATACCTTTGCAGATGCGATATTGTCTTGCCTACACCGAAATGTCCTGCAATCAATGATGTGTGCGCCTCCCTTATGATACTGTTTCTTTCTCCCTGTGGTATACATAACTTTCCCAAGTGATACAATAAACTGTTATGCACATGATAATCTAACTCTTCACTTTGGTTTCCTTTACTCAAGTTCTCATACACATCTTGAAAATCACTATCATTCACATACTGTTCAATGTAACTTTCATGCATAATAGGATTGTGCTTAAGAATAATAGCTGAATTTACAATAGGACTAGAGAGCATATCAACTACCTTATTGTAGATTCTTTTCTTGTACCTGATAACCAAGTGAAATTGTTGTAGAAAACCCATCCACCTGAAATGTCTTGATTGCTGCAATTTGGACTGTGATTGTAAATACTGCAATGACTGATGGTTGGTATGGATGATGGTCTCTTTTCCCATAAATTAATGCTTCCATTTCTTTACACTTTGTACCAATGCATATAACTCTTTATCATATGTAGGATATTTAGTCACAACTCCATTAAAAGTTTCAGAATGAAATTAGATAGGCTTACCATGCTGCATGAGCACTGCTCCCATAGCATAATCACTTGCATCTGTTTGGATCTCAAATGGCTGTCTTGCATCTGGAATTTATAGTACCGGTGCCTAAAATAATCTTTTGCTTTAAAGCATCAAATGCTTTCTGCTGCAAATCTCCCCAATGGAAGACTTTCTTTATGCTTGTTAATGCATGTAACGATGTTGCAATGGAAGAAAAAATAGCAATAAATTTCCTCCAATATTGTGTTGCCCATAAAAAGATTCTTACCTCAGTAACTGTATCGGGCTTGGGCCAATTCAAAATGACCTCAACTTTGGAAGGATAAATCTTCAATTCACATCCTCCAACTATGTGTCCCAAATATACCAATGAAGTCTTACCAAACTCGCACTTTGACATCTTAAGAAATAATTGCTCTTTTCTTAAAACATCAAGTACCTTGTTCACATGTATGACATGTTCTTCTCTTGATTTGTTGAATATGAGCATGTAATCTAAGTAAACAATGACAAATTCATCTAGAAATGGTCCAAGTACATCATTCATCACTCTCATAAAAGTAGCTGGTGCATTTGTTAAGCCAAATGGCATAACTAACCACTCATACAATCCTTGTCTAGTCTTGAAAGCAATTTTCCAAATGTCTTCTTCACCTTTCCTAACTTGATGATAACCACTTCTCAAATCTAAATTAGTGAAATAATTTGCATGCTTTAATTGATCAAGCAAATCATCAATGTGTGGAAGTGGGTAGCGATTCTTTACCGTGATTTTTTTCAGTGCACGGAAATCAATACACATGCGCCAAGTCCTATCCTTCTTTGGAACCAAAACTATTGGAGAACCACATGGCGAAGTAGATGGGCGTATGATACCTTTGTTCAACAACTCTTGGATTTGCTTCTTGATTTCCAAATTTCCATGATTGACATGTGATACATACCAATATTCAGAAGTGGAACATCCTATTGTAGCTGAATCTCACGCTGAATTCCCCTCCTGGGTGGCAACCCCTTTGGTTATTTAAACATCTCACCATGCTGACTTACCACATCAAACAAATCGGATTTCAATTTGTCATCACATCCTTCAAAATATTCATAGTTAACATCTCACTTTTTCTTGATCATAAGAAGCACAAAATTTTTACTTGCATTTACTAGCCTCTTCATTTGCCCTGCATTAACTAAAGAGATATTCAGTTTCTTGCGATGAGCTCTCACAATATACTCCACTCCATCTTTAATCAAATGATATTTGTTCTCATGACGGTAGAAAACCGCTTTCCTATCATACAAATATGGACTACCCAAGATAATCCCTGAAATATCAAGTGGTACAACATCTAACTCAACTTCATCAACAAAGTTTGCAGTAATAGAAAATTTGAAAATACATTTCCTTATCACCTGTAAATTTTCATTGTTAACTATCCAAACCAAAGGGTATGGCTTATGATCAGGTACAGTTTCAAGGTTTAGTTTTTTAACTAAGTCTTCTGAAATCAAGTTTGCTTGTGACCCTATATCAAATAAGGCATCAATCTTTGTATGATTAGAAATTACTCTAACATGGAATAATTCTATCCATGTATCCTCATTTGAAGTGTTATTGTGACTGTTTGAAGTACTAGAACTTGCAATTTATTCCTTTCCTTTGTTAACCATGGCAACTATCTTGGTTTCATCTCCTGAATCAGATCCAAGATCTTTTTGTGTGGTGGCAGTCGTCTTTTGTTTCGCTTTGTTATTTGGTTTCTTTGGTCTTAGTTTGGGATGTAGTTTCCAATAGTGAGCTTCATCATGCCCCTCTTTGGAACAATGTTTGCATGTTATTTTCTCCCCTTCTTGCTTCACACTGCATTCTTCTTTCCCTTTCATTTTCCTCCTTTCTCTTTTCCCTTACCCTTGAATGGCTTCTTCTAACTACCCTCTTCAGAAATGTTTTACCCCTTGCTTCAAGATGTGTGGCTTGCACACATACTTCATCTAAGTTATTTGGGTTAAACATGAGAATAGTATGTTTTAAGTAGGAATGTAGACCTCCTATATACTTCAAGAGTGTGTCTTGTGAATTTAAGTCTACTCCAAGTAATAAAGCCCTTTTCCTAAACTCTTGTGTATACTCTTGGACACTTCGACCTTTTAGCTGTCTAAAGTTTTGCCAACTCATTATTACTTTTAACATATAGGCTAATGGATAGAGTTTCCTTTTAATGGAAGAAATGAATTCGGCCCAAGTAATGGAAATCTTACAATGGATGCACATTTCCTCTTGTGTCTTTGCCTCCCACCAAACTAATGCTGCTCCTTCTAGCCTTAATGAAGCCAATTGAATTTTAATATTGTCTTCTTGCATATTTTGAATTCTAAAGTAAACTTCTAATTGACGAATCCAATTATCTATTTTTTCAGCATTAACTTCTCCATTATATGTAGGAAGTTCAAATTTGATGTCCAACTTGAGTAACTAAGTCTTACCTTTTGGGATCTTGGAATGATTATGGGTATGAGTTTTTGTAGTGGATTTGGAAGATGAATATGCGGCTGAGGATGATGATTATGATGATGGTGGTGGAGAAGGAGGTGGTTTCCACCACTGGCTTTTGAGCTCCTCTATTCCTCCTTTTTACTATTTGAAGATTCTTCTTTAAGAGGGTGTTTTGAACCTTCTCCAGCTTCCTTTGCCATAAAAGCTTCATACATAAGTTTCACCATCCTTTTCATTTCTTTGAACTCCTTCTTGAAATCCTCTTCCTTAGAATGTTCATAAGCTCCTTCATGGCCTGACATTTTGGTTGTTGATTCAAGCTTTATCTCTGCAGCTTGTATCTCTTAAACCACTTCAGCCTCTTGTGCAATTAATTCCTCTCGTGCTTCAAGTGTTGCCTTGAGTGGTCCTTTGGGTAAGGATGCTGCTATCACAACCTTCTTCCTTTTCATCCTAACTTCTGGACTATCTATCAGTAGCTTCCCTTCTCCTCTCTGCAATCTCAATCTTGTAAGCATCAGTAATTTTTCACTATTAAAAACTCTTCAATTAAAACAAGAAAGCAACCTTGTGCTCCGATACCAACTTGATCTGAAATTACTTTCTAGTTAATGTTTTGCTAGTTTCATTTCAGATATAAAATTTTATTTGCATTGTTTTACATACCCTTCATGAGTTTGTTTAAGAGCATGTGATTGGCAAACAATGTACTTAGTGAAATTATGAGTTTGTAACAAGCTTAAAAGGCATAATTTTATATGAAAAAATAGAATCACTAGTAAACACAGCAAGCACATATAACAAAGCTTAACATAGATAATTTTGATAAAGGAGTTCACCCCTCCTAAGCTAGATCTCCTTAGTCCAGCTTTATAGTGTGACCTTTGTATTAGCTTCAAGTGTGCTCAAATTTCTATTACAAGATTCAGAACCTCTTGGAACTTGTTCCAATGAGTTTATAACATCATAATCTCCCAAAAATGACTATTTGTTTGCTGTATTTGGACTCTAGATGCTCTGGAAATGACCCCAACACTTGTTGGCCCTAGCTTTCAAAAATCTTCAAATGCACTAAAACACCTACATATCACCTTTTCTGCCTCTGCAACCTGCTCCATTGAGTTCCTAGCATGCAAATTAGCCAGGAATGACTTTTACTGAGCTCAGTTTGGTCGAAAATTGAGTGAGTTATGACCAAAACCAACTTTGCCCCAATTTCTCCTCCAAAATTGGAGAAACTACCAGTAAAATTTCTAAAATTGGCAATCCCGCCAAAATTAGCGCTGCCTCCGAATTTTCCGCCAACATAATCCTCAGGATTAACTAGCTCTAATCGCGCTTATAAGCGGATAAGTGTGGTTTAACTAGTGTAAGTGCATTTAACGCAAATCTTGTTTTAATGTACCTAAACCACATTAAAATTTAATTAATTGTAATTAACAACATTCGTCGCTTGTTTGGATTAGCGCCTGGTTCGGTGCTTGCAACCACATGGGGAGAGGGCTGGGCCCCTCAAACCCCCAACCGTTAGACAAAGGTATGATATAACTCCACCATGAGACTTGGAGTTTTTGTCAAGTTTGGACCTTCGCTAGTTTTGTTGGATAACCTTCCAAATATAGTTGAGTCCGTCGAGAAGGTAGGTTTATAAACTATATAATATATATATTGAAATATATATATATATTAAAATAATACCACCATAAGAACAATGTCCAAACATTACTATGACCCACAATTTGACCTTCCAGCTTGCCTACCATGGGGGGTACGTGGCATGCCACGTGCCCCTCCCCCATTGGCCACCATCTATAATAAAATGGCAACTTAAATAAAATTCCACTTAGACTTAGGAATAAAAAAATTTCAGTTCCTAGTCATCATCGGTGAATCTGGTGGTGCCAGTTGGCACAATATCATTGACTGTTTTTGGAGGATATTCCTGCAAATGCTGATTGTACCTGCCACATCACTACTGTACCTGTTCTGCTCATTTTTTGCCTATTTTGGAAAATGAACAATAGACGATAACTTAGCCATACAAACTTGGATTTTGATGAAACGAATTGCGCCAGAATCCTGGAAATGAAATCTATCTGGTCGTTCAAGTTTGAAGCAATTTTGAGCAATTTAAATTTTTAGCTAAAACTTGAACCTTAGATAACTTTATGAGATGGGTTCTCATGTTTGGTTGAGCTAGATTATCGGATGGATTCAAAGCTTAGTGAGGTGGATCTACGAAACAACAAACACATAGCCTAGTGATCTGTAACACCCTCTCCCCACATATACCCAAGTAACCAGCCAACCGGGGTAAACATGTGACTAGAGGCTACTAATATGAGACTCAACATCCTAGATAACTTTAAGGAAGTGGAACCGACGGAAACACCCCAAACTACATCATTGAATTCCCAGGGGTAACCCAACCTCCCAGGGCCCTGTTCCCTGACTGGGGACTGATTTTATGGGCCTTTGAGGCTGAGTTGCGGGCATAAGAGGGTAAGCTAGCGGCCCAAGGGTCTTGAGCCATAGGCTAAGCCTGTTATGGTAGCGGCCCAAGCTCAAAAAGAAACATTCTGGGCCCAACTCCAAGATTTGTGCCACAAATTCAGGCCCTGTGCCCAGGTCACTGCCCAAAACTTCCTGTAACTCCAAGAAAGGGTAGATAACATAGAAACAAACATATGCAAGCAATAAAATCATTGGGAAATCATTCGACCCCATCCGGCCATAACAGGCATTTCATCAAACATGTCACAGACAATGCATCTATGGGCATAAACAACATAAATAACAAAAGGGGTCTTTTTCAAATCTAAGAATGATTAAGAAGCATTGCTACCTCACAACATAAGCCATCTTACAATCGATTTAACCATATATACATAGGATATTCATTCACAGGCAAAAACATGAATAGAGCCATACATCATCATTGATCGAATATTGCTTATAACCATCAAAGTAACAACAAGAATACGATGAATACAATAGCAATGAAATCCATACATAAACTAGTATATTTGAATAGTGAATACCAAAGAGATTAGCTCTTCGTTATTGAATGTAAAAACCAACTGGAGATGGGACTTCCATGTTCCACCCGACCATAGATTAGCTGAGCCAAATCTTACTTTAGCCAATCACCCCTGTGCCATACTCCAAGCATGAATGTGGGACTTAAACCGAAAGAACCAACCAAGGCATCCCGAGGCTAAACTACCTCACCCTCATCAATAAACACATCATAACCGAGTTTGCTGTGATCTAACCTAATCATTAGGCCAACACAAGCATGGATATCATTGGATTATCTCCACCTAAACCGTGAGGAATTTTCCTGTCTCCTAGTCTCTCAGACTTTACCGCAACCCATAGTCTAAATTAAGGGTCACTAGGCCCTAAACTGAGACATAATTTCTAGGCTTTATCACAATCCCAAACCCGAGATTCCTAGGCTTGAAATGGAGAGGAAACCACCACCTCTTAGGCTTTACCGCAACCCACAGTCTGAATCAGGGGTTACTGGGCCCTAAACCGAGGCAACAAACGAACCGGTTCTATATCATTTAGAGATCTACCTCACTCAGCTTCGAATCCATCAGGTGATCCAGCTAAACCAAAACATGAAAACCCCACAACAACGTGGCTATCCGGGAATGACAAGGCTATGCTGAATACTCTGTAACACCTGGTAAAACCCATGCCAAGACAACAAAAAAACACATGTAATACCATGCATGCCAAATCTAGCAAGGAAAATACACATGCAAATCGACACCTGCCAAGAATCTTGCTATAACTGCTTGATTTATGCTCCTTCTTTCTTGCTTCCTCATTTTTCTTGCTTTCCAACCTTTCTTGCTCAAAATGCCAAAGTGCTCCAAAAAATCTAAGTGTCCAAGAGTGAGAGAGAGAGAGAGAGAAAAAACAACGAGAGAGATCCAAAAATGCACTGAGAAAAGGTTACCCACTGATCCTCATAAGCCTTTTTATAGAAGAGGCCTCTATTTTCTTCATTTTCCATTATTTTCCTTCAATTTCCTCCTCACATGCAACCTGTGATATTTTACCTTTATTTTCTCCTAATTTGCATTATTTTCATAAATAAATGTACCCAAAAATACTTTGGCTTCTTTAATGCCTTAGCCATAGCCTTTTCCAATTTCCTTAGCCATAATAAATCAAATCAATATCCCCTAGGATGTTTTACCCAACATTCATCTTGGAATAAGTGTCCTATCAACCGTGGTTATTATTTTTTAACATTTATAACATAGAATTTTCACCAGGACTATTACAAAACCCTCCCCCTTGGGGGACACCATCCTCGTTGTTTAGCCACATATATACCTCAGCAAACCGCTGAAAAGCAAACCATACTGCCTGTGGAGCTTTATAACATAGCTCATTGCAGTATTGACAATGATCATCCTGCTGAAAAGCAAACCAACATGACATCATGACAACATAACAATTCAAATGACATGACACCATACCACTTATTAGAGCTTTATAACATAGCTCATGGTGGTATTTACATTCGTATACATATGTACATGCATCTAACCATCACATCAAAACACATATGAAAACATCACCAAAACATATACCAAACAAAACCAACACCACACCAAAACTTCTTTGCCTCAACTGGAAAACAAGGAAGGATACATGGCCCGCATCTGATTTTCCATCTCCCATGTAGCTTCATCAGGCCCAAAGTGTTTCCATTACACTTTAACTTTCTCTATTGCTCGGTTTCGGAGCATGAGAACCATTTTTTGCAATATATACTGAGGCTCAGGCAGGTATTCACCATCTGGTTCCATCTGCAATATAGACCATTCAATCACATGATCAACATATTTAACATACTTTTTAAGCAAAGATATATGAAAAACATCATGGACTTTCACTCTGGAAGGTAGTGCAAGCTGATAGGCCACTAGTCTGATCCTCTCAATGATCCTGAAAGGTCCACAAAACCATGGTGCCAACTTGGCACATGATCTAATCCGCAAGGAGATATTCTTAGGCTTGATACGCAAGCACACTTAATGCCTAACCTGAAACTCCTTGAACACCCCGTTCCTATGTGCATAACTTTTCTGTCTATCCTGAGTTGCCTTTAAGTTCTTCTTGATCACCTGCATTTCCTGTTCCATCTATGCCAGCATCTTTGGTCCAATCTGTACCCTATTAACCAGATCACTCCAATTGATAGGAGTGTTGCAACTTTTCCTGTACATAGCCTCAAATGGACTTATCTTCAGTGACTCCTGATACCCGTTGTTGCAAGCGAACTCTACCAGTGGAAGATATTCTTCCCACTCGTGCTGCTGATGCATCACATACATCCTCAACATATCCTCTAGTATCCGTTTGACCCTCTCATTCTGTTCATCTATCTGCAGATGATAAGTTGTGTTGAAGGCCAACTCAGTGCCTAAACCTGCAAACAACTCGGTCCAAAACTTGGAAGTGAAATTTGCATCCATGTCGGACATAATCTTCTTCGGAACACCATGCAATCTGACTATGTCTCAGATAAACACCTGTGCTACATCACTAGTCGAGTATGTAGTCTTTACTATAATGAAGTGTGCAACATTGGTCAACTTGTCCACAACAACCATAATAAAATCGTGTTGCCTAGTTGCCTTAGGAAAAATTGTGATGAAGTCCATGGAAATGACCTCCCATTTCCACTCTGGTATCGCGATCGTTTATAGCAACCCACCTGGATGTTTACACTCTGCCTTAACCATCTAAAAATCTCTGCCACATCCCTCTTTAGATTCAGCCAATAATAGAATATCTTCACTGCAGTCAAAGTCTTCTGGTAGCCTAGGTGACCTGAACATGGTTTCGCATGAAACTCCCTCAATATCACCTTCTTGACCTCACTGTTATCTGGTACATATATCTTATCTCAAAATATGACCAATCCATCTGTAGTAAGGTGATTGTCCAAATCCTGTACACATGTACATGTGCCATCACCTGTACCTGTACCAACACATGTACATGTACCTGTATCTATACCAACACATGTACCTGTACTTGTACCTATAAATGTACATGTACCAACACCTATACTTGTACTCTGCTACAACCTATGCACAATCTCCATGTACCTATGATCCAATTGACCTACTTGCAAGATCCTATCCTGTAAGTCTATCCCATAGGAGCTCATTGTTGCTTAGTGATTTACTTGTACCTTCCTGTTAAGAGCATATGCGACCCTGTTCTCCTTTCCCTTGATGTACCTAATCTCGAAGTCAAACTCGCGGATCGTAGCCAACCATATTGCCTGCATGGCATTCAAATTCGGTTGGTCAAACAAGTACCTCAACCTAATGTGATCACTTATAAGTACAAACCTCCTGCCAAGAAGATAGTGCCTCCACATATTCAGTGTGTGAATGATAGCTTCCAGCTCAATATCACGTGTCAGGTAGTTCTGCTCATGTTCATTTAGATTTCGTGATTCGTAGCATACAACCTGTCCATCCTGCATAAGGACTCTACCAAGTCCTCTCTTGCAAGCATCTGTACGCTCTACAAACTCCTTGTCTAAATATGCAATCTTTAATACTGGAGCATGTGTCAACAACTACTTGAGCTACTCAAAATTGGCCTCGCACTCCTCTGTCCAGTCAAACTTTTTACGTTTTCTTTGCAATGATGTAATCAGATAAGAAAAATGTGAGAAGTTGATAAAAATTTCTTTCAAATTAATCACATCATTAGGATTAATCCTAATGATGTGATTAATCCGAAATAAATTTTTATCTACATTATGGATCACAAAATTCTTAGATCGAACATGTGAGAAGTTCCTGATGAACCTCGTGTAGTAGTCTACCAATCCCATAAATGATCTCACCTCATCTACATTCTTAGGAGGTACCCACTCCACGATGGCCCTTGTTTTCTCTGGATCTACTGCAATGCCTTCCTTGGAGACAACACATCCCAAGTAGTGTACCTCAATCTGAAAGAAACTAGATTGGCTGAGCTTAGCATACAACTAATGCTCTCTCAACAACCTAAATACTGCTACCAAATTTTCAACATGCTCTTCCTCAATTTTAGAATACACCAATATATCATCAGTGAAAATAATCACAAACTTGTCCAAGTAAGGACGCAACACACTCTTCATTAAACAAAAAAATTTAGCTGAGGCATTAGTCAAACCTAATGGAACTACAACAAACTCATAATGCCCGTACTTGGTCCTGAATGCGGTCTTGTAGATGTCTTGCTCTTTGATTCGTCCTTGATGATATCCCGATCTCAAATCGATGTTAGATAACACTGTTTCTCCCTTTATCTGATCAAACAAATCATCGATCCTCGGTAGTGGGTACATGTTATTGATGTTCACTTTGTTCAGCTGCCTGTAGTCAATGCATAGTCTAAGAGTGCCATATTTTTTCTTTACGAATAACACCAGTGCACCTGATGGCGATACACTTGGTCTAATATACCCCTTGTCCAACATTTACTTCAACTGCAATTTTAACTCTACAAACTTTGGTGTACTCATCATGTAAGGTGATTTTGATGTTGGAGCTGCCTCTGGCACCAAATCAATGGAAAATTATACCTCTCAATGTGATGGAATCTCTGAAATATCTGCCGGAAATACATCCTAAAACTGTTGTAAAACTGGATACCTGTTCAACATATCTGCATCCTCAACTTCCTTACCTTTGTCACTAGAGATATGAACTGCAAATAGCACACATCCTTTCCTACGACTGCACTTGGCCTGCATAGCTTTCACCATCTTAACTGATGTGGCTTTCTTCTTTCCCTGCAAGACTCTTGGTTCCCCATTATCATCCAAGCTTTCAATAGCTTTGTCATAGCAATCTACCTTGATCCTGTGAATATATAACCAATCCATACCCAATATCATATTGTAGGAACCCAATGGAAATATGTTCAAGTGCGTTGTTGTAGGCATACCGTTCAACTTAAATGAACAAGCTCTTACCCAATGGTGAACTCTTCTCTTCATACCTGTGGCCAACTGCACTAACCAAGATTCTGCATGCATTTCCTTATTCAAATCATACTTATCCACCAAGTCAAGATTAATATAATTATAGTTAGATCCAGGGTCAGTCAAAATAGAAATAACTTGATCACAAATCTTACTGTCCATCTCAATGATAGAAGCCTGGTGATCCTCTTGTATGTTTTCCACTGCTGCATAAATGCAAGGAATACTCTGTCCAACATCCCCAACAGTTTATGCCCCTTGTGCACTATATATCTTATGCCTACCACCTTGATTCTATGGACAATCTCTCTTAAGATGCTCCTCACCACCTGTCCAAAACTCCAACCATCCCATACCACTACCTCCATGATGCCAATGTGATATATGTTGTTGTTGTGGCCTATGTCCCTGTCCAGTTGCAATAATCTTATTTTGCGGTGCCACGTTTTCTTTCTCATCTACATGTTGAGGCCTTCCTCTCTTAAGCTACCATTTACCTTTGTCCTTTCCTTACCATCCTTGTTGAGACTCATTTTTGTGCTTTGACTGTTCATAGCAATGCTTCAACTTCCCAATGACTTCCTCAAGTGTACGAGGCTCATCATACTCAATATGATCTCTGAATGTTATTGGCAACCCACTGAAAAATCGTTGAAATTTAGCTTTCTCATCCTCAAGATATGGTACATACCTCAATAGCTCCAAGAACTTTGTCGTGTACTCCTCATCTGTCATCGATCCCATCTTTAGCTCATAAAATTCTTTGGCATTTCTGTTGTAATACCTCTCTAACAAGTACTTCTTTCTAAAAAGCCTCTTGAACTCATGCCATCTCAAGTCATTTGTCCTGATGTGTCTAGCCCACTTCACATCTTTCCACCATATGTTTGCTTTGCCTCTCAAACTAAAGATAGAAATCATTTCCTTCATGTTATCTGAGTACTCATGTAACTCAAAGATCTTCTTCATCACAAGTATCTAAGCCTCTACCTCTTATGGTTTATTCAAGTCTCCATCAAAAGTATGTGCCTTTGCTTTCTTAAATTCATCTAGCATGTATCTCTTGTCACTCCTCCTGCAAGGATGATACCAATGAGGATCATGATGTCTATCTGAACCATAACTAGAATGGTACCTGTACTCGTCACCTCGACTGTACGGAGTGTCCAAAACCTGCCATCTCTCACTGTTTTTGATCTATATGACCTGTGTCTAATAGGAGACCCACTGCCATATGCCCCATTGGTTTTATCCTCGTGCCCATAATTGATCCATAGTGGCCCTTGTTTCTATAAATCTGATAAGATCCGAAGAAGTATTGCATCCACCTTTGCTTGTTTCTCTTGTGCCTGTATGAGATTTTCATTGTTTGCCTTACAAATTCTTATTTCTTCCTTTATGCTTCTCAATGTGTCTGTCAAATCAAAATAATGCCCACCATGCTGCTCATATGACTCATGGGGGGAGTCATTGCAGTCTACCACCTTTCTATCCACGTTGATCTTTTCTTCCTGCCAAGCATAATATGTCAGTTAAACCAATTAACAATAAACCAATGTACCTTAGTGTGATTTTGGGGAGGATACTTCCTATAAGATCAACCAATCAGCGTAATACATGTATAGATATAATCATGATAGCATGTAAACATATAATGTCTGGGCATATAAACATATAAATGTCATTATAGTTGGATTCCAGTCCATCATGCATGACCATACCAATGTACACCAATGCAAACTTGACCATACACAATCACAAGCATGACCCATATATGAACTAATCACACACAATATGTACAAAATGTAAACAAGAGTGTGTGCACAATACATGCACAAGAACAACACACCATCAGTCACACACGCATGAAAACATGTTGACAATGACACCACTTCCACCATGGCCAACACAACATGGATGTAACAACCACATACAACATAGGTATGAAAACACATAAGCAATCAATATAAAAGCATGACCAACACACCACCCATCAAGTTTGAAAGTTGAAACGGCTCTGATATCACTCTGTAACACCCTCTTCCCACATCTACCCAAGTAACCGACCAACTAGGGTAAACATGTGACAGAAACACCCTAAACACACCCCAAACTACATCATTGACTTCCCCGAGGGTAACCCAACCTCCCAGAGCCCTATTCCTTGACTGGGGACTGATTTTCTAGGCCTTTGAGGCTGAGATGCGGGCACAAGAGGAAAAGATAGTGGCCCAAGGGTCTTGAGCCACTAGCTAAGATTGTTATGGTAGTGGCCCAAGCTCAAAAAGTAACTTTCTGGGCCCAGCTCCAAGATTTGTGCCAAAAATTCAGTCCATGTGCCCAGGTCACTGCCCATAACTTCTTGTAACTCCAGGAAATGGTAAATAACATAGAAACAAACATATGGAATCAATAAAATCATTAGGAAATCATCCGACCCCATCCGACCATAACATGCATTTCGTCAAACATGTCACAAACAATGCATCTACATGCATAAACAATAGAAATAACAAATGGGTCTCTTTCAAATATGAGAATGGACAAGAAGCATTTCTTCCTCATAACATAAGTTAGCTTACAATAGATTTGACCATAGATACAAGGATATTCATTCACAAGAAAAAACATGAATAGAGCCATACATCATCGTTGATTGAATACTTGCTTATAACCATCAAATTAACAACAGAAATACCATGAATACAATAGCAATGAGATACATACATAAACTAGTATATTTGCAAACTGAATACCAGAGAATGAGCTCTTCATTACTGAATGTAAAAACCAACCGGAGATGGGACTTCCACTTTCCACCCGTCCATAGATTGGTTGAGCCAAATCTTACTTCAGCCAATCACCCCCGTGTCATATTCTAAGCACGAATGTGGGACTTAAATTGAAAGAACCAACCAGGGCATGTCGAGGCTAAACCACCTCACCCTCGTCAATAAACATGTCATAACTGACTTTACCGTGATCTGCCCTGATCACTAGGCAAACACAAGCATGGATATCACTGGATTCTCTCCACCTAAACCGTGAGGAATTTTCTTGTCTTCCAGTCTCTTAGGCTTTATCGCAACCCACAGTCTGAATCAGGGGTCACTAGGCCCTAAACTGAGACATACTCTCCAGGATTTATCGCAATTTCAAACCCAGGATTTCGAGGCCTGAAATGGAGAGAAAACCACCACCGCTCAGGGTTTTCTGCAACCCACAGTCCAAATCAGGGGTTGTTAGGCCCTAAACCAAGGTAGCAAACGGACTGGTTCTATATCATTCGGAGATCCACCTCACTCAGCTTCGAAACCATCTAGTGATCCAGCTAAACCAAAACATGAGAACCCCACAACATCATGGCTATATGAGAATGACAAGGTTAGGTTGAATACTTTGTAAGACCTGGCAAAACCCATGCCAAGACAGCAAAGAATGACATGAAATACCATGCATGCAAAATCTAGAAAGGAAAATACACATGCAAATCAATACCTGCTAAGAATCCTGCTGTAGCTGCTTGATTCCTGCTCCTCTGTTGGCTTGAGGGGTCCTGACCCAGGTTCAGAGTTAAGGTTAACCAACAAAACCCTCTTACTATTGACCCTTTCGGCAGTGACCTACTTGCGCAAGTCAAAGTCTCACCCGAAGCAGTATGGGGGGGGGGGGGGTATTGGAACCAGGTTTCCACACCCTGAGAGAGAATTAAATAATGTGTGTGTCTTCATGTATAAAACAAATATGATCTAACCTTCGCAATAGAATCCCTAACCAGAAACCCTAACTAGGCAGATTTAGTTCAATTACACAGGATACCCAGCACGCACACTAATACAGATCTTCCAATAGTCCTTAATACATAACAATAACATTCAATAGCACTAGATCCATACATTAACCATTCATTTAAGGTAAAAGACAGTCACACAACTGATCCAAACACATATAACACAGTAATCAGAAATAACATGCAGAAACATATCATAAAGCAAAAGACAGATGCATTTGATACTCATATATCATCCAAAACATTCCTTTATTATTCATAGTTCAGATCTTCCTTACAACACCTTTGATCTACGCGCGCACACAACCAGCGGGGTCTGCACACAACAGGACTAAGGTCTCCACGCACATAGCTAGCAGAAGCCTTCTAACCCAGACAAGTTCGCTTCTTAGCTCAAAACATCAAAACATAATTCACATCTCTTACATCATGTCTCCTATCGACTCGATCTAGACTTCTATTTATACTTTAAGCATGCACTCGTCTAAGGTCCACAAATTGTGGTTTGCGGCCCCTAGTTCTACCCTTTGACCCATTACAACTCATGAGGGGCTTTTACTCACCCAAAAGCCCCTTGACTTGTGCTTCGCTTAGTGCACACGACTAAACTTACAAAAACTTACAAAAAATATAGTATTTTCATCAAAATTCAATCCTAAGGGACCCCGCTCCAACAGGCCCCCAACACAATCTTGTGACTCATCCCGAGTCACAGCGGTGTTGGGTTCTTCATATTGGTCTGCAG
Source organism: Pinus albicaulis (assembly GCA_034641835.2). Taxonomy (NCBI): domain Eukaryota; kingdom Viridiplantae; phylum Streptophyta; class Pinopsida; order Pinales; family Pinaceae; genus Pinus; species Pinus albicaulis. The sequence continues at coordinate 1,139,714,304 of CM076577.1, read as the reverse complement.
TTATTCAATAGCAGCAACAAAGGGTACCTCCCAAAATGAGGATTCCGCACTCTGATCCGTTGCATTTTGCTCCGTGTCCACTAGCTTCTGCGACGTCAGCCCTTCTGCGACAAGATTGATGCTTTAAATGTTCTGATTCATGTTCTTAACGACTGCATCCAGGTCCTGTGACAACTTCATCACCTCGTCTTCCCATGGTTTCATGTGCTCTGTCATGATCTATTTATTCCTGTGTAGCTCCTCTACTTCATCGCGTAGAATTTGACTTGTCTGCAGGCGGGCCATGCGCTGAGCAGGGACAAAAGTGGGCAAGGCCTCCTAAAGGTCATCGAATGCCTGCTTCGTGGCACACAACTCCTGAGAGATATTCTTGACCAATGGGTCTGTTTGCACAAATTTCCACGGTCCTATTATCGTTTCGAGCAATGCAGAGCCCTTGTCAACATTAGCAGAGATAATTTCTGATGCTTACTTTACCAAGGCTGCCCGCTGTGTGCGCACCTCCAGGGGAGTCTCTGGCTGCAACTTAGCCTGCAAATCTGTAATATGTTGCTCGAACTCTACTTTTACCGTCTGCACCTTTGAATAGGAAGCCTTCGGCGTTGCAACCAAGCTTTCAATTTTTACCTATGGTGTCGCTGATGCAGGAATGACTACCTCTGGGAGGTCCCCGCACAATCTGTCAATCAGGTGCTTGAGCTCTACTCATTGTGCTATAGTCACCTGCTGCATTGTCTGGGCTTGGATTGATTCTTCCATTTTAGCTGCAACCGTCTGCTCTACTTCACTAAATTGTTGTTGCACAGGCGCCTCCGTGCACTGCAGCTCGCCAGAGACGATAGTTTGGATAACGTGTAGCTTTCCACTTGGCAACTTGGATAGATAGATCCTGACCTCTGGGAAGGTCTGCACCTGTGCGCGTAGTTCGGGTTGCTCCAATGTGACTCTTGCACCCGGGAAGGGGAAAATCCTACCATATGTGGTGGTGATTTCATTGTTGTAGGCAGGCTTGCTTGAATCGGCCTCGCTTGATTCACACTCGCTTGTAAATTGTTGGTCTTCAGCTGGAGTGCCTGCAAACCATATTGCAAGGCCTTGACCATAGCCTTGTATTGTGCTCCCATGGCGGTCCACCTGTCTTCAGAGGTAGATGCGACGACATCTGTTATTTTTTCCAGGTCATCTTCATTCAAAGTGACCTCTTCTGTGCCTCTAGCATTGGATCCTTTCTGCTTCTTTCATGGACCCTTGGGTGTTTCTGCGCCACACTTCGTGCTGTGCAGAGATTCTGCACCAATACAATCTAGCCCATCGAGGCCTCCAGGGTCCACATTAGCTTCGCCGCCAAGATCTTGCTCCATGTCCTTCTCAGCTTCTTACTCGGGCTCCTTCTCACCGTCCTTCTCTGCGCCTGTTTCTGCATCCTTATTAGTGCACGACTCAGCTTCTTTCTCTTTATCTCCTCGAGCTGTCTCTTTTCTTGAAGTAGATGTTATGATAGGCTGGGTGGAGCCGAGACCAACTTTCCATGCTTCTGGCCAGGTCACAATGAACTGGTCGACCTCCGCTTCGGTCACCATGAAAGGCAAGTAATACCACACAGGGTCATTGCGTGCTCTGATCTGTAGATGGTGCATTGTTATATGAAAATCTGAGATGCTTTTGTACTTCTCATATACTGTGGGGGAGAATCTCGGTCGTGAGTGTATTGCAGCGGCCAACAATAATAACCATGAATAACATAACTTCTTGCCTTCTTCTTGTGCCTCGCGCACGTTGTCCAAGAATTCATGGCAAAGGTATTGGGACTAGTTTTAGCTGACCCCCTTCTCACACTGGCCTGCCAGCACAATTACGTGCACAACGACTGTCTTTGGGTGGCACTTGCGCATCAATTTGGAGCCTAGGACTAAGGTCCCTAGGTACACACCCAAGTCTACAATTGTGTGCACCAGGAATCACCTGGTGTCCGGCTCGACCAAGTAATATTTATTTACCTTGGCAGTGACCTTAAGCTCATTTCTTTTCCCTAACTTGCCATTGGATGACGCCCCTTCTTGGGCAAGCCAGTGATTCGGTGGATCAGTGCGACGTCTATCATAATCCTTCCTTGAATCCATAGGCATCCCTCAGCACCAACGTTAACAACTGGCGCACACATATAGTGGTGATAGGGTACCTCCCAAAATGAGGAATCCTCAGAAGATTGAGGATCCCAACATCGCTCAGTCCACGCGCCCACGACATAGGCTCAACCTTAACCATATTGTCACAAAGCACGTACTCTAGGTAGTATTCTAGCGCCAACTCAAGGAATGTCTCTTCATTTGCTAGATCATAGTCATCGAACTTGACATGAGGAATCTGTTAGGTCCCTGTAATTTGTCAGATTGGTAAGACAAAATAGACAAGGGTAACATCAAACCAAATTTGGAGTCCTAGGACCTAGCCTTCCTGGACTCAGAGAGGGCTCTCTCTATATTTGTATAAAAGATATAACTTGTCTGATTTAGGATGCTGATTTTAGGCTAGTTAAAATGATAGGGTTGTTTGTTTTGTTTTGTTTGGTTGGGTTGCTTGTTAAGTAGAACAGATAGAGTAAGAGAAAATCAAACCATTGGGCTATGGGTTTTGTGAAAGGCTTGAAAAGTACAACAATAAATGAAGGGTGTTTCATAGGGCAAGTTAACAAAGCCAAATGGATCTTAATAGCTTAGGTGGGTGTCAAATGAACATAAAATTGTGAGTTTAGTAGGTTTAAAGGGAAATTAAGAATCCTTTAACATATAATAGAACAAGAATAGCCTTTTAAGATAATTATGCTTAAGAAAGAGCCAAAGGACAAGGCACACCATATACTTCTTTGGCCTAGATTTATCAAGTAAACTCTGAGACAACAATCCAGCAAACCCTAGAGAGTAGGGAACTCCTAAATTCTTTAGCTATCTACCTTTAGACAAAGAAAACATTTAAGATGAAAAATAAGTGATGATTAAAGAGTAGGGAACTCCTAAATTCTTCAATCAGAATTTAAAAGACCTTCAAAGTGACTATTCAAGATGGACTAAAGGACAGGGCAAACCATAAACTTCTTTAGCCAAACCCTAATCAGTAAAATTCAAAGAAAGGCCTTAAAAACAATGTTTCAAGCTACACCAAAGGACAGGGCATACAATAAAATTCTTTGGTTTGACTCTTATTAAATCATTTTCCAGACAACAAGCTAGGTGGAATCAGAAAGCAATTAAGAATTCTCCAATCAGACCCAGCAGAGGAACACATTTAAACAATAGAAAGCAGACAGACTTAAGGTGCTTCTAACAACATATCTTAACCTAAATTTTCCATTCTTTGCAAGAGAAAAGATGAAAAATATGGAAACATAAGGAAAAAAATACAAAATAAGAACAACATCACCATTTAACAAAGTTCATGAATCCTGTGAATGTGCTTGCTCCATTGATATTCAGTCCAAAATAGTTACAAAGCTCCAAAGCCAAACTTCTTTCACAACTCAAAGTCTATGAGGTATTCAACTCAACAACCAATCAACAAAAAAAATTATGAAGCATTACATGCAGTATTTATCTGCAAAATGAGGAGGTGAACCCTAGCTAGGGTTTCAAATGTAATTTATTACATAGTTAATGCATTTGACCTTTGAGACCATGCAAGGCCCAAGGAAAAATATCTAAAACTCATTCATTGCAATAATAATGTCTAACATAACTTCTAAGCTAATTTTGGAGAAAATTTTGACTTTAAGGCTTCAAAATATCTTTTGTAATAACTCCTGGTAAGGGCGCACCTCCAAGGTACAGGGGCGCAGTGCCAAGACTGGAAAAATGACTTGTTTTGCAGCTAAATTTTGGAGGCCTTCTCGGTGTCCAAATGAGCTCCATAACAGCTCATTGGAAAGCATGTCCTGTCTAGTTTCCAGATTTTCCTTCAGTTTGTAAAATGGTGCCCATTTTCCTGGTCAAAAATTACTTCTCCCAAGACTGCTAAACGCGTAGGTCCAGTGCCAAAAAGAGAGTAGAAAGGTGATTTTTTGGTAGTTTTTGGCCCTTTTGAGGGACCAGTTTTGCTCCAAATCCTCTGAAATTTTCTGAGGTTGATGTAAGTGGCATGAGGAACATGAAAATGTTGAATTTTTTGCATTTAATTTCCCCCAAAAAGAGCGCAACGCCAGTGGCGTTGTGCGTTTGGCCCAATTTTCTGCAAGCCAAACTGTCAAAAATAAAAAATGTGCACAAAGGTGCCAAAATTGGAACTTACTTTTCTGAACATGGTTTGAAGGCTTGAAGGGATACATCAGCAAGGACATTGAGATTTTCCTTCTCCTTTGCCTCATTTAGAGCTTGAATCTTTGCATGGGCTCGTTTGAACTTGGCCCTTGCAATCCTGTTTCTCGTGGCATAATGTCTTGCCATCTTCCTTTGAAGGGCAGTGTTTCTCTTGGCCTTCTCTAGTTGATCCTCTAGGTGCAAACTGGCTCTCTCTAGCTAAGAATCCCTGTCCTTGCTAATTTCTTCTTGCCTTTCTCGGGCTAAAGCCCTCTTCAACCCAATTGTCTTTAGCCTCTGCCTAGGAAGCTATTATTCCTTATCATCACTGTCCTCATATCTACCCAAGGCCTCATCCAACAAAGCTTTGGCCTTTCCGGCCTCTTTTTGAGCTCTGATTTCCCTGAATTCATTGATGACATGCTTTGTCTTCAACTGTTGATTCTCAAGCTCAAAATATTTTATCACATTCTTTGCCCTACCAAGATTAGCTTGAAGCTCACTAATCTTGGCATCCTTGATTTTGAGTAACATATTGGTAGTCCTCTCCTCATCCTCATCCTTAAGGTCAATTAATTGAAACTCTTGCTCAGTTTCATACTTGTTCTCCTCCTCAATAGTGATAGGTTCTGTGACCTTTCCTTTGCCTTTATCAACTTGTTTTGCTGATGAAGAAGGAATGGCCCCTTGCACATCAAGTGCAACAAACACATGCCTGTAGCCCCTCTGGTATGTCAAAGGAAATGGCTTAATTTCACTCATTTTAGTGCCATCTGTCTCAATTTTCCCATCACTGCTTGATGCTTTGTCATCATGATATGAGCGTGAAGGGATGTGGAAAGGTGATGCGGAAGGGTCATCAAGGGGTGAAGGAATGTGAGTGGGTGGAGATGTATGAACAACAGGAAGTAATGGAGAAGTGGATGCAGGAGGATGAGATGATGAAGGAACATCCTGTTGATGATGGCCATGTGGAGTAGTGAAAACTTCATGGGAAATGAAAGTATCCCATGGAATGTTTTTCTGCTGGAGCTAGTGCATAACCACTATCTTGATAAGTGAATGATGAAAAAGGATCTGCATTTTCTAATTGGAGTTTCTCTTTTGCACAATGTAGGCCATTTTGTGAATGCTACGGAAAAAATAATATGGTATGTGTAGCATTCTTACTCTAGTAAAATGCATGAGAAGATGGATATGGTATGAGTAAAGGCAGGAAAACCTTCCCTCACAAGTGAAATAATTCATTATTATCTTCATCATGGGTGCATATCTATCATGTAGATGAGAAAAAGGAAAGATGGACTTGCTGTGATCTTTATACCTAGGTTTAAGGTATGGTTCAAAATAACTCATGTCTAGGATTGCTTATTTGAACCACTTCTCTCCCACACTAGGTATTCCTGTAGCAGCTGCAATGGAGTTTGTAGACATCTCAAAGGTGACCCCGACAATATTAACTTGTTTGTCATGAAAATTGACAATGAATAGTCTTGTTAGCTTCGGGTGGTTTTGGAGTTGCTGTACTCTTTCACAAAATTCAAAGCAACCTACATAATTAAAGCAAGAAACAACAAGGGGAGAGGCCATGAGTTCCCTTGTATTGATGGGTTCAAATCTGTTTATCTTTCCTCCCTTATGATCATGCCTCTTTGGAATTTGTGCCTCAACACCACTATCTTCTCCCTCTGACATCTTCAAATTCTGATTTGGAAACCCTAGGGTGTAAGTGGAAATGAGATGAGGGGAAAGGAATGAAATGGCAGCTTTGCAACATGAAGGGAATGGGTGTAGGGACAAGCTTAGATGAATGAAAACCCCTCAAGCAATGTAATTACCCTTGTTTATGACTGATTTTCTTTAAGGATGATAAAACAGGGATAAAACGGTGATTACAATCTTAAAACTTAGGGTTTCCTTTTAGGGTTTCATTTCCATTGATTAAGAATTCACCAAATGGCATAAAAATAGGGCTTATATCATGTACTTACCACTTAAGATCATTTCTTGGATGACCTTAGCAAATATTTGAAGTTTTGATGTGATTTGAGTGGTTGTAAGACTTAGAAACCCTTTATGTCCAAGCGCACATCGCCAATGGCTGAGGGCGCAATGCCAAGTTCTGAGCGTGCAGCGCCAAGGATTTTCAGCACATGGTCCTTCTGGCCAAGGCGCAATGCCAACTCCCAGGCATGCAACACATTTAGAAAACGTGTTGAGAAAAACTGGCAAGGGCGCAGTGCCAACTCCAAGGTGCGCAGCTCCAAGCCAAACACGCAGCACCATGAAAAATTGGCCAAATTCGCTCAGAAAACCCACAAAATATTCCTTGCTGAATGCTCTTGATCTTTTGAAAGGTGACAATGGTTCTCTTGAAGTGTGAAACAAGCTTTTATAGGATTATGGATCTAATTTAACTTTGCAAAACCCACTTTGTAATGTTTGAAATCTTTTTCTTTTCTCACTAACACTCTTTGACACTTTGGCCTTGCAGGTTGCTGAAGTCATGAAGTTGACTTTTCTTTTGCTCATTTGGGCTTAACATGTTCACTTTTGACAAATTTGGTATTTAATCACATAGTAACATCTTCAAAATCTTCTATAGTTTCCACCATCTAGTTCAACTTATCTTTTCCACCTCCTCTGGCCACTTTTTGCAGAACCCTAGGTGTCTGCAGTTCTTTATAACAATCATCAGTGTTGTATTCTAAGTTCTCTGAAGCCCTTTCAAGTTCATTCATTTATGTCCAGTTCAGCTCACCTTTTTCCATATTCCATCAATATTTTCTAATAAAATTTCTTCATGTTTGGTCTTGTGTGTTTCTTCCATGTCATTTTCTGCAAGTGATCACTACTTTGGCACTCAGATGGACTAACTAGTTCATAACCCTAGTCATCTTCAAGACCAAGTATTTCCTCTTTACCTTGCTGTAAGTTGTTTTCATTTAGGAGTAGAAAATCAACATCATCAGTACCTTCAGTTGATAAATCTTCCAACACTTCTGCAAAAGTGCTAAACTTTTTCCATTTTTCTCACTTGCAGGTTCTGAATTGAGGAGATAATCCTCCTTGGAAATTTTCGGTGCTTCTTGAATAACTATGTCTTGACATTCTATTACATCTGAGCCAGATTCTAGCAAAGGAAAAGCAATGCCTGAAACATCCAAGGATGACCTTGAAAAAATGTAAAACCCTAATGACTTAATGGGAGTGCTATTTGACCTGTTTTGAATGAGATTTGACTTAGAGGTTTTCAAGTGAAAACATAGCATTGTTATAGGTTATTATGCCCAAAAGGACATGGGAATGAGTTAGCAACAAGAAATCCTAGAGGGAGGGTGGAGTTCATTGACAGGGGAAATGGGGAAAATGAGGTCTTAGGTAGGAAAGAAGGATGAAAATGAGAGGTATAAGCCTAGAATGAGTCTTTTAAGAGCAACAGGGTGACTTTGAGAAGACCAATCGAGGAATAGTGAAAATAGGTTTATAAGGATAATGAAGGCAGTGAGATTTCTCAAACTCAAGATATTCAAGGAATATTGTTTTCAGAAAACTGGAACCATTCTATAGTCATCCAAAGATAGTGAAAAATACTGATAACTAATAGTGGCTCCACCTGGGGAGGGCAGCTCCTTCAGGAGGTGTCAAAAACCTTAGAGTTTAGATCTCTGGAATTTGCAAATCAATGCCTTGTTTGGGCTTGGCATATTTCCTCTTGTTCTTTGAAGCCTGTGAACTTTTTATTTTTATTTTATTCATTTATTTATTTATATTTATTTTTAATCGAAAAAAAAAAAAAAAAAAACATGATTGCTTCAACATCAACTCTACCTACCCATCATACTTTTCCTAACATATTCTCTTCATTTGGGTGCATTTGGATTGGCAAACCCTGGACATCATTTTTATTTTGAAAGCATAAAACTATCCATTTCTACCGTTATATCATCCAAAGGCTCAGATTAGACTGATCAACCCTTTTTATTCTCTACCTAATCTACTTATCTATCAAGGTTAAACAATTTTTGACAGATTTTCATTCTCTAATCTACTAACATAAAATTTAAAACATGACCAAATCAAGGTTGAGCAGTTTGATTTGTCATGAGCTATGGCATCTTGGACAAGCTGCACACAAATTTTATTTTTGCACAAGTAAAACAAGAAACTTGAGGGATATAATTCGAAACTTTGTCATTCATCCCTCTCTTTTCTCTTTGGTTATGATTTGAGATTTGGGAACCAGTATCTTTTCCTAACCTAGTCCACTGATAAGCCAAGTTTAAATATTTTGGCAAATCTTCATTTTTTAACTTATCAACAGAAATTTAAACATGTTCAATCATGGTTAGGCTGTATGACTGAACAAGACTTTCCTTTCTCAAAAGTAGTGGCATTTGGACTTGCACACTTTTAGAAACATTCTTTTTTGGTATGGGGCTTTACCTCTTCTTTTATCTGCCCTCTTTTCTTCTTTTCTTTGTTTTTTTTGTGTTTTTTTTTTTCTAATCTTTTATTCAAGCAGTGATATGTACACTGAATAAAGCTTTAAACTAAGAACTTCAACAAAAATAATGCTTGATCATTCTGCCATTGACAGGACCTCCAAATAACTCTATTCCATCCATTTCTTGCAGAAAGAATGCATTGTTACCTCTTGCCGAATGGATGATGTATGGACCTTTCCATAGATTTTCAAATTTCCCGTGCTTGCTTTTGTCCTCTCTTTTTGAATCCCACTTCAACACTTTGTCTCCAATGTTGAAGTCATCTGCTTTGGTCCTCTTATTAAAAAGCTTATTGATGCTTTCCTGCACTTGCTATGTTCTGTTGTATACTTCTTCCCTTGATTGCTGCAATTGAATGGTTTGATTCAGACTCCTTTCCATATCATTCTCCTCTAATTGTACCTCTTGAATAAGCTTCATCACTGGGACTCCCAAGGATGTTGGAAAAACTGCATCCATGCCATACACTAGTTGATAGAGAGACATGTTAATTTATTTTTTGTTTGTTAATCTGTCTGCCCATAGTGCATGCACTAATTTGCTGTGCCATGAATTTTTGTTCTCTTCCAAAAATTTCTTGATGATATTTACCAAAATTTAGTTAGAGGACTCATCCAACCCATTACGTTGAGGGTAATAAGTTGTAGAATGCGCTAATGTAATGTGATACTTGTGACAGAAGTCCACCATTCTCTTGGATTTAAATGCAACAGCATTGTCAGTAATAATCTTTCTAGGATAGCCAAATTCAGATAAAATGTGATTTTCAAGGAATTTGATGATTACTGAGTTAGTGTAAGTCCTTGAAGGGATGGCTTCTATCCATTTGGTGAAATAGTTAATTGCAGTGAGGATTCATTTGTGTTGGGCAGAGGAGGCAGGGTGGATTTCTCCAATGAAATCTAAACCCCATTGTTGAAAAGGAGTTTCAACACAAATAGGTTGTAAAGGCAAAGGTAGTAGTTTTCTCTTTCCCTCAAAGATTTGGCATTTATGGCAAGTCACTACTAGCTTGTGGATATCAGGGAAAAGAGTGGGCCAATAGAAACCAACTCTAAGGGTTTTGTTGGAAGTATTTTTCCAATAGAGATGACCTCCACATTCTCCTTCATGAAACTCATGCATGATTCTATCTGCATCAAGTAAACATTTAAGCAGGATACCAACATATTTTTTCCAATATAAATCTTTATCTAGAATGCAAAAATTTACGGCTTTTAGTTTCAAGAATTTGGCCTTTGTTTTGGAAAAACTAGGAGGAGCATTTAGATTAAAAAGCACATATAATATATCAACATACCAGAGTGAGTTCAAAAATGATTTTTCAGTAGGTGGAGTCACCAGCTCCTCTGGTTCATCCAAGGAATGTATCATGTTTATGTCCAATGCTTGAAAGTTTGCTTCAGCCATCAGTTTGGCCAGTCCTTGCCCTTTGATTAGCTTGGTGGGCTTGATTTCTAGATCATACTCTAATATGACAACAATCCACTTACCTCTTTCACCATCAGGATTCTGAGTTAGTATGTTCTTAACAACTGCATGAGGAACAAAAGCAATGACATGTGAATGCAAGATGTAAAATCTGAAATCTTTTAAGGCTTTGATTAAGGCAAAAGCTTGTTTTTCCATAATGTTATATTTCAGAGGTGCATCTCTTAGTACCTTGCTGAAGAAAGCTATGGGTTGTTCTTGTCCCATTATGTTCTCTTGTAGCAATACTGTAGCAATTGTATGCTTTGATGCAAATGAGAAGATGAAGAAGCCCTTAGTAAAGTCAGGGTTGATTAGAACTGGTGTTTGGGTAAGTGCTTGTTTTACTAGTTCAAAGGATTTCTTTGCTTCTATGGTCCATTTTACTCCTATTTATCTTTTCAGCGTGTTTGTAATGTTTCTTAGGAGTTCAACAAGGTTTGGTATGAACCTTCTTAAGAAGTTGATCTTTCCAATGAAAGATTGCAGCTCTTTGATGTTCCTAGGGTGACTAATCTGCAATATCCCCTCAATCCTATTTGGGTCTATCTTAATCCCTTCTTCAGATATGATATGGCCTAAAAGTTTCCCTTCTTGAAGACCAAACAGAGTTTTCTTGGGGTTTAAAGATAAACCATACTTTCTACACTTTTCAAAGAATTTTCTTAAGCGAGCTAGGTGTTCTTCATCAGTTTTTGAATAGACAGTTATGTCATCAAGGTATATCACAATGAAGTAACCTATTTCTTTGGAAAAAGCAATGTCCATGGCTCTTTGAAAAGTGGCCCCAACATTCATTAACCCAAATTGAATTTTGACATACATGAAGGTGCCCCAAGGTGTAGTGAAAGATGTTTTGTGCTGATCATCCGGATGGACTAGCACTTGATTATACCCTGAAAAACCATCAAGCAAAGATATTATTTTGGAACCTACCACCCTTTGCAGTATATGATCCATCTTAGGTAAAGGGTAGTTGTCTTTCAGGGAGGCCTTGTTTAAATTTATAAAGTCTATGCATAACCTAATTTCCCCTGTTTTCTTCCTCACTGATACAAGATTTGAGACCCGTTCTGAGTACTTGAGTGGGACTATTATTCCAGCATCATACATCTTTTTTATTTCTTTCTCAACTAGAGGCATTAGAACAGGGTTTATTTTGCGCAACTTTTGCTTAAATGGTTTATGGTTTTCCTTGAGAGGAATCTTATGCTGAATGATGTTTGTATCATAAGACTTTAAGTCTTCATAAACCCATGCAAACACATCCTTAAATTCTTTGAACAATTCAATGTATTTCTGTTTTATAAGAGCTGGCAATGTTTTGGACAATTTTATCATTTTAGGTTCTCCCTCACTCCCTATGTTGCATTCCTCTACATCTGTTTCGATGAATTCCATTTTAGGCTTCCTAGAAATATCATTGAAATCAAAAAATTCTTCTAAGGGGGCAAGTTCTCTTGGCAATAAGTTGTCTTTGCATTGAAATACCTCAAGGTATCTTTTGTGTGAATCTTCACACAATTCTACCTCATGAGGGTGTTCTAGCAGATTTATATCAGCAGCATAAGGTGGCTTTGTTTTGTGTGTTTGTTCCTCAACAGTGTAGTCCTCCTCATGATCTGAATCTGATTTTGGCATTTCAAATTCATTTTTGGATTGCAAGAAGTCTTCAATGTGTTTGTCACCTTCAAACACTTGTCAATAATCTATGTTATCAGGGATTTTTGGTCTGCTTTTGACCTTTACCGTGTATTGTTCATTGGCATGATGTAGTTGGCAAGTGCTGGCAGCAAATGCTAGTTCATTTGCAAGGCTATTTTGAGTTCTTGGGACAGAGATAAGTTCATATTTTTCAAATGTTTTTAGGAGGTATAGGGCAACATTTCTATATTCTCTTAGCCTAGGATTTTCGGCTGAATATTCTCCTTTAATTTGCCTTATAATTAGTTCAAAATCTCCTTGAACGGAATCTTCTTAGCTCCTATACCTTTTAGCAATTACAAACCTAGGAGAAGAGCTTCTGTAATGTCCCATAATAATTATAAAATAATAAATAATATATAAATAATATAATATAATTTAATAAACAAGTAAATAAATAAATAGTCAAGAGAATAATAAATAAATAATAAATAAAACATTAAACAATAACTGGAGTTTTAAATAAAATAGTAAATAATAAACTAGAGTCTCAAAACAATAAACAATAAGTAAAGTTAAAGAAAGAATTAATTAACAAAAGTAAATAAATTAACAAAGAGTTAAACTAAGAAACTAATAGAAAGAAAGTTAAACTAAGAGAACACTAAATTAAGTAAAGCTAACAAAAAGTAAGAGAACACTAAATTAAGTAAAACTTAACTTGCATTTTGACACAGTGAATGTGTGCATGTGGTTCCCATTCCATTGTTTGGTCTATTTAATAGACATTGAGGAAGATTCAAAGGATATTCATTCTTTCATCCATTCTCTAGAGAGAAAGGTATGGTGAGGCAAAGGATACCTTGGCAGTAGTACGTTGATTAAGGGCTCGGGGGTGGCCAGCTGTGGAAAGATTACATACAGCTGAGCCTACGGTTGGGTGGAGAGTTGTCCCCGAAAATTTGTTGCGGTCAGCAGGATTCAGATAGCATTCAACTTTGGAGTCTCAAGTAAGAAAAATCGCCATTACAGGTAAGTCGTCTTGCTCATGTTTCTAAAAATTCCATGATGATTAGTTAAACAGTTTTTGGGTTGATTATTCATTGTTTATGTGATATAATTAATTGCATGTTAAAATCGAGGTTGTTACATATGCTATCAGAGGGGTTTTCTACTTTATGTGACCTCAAGGTAAAATTTAAAACTTGATTTTGATTGTTACGTTAATGAGCAAAAGACTCGAATTTGGTAATGTACTGATTATCAAAATTAATATAATAGATTTCATTTATTATTAATAATAAATTTGAAGAACTTTTTGCATGTAATTATATACATGTTTGCTCTTAAATCTATGATTATAATTTTAAATTAAAAAAAATGTATAAATTTTACATGCTTTTTACATGCAGATATCTTAATATCATTACATTCATACAGAGTATAAATATATTATAATATTTCTAAAAAAAATATGTAATTAGCTAAGTAATGTATTCATGCATATTATAATATCTCTGACTTAAAAAAAAAAAACAATAATTATTATATAAATTATTAAAAGAGAAGATAAATATAAATTATGATAAACTTTGTAAAATTCTTAGCAATTAACTTAAATTTTTTATAATTATATTAAAAATAAATCTTATAGGGATAAAATATTAAATATTTAGGTGAATTTCCAGTGTTCAAAAGTTTAAGCCCCACTAACTATATGGACTTGCTTGTGATGCTTGGTAACAATTCTACTCTGTTTCCTTGTCTTTTCTTATTTTCTTAACAAATCAGGCATGGAAACTTGAATATGAAAGTTTATACAGTCATTCTTATTGGGTGTAACAAGGATTTGGGCATACGCAGAGTAAGCCCATGTAGCCCACCCGATTGCCCTAGAACTGGACTATAAAACAAATGGTTTTTGTAAACTGAGTTTGCTAATTTGTTGAGGTTATGGTTGCCCAGCTAGCCTAATATAGCGCCCGCTGGAAAGGGGAAAAGATTGAAATAATTTGAGCTGATTTTGAGGTATTTTGGCTTCAAATTTGCGTGGGTTGTAGTGTGAATGTGTAACGGGGGAAGGGAGAAGAAAAGCGAGAATGGATCCGGCGAATGGTCCTGTCTGAGAGAGCCGTAGATTCTTAAAAAAAATAGCTGAAGATATAGCGGAAGTTTCTTTTACGAAACCTACTAAAGTTAGCTAGAATATACAAAAATTAATTAAGTTTGGTAAATTCTGTGAATTTTTTTTAGCAGTCCATGGGTTTGAACCCACTACCTACCGCCTGCCAGCACAACGTTCTAACCAATCGGCCTATGATTTGGATCACCTACCTATTATTAAGATTTGCATGCATGCTACTTTGTAAAAAAAAATAAAAAAATTAATAATAATCTTTTCTTGATCAAAATAAGAGTGTTGTGAGGCCCTACTATATTTACAAAAAAAAAAAAAGAGTGTTGTCGTTCAAGCCACAACACCCGAATCCCAGGCAGGAATATTCCAGTTTAACCCTGGAGTAATACTTAATAAGACCTATTTACTGTACCTGCTATCTAGAATGATATCTATTTTACAATAACGTAATTTTTGGGACATCCTACAAACAAATCAACATAAATTTCCAGGAAGCAATTCAATAATACATTATATCAACAATCTCTGAAATCTGCTTCGATTATAGATCTCGCTCATTCATTCCAGTGGTCTGCTGCAGTCTTGATCAATTTGTTTTCTCATGGGATGGGTTTGAAGAATTGGACAGTCTTGCTATCTCCCTCAAAAGCAGGATTTCTTTTTTAAAATTGGTTTGGAATGAAATGCCAAGAGCCCACAACGTTGTTCCTGGGTTCTCTGTTTTATTTTGATGTTGTCTGCTGCTTTGCGGTGCCAGGGAGGTTTTCAAATTGGGTGTTGACGGCATTCTGAAGAATTGGGCATTTCTGTAACTACTCCCCAAAGACGTTAGACCAAATTTACAATTCCCATATCCTTGATCCCATCTTTGCTTTCTTCTGATTTAATTTGGAATATGGTATTTTGAGACCAAGCTTTTATCCACCTTTTTCTCTCTGTGCTGTTTGAAGACACAGGCAATTTTTTTCTAATCTTCCAAAGCTGCAGGCATTTTATACATTTTGCATTGAAATTTAATGGACCACACCCTAGATCTGGTTTTCTTCCTCTCTCTCTGAAGAGATGTTGGCTCTGAATCTTGGCTTCTGCCATTATACACTGGAACATATATAAGGGGTCTTTGTGCACAAAATGAGATTAGCTCCTCACTTCTTCTCAGCTGGGTGGGGAGGCCCCAAGCTTGAGATTTTGAAAAAAAAAGTGAAGAGACAATTACTCTCTCAGGGCTTGGCAGAGGTTGCTGCGCAACGTTGGCCGCCGAGGAACCTTCAACCGCTGTGGAAAACAGTGTGGGAGAGTAGGACTGCTTGTCTGCAGGATTATTGAAATGTTCAACGTTTTATGAATCAGTGAATTCAGACCTTTCGACTGGAAAATTTGATCCCCACATCAGAAGATGTAATTCCAAGTTGTCTGAAGAATGCAACAATAGCAGAAAGGAGTTCTGCTTTAGCCTCTATGCCTGAAATTCCAATTATATCCATATTCCATTGGTAATGTTCTCGACGTCTTCCTCTGGTCATTCTTTCATAACGCCACCATTGTCCTATCGCAAACCATTTGAGAGGAAGTGACAACGTTTTCCCCTTTTGCATTTTGACAGTGTCTTTTGTATAGTGGCATTGAGAGTACCAAATCTTTAAGACTGACTAATCCAAATCCCAGATTTTACAGAGAGGAATCTAGACTGATAATGATGAACACGACCTTAAAACTCCAAGCATGGCTATAAAAGGAAAATTATTAGAGACAATTGAGGGAGAAGAATTCTTTCGGAAACGGAGCAAAGAAAGATAAAATGTAAGTCTTTAGGGTTATTGTGTGGCTGCAATGGCCTCTTCTTGGTGGCAAGAAAGAAAATTATGCTTGAATGAGGGAGCAAAAGGTTTTGTAACTGTCACATCGTGCCCATGGTGCGAGGGTAATTAAGTAGTTCACATCGTGCCCATGGTGCGAGGGTAATTAAGTAGTTGGAATTTTAAAGATATTATTTTGATTTTATTTTAATATGAATAATATAAATAATTTTATTTAGGGATATTTGGGACATACATAATGCCAGAGAAACTTACATGAAAGTAAGAGAGTTCTTATTTAATGAGATTCCAAACTTAATATATATATATTTTTGATTATTTTTTTTATTTTATTTTAATGAATAGATGATAATATATTGGTTGAATAAAGTTAATTGTTTTTAATAGATAATATATTGATTGAATAAAATATGGTGGATTATTTTAATTATTTAATTAAATAAATAATCTGGGTTTGATTTAAATAAAATAGTATATATAGGTTAAGTTTATTTTATTTTTATATTGTCATTATTATTAATTTGGATTATTTAATTAAGGTTAAAGTTTAATTTAGATTTTAGTTTATGAGATTAAACTATTATTTTATATATTAAATTAAGAGATTTTTCCAGAAATAAAAGGATATATTAAATAAAGTTAAGTGGAAAATAAAATTTGATTGGAAATAATTATTATTGGTAAAAGTTTTTGGTGATAAATGGTTAAGGTATACTATGGATATAGATGTATTTTATTACTATAATGGTATTATAGTAGTCATGTAAATTATATATATATATATATATATATATATATATATATATATATATATATATATATATATAGTAGTTAATAATTATTGAACAACAAATAATTGTTAATGCTTATATTAAATATGTTAGTTTGTTTATAAGGAGGATATGTGTTTGGAGCTTATTTTTTTATATTGTATATTTTAATTTTGTGGCAAGATGGGAATTTGTGAACCAAAACACTCATATAGGTGTAAGTTGACAAGTGCTAAACTAAGAAGATGTTTATACGTAAATTTTAAAGATATTAATTAGGGAGATACATTTTGTGATAAGTCAAGGCTTAAAGGCTAATGGAAAAATAATTAATGTGAAGAGTAAGAAGTTAGTATGCAATTGATGAGTTATGCATTTGGATTAGTCAATGTATTGAAAATGAAATAATAATAGAAAGAACTAACACCTTTACACCAAACTCAACCAAACTAACATTCCATTATGTACCAACTTAACAAAAAAATTACGGCTTGTGAAACTTGCAAGCAAAGATACTATATCAAATTTGTAGCATACCAATGGTGTGCTTGAACCTATCTTGTAAATTGGGAACTTTCTTATTGAAGACGAGAAAATGATTATTGACATATATTTCCATCTCTAACATTGTTGATGAGGTAGCTTAGATCCTAGAGGGATGCTGAATAATCTTAATTCATAGTTAGCATTCATTGTTCATGATAAGAATGTTTATAGCGTATTTTTGTTGTTTCATGGCGGGATGGTATATGATAAATGGATATAGTTATGATGAGAATAATGATGCACTTGCGGTTCTTATTTAGTTGTTACGATAAGGATGTTGTATTCTCATGATGAATATGATATGAATAGGGATTACAATGTTATGATTTGAGGTTATATTGACATGTGGTTAGTTTATTATGAGATGTCATGATTCATATATGTTGATGTTATAACTTATGATAGTATTTCATGATGTGAAGCATGTGGAATCAATACAAATTTTGTGACATGCATGAGGATGCAATTATTTACTATTTGGAATGTGGTTATTAACAATGATGTTATTTTATCATGATGAAATGCAAGGGTTAGGAGGTGGATTATTTTATATGATGTTATGGTTATAACTAATGCATTGGATGCATGTTGAGATGTGGTGATTGGCAGGAAATCCACAAATGGGCCGAGAGGGCTGGTTTATTTGATGATCTCGTGGGAGCCCATACCTACGAGGGAGAATAAGTAACACTATATGGGCTGAGGACAAACTCAATCAACACTACATATGCCAGTGGTTCCTTTGTCTTGTATATCTCTTGATGAATAGCTATTGAAGGGCTATGGGACCATCTTGAGGAGGCCAAGGGCCTGATATTGTAGGCCAATTTCCTGGTATTGGATGGGAACACTGAAGTTTAGAAGTGGGTGTAAGACTTCGATGCTTGGGGCTGTGCACCTTAAGGAGCTGTGGAGGGAGTGGGCCAGCCTTGTGAGATGCCCGAAGTCATTGAGTACTGGGACCGGATGCCTGCCTTGGGGCAGATGAGGTCTGAGTCGGGCGCGAGCCTTGGGGCCAGCCTTGGCTAGGGATAGACCGGGGAGGCTTATGCTTAATTCCGAAAGTGGGAAAAAGGACATAAATTCCTTGATATTTCCCGGGTGTTGTGAAGAACTTTCGATGCCTGTTGGTTATACTAGTTCAGCAGAGGGTGTTGGTCACACATGAAGTAATAAATAATAATTATAAAATAATAAATAATATAATATAATTTAATAAATAAGTAAATAAATAAATAGTCAAGAGAATAATAAATAAATAATAAATCAAACATTAAACAATAACTGGAGTTCTAAATAAAATAGTAAATAATAAATTGGAGTCCTAAAACAATAAACAGTAAGTAAATTTAAAGAAATAATTAATTAACAAAAGTAAATAAATTAACAAAGAGTTAAACTACGAAACTAATAGAAATAAAGTTAAACTAAGAGAACACTAAATTAAGTAAAGCTAACGAAAATTAAGAGAACACTAAATTAAGTAAAACTTAAGTTGCATGTTGACACAGTGAATGTATGCATGTGGTTCCCATTCCATTGTTTGGTCTATTTAATAGACATTGAGGAAAATTCAAAGGATATTCATTCTTTCATCCATTCTCTAGAGACAAAGGTATGGTGAGGCAAAGGATGCCATGGCAGTAGTACGTTGATTAAGGGCTCGGGGGTGGCCAGCTAAGGAAAGAATACATACAGCTGAGCCTACGGTTGGGTGGAGAGTTGTCCCCAAAACTTTGTTGCGGTTAGCAGGATTCAGATAGCGTTCAACCTTGGAGTCTCAAGTAAGGAAAATCACCATTACAGGTAAGTCGTCTTGCTCATGTTTCTGAAAATTCCATGATGATTAGTTAAACAATTTTTGGGTTGATTATTCATTGTTTATGTGATACAATTAATTGCATGTTAAAATTGGGGTTGTTACATATGGTATCAGAGCGGGTTTTCTACTTTATGTGACCTCAAGATAAAATTTAACATGAAATTAATTATATCACATAAACAATGAATAATCAACCCAAAAAATGTTTAACTAATCATCATGGAATTTTCAGAAACATGAGTAAGACGACTTACCTGTAATGGCGATTTTCCTTAATTGAGACTCCAAGGTTGAACGCTATTTGAATCCTGCTGACCGCAACAAATTTTTGGGGACAACTCTCCACCCAACCGTAGGCTCAGTTGTATGTAATATTTCCACAGCTGGCCACCCCCGAGCCCTTAATCAACGTACTACTGCCAGGGTATCCTTTGCCTCACCATACCTTTCTCTCTAGAGAATGGACGTAAGAATGAATATCCTTTGAATCTTCCTCAATGTCTATTAAATAGACCAAACAATGGAATGGGAACCACATGCACACATTCACTGTGTCAACATGCAGCTTAAGTTTTACTTAATTTAATGTTCTCTTACTTTTTGTTAGCTTTACTTAATTTAGTGTTCTCTTAGTTTAACTTTCTGTTGAGAATGCAGCAAGATGATGGAGCTTGGTGAAATGAAGTCGCCTTCACTAAGTGGGCCCGCAGGCGAATTCTGGCGCAAAGTCTATTTTTAGACATATGGAGCATGGTTCAGGGATTCCAGTTTGAGATTCTTGGAGCATTGGTCATGTTGGTAAAAATAGATGAGACATTTTTAGATTAGAGGTGAAGTACACTATTTGCCTCTCCTAAAAATATGGAAGTCAAGTATTGTTACCCATAATAATATTTGGACTATAAACTTATAGTTTACTCTCTTGGGTACTTCAGTTTGAGCTAGGATGTGGCACATGCAAGCGCGAGAAGGAATTACGCTATTCCTTGGGGTTTGGTGAGCTCATGCATGGTTGACTTGAGTTAGGACTTCAGTGGCAGAAGTTTGGTGGAGTTGATGAGACAGTTGGTGGAGTTGTGTTCGGTTTAACTTAGTTGAACTAGTTGAGATTAGTTCAACTAGCTAATCAACTAGTAATGAGTGGAGTGAATTAAATATTATTTAATTCATTAATTAGTAACTCATTATTCAACTCAAGAACACATCAGTTCACTACAGTGCATGATCAGTTCAGTGGAGACCAGTGAAAGAGGTAGATGAAAGGTGGAGTTATTTATCGGTTGTGACTATCTTGTTGCTAGCAACTTTATGATTAGGAGGAGTAAAGCCGCAGGGATTAGTAGTTGAGTGATGGTTAGGCTATATAAAGAGGCCATCCCATAGCATTGAAACACGCAATAGAGGCAAGGCAATTAGTGGTGAGTTTTGAACCAGTAACATGTTCAAAACCAAGCTAGTTTGTGTGTAACTTCATGAGATAGTACTGAGTACTTGTGAGGAGTATTGTACTGAGTTGTTACATGATTTCTCCATTATAATATACACAATAGCTGCGGGGTTTTCAGCTATAAGATTTCCCCATACATACTGTGTTAATGTGTATGATGATTTGATGTGTTATCGCTTGATTTTATTTCCGCATGTGTGATGATCTGAGTTGGTTGAGTGGAAGAGATTATGTGTTGTGTATGAAGTTCCAATAGTATGTGACCAGGATAGTCTCGGTGGATAATTAATCATTATTCAACAAATTTCTGCACTTTCTTTCTATTAGTTTCTTAGTTTAACTCTTTGTTAATTTATTTATTTTTGTTAATTAATTCTTTCTTTAACTTTACTTATTGTTTATTGTTTTAGGACTCCAATATATTATTTACTATTTTATTTAGAACTCCAGTTATTGTTTAATGTTTTATTTATTATTTATTTATTATTCTCTTGAATATTTATTTATTTACTTATTTATTAAATTATATTATATTATTTATATATTATTTATTATTTTATAATTATTATGGGACATTATAGCTTCATACTCTGCAATATTGTTTGTACATTGAAAATCCAGTTTGTAAGAGTGACCTTCATTAGTGTCGTGTATCCAAACACTTGCTCCTGAACCAGCTTTGCCACAAGAGCCATCAAAGCTCATGTTCCAAAGAGTTTCAAGTTCAGATTCGCCATTATGTTGTTGTTCATGGCTGCTAGGGTTTTGGTTGTTATGTTCTTCATTTTGTGTTTGTTTTGACTGTTTCGACTGGTCTTGCTCTTCCTCCTTTTCAATTATTTGTTCATTAATGTCATCTTCATTGTACAAAATAAATGAGTCAAGGTCTGAGTGGACATAATAGAGAGGAGTGTTATTTGGCCTATCTTGGCTGCTTATCATGTATTTCATGTGAGATTCTCTGTATAGTCTTCTTGTTTGGTTAAAGACCAGAATGGTAGCATATGTCATGTCCATTTGGAGGTTTCCTTGGAGTTTGGATCCCCATGATCTAGATAAGAGCATGCCATATTTTGGGGGAATTTCAGCCACTACAATACCCATTACAAGGCTCTTGGCTGGTATTTGTGCCAAATTGACACATAGATTTTTGATTAGGCCCAGACATTTAACTCTACTTGAATCAAAAGATTACAAGTCTTTGTATGGTCTGGTTATTTTGAGGCCTAATCTTTCCATCACTACCTTTGGCACGAAGTTATGTGAAGCACCAGAGTCTAGCATGGCATTGTGTAGGATTTTGTCATGGATGTTCAAACTGACATAGAATGGAGGCACAACTCCCTCTTGAAACTTTCCCTCTACCTCTAGTCCAAACAACAATTCTGGCTTGTCATCAGGCAGATTTAGAGTATCAATGTCATTTCCTATGTTTAAAGCCTTCAAAACTTGAGATCTATATACATCTCGAGTCACTAATTCAGTAAGGGGTATGGCTATTTTTATCTTGGCAATTTCACTCTCAATATTGAATGGTGTCTGTGTTCTTGGTAGATTTAGATTGATTTTATCATACATGGTTTTTTCAACAACTTTAGCTTGCTGGCTTTTATTTGGAACCTCAGTTAAAGCATTTTTTCAGGGCCACTAGTTGATGTACTAGGGCAGCTTTGGTCACCATCATGTTGGCTGATTTTGTTTTTGCTTTGATCATGATTCTTAGCCATGGTGTTTCTATTTTCTGTTGTCTTTTTAGGAGTGCTTTCAGGGGTCTTCCTAGTAGCAATTTCTAGTTTGTTCCTCTTGGGGATATCTTGGGTTTTCCTACTTCTGAGGTCATATTGCCTATGAACCTCCATGATAGCATTTTCAAACCCTAGTTTATATTCTTCAGAATCCTCATATGTTATTTCAGTTTGGTTTGAGGAAAACAGACCTTGTTCTTCTTCCGTGAGAAAAACAACATCCTCACTATCAGAGCCTATTAGAT
Organism: Pinus albicaulis; assembly: GCA_034641835.2. Taxonomy (NCBI): domain Eukaryota; kingdom Viridiplantae; phylum Streptophyta; class Pinopsida; order Pinales; family Pinaceae; genus Pinus; species Pinus albicaulis. Next base: position 1,139,691,867 of record CM076577.1, on the reverse strand, counting down.
TCACATGGTTTTATTCAGGCTCCTCAGTCTCTCTCTCCTCTTCATATAGATAGTTTTCTTAGAAAGGAGGTCTAATTTGCTGGTCATTTTCTCTTTGTCTTATTTGAGGAGGATCTCTTCTGAAGTTTTGGTTTTTGTTTTTGTTTTGAGGATTTGTTTGGTTCTCCCTAGGGGGTGCTCTTTCATTTAAGTTAATTCTCTCCATCATCCTTTCCATTGTCATAACTAGACTATCAATTTTAGCATCAGATGTCGAGGCTGTAGTTTCCTCTTTGTATGTAACCCTCTTCTCTGTTCTTATTCTTGCCCTTTTAGCAATTAGATTGGCTTCTACACTTATTGCTCCGATTTGCATGTCTTCTAAGGTAAGGAGATCTCTTTATCTTAATTGATAAGCCATGTCTGGATCAAATCCATCTGGAAATTTTACTAGGGCTAGGCCTTGTGGGGGTTTCATGTGGGAGGAAGTACATTATATACACTATTGAACCTAGTGCAGTAGTCTTGAACACTCTCCCCAACATTTATTTTAAGGTTTTCATATTATGATAGGATTTGAAGAGGATTTTTCTTAGTCTCTCACTTGTTTATGAATGTTTGATAAAGGGAAGGGAGATCATGAATGTTATTAGGAGTTAAGTTCTTGAACAATTTCTTTGCTTCTCCCCCCTAAACTTTGGGCAAACATTCTCATTTGTATAGTCTCATCTTCTATTTCTTGGTAGTCAAAAGCATCATTTATCTCATCTACATGATGTTGGGCAGTTATAGGATCAATTCCATTAAAGTGAGGGATTCTAGATTGATAGTCCTATGGCATAGGCAATAAAGGTTGTGGTAGTACCAGGGGGGCATACCATGCTGCCATGATGGGAGGTAATGGAACCCAAGGAGGATTTATAAGAGGAGGGTTTATGAGTGGAGGTGGAGGATGAAATAGAGTGGTTTGCACAGTGGATGTATGAGTGGGGGTAGCAGATGTACTTGGACTAGCTAGCTGATATTGAGAAGATTTGGGCCGAAAGGAGTCAAAATGTTGGACAAGTTAAAAATCAGGAGGAGTGGAAGGAGAGACTTCTCTACTAGGACTCTGCTGTAAGCTAATCAGATCAAGGTTTGTTTGGTCTATCCAACTTTGAGACTTAGTTTTGAATATGTTTCTTCCATGGTGTAAGTCAAATTGGGTATTTTGCAAGGATGTAAGGTTTTCAGGAAAGGAACTTGCTTTGTGAATTGGTCTGACAATAGTTGAATCTTCAACCCTAGAAGTTTTTCTCAAGATTCTTTCGGGGTCATCAACTATAGCAAGAGGATTTGGGTCAGGGTGAGATCTGGTACTGATTCTTTGTGAAGCTAGATTTCAGACCCACAATACAGAGGGGCTGAAAGTTTATAAGAGTTTTGAAAACAAACCAATATGTAAGAATACTGAATTCACACAATATGTGACTGGGCTTTATACTATTAGGATTGACTAATACATTCCCAGAGGAGTCTGTGAGAATCAGTGGAGTCAGCAGGCCTATTGAAAACCAGTGGAGTCACCAGGTGGATGATGCTAACTGTTTTGAGGATTTGTTTGTTGTCCACCATCAACAATTGAATGCCAATATTGAGATGTTTTTGGGTTTTCTGAGTTATTTATATAACACTAATATTTTTAATGGGTGTCCCCAATGGAGTTGCCATTATGTTAGGTCCCTGTAATTTGTCAGATTGGCAAGACAAAATATACAAGGGTAACATCAAACCAACTTTGGAGTCCTAGGACCTAGCCTTCCTGGACTCAGAGAAGGCTCTCTCTGTATTTGTATAAAAGATGTAACTTGTTTGATTTAGGATGCTAATTCTAGGCTAGTTAAAATGATAGGGTTGTTTGTTTTGTTTTGCTTGGTTGGGTTGCTTGTTAAGTAGAACAGATAGAGTAAGATAAATTGAAACCATTGGGCTATGGGGTCTGTGAAAGGCTTGAAAAGTACAAAAATAAATCAAGGGTGTTTCATAGGGCAAGTTAACAAAGCCAAATGGATCTTAATAGCTTAGGTGGGTGTGAAATGAACATCAAATTATGAGTTTAGTAGGTTTAAAGGGCAATTAAGAATCCTTTAACATATACTAGAACAAGAAGAGCCTTTTAAGATCACTATGCTTAAGAAAGAGCCAAAGGACAGGGCACACCATAAACTTCTTTGGCCTAGTGTTATCAAGTAAACTCCGAGACAACAATCCAACAAACCCTAGAGAGTAGGGAACTCCTAAATTCTCTAGCTATTTACCTTTAGACAAAGAAAACATTTAAGATGACAAATAAGTGATGATTAGAGAGTAGGGAACTCCTAAATTCTTCAATCAAACTTTAAAATACCTTCAAACTAACTATTCAAGATGGACTAATTGATAGGATAAACCATAAACTTCTTTAGCCAAACCCTAATTAGTAAACTTCAAAGGAAGGCCTTAAAAACAATGTTTCAAGCTACACCAAAGGACAAGGCATACCATAAAATTATTCGGTTTGACTCTTATTAAATCATTTTCGAGACAACAAGCTAGGTGGAATCAGAAAGCAATTAAGAATTCTCCAATCAAACCCAACAGAGGAAAACATTTAAATAATAGAAAGAAGACAGACTTAAGGTGCTTCTAACAACATATCTTAACCTGAATTTTCTATTCTATTGCAAGAGAAAAGACTAACAATATCGAAAACATAAGGAAAAAAATACAAAATAAGAACAACATCACCATTTAACAAAGTTCATGAATCCTGTGAATGTGCTTGCTCCATTGATATTCAGTCCAAAACATCTACAAAGATCCAAAGCCAAACTTCTTTCACAACTCAAAGTCTATGAGGTATTCAGCTCAACAACTAACCAATAACAAAAATTATGAAGCATTACATACAATATTTATTTGAAAAATGAGGAGGTGAACCCTAGCAAGGGTTTCAAATGTCATTTATTACATAGTTAATGCATTTGACCTTTGAGACCATGCAAGGCCCAAGGCAAAATATCTAAAACTCATTCATTGGAATAATAACTTACAACATAACTTCTAAGAAAATTTTGGAGAAAATTTTGACTTTAAGGCTTCAAGATATCTTTTGCAATAACTCCTGGTAAGGGCGCACGTCCAAGGTACAGGGGTGCAGCGCCAACATTGGAAAAATGACCTGTTTTGCAGCTAACTTTTGGAGGCCTTCTCTGTGTCCAAATGAGCTCCATGATAGATCATTGGAAAGATTGTCCTGTATAGTTTCCATATCTGCCTTCAATTTGAAAAATGGTGCCCATTTTCCTGGTCAAAAATCACTTCTCCCAAGACTGCTAAACGCGCAACACCAGTGCCAAAAAGAGGGCATAAAGGTGATTTTTTGGTAGTTTTTGGCCCTTTTGAGGGACCAGTTTTGCTCCAAATCCTCTAAAATTTTATGAGGTTGAGGTACTTGGTATGAGGAACATGAAAATGTTGACTTTTTTTCATTTAGTTCCCCAAAAAAGAGTGCAGCACTAGTGTCACTACGCGTTTGGCCCAATTTTCTGCAAGCCAAACTGTAAAAAAAAAAATGTGCACAAAGGTGCCAAAATTGGAACTTACTTTGTTGATCATGGTTTGAAGGCTTGGAGGGATACATCAACAAGGATATTGAGATTTTTCTTCTCCTTTGCCTCGTTTAGATTTTGAATCTTTGCATGGGCTCGTTAAAGCTTGGCCCTTGCAATCCTGTTTCTCATGGCATAATGTCCTACCATCTCCCTCTGAAGGTCAGTGTTTCTCTTGGCCTTCTCTAATTGATCCTCTAGGTGAAAATTGGCTCTCTCTAGCTAAGACTCCCTATCCTTACTAATTTCTATGGCAAGCAACTTACTTGGAGTGAGCTGCTCTGCCAATTCTGCCTCTTCTTGCCTTTTTCTGGCTAAAGCCCTCTTCAACCCAATTGTATTTGGCCTCTACCTAGTAAGTTGTTCTTCCTGATCATCACTGTCCTCATATCTACCCAAGGCATCATCCAACAAAGCTTTGGCCTTTCCAGCCTCTTTCTGAGCTCTAATTGCCCTGACCTCACTGATGGCTTGCTTTGTATTCAATTGCTGATTCTCAAGCTCAAAATAGTTTATCACATTATTTTCCCTACCAAGATTAGCTCTAAGTTCACTAATATTGGCATCCTTGCTTTTGAGCAACATATTGGTAATACTCTCCTCATCCTCATCCTCAAGGTTAATTAATTGAAACTCTTGCTCAATTTCATGCTTGTTCTCCTCCTCAACAATGATAGGTTTTGTGACCTTTCCTTTGCCTTTATCAACCTGTTTTGCTGATGAAGAAGGCATGGACCCTTGCACATCAAGTGAAAAAAACACATGTTTGTAGCCCCTCCATTATGTCAAAGGAAATGGCTCAATGTCACTCATTTTAGTGCCATCTGTCTCAAATTTCCCATCACTGCTTGATGCTTTGTCATCATGATATGAGGGTGAAGGGCTGTGGAAAGGTGATGCAGAAGGGTCATCATGGGGTGAAGGAATGTGAGTGGGTGGAGATGTATGAACAACATGAAGTAATGGAGAAGTGGATGCATGAGGATTAGATGATGAAGGAACATCCTGTTGATGATGGCCATGTGGAGTAATGAAAACTTAATGGGCAATGAAAGTATGCCATGGAATTTTTTTTTTGCTGGAGCTGGTGCATAACCACCATCTTGATAAGTGAATGATGGAAAAGGCTCTGCATTTTCTAATTGTAGTTTCTTTTTTGCACAATGTAGGTCATTTTTTCAATTATAGAGAAAATATAATATGGTATGTGTAGCATTCTTACTCTAGTAAAATGCATGAGAAGACGGATATGGTATGAGTAAGGGCAGGAAAACCTTCCCTCACAAGTGAAATAATTCATTATTATCTTCATCATGGGTGCATATCTATCAAGCACATGAGAAAAAAGGAAATATGGACTTGTTGTGATCTTTATACCTAGGTTTAAGGTATGGTTCAAAATAACTCATGTCTAGGTTTGCTTGTTTGAAACACTTCTCTCCCACACTAGGTATTCCTGTAGCAGTAGCAATGGCATTTGCAGACATATCAAAGGTGACCCCGGCAAGATTAACTTTTTTTTCATGAAAATTGATATTGAATAGTCTTGTTAGCTCCGGGTGGTTTTGGACTTGTTATACTCTTTCACAAAATTCAAAGCAACCTACATGCTTAAAGCAAGAAACAATGAGGGGATAGGCCATGAGTTCCCTTGTATTGATGGGTTCAAATATGTTTATCTTTCCTCCCTTATGATCATGCCTCTTTGGCATTTTTGCTTCAACACCACCATCTTCTCCCTCTGACATCTTCAAATTCTGATTTGGAAACCCTAGGGTGTAAGTGGAAATGAGATGAGGGGAAAGGAATGAAATGGCAGCTTTGCAAAGTGAAGGGAATGAGTGAATGAAGGGAATGGGTGTAGGGACAAGCTTAGATGAATGAAAAACCCTCAAGCAATGTAATTACCCTTGTTTATGACTGATTTTCTTTAAGGAGCATAAAATAGGGATAAAACAGTGATTACAAGCTTAAAACTTAGGGTTTCATTTCCATTGATTAAGAATTCGCCAAATGGCATAAAAATAGGGCTTATATCATGTACTTACCACTTAATATTGATTGGATGACCATAGAAAATATTTGAAGAATTTTTGATGTGATTTGAGTGGTTGGAAGACTTAGAAACCCTTTCTGTCCAAGTGCGCAGCGCTAATGGCTAAGGGCACAGTGCCAAGTTCTGAACGCGCAGTGCCGAGGATTTTCAGCACAGGGTCCTTTTGGCCAGGGCGCAGTGCTTTTAGAAAATGTGTTGAGAAAAACTGGCAACGGCACAACGCCAATTCCCAGGCGTGCAACACTAAGAAATTTTTTCCGAATTCGCTCAGAAAACCCACAAACTCTTCCTTGCTGAATGCTCTTGATCTTTTGAAAGGTGACAATGGTTCTCTTGAAGTGTGAAACATGCTTTTATAGGCTTATGGATCTAATTTAACTTTTCAAAACCCACTTTGTAATGTTTGAAATCTTATTCTTTTCTCACTAACACTCTTTGACACTTTTGCCTTACAGGTTGCGGAAGTCATGAAGTTGACTTTTCTTTTGCTCATTTGGGCTTAACATGTTCACTTTTGACAACTTTTGGATTTAATCACATAGTAGCATCTTCAAAGTCTTCTATAGTTTCCACCATCAAGTTCAACTTATCTTTTCCACCTCCTATGGCCACTTTTTCCAAAACCATAGGTGTCTGCAGTTCTTTACATCAATCATCAGTGTTGTCTTTTAAGTTCTCTATAGCCCTTTGAAGTTCATTCATTTCTGTCTAGTTCACCTCAGCTTTTTCCATATTCCATCAATCTTTTTTGATAGACTTTATTCATGTTTGGCCTTGTGTGTTTCTTCCATGTCATTTTCTACAAGTGATCACTACTTTGGCACTCATATGGACTAACCAGTTCATAACCCTAGTCATCTTCAAGACCAAGTATTTCCTCTTTCCCTTGCTGTAAGTTGTTTTCATTCAGGAGTAGACAATATACATCATCAGTACCTTCAGCTGATAAATCTTCCAACACGTCTGCAGAAGTGCTAAACTTTTTCCATTTTTCTCACTTGTAGGTTTTGAACTGAGGAGATAATCCTCCTTGGAAATTTTAGGTACTTCTTGAATAACCATGTCTTGACATTCTATTACATCTGAGCCATATTCTAGCAAAGGAAAAGCAGTGCTTGAAACATCCAAGGATGACCTTGAAAAAATGTAAAACCCTAATGACGTAATGGGAGTGCTATTTGACCTGTTTTTGAATAAGATTTGACTTAGAGATTTTCAAGTGAAAACAGAGCATTGTTATAGGTTATTATGCCCAAAAGGACATGGGAATGAGTTAGCAACAAGAAACCCTAGAGGGAGGGTGGAGTTCATTAACAGGGGAAAATGGGGAAAATGAGGTCTTAGGCAGGAAAGAAGGATTGAAATGAGAGGTATAAGTCTAGAATGAGTCTTTTCAGAGCAACAGGGTGAATTTGAGAAGACCAACTGAGGAGAAAATAGGTTTATAAGGATAATGAGGGCAATGAGATTTCTAAAACCCAAGATATTCAAGGAATTTTGTTTTCAGAAAATTGGAACCATTCTATAGTCATCCAAAGATAGTGAAAAATACTGATGATTAACAGAATCTTGCCAAACATATCTTCAGTCAAGGGGATGACCTGCGGAACTAACGACATTTGCAGGTAATCCCTTACTGCATCTATGTTCTTCGGTACATGCACAGAGGTTCTGCGCGGATTGACTTATGGGGGCTTCCATGAGATTGTGTCAATGAGCGCAACCTCCTTGATGACACTCATTGGTCTCTTCGAAGGATCACCTATAGGCGACCTATCTTTAGTAGCTTGTCACGGGGAAGTCACGTTCCTAGGAGAGGTCCGCGGCTTGGAGGACACGTTCATCAATTTTCCCTTTCCCTTAGCCGACGTATACACGACTTCTTAAACCCTGGGGACCACCTCATGGAAATCATTTGACCCCAGCTCGGTCGATGTCGTGAGAGGCACAAAGTGCTCCTCAGCACGCGCGCTCTCCGGATTGGTGGCTGTCATTGTTGGGTGAAAGATAAGTTTGGGATTACTCACGTCAGATTGGGTCTCTCATTAAGACATGCAGTGCTCATAGACAAATTTATGACACAAATTATGGATAAGATTAGGGCACAATGTAATCAGAAATCAAAGGAATCAAATATGACTCACGCCCTTCCTTTTATAGGCAATCCAAGGTGAAAACAGTAGGATCTCCATTAAATGCAACTTACCTTCGTAAAAATGGTCAAGGATCCCGTAATATCGCCTCATTAAATGCATAAGACCTGCTCCATCCAATGGTAAAATCACTTTTCACCTAGTTTCACTGTTCCAACAACTAGTTTCTCCCCCTGCGCATCACCCCTGCACTCCTATCACACCTATTTGCGCATTCCCTCGGCACCGTGTGCATAAAAATGGATTCTTATGCTCCAACCATATAGTCATTTGGTCAGCATAGGATTGTCCCTATAAGGCTTCAGACGGCTTCCATTGAAATGCCCTGGAATATTCTCATTGCACAACGTGGCCAAGCGCACCGCACCTCCATTAGTGATTTCCTTCACAATGTATGGCCCCAACCAATGTTTCTCGAACTTCCCTGGGTGGCGCGCAAACAAACTGTCATATAACAAGACCAAGTCTTCCTCCTTGAACACCTTTTGTCTTATGTGCCTATCATGCCAGGCCTTTTCGCCTGCCTTCTGCACTTGTTGATGGAAGTTAGCAATGAACCTATCCTCTTCTAAGGCAACCAACTGCGCAAGATTTTCCTCCATGATGTCAGGCTCAACCATATTAGTGAATGTTGTGATGTGCAAGCTTGAGACAATATACTCCATTGGCACGATCGTTTCTTGCCCATAGACCATCCTAAAAGGCATTTTCTGAGTCAACTTCTTGCATGTGGTCCTATAAGCCCATAACGCTGAAGGGATGCCCACATCCCAATCATTCCAATTTGCATTACAGATCTTTATGAGCGCATTCTCCAGAATTTTGTTGAAAGCCTCTACTCCACCATTTGCTTGTGGGTGATAAGGGGTACTCTTATGGTGATGGATCTGAAATTTGTCTGTCAGAGCTTCAATGGTTTTGTTAACAAAGTGCATACCTCTATCACTCATCAATATCTTTGGACATCCAAACCTAGTCAAAATATGTTAAAAAATGAAGTGTGCAGCAGTATCTGCAGTACAGTCCTTAACTTCCTTAGCTTCTGCCCATCTGGTTACATAATCTGTGGCAGTGATGATATAACACACTCCATTCTTCTTCCTTGGAGGACTAATCGACCCAACAAAATATATAACCCATTTATCAAAGGTCTACAGGGCCATTTGTGGCTGCAGGGGAATTTCATTTCTGCGCGAGGGCTTCCCCATTCTCTGGCACACATCACAGGCTCGACAATATGTATGTGCATCACTGTGCAGTGTGGGCCACCAAAACCCAGTGCACAATACCTTCTGCACAGTATCCTTCCCTGGATAATGGCCTCTTGCCACCCCTCCATGAGCCTCAGCCAATATATCACGTCTCTTATGTCCCAACACATATCTTCTCAATACTTCATTTGCTCCTAGCTTGTACAACTGACCCACAATCAGGGTAAAATTAGTTGCACACACAACCAACTCATTCTTCTGTTGCACCGAATATTCAACGTGCACGCTTCCCGTGGTAAAAAAGTGAATAATATCAACAAAGTGCTCATCAACCACTTTGATAGAGAAGAGTTGCGCATCAGGTAACCCTTCCTCCAAACTGGTTGGTTCTTCTCCATTTTTGATGCGTGACAAATGCTCAGGTCCAACATTTAGTCTTCCAGGCTTCACAATGATTTCAAAGTCATAATTTTGAAATAACAACAACCATCTGCAAATCTTCCCCCCCAACACAGGCTTATTGACCAAATATTTCAAAGCATAATGGTCAGTGAAATTTTTTAAGTGTCCTCCTAGTAGATAGTGCCTATATTTTGGTAGAGCATATACCATGGCCAATCCCTCCCTTGCCGTGGTTGAGTAGTTGCACTTTGCATTGGAGAGCTTCCTACTGGAAAAAGTGACAGTGTGATAAATGTATCCTTCTCCTGGTTGTGCTAAAACAACCCCAAATGCTATACCAGATGCATCCACATGTACAAGGAAAACCTTAGACCAGCATGGGAATATCATAATAGGTGCAATGACCATATTTTATTTTAGCAGCTCAAAAATATTTTGACATTACTCATCCCAAAAGAATGACACATCCTTCTTTAGTAACTTCTCCATTTGCGCAGTGCTCAGAGCATATCCCTGAATGAACTTCCTATAGTATCCGGTGTGTCCTAAGATGTAGCGCAATTGTTTCTCATTAGTGGGAACTTCTAGGTTGATAATAACTGCTATCTTGGTTGGATCGACCATCAATCATTGCTGACACACTATATTTCCCAACAAAATTCCAAAAGGCTAGCAAAATATACATTTCTTCAGGTTAAGAGAAATCTGGTGCTTCCTACAAGTGTTAAGCATCATGCACAGGTTTGACACATGTTTTTTTACTAACCCAAACACTGTCCAGTCATCAAAAATATAGATCCAAAAATTTATGCATGAATTCTTTGAATACAACCACCACTATGCTCGAGAAGATCACATGTGCATTCTTCAATCCAAAAGGCATGACAATGTACTGGAAAGACCCCCATTCTGTTGCAAAGGTGGTCTTGCTACAGTCTTCAGGCATAATTATGATCCGATGATACCTCGAAGATCCATCAGTAAAAGAATAAGCTTCTTGTCCTCCCATATTATCCAGGATACCAATTGAGAATGGATTAGGGAATGGGTGATGCACACATGCATAATTCAGCTTGCGCAGACCTATACAAACCCTTATCTCTCCTTTGGTCTTCTTTTCTTGAACCACCATTGGGCTTACCCATTCAGGCTACTCTACAGGCTCAATAATGCCTACATCCACCATCTTCTCTAATTCCTCTTTTACTTTCTTCTTATACTTGGGATTCAATCAGTATGGTCACTGCTTGACAGGGCGTGCATCTGGTTTCAAAGTGATCTTCATCACACCTAGATCTCCTACAATCCCATTGAGCTCAGAGAACTTTGTAGGAAATAGGTCATGATACTTTGTCAGCAGCTCCACAATCTTCCCTACTGTATCATCATCTGAGTAATCCCTGATTTTGGCCAACTTGGGTTGTTCTTCTATCCCAATGTTGACCTCCCTCAACTTCAGAGGTTTAGTTACATCTAATATTCCTAATGAGGGCCCTGCAACTGCGCGAACCCCTTCAGAATCAAGGATGTTGACATTTCTTGGATCACCTTCATTATCCTCTTGTTAGCCACCTATAAATTTTGTCATATCAACTGGTGGCTAAATGATTTTGGATAGCCTTCAAGAAACAATTTCACTGCTAAAAATTGTTGATGCTTAAATACTTTTGATAATATCCTGTCTTTGGACAATCTTCACTTCTTTTCCCCTTTGCAACTCAGAAATTCTATTGTCATTACATGAAGAAAAACTGCTGCAAACTCCATGTTTCCTCCTCTTTCCACTTCCAGAACTAACTTCATTTTACCCCCTCATCTCCCATGAAAAACCCTCATTTTCATGATCCTCCCCTTTCCCCTTCATCAGAATCCCCTTGATAAGGTTTCAAGGCTTTTTCTTTGCCTTATCGAAATCCTCCAAATCCTTTGAAAGGCATTGAAAATTGCATAAAAACCCATTTTTCTTATTACAGACTCAAGCCCCCTTGGGCTAAGTTCTTAAACCCCTCCCCTCCATACGCCCTAGTGCCAGGACCGAGCGCTAAGTCTTCTAAGCGCTTGTTGCATTACCCCATGCCTATTAGCCCTCATCCACAATTCCCTGGTCATATGGCTTTCCATATACCCTGTGGCCCCGTAATCGGGCGCCAAGTCATTTTTGAATATTAAAAATGTCCGCTCGAAGTGTAAAACCTTCAGTTTGATATTATTTTAACGTTTTTATTATATTTATAAATTACCTCCGGTACTAAATTTAAATCACTTCGCACCGTCAATCTAATCTGAAGATCAGACGGTGCGGAATCCATCTCCCCAGTGGTCCTCGCCAACTACTCACCGTCGCGAAAACCACGTGGTATCCATCGCACCGCTTTTTTAGCGCGGGCGGTTTTTCCCGTTTCATAGCGATTCCATACATTGGCCGCCACGTATCTTTGGCCCATTTTTAAAACCGCCGCTCATCGCACGTTAAACTTCGGGTGTGGACCCGACGCGATATTGGCGTCCACCGTCCGATCTGAGGCCACTCATCGGACGACGATCACTCACCGAAGAAGCCTGATGGTTAACCAAGACACAGCGCGGTCATTAAAGTATCTCCGCTGTCGATTTGATCTGCAGATCGACGACCCACAATTCATCACCCTGATTCCTCCGCTTTGACTTTCCCGACCGTCGATCTCTGTGCAATCGACGGCTCCGATTCAAATTCCTTTTCACTCTCCTCTGATCTCCTCTAAATCGATCTCGACCGTCGGATGACGCCACCCAATGGCCATGCTCTCTCCACGCGCCTTCTAAAGCAGTCAGCCTATACATGTAGGATTTTATAATTTTTGTTTGTATTTTGTAGGATTAATGGTTTTTCCTCCATGACTGAATAATTTGTAGAGGCAGAGGGTGACGATCCTCCCGCCTCTGATTCAACAAAGAAAATCCTTCGCAGGGTCTAAAAATTCACGTTTCATCGGTGGTTCATCAGGCATTGATGCCATATCAACCCTGCGCAACCATACACACCAGCGGAAAACACAGTAAATCAAGCACAGTCATAGAAATATCAGTGCCAAAGATAAAATATATCAAGACAGAAAATTGAAGACAGATCTACGGGGATTACGGCCAGCAAATGATTATCAAAAGCCCGATTCCCAATTAGAACATGGTTAAAGAGGAAAATCATAAAATTTCATCAGACGGAAAGTTTCCACTGCCACAGCTGGGGCTAATTGAATCCCCTGGCTGCCACAGGGTCACCCACAGCCTCAAATCAATCAAAAGAAGGCTGAAGTTATTACCAGACAGGAGATGTCTTGCATCAATACAACTGAACAATTATTTCAACCAAAGGAACTTATTGTAGCTGTCAGCAGAAGTTATTACAAAGATCACAAGAAGCCTTGAAGTCAACAAATTCTTTCCAGCAAGCCTAATAGTTAATGTAAACCCATTAATACAGGGGAAATACCAAAAAATCTTCTCTATTAAGCTTCTCAAAGGACGAGAGACAGTGCACTATATTAATTGAAATTAGAAGATATTTTATCCCATTTCACCTCCTCATTCTTCTATAAATACTTTTGTAGCAGATGAGGAGTGGGTTGGTTGATCACTAGTTGTAATATTGAAACTTTTTGAAATATACATAGTCTTTTGAAGTTGAAGAAAAAATTGAAGTCTTGGAAGCCTTGATGATATTGTTGCATGCTCGTTCCTGAGAAGGCTCTATCATTGGATCCAAGAGCTTGGATGTTTGGTGAAGTATTCTAAAATGTTCAATGTTTTCTCCTATTTTCATTCTGTTCCATATTTTCTTACTACAGTAGGTTGAAAGTTTTAGGCTAAGAAATGACTCTTGGAAGCACCTTAGACCTGTTCATCCTTCACTGTTTTATGTTTTCTTCTGCTGAAGTATTTTAGAGTCTTTAATCTCTCTCTTTAGTCTTCATGCTTGTTTATTTCCTTAATGGTTCGAATAGTTGGTTTCAACATGATTTATGGTTCTCCCTGCTTGTCTTCTGCCACTTAAAAACTGTTATTGAAGTCTCCCTTTGAAGTATTTCTGTTTATAGTAAGCCAAGGAGGTCTGTTCTGATCTTGCCCTTTGTCCTTGCTTAAACAATTGCCTTGAAGATCTTTATAGTTGTAATCATAGATGTGTTAGCCCTCTTCTATGACTGCAATTATCAGTGAATATTTTATGTTTTCTAAGTCATTTGAAATAAAATCTTTGAGGAAATAGGGTGTTCCCAGAATCTTAGATTTCATTTTAAAAGTTGTTTTGAAATCATTATTTTCTTAAAGCTGTGATTTGTAGAATTCATGGTTAGCCCTATCTACCAAATAGCTCTTTATTGTTCAAGTTGTGATTTCAAATTCCCTTTGTTTGAGAATTAAACTTCTCTTTCCAAATCATTGATGTCCATCTCATTCCAAAACCAAAGGATCCCACGGCCAAATTAGATTTTCCCTCTGATATCCCATATCCATTGATGAGTGTGTTATGACCTCTTCTTGACTCCATTGCCCAATGAACCAGATGTTTCTCTATTCTATATATCTTTCCTAGACCTTTCATGTTATGTTGTATCAATTCAACCAAACAAACAAACAAACACCTGCACTTAATAACTAGTCTAAAACCAATACTCAAAGCACACAAGATAAACCTTTGCAAACAAACATTCGAGAGATCCCTCTTTGAGAACAGGAGGACTAGATCCTAGGACTCTAAAGATTGGTTCTGATGTTGCCTTGTCTTTTGATTTGCAAAATTATCAAAACATGGGACACCAACACCTCTATTGACAGGTTCCTTCAATTAACAATATCTCGAATCTGCGCGTCCCATGCTAACGCAACACATTCCCTTCGCGGTCGGGAGTCACCAGAGACAAGAGCATCTATATCTTGTAGAGCTTCATCCAATTATTCCGATCCCCCAACCAAGCTAAAGGTTTATAGGAAATCATCAATCATTGTAATCCAATGGTGATTTCCTCGGTGCAACTCTATTTCTAGATACCAAGTAGTAGGTACTGGTCCCAACAAATGAATAAACATATGAACCCACTCGTTCCAATTCTATTCCTTCCAAAGTTCTACCCACATGGCTAGGTGCTTGCGCGAGTCTCTCTAACCATAGAAAATATCAGTGGGTGGGGTAGAGTGGGGCTCAAAGCGCAACGTCATCATTTTTTCTACATTCCTCCCAATCCTTAAAAACTTCCTTATGCGTATCCCACCAACGCGCTGGGGTTGCGTGCATAGCCATATCAAGTGCCCAGAACCTCCATTCTTCTGGGACAACCCTTTCCAATTATTTCATAAATACTACGACACTACTAGAACCATAAAAACATGGTATTTATATTACCTATGAGGAGATGCATCGGAAGTTTTTAGTGATCTTGAGACAACGCAATGCAGAACCATCATGCAACTGATTCTTCCAATTCTCCATCTCCCCATCTGAATATGAAAAAGATGAACTATCCTTCTACCAATTCAACATTCCATCAGCTATAGGGTTGATCCAATCCTCGTCCCACACATTCAACTTGTAAATATGGTTGACATCATCTCCTTCGCGCAGTGGCTTTGTATATCTTTCTCCTTCTGCCGGGTCCAGTGGTACCATCACTCGCGTACCATCATTCTCAAAGATCATGCTTTTACAATTAAGGTTAATGATGCCTCCCATATCGATGGCCCAATCTAATCCTAACAGTGCAGTGTAGGGGTCTACATCATCCACAATTTGTATCACTTCAAAATATGCGCACACCTTTACTCCAAAAATGTATACCATAACTAGTGGAAGTCTTCCAAGTGGAATGATATTCTGCTGATTGACCATACGTAGCTGAATGGTGGACCATTCCAACTTTGGTTCTCCCATCTTCTGCCAGGTTTTCTTAGGTAGAACATTTGCATCAGACCTTAGGTCCAGGATGACTTGATCCATTTCATATTCTCCAATTTGTATAGTCATGTGCATCTCCCTACCAATTCTCTTCTTGTTCTTATAGATCTTGTTCACAACCTTAGTCTATGTCCGAGGTACCTCTTTGTCCGCGTAGCTATCTATTAGGGCCTGAAGATTATATACTGCCTTTTGATTGCGCAATAAATTAATATAGGCTTGTAGGAATGGTTTGACTTCATCATCCATCTTTGATTCCATGATAGACTTTGATGTGGACGCTTCTGTAGCAGCAAAATCCTTCTTGGCTTCAATAAAAGTCTCCTTTTCCTTCTGTAGGTTAAGTCCTTCTCTCTTGTACGAAGCCTTTCTAATCAGTGGCTTTGCACCAAATTTCCTTTCCTCATCTCCTCTAGTGGCAGCACTACTGCACGTAATTACGTTTACACTTGGACCATTGTCGCGCGGTTCAAATTTAACCATTTGTATGTTTTCCGTAGGCATCTACTGTTGCTTTTCCTGCATTCTAGAAATTAACAAAGGACAATCATCAATTACATGATCAAATTTCCTATAGTACCTACAATATTGTCACGCAGGGTTTGGGCAGTCACGCACATAGTGTCCAGCGTCTCTACAGTTATAAAAGATTAATTGCCCTCTTCCCCGACCTGCGCCTCCACCCCTTCCCCCTCCCCTTCCTCTTGTTGGGGATCCTCGATGTCCAGAGGGAGATGATGGTGAAGATGGGTCGGCCTGCACTCTATAGAGATTAGCATTGTCCATTATTAGGTTGAATGTTCGGCAGTGGTGCTCATCATGACCAAGTGAAGAGCAAAACCTGCACCACTGCTGCTTCAGCTCTGGAACATAGCTTCCTAGTTGAGGAAAAGGGTCTGTATCATGTCGTCCAACTACCCTACAATCATTGCACCATAGTGTGGGAGTACCACTTGGCCCAACAACATCCCTGGGGCGTAGTGGATTCGGTCCCCCTGCTTACATGTAATTTGAGAACAGAGTGCACTGATCTTTGGTGTGGCTTGAACCCTTACAACGTATGCACCAAACACCTGTGCCAACTTATTTACCCCTATCTCTCTGTAGGCTTTGAATTATTAAGTTCATAGCCTCTAGTTGAATTTTAATTTGCAGCATTCCGAATTGATCATCTACTTTGGGTGCAACTTCCAATTTCATAGCAACTTCCAGAGCTTTGGCCTAAGAATCAATCTTCTATTGACCCATGGGTTGGCGTAGATGTGGCAAGAGCATGGAAATGAACCATTCCTTATGATGCTTATCATCGTAAACAAATCCTCCTTCACTGATGGTGTGCTTCAGTCATTGATCAACTTCCCAAACCGATTCCTTCAGCCCCTGTTTGATATCTTTTAATTCTATCACGCATTGTGAGTAGGACTTCAGATTCTTGAATTGCTGTTTCAACACATCCTTAATCTGTACAACAGTGGGATCAACGTTCTGGGCTAGATATCCCATGAACCAATCTAATGCATGACCTTCGAAGGCCATAGCCAGCTGCATTCTCTTGACAACACCAGTATTAACATTTTGCGCAGTCCACACTGCATAGCCACAAACCAAAACCTATCCATGTCCTCATCTCCCACACCCTTAAGGGTGGGTAGCTTCATATGTGTAGCCATATCTTCTGCAGGTGGCTGTGGTGGTGGGGTAGGAGATGTCTTACCCTTACGCGAGTTCGACTGTGGCGTAGCAGAAGGGCTACCTTCGACGCAGAGAACCTCACTATTCTCTATATTAGGTGAATTTCTTAGAGGGTTGTATACAGATCGTTCCCCTCCCTGATTGAACAGGGGTCATTCACTCAGTGTGGATGCATAAAACACCCTGTTCACACAACATCATATTAATCAGCAAAGGCAGAGAGCGTGTGAATTTACCTCTTAATCCTTTGAAAAATCTCCTTTCAAATTCAGAATATGACACAAACTGGTATACTGCAAATTCTGTCACAAACCCACCTAAGATTCTCTTAACCCAGTGATCTAAAGTCCGGGTGATGGAATTATTAGTCTGCTCCAACTGTTGGATCAATTCAGGTTTCCACTGCATGACCTTGTCGTCCTTCCAACATGTTTGGAACTATGCTAATCTTGACAACCAATCCTGTAATTCGTGCAAAAAGGTCACAAAGAAGATCTCGTGAACTGCTATGAAGATATATTGTTGTTTCAAATCTTCAACAGACAACTTGTTACTTTTGTTTTCTTTAAGGGAAAATTCTTGAATTTTCTTCTTAAACTAGTCCTCTAATTCAGGTTTTTATGGCCGCCACATCACCCAATCTCTCTCAAAATGATCCCGGTCCTGACAATGAAATCATTTGTTGGCTTGAGTGGTCCTGACCCAGGTTCGAAGTTAAGTTTAACCAAAAAAACCCTCTTACTACTGGCCCTTTCGGCAGTGACCTACTTGCGCAAGTCAAAGTATCACCCAAAGTAGTATGGGGGGTTGATGGAACCAAATTTCCACACCCTGAGAGAGAATTAAATGATGTGGGTGTCTTCAGATCTAAAACAAATATGATCTAACCTTCACAATAGAAGCCCTAACCAAAAACCCTAGCCAGGCAGATTTAGTTCAATTACACAGGATACCCAGCGCACACACGGTTACAAATATTCCAATAGTCCTTAATACATAACAATAACGTTCAATAGCACTAGATCCATACATTAACCATTCATTTAAGGTAAAATACAATCACGCAACCGATCCGAACATAGATAACACAGTAATCGAAAATAACATGCAAAAACAGATCATAAAGCAAAAGACAGCTGCATTTGATACTCAGATAACATCGAAAACATTCCTTTATTCATTCATAGTTCAGATATTCCTTATAACACCTTCGATCTACTCGTGCACACATCTAGTGGGTTTTGCACACAACAGGACTAAGGTCTCCGCACACACAAGCAACAAGAGCCTTCTAACCTAGACAAGTTCGCTTCTTATCTCAAAATATCAAAACATAGTTAAGATCTCTTACATCACGTCTCCTATTGACTCGATCTAGACTCCTATCTATACTTTTAGCCTGCACTCATCTAAGGTCCGCAAACAGTGGTTTGTGGCCCCTAGTTCTACCCTTTGACCCATTACAACTCATGAGGGGCTTTGACCCACCCCAAAGCCCCTTAACATGTGCTTTTCTTAGCATGCATGACTAAACTTACAAAAAATTACAGAAAACATAGTATTTTCATCAAAATTCGGTCCTAAGGGACCCCGCTCCATCATCCTCCTTGCTTGCTTCCTCCTTTTTCTTGCTTTCCCACCTTTCTTGCTCAAAATGCCAAATTGCTCCAAAAAATCTAAGTGTCCAAGAGAGAGAGAGAGAGAGAGAGAGAGAATAATGAGAGAGCTAAAAAAATGCACTGACAAAAGGTTACCCACTGATCCTAAGAAGGATTTTTATAGAATAGGCCTCTATTTTCTTCATTTTCCATTATTTTCCTTCAATTTACTCCTCACATGCAACCTATGACCTTTTACCTTCCTTTTCTCCTAATTTTCATTATTTACATAAATAAATGTGCCTAAAAATATTTTTTCCTCTTTAATGCCTTAGCCATAGCCTTTGCCAATTTCATTAGCCATAATATACCAAATCAACACCCCCTATGATGTTTTGTCCAACATTCAGAATTGAATAATGTCCCATCAGCCGTGGTTATTATTTTTTAACATTTATTACATGGTATTTTCACCAGGGTTGTTACATGATCCCTGAATCGGACTGTGGATCGCAGTATAGCCACTGGCCTAGTGACTCCTAAACCAGACTTTGGGTTGCGTTAAAGCCAAGATTGTGTGCCTTGGTGGGCCTAGGAATCCTTGTTGGTGAATGGCGGGATATATGGTAAAGCCAAGAGGTGGACTTCTCTTTGTTGGGCCTAGTAGTCTCGCGATGGGATGTATGGTAAAGCATAGAGAGTGGGTCTCGGTGTAGGGCCTAGTGATCCCTGGATTGGACTGTGGGTTACGGTAAATCTTGAGAGACTAGGAGGTAGTGAAATTCCTCGCGGTGTTGTTACGTGGATTAATCCCTCTTGAAGACAAGGGCGATCTCCCTAGTACTCAACGAGTAGCTAGAAACAAACATCCATTTGGAAACCTTTTTCTCTAGATTAATTGCATTTCATAATTATTATAAGAAAGTAGAGGGGACATGCCCCTACCTTGAAATCCAAATGTTCGATGTAGTATTTTGTCCCGTCGCTCCAAAGTGGTTTCTGCAATAAGTAGAACTTGCAATCAAAGACATGACAAAAGGATCAAAGCATCTGCAACATATAATAATCAAGCAAAGTTAACCCAACTTAGTGATCAAGGAGTCTAAGTATTGATGTTATTTCAATAAGCACAAGAACAACTCAATGAGAATAAGAGATCCATATGTATTATCTTGAATAAAAAGAGTAATCTTACAACTTGATGCATTGATGTCGTACAGATTTCTCCCGGGGTCCTGAACAATCATTTCTCCTTCAATTTGATAAGCCTTCCTCTCTGAATACCAACATGGAGTTATAGACACAAGGGTGTAATAATTCTCATGCCAACAACAACTCACTAGTGTAGAAATTATGCACTCTTATGAATTCTTTTCAGCAATTCATTTACAATCTACGTGTGTCTACAGTCTCTATTCTCTACCCTTGAACCTGAAACTTAAGCTCAATTTATAGGGAAATGGAGGTAGTTTCAGTTCCATGAAGAGGGGGATGGATTCCTCTCATGAAGCGATTTTAGTTCCATAGACTAAGGGATAAGCTCCATGAGTGGAGGGATAAAGCTCGAATTGATCGCGACTCTAGAAGCTTCCAGTTGGGAGAATATTCGACCAAATAGGCTTCTAGAATTTACTTTTTTCTTTTATTTGATTTTCGCGAGGGTGCGCAGGTAATAGTGGCAAAAAGTGCGGGGGTTGCCGCAGTTTATTGACCAAACAACAACACATGTGAAGGGAAAGGCTATAAAAACTGTGCAGGTAGAATTTTAAGGGTTTTACAAATATTTTCTCCAATTCCAAGACTTGATTCAGGAACATTAAGGTTTTTGACTTCTAAGGTAACATGATATATGTGGTGATAGAACCATATGAACAGTCAAATGTCATGGTGACAAAATGATGTGTAACAGGTGTAGGTGGAGAACTCTGGTAGTATCCATGCTTGTTTAATTCTTTTTGGTTGGTTATGAGTCCCACATTCATGCTTGGTATATGGCACGGGGTTGATTGGCTGAAGAGATATTTGGCTCAACCAATCTATTTTCGGGTGGAACGTGGTAGTCCCATCCTTGGTTGGTTCTTATATTCATTAACGAGAAGTTCATTTCTTTGAAATTTGATGTGTAAATGTATTGGTTTATATGGCTGATGTATCTCTGATATTTTTGTTATTATTTTGTTGGTTATGAGCATGTATACTGACAATGATGATGTATGGATCTCCTCGTGTTTTTATCTGTAAATAAATAAACAATGTATCTATGACCTAATAGATGATATTGCAACTAATGATGTAAGGGAACAATGCTTCTTAGAAATTCTTAGATAAGTATGAGACTCCTATGTTCAGATCTGTTGTTTGCACCTACAGATTGGATTGATGCTAACTGTTTGACATAATGTCAGTCTTGGTTTGGCATGGTCAGGTTTAGTCCTGAAGTTAGTGTTTGGTTTATTAGCCTTATAATTGTGTGTTTAATGGATTCTGGAAGTTACAGGGAGTTCTGGGCAGTGCTCAAAATTTTTGGCTTAAAAAGTGCCTTAAATCCCGTGGAATTTGGCATAGGTCTACTGGAAAAAGTCCTTGGATGCAGGCATGCAAGTTCGTGGGAGAGTCCATAGCCTCCCAGATGCACCCATGCCCATACTATGGGAGAGTCCAAAGGTTTAATAGCTTAAAAAATTACTGGGACCCAAGGGCATGATACCTGAGTGGTTGGGATGGATCCTGGGAGTGTTGTTGCTAATGTGGAACATATGTTTGATGTGTTTTCATCGATTCCACTTCCTTAAGGTCACCTATGAGGTTGAATCATATCATAGTAACATATCGTCACATGTTTACCCTGGTTGGCTGGTTACTTGGGTAGATATGGGAGGAGGGTGTTACAGAGTGGTAGCAAAGCATGGTTCACCGCTTGGACTCGATGGGCAGTGTGTGTTGGTCATGGATTCAAGTTGGTTGCACGTGTGTCAATCATCCTTGTGCTCTATATGCATGTTTCATATGCATGGTGTCAGTCACGGTTGTAGTGATGTCGCCATGTGAAGGAGGATGTTGTTGTTGTGAAGTGTGTCTTCATAAGTCTATGATTGGTTATGCATTGTTATGTGTTTTTCATGCATACATATTAGTTGCATATGTGTTTTGCATGTTTTTGGACTATGTGCTTATTGTGTATGCATGGTGGTGGTCATTGTCGCAGTTGTGTCACCATGTGGAAGTTGATGGTGTTGTTGATTGGATGTGATCGTCACGAATGCATGTCAGTTGTATATGCATTTGTCATGCATGTAAACGTCTATATGTTGTTATGCATGCATTTCCATGGTTATAGTTTTTTTCTATGGGGTCATTGTAGGCATTTTAGGTCATCATAATGCTGTTGATATGTTATGATGTTGATGTGTTGGTTGAGATAGAGCAGGAGATGCATATCATCAAAGTGTAGTTGCAACACCAGACTTTGGGGAAAGAGAAGATCGTCATACAGGTTTACTATGTTTGGCACTCAGGTATGTTAGCTAATGGTTTGTTATATACATTAGGGTTATATACATGTTTGTATTTTTATTGTTGTTGAGGTTACATGCATGGTAGATGTTAGTGAATCAGTGTGGTCATATGCACTTTTGTTGGATGTGCTGTTATATGCATTGTTGTGTTGTTTTATGTTAGTTAACTTGATGATTATGTTATATGTTGTTGATAAGTATGTTATATGCTAACTTGTTGTTGTTATATCTTAGTTAACTTGATGATTAAGGTTACTGCATTAAGATCTTGATGTTATATGTATCATGCTATTTTGGATTGGACTATGCAGTTGGCTATGGTTATGACATTTAGGTACGAGTCAACATAATTATGATAGTGTGTTGTACTAATCTAGACTGGTTGTGCACCTATGAGTGTTATGCATGAATGTCAAATTTTTATGAGTTTATGACGTGAACATGTTAGTTATCTACAATTATGGATATCATGACCTTATTTATGTTTGAGTGGATATGTTGTAAAGTTATATCATGCTAATCTAGATTGATTGTGTAGACAAGGTAGCCTCCCCTCAGATACATTAAGGTATGAGTTTGTTTATGTTGTGTACTTGATGCTCAATTGTTTAATTACTTTATATATATGGTGTTGAGTTTTTGGTGTCTAGTTTATTTAACTAACATGGTACGTTTATAGTTTGTTTGAATGTTTTATTAATTGTATGATATGAGTATGTTTCTCTAATATTGTATGAAGGAATGATCTTGTTTTATGATGGTTGTACTAACATTATATGCGTTGAGATAGTTGATATGTACTTGAGTGTAAGTAGGTGATAATTGTAGCAATATGTATTATGAATGATGACTGCGAGTTGATTTCTTATATAACTAACAACTGGGTGATGTGATAACATGCAATAAAGACTCAATTGCAACCAGGTAAATGGTAAAATAAATGAACTGGGTAAGAATTATTTTGGCTATGTTTGGAAACCCTAATTATAAACGAATGAGTGTTTTGCATACAAGAAGTCTTCTTAAACCTAATATTATCTAACATTATGTGGATATGTGTTATATTTATGAACATGTATTTGACAAGTATAACAATTGGTTTCTAGTTATGGTTGGATTCGTCAAGGGATTGGAGTCTCTTGAGAGATGATATATGTATCTGTTCAGATACAAGGTAGTGTGCCTTAAATAACAAGGTAAGGTAACTGGTATATGTGGGACATTGGGTTCAATGCTACCCGTGTGTTTCGCGACATGGACTAACTGTCTCTCGTGGATCCTAACTCTAGCGATTATAGTGGAGACTAACGCCTGCGGGTTTTGGTCTAACGACAATCGTGATTCCAACAGTGGTATCAGAGTGATAGGTCTCGAGTTCGAAACTCACCTGACTCGTGTTCGGGGGGATATTGCTGGACATTGGGTTCAACGTTCCCCGTGTGTTTCATGACATGAACTAACCGCCTCTCATGGATCCTAACTCTGTCGATTGTAGCGAAGACTAACGCCTGCAGGTTTTGGTCTAACAACAATTGTGATTCCAATAATATATGGTATGTTTATATTATACACTGAAAATTATGTGTTTATGGTGGTATGATGCAGGGGATTTCATGGCAAATGATACTACCATGAAATATTGAATAAAGTTCAAGTTGGAATTTCCTTTGGAAGCAGTGGGAACCATGGGGATTGAGTCATGGTGTTGGTTTCGAGTCTAGTGATTTTGGTATTTTGTGATTTGTTTGTGCTTGATTTGCAGTTTTTCTTATGATTAGTGTATGATCATGCCACTTTGTTGCGGTTTTGTATTGATTTTTATTTTTCATGGTATTCTTCTTGTTTGTTTCTTTTTCTTGCCTTTTATGTTTTGAGATTCTTGGGAATTGGTTGGGAAAGAGGAAATTTAATCGAGCTCTGGGAGAGTTGAATGGAACCCAACAGGTAATGAAAGACACACATGAAGCTCGGTTCATGATTAAGTGCAATGGAAGGTAAGAATATGACAGTTGGTTGGATTGGTTGGGTCCATTGTGGTAAATGGACGGTGGCAGTATAGACATGAGAAAGGCAAAAAAAAGGTAAAGAAAATGGATCTGAGGTGTTAGATGCCTTGGCTATGTCAAGAATTGTTGCTTTCAATGTTGTGTATGTTGTGCACGAATAAAGAAAGTTCTCTTAAACTATACCTTATGATATCTAGTGATTATGTTATGATCGTGATTATGCGGATGTTGATATATGTATACATGTATGTCGTGTCTAACAGGGTCTTCGTGGATCGTGATTGTTTAATGCTAATGATTTTATGCATATATGTGTGTATGTATGTCGTTGTCTGATAGGATCATTATTGTTTTATGCTAATGATTATATATATGTATGTATCTATATGTCTATGTCACTGTATGACAGGGTTTTCGAGGATCATTCTTGTGGAGGAATGGTTGCTTATGCAGTTGAATGGCATGAAGAGGTTCTTGGCTTATGAGGAATCAAGTGGGAAGAGTAACTCTGACATATCTCTGAGGTTAGTATCATGTGGACATGAATTAATATTATATGCTTGTACTATGCCTATGTTTATGTTTTGGACATGTAATGCTGAGGGGTACATCTACGAAGTGAAAGTAGCGTGATCTGCGGCATGCTAGGATAAGCATCGATAGTGGAAAGACACTAGAAGCAAGGTTGCTTGTGGGGTCAGTGTGTGGTCTGTGGATGTGGAGTACTAATGTTGTGTATATGTTACGCATGTTGTATATTCAACGATTATACCTACGGTGATGTGTAAGTGTAACATATGTAGTATTGTGTACATAACGTACTGTGCGCATGTTGGATATACGGTGTTGTGTGAATATGATGTTGTGCACATGTTGGATATGCAGTGTTGTGTACGTATGGTGCTATTTACATATTGTATAGGCAGTGCTAGGTACACATGGTGTTGTGTGCATGATTGTACATGTGGTGTTGTGTATATGTCATGCATGTGGTGTTGTGTACATGTGGTGTCATGTACATGTCGTGCATGTGGTGCTGTGTGCACATTGTACAGGTGGTGTGACATTGTGTACACATTATGTAGGTGGTGTCATGTACATGTGATGTTGTGCACATGTTGTGCAAGTAGTGTTGTGTACATATGGTACTGTGTATATGTTGTGCATATGGTATTGGTATACATGTGGTATCGTGTGCATGTCGTACATGTTGTGTTGAGGGCATGCAGTACTATGTATGTGCATGGTGTCGTCATGGTATCATGAAATGTGTATTCGTTGTGTGGTACTATGTATATGTATATATATTGTGTTGTGTTGAGCATCAGATGTAGGTGTATGTGTTGTGTTGTGTTGTACACTGGGTGTAGGTGTATGTGTTGTGTTGTATTGTACACCGGGTGTAGGTGTATGTGTTGTATTTCGGTGTAGGAATATGTATTGTGTAGTATTCTACACTGGGTGTAGGTGTATGTGTTGTATGCTGATGTAGACTTATGTTGGTGTAGGTGTTTGTGTCGTATGTCGGTGTGGATGTATGTATTGTGTGGTGTTGTATGCCTTGTGTGGATGTATGTGTTGTACACTATGTGTATGTGTATGTAGTTGAAGAGATGGCACTAGTGGTTGTTGAGTGTGGCAACCGATCCAGTGTGTATACAAAAGAACAAAGGCAGAATTAAGGATCGATGAAGGATACATATCGATAATTTATTTCAGTTCTATTATGCATGTGATCTACGATTTTGACTTATGATGGTTACATGTTATTTATGATTGTGGTTTATGATGATTGCATGTGATTCATGATTTTGACCTATGATGGTTTTTTTTTGAGCTAACCATATGTGATATGTTTATACACGATGATTTGATCAAACGACTAGTTTGACTTGTTGTGACTAGAAGTGAACAGAATTGCAAGTGTACCTTATTAACGAGCTACCAATGAGGTATGATTTGGGTTTATTTCAATTTGTTTTGAGTCTAATAGGATTATGTGATTGGTACATGAAAACATGGAAATTCCTAGTTGGGTGGTTGAAACTAATTGAACGCATTAGCAACAACAACAAAAGGAATTGAAACAGGGTGCAGTATGCTGGTAAAGCACTTCCGAAGCAGGGCCATTGTGGGACACTGGTACCCAATAGTGTCTATTGATTTCCATGAGCATGCTATGACCAATATGATGGTTGAGGCATGTATACTCCTTGGTTTTTGTATCTTCCGATGCGAGGAATCCTTACCAAGAGATGGATCGCCTAGGATAGGGGATGTCAGGGAACTTGGAAGGTGAGTGACTGCACTGAATGGGATTACCAAATTTCCCGAGGGATTGTATAGCAGAGAAGGGAAGGTCAAGGATGGATTTGTTTTGGTCACTAGAATTTCTAGGTGGAATCAGATTCACATTGGGGGTGTGACCTGAAACAATGAGTTGGTAATTTCTCACTGAGTGTACAGTAGCATAGGATTGTAGCACTGGGAATTGGATGCAGCTTTGGCTCTGATAGTGGATTCTGGACTTCCTGGGAAGGAAGTGAATCAAGGAAGTGAATCCTGGCACTACTTTGAGGGTGGAGGTGTGAACCTCTGGATTCCATTATTGTTGATACGAGCATCATATCCTTTTATTTGTTGGTTGAGAAAATATTCATATGTTTATATGTGTATATTATTGTAAATATTGTAGCGAGATGGATTTATAAAGCTCCATAGATAGTATGGTTGTATATATGGTTGTTATTGTAAATCATATAATGAGCTATGTTATAAAGCTCTGGTAAAAAATATGTTTGTCATGTTTCAACAGGTTGATCATTGTAAATACTACAACAAGCTACGTTATAAAGCTTCATAGGTAGTATGCTTTGTTTTTAGCAGTTTTCTGGTTTGTAGGTGTCATTGAACATTGAGGATGGTGTTCCCCCAAAGGGGGGGTTCTGTAATATCCCTAGTTAAAAATCTAGGTAAAAAAAATATAAGACCATGGTTGATGGGACACTTATTCCAAGATGAATTTTGGGCAAAACATCCTAGTGGGTGTTCATTCGGTATATTATGGCTAAAGGAAATTGGCAAAAGCGATGAAAAAAGCTTTGGAAAGGCCTGAGGCATTAATTGACATTTTATTTATGAAAATAATATAAAATAGGAGAAAAGGGAGGTGAAAGGTCACATGTTGCATGTGACGAGGAAAATGAAGGAAAATAATGGAAAATGAAGAAAATAGAGGCCTCATTGATAAAAAGGCTTATGAGGATCAGTTAATGGCAAGATTTTTGCTCACACTTATGGATCTCATTCTATTCTCTCTCTCTCTCATACTCTAGGACACTTAAATTTGTCTTGGAGAACTTTGGCATTGGATCAAGAAAGGCAAAGAAGGCAAGAGCAAGGAAGGAGCAAGCAAGGAAGAGCAGGATCAAGTAGCTACAACAAGATTCTTTGCAAATATCGTTTCAAATGTGTGATTCCATTGCTAGATTTGGAATGCATGGTATTGCATGTGGTTCTTTTCTGTCATAGCATGGGTTTTTCCAGGTGTGATAATTTTTTCATCCTAGCCTTGCCATTTCCGGATAGCCTTGATGAGATGGGTTCTCATATTTGGTTGAGATGGATTTCCGGATGGATCTGAAGTTGAGTGAGGTGGATCCATGAAAGGAAAATCACATGGCCTAGTGATCCCTGAACTGAACTGTGGATCGTGGTAAATCCATTGGCCTAGTGACCCTTGAACCAGAATGTGGTTTGTGGTAAAGGCAGGATTGTGTGCCTAAATGGTAAAGCCAAGAGGTGTATTGCTATCTGTTGGGCCTGGTAGTCCCGAGATGGGATGTACGGTAAATATTGGAAAGTTAATCTCAATGTAGGGCTTAGTGATTCCTGGATTGGACTGTGGATTACGAGTAAGCCTGAGAGACTATGAGGCAGTGAAATTCCTCACAGTGTAGGTGGAGAACTCCAGTAGTATTCATGCTTGTTTAGTTCTTTTTGGTTGGTTATGAGTCCCACATTCATGCTTGGAATATGGCACAGGGGTGATTGGATGAAGAGAGATTTAGCTGAGCCAATGTATGGTCGGGTGGAACGTGGTAGTCCCATCCCTAGTTGGTTTTTACATTCATTAATGAGAATTTCATTTCATTGGCATTTTATGTGTAAATGTATTGTTTATATCTGGATCCTCTGGCCAATGTATCCCTAATATTTCTATTGTTATTTTGCTGGTGATGAGCATGTATTTTGACAATGATGATGTATGTCTCTCCCCATGTTTTTATTTGTAAATAAATAATGTATCTATGACCTAATAGATGATACCATAACTAATGATGTAAGGGAACAATGCTTCTTAATGATTCTCAGATAAGTATGAGACACCTATGCTCAGATATGTTGTTTACACCTATAGATTGCATTGATGCCAAGTGTTTGATATAATGTCAATCCTGGTTGGGGATGGTCAGGCTTAGTCCTTGAGTTAATTTTTGGTTTATTAGCCTTATTATCACGTGTTTAATGGATTTTGGAAGTTACAGGGAGTTCTAGGCAGTGCTTGAAATTTTGGGGTTAAAAAGTGCCTTAAATCACACAGACTCTGGCATAGGTATGTTGGAAAAAGTCCCCGGATGCAAGCATGAAGGCTTGTGGGAGCATCCAAAGGTTTAATAGCTCAAAAAATTAGTAGAACCCAAGGGCATGATCCCTGAGCGGTTGGGATGGCTCCTGGGAATGTTGTTGCTGATGTGGAAGGTATGTTTGATGTGTTTCCGTCAATTCCACTTCCTTAAGGTCACCTAGGAGGTTGAATCATATCATAGTAGCCTCTCGTCTCATGTTTACCTTGGTTGGGAAGTTACTTGGGTATATATGGGAGGAGGGTGTTACATCACTATGTATATTTTGAAAAAATGACCTAATAGCTAAAGGCTTTTGAAGGTCGAAAAGCCTCATTCCCATGACCACACCCATTCGGATATGCTCTTCGCTCCCTCACACTTCTAAGCATGTTCCACATGGTGGAAGACGAGCTTGATTTCTCAGTGGACCCTCTTGAGGTTTTGAGCATATGGAAGACTCCTCTCTCGACCTCACCTCCTCCAGAGGATTTTGGCACTCAAATTAACAAAAAAAGCCTATTAGGTTTGGCACTACCGATAGTCATATCATGTGAATTTAGAAGGATAGGAAGGAGGTATAGTCCTCAACTGCCACCCCACGAAATGATTATTTGAACTCCAAAAAATTATTCGTTCTTCATAGAGTTTGGCAAACCTAACCCCCTCCCTTTCCTAATTCATTATATTGGCTAATTGGGCCCTCTTCTCCCCACTCTCTGCTAGATGCTTATATCTCAAATTCTTGGCTGGTGCATTATAGCTCACCTACATCAGACTTACTCCTTTATTGATTTCATGTGTGGCCTACTCACCTCAGAGATGCTTAACAGAGGTGGTCAAAACCCTCATTCCTTGTTTCTCTTGGCTCCACATGTTGATGACACATTGACATAGAAGAGGGAATGCATTAAAAGAAAGGTTGAAGAGCCTTCGTTAGTACTTTGTAAGGATGTGCAACATAAAAAGATTCATATAATGGAGAAGATGGTTGTGGTAGGTCAATTTACCAGTAGAATAATGTCAATGGAAGTCCTATGAAGGTGGATAGAGCAGAATTTTTGGTATTCTACTAGCTGTGTAGGTGGATTTGGCGCACAAGTTTATCAAATCGCACCTGCTTAAGAGGAGTGGCTTTTTCCTCTTAATTTCTTGGTCACATGCAAAAAATAAAGGGAGTCAAGCAAGTTAGTGAACATGCTAAGAAATAAACATACTAAATAGTGAAATAGCATGAATATTAAAAAATAAAACCTAAACTAAAACACATAATACAAAAGCTCTAAATAGAGTCAAAGAACTTCAATAATCCAAATGGTGGCACTTATGCCCCCTCTTATTGAGTGTCGGTAGGAATAAAGGATGAAACATTTACCCACTTGCCAAGGGGCCCTTAGAACTAGGGATTTCTAAGACCCGATGTAAGGATGTATTTACTTTCGAGCTACCTTAGCGCAAATTCCCTCTCTCTACTCTGAAGGACTGGAGTTTTTGGATGGCCAACAACTGAGTCCCCTCTATCTCTACTCCAGATTACACCCTCCTGGATTTATTGGGGCAATTCTGGCCAACATAACAATGTGTTCTCCCATTTTTCATCTCTTGGTGGCCTTTTATAGGAGAATTCAAAGTCTCCTTCCCTCTCTTGGTACATTGATGGATGGTGACCCAAGAGAGGAGGGTGATTCCATTGTGTGCCACATTATTCCATTTTGTGCTCCCTTGAGGTCCTAAGGAGGCTTGAGTGGCTGTCCTTAGGCAGCTTCAAGTGTGGGATCAATGTCCTGGAGTGTGCCATGTTGTCTCGGAAAGTGACTTCCGCCACTCTCAGGTTCGCGCAAATTTTTGAGGAAAAGTTGCGCAAAGGCGCGCTTATCGAAGAAAAATGCACATGGAGGTGCATTCTGTTATGGTCTTGAGTGCGAAATTTGGTTTTTCCCCTGGACCTCAGAGATTTTTAAAATTATTTAGATTCTCTAATGTGCCTCAGCCTTGTAAATCCTTCTACCTAAAATTTAATAATGTCATCTTTGCTTGTCCGATTTTCTAGTGATAACAATTGGCCCCTAATGTGTGAGGTCTAAGAAGAACTGTATAGCCGAAATACATTACAATTTATTTTTTGTGTAAGGTGCAGAGAGAGAGAGTTGTACGTGTAGCACAGAATTGGAGAC
Source organism: Pinus albicaulis (assembly GCA_034641835.2). Lineage (NCBI taxonomy): Eukaryota > Viridiplantae > Streptophyta > Pinopsida > Pinales > Pinaceae > Pinus > Pinus albicaulis. Next base: position 1,139,660,901 of record CM076577.1, on the reverse strand, counting down.
ACCTTGCACCGGGTCGAAGAGCGACCATGTCCTGTGGGAACCCTGCAAGTAATGGTATAATAAAATAAATACAAATTTTCTACAAGGTGGGCATGTCCCATGCTTGTGATGCTTTGGCTAGCTAAACGAAATCTATTTGACAGATATAAATTCTGTTTGTGTCACTAGTATGGTAGTGATATGTTGGTTGATTACGACGTGTGCTGACGCCCTCAGGGGTGATTTTTCTTTGACAATAGGTAGAATGTGGTACCGATATGCGTAAAATTGGTATGGCATATAAATGAGCATTGCGCGCATAGATGTATGACTGTGACCTTCCTGTGTAAGCATTGCTGAAAGATATGCTTATAAAGGCATGGGTCTTAGATGAATTTGATCAAAGTGAAATGGTTGTAAGGTACGATACCATCTTGGCATGAAATCTTGTGTTCTAGTCGAATGTCAAGAGGATCGATGACATCTGTGGGCAATGATCTCTTCCACAGTGCCACCCAAGGAGGTCCCTTTTGTGGAGAGGGGTGATCCAAGGTACCATTTCCTTTTTGGAAAATAGGTGTTGATGTCGACAAAAAGGAAGCCTCAACTGAATGAGAGAGTCACTAATACAAGGGATCAGGATCTTGGATGTTATAGGTTTAACATAGGCATGATGGCGAGGGGTGATTGAAAACTGATGATGGGGATTCAGTGGCCCAAGGTCGGAGTATAAAAAGCAGCTTGGCAAAAATCATAAGTATTTTTGATGGAGAAATCCCTGGAGTCGGTAGGACATCCAGGGTGGTTATATGTTGGTTATGAATATCATGGTGGCTTATGTGTGAAGGTGTGATACTCCGACCAAGGGTGACCAGGGACTACTGCCATGGGAGAAAAAATGGATGGGTGGATGGGGGACATAGTGCACCGTTTGCAGTGTTTGTACACTTACCAACAGAATGAAATAACGAGGTTTGTCTTGTACAAAACACAGAGACGTGTGCCCCAAAACATGAAAGTGTTCGCTCACTAATGATGTGAGGAAGGTGTTTTTTCTAAGGGTGGGGGCCCCATTGGTTGGTCTCATGTGTGGGGTTGATGAAGCGGATTGAAAATGTTGTAGATGGGCTATGCTGATGGAGGGATGGTAGGACAAATGTGAGGAACGGTAGTGCGCTTTCGATCTGCTTGCAAAACCTGGTAGTCCGGGAAAGGGCTTTTAATTCTGATATGGTAAAACTTGACCTAATGCATGGTGAGTGAATGGGCATGAGGTGCTTCCCGGACTAAAGTGGTACGACCATGGCATCATTATTTTGCGATATATGGTCTACTTTGGGTGACGGGCACCATGGAGGGGAGGCTCTACCGACCAACGAAGATGTTTATCATGTGAAATGTGGGGTGATGATAAACATGGTCGGGTGATTGGAACCTATGGTTAATTCCTTATGGAGAAATGATGTCAAGATATGCAGAGTTTTGTCTGAGACTCTATCATGCTGAGGGTAGAATGATACTTGCTCTAGAACTTTCAGTGGATGGAGTGATGGATGGTTTTCACTATACCTGCAAAACAATACCCCAAGTGAAAGCATCTCTTTTATTCAAATATTATTGAAAGACATTAGCTTAAAAAAGAAGACAAGAGAGGGCATACTTGTCGGCACTAAAAATTTATTTTTTCAGAGGTGCGAATATGAGGCACCACCCGAGTCCTGGTTCCGATACATGATGATATGAATCATATATGGTGTATCGTGTCATCGGCATTAGGTGGGGGGAGAATTTTGTGAGGGGAACTTACGTGAGCATAAGATTAGATCCCTCATTAGGATGGGCAATTTTCGGTAGGTGGAGATTGTGTCTGGTGCAGAGGTGCCTGAATGTTTCCATTAGCAGTCATGCCTCTAGTTCGTCATTATGGCTGGTGCAAATGGTGCATGGTACCATTGTGCCAACTGAGTAGATTGTGCAGGAATCAACACTACTCCTCGTCCCAGAATTGGACACTCAGAAGGGATCATACGTAGAGGAGGAGGTCTTCTTCTTCCATTTCCGAGTTTTTGGCTTGGGTGTGTCTAACTCTTTTGGGGAATGTAGACTTAACGCCGCTCTTGCCACTCTAAGATTCGAGAGATGCTCACATTTTATTGTATGATGAAAGTGTGAACAAATCCGGCAATAGCTGTGTGTGATTTTCTCTTGGTTAGAGAGATGTCTTTACGGGAGAGAAGAGACTATGTGAAAACTGTGGGCGAGGTGCTTCAACTTTTTGCACTGATTGACCCGGTGGCCAATCAGGTCGCATAGTTCACATGTTATCCTAGGTTGAACCTGGGTCATGCTTGGTTGGCATGCCTTCCCATCTGGCCTGTTACACAGACATGGGTATGGACTAGATTGCCTGGGGGCGTTCTGCCTTCCATATTGGTTGAGGAGTTCCTCACGCTTCTTCTATAATATATGTATCATGTCAATTAAAGGACGTACTCATGAGATATATGTACAACTCTGCTCATAGTGATTGCCCCGACATACTAGGAAAAACATCCTAGATATGGGGTTCCCACCCTGCTCGCTTGGTGGCATTATTGGGTACCAATGGCGTAGCACTTCTGAGTCAGGGAAAGTGGCGACCACATGATTGGGAATTTTACACAACGTAGATGTTGGTCTTCTCTGCAAAGGGCGGTTGGGGGTAACTAAGGGTTCCCCGATTGGTCATTTTTCAGCTAATAGAAAGAGGATGGATCTACTCGTCACATCTTCTTAAGTTGTCAAGCTGTTCATAGATTCAGAGTCAGAACCATCTTCTCAGGAGAGGCGAAATATAGTCGATCACATAAAAGCTAGCATTGCACGAAATTTAGGGATATAGTGACAATGGTGTAAAGGATGATTTACATCACATATTTGACATGAATATTGGGTATCTGGGTTAGTGCAATATACTACATGGATTAGATACCATTGCTAAAACATTTCTAGAGTTGGGAAATCGACAATGAAATGATCGCGTTCATCAAAGAGTACACAGAGTTTGATAGGGGGAGGGGGAATGGCTGGGAGTCTCTCAGGCGACTGTTGTTCCTCCTGCAGGTATAGAATAACGTGAGGTTCATCTCCGGCTGACTGGATGGAGGGATCCTCTTGATAGGATTTCTCAATGGCGTGTAAAGCGTCCGTATATCGCGAGATCTTTGGGAAATGATGGGTATAGTGTCCATAATTACTGCAGATAGCGCATGCGTGATTTTTACGTAATGCCTTACCTTGAATTTTGGTGGCAGGTTCCTTTTTACGATAACTTGGTGCCACGATGTCTACTTCAGAGCTAAGGAGCGCTTTTAATTTGTTCATCTCTAGGAAGATGTGGGTAGGGTGGCCTGCTACATCACATATGGTGCAGTGTGGTGATTCCCGTGGCATGGTGGGGTTCTCCACCTTCTTTCCCCTTCTATTGGTTTTCTTAGTCGTAACTATCGGTTTTGCGATGGGAATTTCCTTTGAAGGGATGTTTGCGATAGTCTCCTGAATGGTTGGAGCCTGCTCAGGATTGAGGGGGATTATCCCTGTAGAGGTGATGTGCGTGACTCCCATTGTGGTATGTGGGACTAGGTACCAAAATGGGATTGCAAATGATAAGTTCGATAGGACCACCATGGCCATGACCTGCTGCAACACAAAACCGACTGGGGGGAAGAGGAAAGGAGTTTGGGAGGCAGTGTAAGATAGAGAGGCTGAGGACTCGGTGTCATTGCTGCTCATCTCCATGTCTTGATTGGCTTCGGTGCTTGATGAGGAAATAATGCACACCGAAGCCCCTGTGACATTAGGTGATGACTCTGGTATAACAGGGGGATCTCCTATGAATGACCCTAGGATGGATGACGGTTTAAATTAGTTGGGGCTATATTCTTGGTACTATGTCAATGTCTTGGTAGACGTGTCTACATAGGGTAGAATGACATCGATATTTGTTAGGGTCCACTTTTCGCTGTGTGTCAACTGGTCAATAGTAATGACGCGGTCTTCATGGGGGAACATCATAGTTCATAAGACGAAGGAGGCTATGGCGGACATGGCGTACATATAACTCTGACCAAGGAGTATATTGTAATCCAGTTTATCATCCAATACTTCTATGTCTATAATGACTATCTTTCTGGCTAAGCAGACCGAGACGTTTTGGTAGAGTCCGTCAGGAGCTGAAGGGCATCCATCGTATGCTCTAAGCGTAATGTTTGATGGCTTTAGCTCGAGAGACCCTAACTTCTGCCAAAAGTTCTTCGACATGATGCATGTGGATGCACCCTCGTCAATGATACATCGGTGAATGGTGGTGTTTTGAATCGAAACCGTTATCTGAAAGGCGACCTTCGAGGGAAGCCTAGGGGTGGATTTGTCTAAATCAAAAGCCATTAGGTGCGAATCAGCAGGGTCGATGGCACCTAATTCGGAAGGTAAGGCTTTTCTTTGCTTTGGGCATGATTGTAATACCTCCAAAGCTGACATGGCGGTGGGATATTGGGCTAGATCATCCACAATGCTATAGTTATGGGTTGCTTTGGAATGGTTTCCTGCCCACCTAGTTGGTCCCTTAGCCATTTTTGGCAAAAGGTTCAATAGGCATCTTTGATATGGTCAAAGGTGATGTTGGCGCACTTGTAATAGCCCCTAAAGCATTGGTGTCTGGTGGGGTATCGTAATTTCAGTTGCGTGTCTGAAAAAACATCTCTTCGCCAGTCATGTAGATTTCATGGCTGTTCTTTCCAGAATCATCAAGAGTTTTTGTTGTTGTTGCTGAGTGTTAACTGTCCCTTGTGTTAGAGTCGGTCCTTACAGCCCTCCATCAGAGATCATTTCGCTTTTTGCATATTCATTCTTAGGTGTCTCGCTTGTTCCACTTCGTTGCATTTCGCTAGGAACATGCCACTGACTAACGAGGGGGTCTGGTTGTCTTGTGTTTCCTCATGCTTGTACCTGTAGGGCTATTTAAAAATTCCTCAAAAATTACTAAAGTTCATCGTCATTTCATTCATGGTCATTAAAATGTCAGTTTCGTTAAAAAGAGTCTTTAGTCCTAGAGTCTAGGGTTTTCGAGTCTTTTGCATACATGTCATAAAGCCCGCAGGCCATGAGGTTGGTTTTGCAAGTTTTGATTTCACATTTTTATCATCAAAAGCATTTGAAGACATTTCTAGTCCAAAACTCTGTTTTGGAACTAGAAATTGTCTAATTTCATTTTTGTAACAATTGTATTTATTTAATTATCAGAAAGCTTCAGTGCAAGCCTCTGATCTTTTCCAAAGCCACAGTGCCGCATCCCTGCAAAAGACAACAAGCATTTTCAGTCCAAAATTCAGAAAAGCCAAAGGAGAAACATTGTATTAAATAGCCAAATGTCAAAATGCAGAAAAATTATGAAAGTGGGTTATCAAACACATTTGAAATCAAATATGACTGCATGAGATATTTTCTTCATGTATAAAACATGGCAAACAAACTCATTTGTAAGAAATCCGCAAGGCAGAGGTCGAAATCGAGTTTTTGAAGGCCGAAGACAATTTGCAGAATTGTTGACAGCGTTTGGAGGTGGGCGCTACCCACTTGAGGTGCGCGCTACCCACTTGGGGTGCACTACCCACTTGAGCGCCACGGCCTGTGTTAAATTGAACGGGCGCTACCCACTTGGTGCGCGCTACCCATTGGGCAGGGACGCTACCCACTTAGCAACAGAGCCAAGAAATTTGTGTTTTGCGCCCAGTTTTGATTCAAATAAACTCCAGCAAATTGCAAACAGGTTTTTATCATTTTTCAGTAGATTTTTATCATGCTTGTGATGAATTTGATGTTGGGAAAGAGGCCATGTTTGGAGAAGAATATATAAACCCTACATTCACATGCAAAATAATTCCTCAAGGGTTTTTGGAAATATATGGACAGTTTTGTGAAAAGTTTGAAAACTCTTGAATGGTAAATGTGCTCATGCCTTGGCATGTTATGTACATGATCCTCACGCCCTCAGTTATCATTTTATCATTGCTATCATGCCCTTTCATGTTTTTGCACAGTTTCATGTTGACTAGTATAAAGCCTCCATCACCATATCACTGCTGCCATCACCATAATATTGCCATTGTCATGGTCATTTGTATCACTATGGTTACTGTCATGATGTCCCTATTCTCCAGTTCATAAAACAAAGTCCCATACTTGTTGCCCCTTTGACAAATTTTCGCCATCATTATAAAATTATACCATACATCTGCATTTGGTTTTCATTTGTCAAACTCACTTATGATCGAAACAGTGATAGTTTTTATGCCATTAAAACAGAGTCATCCTCATTATGATTTTGTTTTCCTGTGATACTTGGGTACATGGGTGATATCTATTGGTTTTGAACATACATTAAAACTTTGCTTTCACTGCACCTATATCAGCATCCATATTACAAATATCTTGTTCAAAGCCATGTCAAAGACATAGTCAGTTTATGAGCAGGAGTCGGATAGTGATTCCACAACAGAGGGTAATGTGCCACGGAGGCCTCACAGAGGTGGCAAAGGTGGTAAACATCTCAGGGAGGAGCCTACTTCTTTGGCTCAATTGCAGGCATGTCCGCTTGCAATGGATTGTTTTCGAGTTCAGTCATGTTTTCGATTCTGTGAAATGATTTCACAAACCCAGCTTCATCGTGAACTAGCTCGTCTGTTTGTTCTACATTTACGTAATGGCCGTGTAAATCTCGCTGGAGTAGATTTCATTTTGTCACCAATGACTATTGCTCAGGCCACTGGCATACCAAATCTAGGAGAGGAATGGAACAAACGTCAGCAGTTAGAGAAATTCCACTATGAGCCATACATCAAACCTGGGTCTATGAGGCACTTAGGCAGAGTTTTTCCTTTCAGATTCCTGAGGGATGAGTTTGCACCGCTGATGAAACTCATCATTCGGTATTTCAGTTGCGAGGGCAGATTCTCGCGTCTCTTTGCGTACCATGTTCGTTTTTTGATGCACTTCACAAGGGTACGTATGATGAACATTCCGTACTTCATGTATCGCAACATAGAGAGGATGATGATTTTTGTACAGAAGAAAAGCCCAGCACAACAGCATAGAAGTATATATCATTACGCTTTGATCAAGATCATAGTGTTACATCAGTTGGCACAGCAGGGCATCGCTTGGGAGGATTTCATCTCCCGCGACTTTTTCACAGCATCACAGCCGCCTCCCGAGGTAGTTCATGATGCGGGAGAGCCTTCACACCAGCCGGGCATTCCTGAGATTGAGCATATCAGCACTCCATTGTTTGTGACATATCAGCGCGGCCACAGGGCCTTATTTGCAGCTACACGGCGAGTATTATCTCCACCCAGGGTGGAAGGGGTCTTGCCGACTTCATCAGCAGAGTGAGTATTATCTCCACATGATGTGGAAGGGGTCTCGCCTTCGTCTTCAGCATAGGTACAGATCTAGGATAGGGACAAGAAGCCCATGCATGATGAGGGCCCATCAGGAGGTCGGGACACAGATTTCACAATCATTGATGTTGATGCGAGCTCTCGTAGCTCGAAACTGAGGGAGATCATCCAGGAGCAAAGGGCTGAGAATGACACGCTGAAAGATCAATTTCAGAAGGCTCAGTGGGTGATAAACTATCTGGAGCAGCGCAAGAAACAGCTAGAGGATGAGCACACACTTTATGAGCTGCGTCGAATCCGTGAGGATCGACAATTGGCCCGGAAGAGACCAGGTGATATGACACCAGTTGAGTGAGAGACTGAACTCACGCATGTTAACATTCATCTGGAGAAGTTGTTGGAAAAGGCTAACAGAGAGAAAGACATGCTTCGTCACATGAAAGGCCATTATTGGGCTCGCATGCATGTCTGCAAAGCGAGAATGAAGATTCTGAAGAGGAGGTTGAGCGAAGCACTAAAACGGCGGAAAAGGCCTGATCCCCTCCGGATTTTGGCCGAGGTTTCGTTGGCTGGGAAAGATACATGATGGAGGGTCTTCGCTCTGAATTTGAGCAAATTCGGAGAAAATTTTGTCATTTTGAAATATTTTGGTCTAAAAACAGGTTTTTCAGTTAAGCGGGTAGCGCGCCCATATGCTCACTTTTTTTCAGGACACTTGCTGAAGGAAATATTTGCATTTTTTGATTTTTCATGGTAAGTTATGTATCCTTAGGCATTTCCGAAGCATTTCATCAGATTCTGGATGGTCAAAAAGCTCAAAAACACCATGAAAACCACCTTGCTGCCACCTTTTGCACCAGCAGGAAGTACTTCTGGTAGAATGAAGTTTTGGAGGGGAAAATGAGCTCCAAATTGAGAAATTCCACTTGGGTTGGATAGCAAACATCCAGGGCTTTCCAACGAGCTATCATGAGCTGAATTTGGATACCAGGAAGTGCCTCAACATTAGGTTGAAAGGCGCACTACCCACTCAGCTCAGGGGCGCTACCCACTTAAATTTTTGGCTGAATTTTCAACTTCCAGCTCAGAATTTCGGCCAGTTGGGACCAATTTTGCTTGTGGATGAAATTTTTGGGTTTTCATGATGTAAATTGATGGTTGACATATAACTTTGGCTCATTTTTACCTATTCTAGAAGATTCACTCTCAAAAAAAGTGAAATTCATGTAAATGAATCAGTTTCCACTCTTTTAGAGGCAAGTTGTTAGCTGCCTAGATTTTAGCTCCTTGATTAGAATTTGTTGGAACTGCTCCTAGAAGGAGGATTTCGACCGCTAGAGGTGTGGGGAGGGGTTAGAGTGATCTATAAATTGTAATTTCTGAGACATTCTACAGGTTGGACTCTTGGGAAACTTTGGCACACTTTGTACATATTTTTCATATTTTGGCTAAGGAAAGATCAGAGGTTTTGCGGCACCTGTTGGGATTCTTGTGGCTTTCTGTTCTTAATGGTGTTTTCTCTCAGTTTATTGTAAGTTCCTTCATGTTTGATGTATGCCATTTCTCACTTATGCTTCTTAAATTAAATGAATGAGTAGATGAGGTTGAATCCATTGTTCACAGTGCTCCGCCTTTGAATTCATTTAATTTTACATGTTTTCGCCTGTTTGAGAAGGATCCATGTTCATCCTTGCCCTTTTCAGCTCCCTTTCGTTCTGATCTATCCATATATCCAATCAAAAGCATTAAGACTATTTCCTACCTCGCCCCAACTCGAAATCTGCAAAGATCTGACCTTATCCCCGAACCCAAAATTGTTTTTTCCCATTTCTCCAACGAAAATCCAAAAATCAAAATCAAACATTCCTATCTCTTTACTAGCCTAAAATCCGTATTCATTGTTCATTATAAGTCATCTCAGCCCCTCTGAAAACCTTTTGTCGAGATAGACTTGGAGAGAGCCCTCTCTCCTCGTAGGGCTAGCTATGAGGCTGAGCGTGGTTTGATGTAGCCTTGAGTTTTACCTTATTTCAGCCTAAGGTAGATTTGAGCGCTAACATAGTGGTGACCATACTGGGGAATACAAAATCTCAATGGTTTGCTTGTTGATGTGTTTGTTTCATAAGTCTTAGACGGAGTCTGAAGTCACGCCAGGTAGCTTTCGAAATGCTTTTGCTATGCATCAGCGAAGTAGATAAACGCTGCTTCAGTCGATCTCCGGTAAGCTTGTGAATGCAGTACTTGATTCGCAAATTACCCCAGTATACTTGTTCGTTCTAGACCTTTGGATGATTGAGTCTAGAAGTCGAAAGGCTAAAGATAATTGATTGTGTTCCTTGAAATTTATCCCGAGAAGATTAATACACTGGCTTCAAGAAGGAATACTAGGTCAAATCCTGACCCTAATCCACCAACGGTATTTGAAAATCCAAATCTGATTCCTAGGATCCTTAGAAGACAAGGAAGTCAAGAAAGTTCTGAAAGAGAAAGTCAAGAGAGTTCTGGAAGTTCTAGATCGCTTTCTAGATCTGCATCCTATCCTGTGAAAATTATATATGTTGATGAAATTCCTTTTGATGAACGGTTTGAAACATCCTTATTCGTAAATTTTTCTGAAACTGAATTATCAAGATTAGTTCCGGATCCTTTGTTTTTTGAAGATTTGAAATTTAGATTTGTTTCATATCACTTGGATAGACAATTGCAAGATTCCATTGTGGCTACCAATACTCCCGAATTCACTGAATCTGCTTCACAAACTTTTGGACCATCTGAATTTGCATCTAGTTCATGGATTCCCACTGAACCTTCCTTTATTCCTACCATTTCCGTTCAGCCTGAGATTTCTGATCAGCAATCAACTGTAGTCTCTCCTCCGTCTCCACCGCATACACCTCGTTCACCTACTGCTCCCAATCCTCCTGTATCTCCGAGACAACAGATTATCAATCCGCCAAGAGTCATGGCAGCCAGATTTGCACCTGTTGCTTTGCCGGCCAATTTAGATCCTATGCCTGCTGATTACCAGAGCAAGATTCCCATATTTGATGGTACACCACATATTATATCAGCTCAGCAACATATTTTCCGGATGACAGACTTTTTGGACTTGCTTGAAATTGATGCAGAAAATGTTTCAATGAGATTGTTTGCCCAGAATTTTGGAGGAGAGGTTCGTAAATGGTTCAGAGCTTTACTGGCCAGAAGTATCAATACATTGCAAGACCTTCAGACACAGTTTTTAGATCAGTGGGAGATGAAAAAAGATCCGCTGCAGATTACTTCAGAGTACACAAACATCAAGCGTAATCCTGGTGAGTCCGTTCAGGATTATATCATCAGATTCAATACAGTGTATAATGTAATTCCAGATGACTTAAGACCGTCTAAAAAGTCAGCTCTTCTTAAATTCCCGGATGACTTTGATTCGGAGATGGCTTATTCGCTACGTGACATAGATTCGCCTACCTTAGAAGATATGCAGAAGATTGCCGTTAGTGTTGAGGCAAATCTGAACGATAAGAGAGCACGGTTGAAAGCAGAGAAAAGAGTGACTATAAAAGAAGAGCCTTCCACATCTACATTCGAACAACACTTGCTTCGTGAGATGGAAAAAATGTTCAAAAGGATGACACTTGACAAACTAGAAACGCAGATTCGGAATCCAAACTATCGTGGCCAGCAGCAGCCACAGTTCAGAATAAAGCAGCGTGAACAAAGACCACAAGAGCCGGCAGCCCAACAGCAGATCAAGACACCTCTTTTGCAGAATTTTGTGAGTCAAGATTCAGATGATGATGATGATGTAGCAGGTGAGCAAAATCATTTCTTCACTCCCGATGATTTGCCTATTTATATTACTGAGGATGAAGAATATGGAGAAATTTCAGCTGCACAGAAAGATGAAGACTTCATTTTAGCAAATGATACGGAGTTAGAGGAAGAGTCAGATGATTACCAAAGAGGGTATTTGAATGCTTTGTCCTCTCAACAGAAGCAATACTCATTGAGAAACCGAGATGTGCCCATAAATCCAATTCAGAAACGAAAAGAAGCTTCAGCACCAAAGGCAGATTCACCGATACCACAGAAGAAAGGAAAAGAGACAATTGATCCCGCAGCTAGTAAAGTATCATCAGCAGAAAAGGTAAATCAGCCAAACATAGTGAAAGACAAGGCTGAAAAGAAGGAAGTTCTGGTCAAAGAGGTTGAGAAATTTTCAGCATTTAGTTTGGAAAATGAAATTTCAAAATTAAAAATATCTATTCCCTTGACAGAGATCATGAAGAACAGCAGCTACCGCGGTCAAGTCTCCAAAATTCTGAACTTTGATCCAATGTTCGATACAGTAAATGTTGAGGATGATCAGCCATAATTGATTTTCGGGCCTGCATTAGATGGTGAGTCCCTTGACAGTGATGTTCCTCTCTTTTATATCAGTTTGAGGTTGCATGAATATGTTTTGCACAATGCCATGTTCGATTCGGGTGCTTCACACAATTTGATGCCGAAGGCGATCATGGAAAAGTTGGGACTATCATGATTTGTATTCATTTGATTCCAGCCGTGTGAGGTGTATAGGACTCATCAAAGATTTGGTTGTAAGCTTAGATCAAATTCCAGCGAAGAATGTCTTAATGGACGTGGTGGTGGCTGACATTCCTCCGCGATTTGGTATGCTCCTTTCAAGATCTTGGGGGGCAAAGTTGAAAGGTACACTTCGGTTAGATTTCTCTTATGCTACAATTCCAGTCTTCGGTCAAATGAGAAAGTTATATCGAGAGCAGAAGATGAAATACATGATAACTAGCAAGGAGAAGCCTATCAATCATCCTGTAAATTATGTACATACCGCCTTAGAATCATTTGTTTTATTGGCTGATAGTTTTAATGATATAGATAGTCAATTAGTTCAGGCGGAAGATATACCAGAAATCACTGAGAATTTTAGAGAAGTTCTGCAAAAAGAAAGAAGAGAAAAACAAGCTACTGTGGAGCAATCAGCTAAAGACAATGGGCAACAAACAAAAAAACAGAGCTGACGCAATTTCAACATTTAGAGGACGATGAAGATGGTCTTTGGACCATGGATTTTGATGGCGCAGTGGGCAGTGACGGTGCTGGAATTGGTGTTTGGATTCGTAGTCCATTTTCCGCTCCGGATAAGGTTCCGAGCAATGTTAGAGTGTGTTCTTACAAGCTTGCATTTGACTGTTCTAATAATGAAGCAGAATATGAGGCTCTAATTGCTGGCCTTAAGATTCTTAAGAAGCTGAAAGCGAAAAGGATTGCAGTGTATGGTGATTCAGAGTTGGTGATAAAGCAGGTTAAATGTGAGTTTCAGGCCAAGCATCCTCGCATGAGGGCTTACCGTAATGCAGTTTTAGACATTCTGAAATTATTTTCTGATCATACCTTGACATGTGTGCCTCGCATACAAAATGGTGTTGCTAATGGACTTGCTAAGGCAGCAAGCAATTTAAAAATTCCAATGAATTCCAGCAACAAGTTCGAGATTCATGTGAAACACCGCCCCACCGTTCCAGACAATTAGCGATGTTGGCAAGTCTTTCAGGATGATGAGGAGATTAGTGAATTTATGCAGAATAAGGGTAAGTTTAAAGACACCTCTAGATACAGAACATGATGATGGTAATGATGACATACAGATAAATCAAATGGATGTGCTGCAACTCAAAGATAACATCATTCCTAAGGGATTGATTCCTTTGGAAGAACTGTTTGACCAAGACGATGTAGCTCGCAAACCGACATTGAGGCCAACCGAGAAAGGGGTAGAAGAGGTAAATATTGGGACAACTGAGAATCCAAAGATGGTTAAGTTATCAAAGTCATTGTCACCAAAGGTAAAGGCAGAGTATGTGAAATTGTTTTCTTCATTTTCTGATGCTTTTGCGTGGGATTACTCAGATCTAAAAACATATGACACTAACATCATTCAGCATACTATCCCCATCAAACCAAATCAGAAGCCTTTCCGTCAAAAGTTGAGGAGAATCAATCCAAAGCTGCTACCATCGATCGAAAAAGAGGTAAACAGATTGTATAAGTAAGGAATCATTGTGCCTATCCAATTTTCAGATTGGATATCAAATTTGGTGCCCGTGAGAAAGAAAACAGGTGAGATCCGTTTATGTATTGATTTCAGAAATTTGAACAAGGTATCATTAAAAGACAATTATCCGCTGCCAAAAATGGACCATATATTGCAGCGAGTAGTTGGAGCATCAAGGATGTCACTACTCGTTGGAGCATCAAGGATGTCACTACTCGACGGATACTCAGGTTATAATCAGATTTTAGTGCATGAATATGATCGTGATAAGACTGCGTTCACCACTCCTTGGGGAATGTTTCATTATGCAAAAATGCCGTTTGGTTTGAAGAATGCAGGCGCCACCTTTCAACGTGCAATGGACATGGCTTTTGCCAATGAGAAAGATGTGTTTTTGGTTGTTTACCTTGATGATTTAACTGTGTTTTCAAATTCTGATGAGGAGCATTTATATCATTTGAAAATTGTTTTCCAGAAGTGTAGAAAATATGGCATTTCGCTGAATCCGAAAAAGAGACTTTTTGCCATGGATGAAGGCAAGCTCCTTGGCCACATCATATCAAAAGATGGCATTCGAGTTGACCCTGCACGTGTTGAAGCCATACAGCAGATTGAACAGCCCCGGAACAAGAAAGAAATACAGTTATTTAATGGTAAAATGAATTTTTTGCGTCATTTCATTCCAAATCTTGCAGAGCATCTTAGAGAAATCACGAACATGCTGAAAAAGGACAGTCAGGTAAAGTGGACAGAAGAGGCGGTGAAATCATTCAATTTGGTAAAGTTATCTCTTTCCTCAGCCCCTATTTTAATCAACCCGGACTACACACAAGACTTCATTTTGTTTTCATTTGCTTCTGAGCACGCATTGGCAGTTGTTTTAATGCAAAAAAGGGATGGAGTTGAGAAGCCCATTGCTTTTTTCAGTCGGATTATAAGGGACGGAGCATTGAAATATAACATTATTGAGAAACAAGCACTTGCGCTTGTAAAGGCCTTGAAAGATTTCCGTGTGTATATACTGCATTCCCACATTATAGCATACTTTCCTAACGCAGCGGTTAAAGATGTTTTGGTACAGGCAGATCCAGAAGGAAGACGGGGTAAGTGGATCGCTGCGTTGTTAGAATACGATGTGGAGATTAAACCGACCAAGCTAATTAAAGGACAAGGACTCGCCAAGCTCATGGCTGAAACAAATCTGCATGCTCTAGATATAAATTTGATCGCTGCCATGTCTGATGAAGATGAGGAAAGTACGTCAGTTCAGGTATCTGGTATTTTTGTTTCTTCCCCTTGGTATGCTGACATTTTATACGTGCTTCAGAATTTGTCTCCACCTCCCGGGATGCCTAGAAATAAGAGTAGAACATTGAAGTTGAGAGCTGCAAAATTTTGTATATTGAATTCTGCATTGTATTGGAAAGACCCTGGGGGAGTGTTGTTGAATTGTTTGGTAGAGGAAGAAGCTCAAAAAGTTTTGGAGGACTTTCACAAAGGTGACTGCGGAGGCCATTTGTTTTGGAAGACCACAGCGAATAAGATTCTAAGGGCAGGGTATTATTGGCCTTCTTTGTTTTCTGATGTATTTAAGGCTGTTAAGAATTGTCACGAGTGTCAAATTTTCGAAGGGAAGCAGAAACTACAGCCTTTGCCTCTCAAACCAATCGAAGTTAGTGCACCATTCCAGCAGTGGGGATTGGATTTTATTGGGGAAATCCACCCAGCATCTTCCGGACAGCATAGATGGATATTGATAGCTACGGAATACTTCACAAAATGGATCGAGGCGATTCCCACTCGACAGGCCACAGATGCGGTAATTATCTCTTTTCTTGAAAACAATATTCTGTCACGTTTTGGGTGTCCTAGTAAAATAATAACAGATAATGCAACAACTTTCAAGTCTAAAAGGATGGTTGAATTTTGCTATAAGTATAATATCAGCTTGGGACATTCGACTGCCTATCATCCACAAGGGAATGGCCTGGCGGAATCTTCAAATAAATCCTTGGTGAATATCATTAAAAAATTGCTGGAAATCAACAAAAAGGGCTGGCACAAGAAGCTAGTGAATGCACTGTGGGCTGATAGGGTAAGTCAGAAAAATTCTATTGGCATGTCTCCTTTCGAGTTGGTGTACGGAATAGACACGGTTTTTCCTACTTCACTTGCTGTCCTGGTGGTCAAATTGCTTCAGGAAGCTGGTAGTGAGGAAGATCCCATGCAGCAGAGGATTAATCAGATGATTCATTTACAGCAGACACGGGAGGAGGTATTTCAAAATACTTTCAAATTGCAGGAGCGCATAAAGAAGATCTATGATAGAAAGGCAAAAGTAGATAAGTTTCAGTTGGATGAGGTGGTTTTGAAGTGGGATGCTCGGAATGAAGATAAGGGAAAGCATGGTAAATTTGAAAACCTATGGAAGGGTCCTTTTAAGATTGCAGCGTATCGTGGTCAAAATGCCTTTCTTCTCAAGGAAATGAATGGAGATGATTATCCTGGAGGACCGATCAATGGTCGGTTGCTGAAGAGATACCACTTCTGAGTATTTTCTGTCGATCTCATCATCATTGTATATATCGTTTTACTTATGTTTTATTGCAAGTGTGTACTGATCTCTCATCTTCAGTCTGGGGCCCGGAGCGAAGGCTATAATTCTGGAGATGGAGGTTGGTTGGTTTGAAGTTTGTCAAGTCAGTTCTATCAGTCTTTTCAATTTTAGGATTGAGTCAGTTTTGGTCAAGTTTCAGTCTCTTTTCAGTCAAATTTACAGTCAAATAAATATGTCAAAAGTTTTTGTTTTATCAGTTGAAATAATGATTCCATCGCCCAATGGATGAAGGCACTGTCTGACTCCCCCAGAGATCTGCCGTTCTTGGCATCTCCATGGAGCCACCATCCCCATTGGAGCTAATGTTAGAGTCGGTCCTTACAGCCCTCCGTCAGAGATCATTTCGCTTTTTGCATATTCATTCTTAGGTGTCTCGCTTGTTCCACTTCGTTGCATTTCGCTAGGAACATGCCACTGACTGACGAGGGGGTCTGGTTGTCTTGTGTTTCCTCATGCTTGTACCTACAGGGCTATTTAAAAATTCCTCAAAAATTACTAAAGTTCATCGTCATTTCATTCATGGTCATTAAAATGTCAGTTTCGTTAAAAAGAGTCTTTAGTCCTAGAGTCTAGGGTTTTCGAGTCTTTTGCATACATGTCATAAAGCCCGCAGGCCATGAGGTTGGTTTCGCAAAGTTTTTATTTCACATTTTTATCATCAAAAGCATTTGAAGACATTTCTAGTCCAAAACTCTGTTTTGGAACTAGAAATTGTCTAATTTCATTTTTGTAATAATTGTATTTATTTCATTATCAGAAAGCTTCAGTGCAAGCCTCTGATCTTTTCCAAAGCCACAGTGCCGCATCCCTGCAAAAGACAACAAGCATTTTCAGTCCAAAATTCAGAAAAGCCAAAGGAGAAACATTGTATTAAATAGCCAAATGTCAAAATGCAGAAACATTATGAAAGTGGGCTATCAAAACATTTGAAATCAAATCTGATTGCATGAGATATTTTCTTCATGTATAAAACATGGCAAACAAACTCATTTGTAAGAAATCCGCAAGGCAGAGGTCGAAATCGAGTTTTTGAAGGCCGAAGACAATTTGCAGAATTGTTGACAGCGTTTGGAGGTGGGCGCTACCCACTTGAGGTGCGCGCTACCCACTTGGGGCGCACTACCCACTTGAGCGCCACGGCCTGTGTTAAATTGAACGGGCGCTACCCACTTGGTGCGCGCTACCCATTGGGCAGGGGCGCTACCCACTTAGCAACAGAGCCAAGAAATTTGTGTTTTGCGCCCAGTTTTGATTCAAATCAACTCCAGCAAATTGCAAACAGGTTTTTATCATTTTTCAGTAGATTTTTATCATGCTTGTGATGAATTTGATGTTGGGAAAGAGGCCATGTTTGGAGAAGAATATATAAACCCTACATTCACATGCAAAATAATTCCTCAAGGGTTTTTGGAAATATATGGACAGTTTGGTGAAAAGTTTGAAAACTCTTGAATGGTAAATGTGCTCATGCCTTGGCATGTTATGTACATGATCCTCACGCCCTCAGTTATCATTTTATCATTGCTATCATGCCCTTTCATGTTTTTGCACAGTTTCATGTTGACTAGTATAAAGCCTCCATCACCATATCACTGCTGCCATCACCATAATATTGCCATTGTCATGGTCATTTGTATCACTATGGTTACTGTCATGATGTCCCTATTCTCCAGTTCATAAAACAAAGTCCCATACTTGTTGCCCCTTTGACAAATTTTGGCCATCATTATAAAATTATACCATACATCTGCATTTGGTTTTCATTTGTCAAACTCACTTATGATCGAAACAGTGATAGTTTTTATGCCATTAAAACAGAGTCATCCTCATTATGATTTTGTTTTCCTGTGATACTTGGGTACATGGGTGATATCTATTGGTTTTGAACATACATTAAAACTTTGCTTTCACTGCACCTATATCAACATCCATATTACAAATATCTTGTTCAAAGCCATGTCAGAGACAGAGTCAGTTTATGAGCAGGAGTCAGATAGTGATTCCACAGCAGAGGGTAATGTGCCACGGAGGCCTCACAGAGGTGGCAAAGGTGGTAAACATCTCAGGGAGGAGCCTACTTCTTTGGCTCAATTGCAGGCATGTCTGCTTGCAATGGATTGTTTTCGGGTTCAGTCATGTTTTCGATTCTGTGAAATGATTTCACAAACCCAGCTTCATCGTGAACTAGCTCGTCTGTTTTTTCTACATTTACATAATGGCCGTGTAAATCTCGCTGGAGTAGATTTCATTTTGTCACCAATGACTATTGCTCAGGCCACTGGCATACCAAATCTAGGAGAGGAATGGAACAAACGTCAGCAGTTAGAGAAATTCCACTATGAGCCATACATCAAACCTGGGTCTATGAGGCACTTAGGCAGAGTTTTTCCTTTCAGATTCCTGAGGGATGAGTTTGCACCGCTGATGAAACTCATCATTCGGTATTTCAGTTGCGAGGGCAGATTCTCGCGTCTCTTTGCGTACCATGTTCGTTTTTTGATGCACTTCACAAGGGTACGTATGATGAACATTCCGTACTTCATGTATCGCAACATAGAGAGGATGATGATTTTTGTACAGAAGAAAAGCCCAGCACAACAGCATAGAAGTATATATCATTACGCTTTGATCAAGATCATAGTGTTACATCAGTTGGCACAGCAGGGCATCGCTTGGGAGGATTTCATCTCCCGCGACTTTTTCACAGCATCACAGCCGCCTCCCGAGGTAGTTCATGATGCGGGAGAGCCTTCACACCAGCCGGGCATTCCTGAGATTGAGCATATCAGCACTCCATTGTTTGTGACATATCAGCGCGGCCACAGGGCCTTATTTGCAGCTACACGGCGAGTATTATCTCCACCCAGGGTGGAAGGGGTCTTGCCGACTTCATCAGCAGAGCGAGTATTATCTCCACATGATGTGGAAGGGGTCTCGCCTTCGTCTTCAACATAGGTACAGATCCAGGATAGGGGCAAGAAGCCCATGCATGATGAGGGCCCATCAGGAGGTCGGGACACAGATGTCACAATCATTGATGTTGATGCGAGTTCTCCTAGCTCGAAACTGAGGGAGATCATCCAGGAGCAAAGGGCTGAGAATGACACGCTGAAAGATCAATTGCAGAAGGCTCAGTGGGTGATAAACTATCTGGAGCAGCGCAAGAAACAGCTAGAGGATGAGCACACACTTTATGAGCTGCGTCGAATCCGTGAGGATCGACAATTGGCCCGGAAGAGACCAGGTGATATGACACCAGTTGAGCGAG
Organism: Pinus albicaulis; assembly: GCA_034641835.2. Lineage (NCBI taxonomy): Eukaryota > Viridiplantae > Streptophyta > Pinopsida > Pinales > Pinaceae > Pinus > Pinus albicaulis. Next base: position 1,139,641,525 of record CM076577.1, on the reverse strand, counting down.
AGACTGAACTCACGCATGTTAACATTCATCTGGAGAATTTGTTGGAAAAGGATAACAGAGAGAAAGACATGCTTCATCACATGAAAGGCCATTATTGGGCTCGCATGCATGTCTGCAAAGCGAGAATGAAGATTCTGAAGAGGAGGTTGAGCGAAGCACTAAAACGGCGGAAAAGGCCTGATCCCCTCCGGATTTTGGCCGAGGTTTCGTTGGCTGGGAAAGATACATGATGGAGGGTCTTCGCTCTGAATTTGAGCAAATTCGGAGAAAATTTTGTCATTTTGAAATATTTTGGTCTAAAAACAGGTTTTTCAGTTAAGCGGGTAGCGCGCCCATATGCTCACTTTTTTTCAGGACACTTGCTGAAGGAAATCTTTGCATTTTTGGATTTTTCATGGTAAGTTATGTATCCTCAGGCATTTCCGAAGCATTTCATCAGATTCTGGATGGTCAAAAAGCTCAAAAAAACCATGAAAACCACCTTGCTGCCACCTTTTGCACCAGCAGGAAGTACTTCTGGGATAATGAAGTTTTGGAGGGGAAAATGAGCTCCAAATTGAGAAATTAAACTTGGGTTGGATAGCCAACATCCGGGGCTTTCCAACGAGCTATCATGAGCTCAATTTGGATACCGGGAAGTGCCTCAAAATCAGGTTGAAAGGCGCGCTACCCACTCAGCTCAGAGGCGCTACCCACTTAAATTTTTGGCTGAATTTTCAACTTCCAGCTCAGAATTTCGGCCAGTTGGGACCAATTTTGCTTGTGGATGAAATTTTTGGGTTTTCATGATGTAAATTGATGGTTGACATGTAACTTTGGCTCATTTTTACCTATTCTAGAAGATTCACTCTCAAAAAAAGTGAAAATCATGTAAATGAATCAGTTTCCACTCTTTTAGAGGCAAGTTGTTAGCTGCCTAGATTTTAGCTCCTTGATTAGAATTTGTTGGAACTGCTCCTAGAAGGAGGATTTCGACCCCTAGAGGTGTGGGAGGGGTTAGAGTGATCTATATATTGTAATTTCTGAGACATTCTATAGGTTGGACTCTTGGGAAACTTTTGGCACCATTGTACATATTTTTTCATATTTTGGCTAAGGAAAGATCAGAGGTTTTGCGGCACCTGTTGGGATTCTTGTGGCTTTCTGTTCTTAATGGTGTTTTCTCTCAGTTTATTGTAAGTTCCTTCATGTTTGATGTATGCCATTTCTCACTTATGTTTCTTAAATTAAATGAATGAGTAGATGAGGTTGAATCCATTGTTCACAGTGCTCCGCCTTTGAATTCATTTAATTTTACATGTTTTCGCCTGTTTGAGAAGGATCCATGTTCATCCTTGCCCTTTTCAGCTCCCTTTCGTTCTGATCTATCCATATATCCAATCAAAAGCATTAAGACTATTGCCTACCTCGCCCCAACTCGAAATCTGCAAAGATCTGACCTTATCCCCGGACCCAAAATTGTTTTTTCCCATTTCTCCAACGAAAACCCAAAAATCAAAATCAAACATTCCTATCTCTTTACTAGCCTAAAATCCATATTCATTTTTCATTATAAGTCATCTCAGCCCCTCTGAAAACCTTTTGCCGAGATAGACTTGGAGAGAGCCCTCTCCTGTCCTCGTAGGGCTAGCTACGAGGCTGAGCGTGGTTTGATGTAGCCTTGAGTTTTACCTTATTTCAGCCTAAGGTAGATTTGAGTGCTAACACCTTGATGGGGGAAAGGCTCCTGCATGACTGCTGTCTGTTGTAAGGATCCCCCTTGCCCACATTTACCCTGTAGCTTCTTCAACTCAGGGAGGTTGGGACATTTGTGAGTGTAATGGCTGTACTCACCACAGATTGAACAAGAGTGGTTTGTCCGAATATTTTCCATCTTGTTCTGCCTTTGGGGATTGCTTGGCTCTTGGTTTTGATTTCGGTTGGAGTTTCCTCTAGCCTGAGATCGTAGAGGGCGTTGTTGATTATTTCCCCCTTGTCCAAAATTTCCTATAGGCTTGTTTTTCCTTTTTTCTTAGCCACATTAGGAGGATAATTTGGATTGTCCTAGTTGTATGGTTGGCGTGGTTGGACTTGGGAAGGTTGCACAAATTTCACCTGTGCATTATTCTGCATGGGTGGGTTTTGTGCTGGGGACTGGGCGTATTGCGGTCCTTGTCCCTGGTTTATAAAAGGCTATTGGGGGGGAGCTCTTCTGTCAACATGTCTAGCTATGTACTAGGTCTCCTGAGCCGGAGGATATGGACCTCCCTACTGATGGTGGTACGATGACGCCATATTAGTCATATTTTGCAAAGGCGCATGATGACTTTGGTAGCCAGGTTGCGGTATGTTCTGGGTAGAATCATATGTGTCATAGGGGTATGGAACACTGCTGCTTAGGTGATTTTGGGTCAATGACCCAATCAAACCGTCTGTGGAGTTCGACGCGCCTGGGAATTCTTTGTAAGTTTCCAGGCGTGGGGTGTTAGGCAGGATATCGTAGATATACCCTGACTACGTATAGATCAGCTCGAGTTGTTGGGCCTTACTGATGGCGTCCTCTTCGGATATGGATTTTGTTGTGCCACATCCTTCGAAATATCTGCAGTGAGAGTTTTTAGGAACAGGTCTAACAAAACTCGATCGTCAAGTTTGGATTTGCACAAACTACGATGTCATTGCCATTCGTGGAGATGGCCCGAGATATGGATGGTAGGTGTTTGCCTAAAGTGGGTCAATAATTCCATTCTAGAATCGTGGTGGATGGGTAGCTAAAATTAGGTTAGGAACACAGTAGCAAGGGCGCTAAAGGTTCCATGTGTCGCAGATGACTACTCCACATACCATTTCGTGGCTATCCTGGTTAGGGTGCATTGAAATAGTCTTATTCGAATAGTATCGTCAACGATGTTGTTCGATGACCACCAGAGGTTGAAAGTCATAATGTGATTTTTGGGGTCTTCCGCTTGCTTCCCTTCGAACTTTGGAATGTCTGAAGGGAGCTTCGTGGGCATGGGAGGCCATGTAGGGTTGTGTGCAATGGGGTCGTTTGTCAACTTGGTTAAATGCGGTAGATTAAACGAAGCTAAGAAAGGTGACTGCGAGTTTGTAGCCATTGCAAATTGTGAAAACACAGTGTTCTAGTTAGGTATAAGGTTTGTCTGTGACGTACCTTGCTGTGAGTTCACATGGCTTCATGAATGGGTAGCACTCCTTTGTCCCCTAGGGGTTGTGGGAGGAGTGGAATTCGGTGACCCTATGGGGGTTTCCACCAGTGTGGCATTGGGTGACCGACGAGGGTTCCCAACTAATGATGCCCAAATAAAAAATGAACCGATAAGGGTGGCAATGCTCCGTCTTTAACACATAAATGGTGAAAGACATGGAACCCCTCCTGGTAATGGGGGGAGGTCTAAAAGATGTCTAGATCGATGAGGTACCATTGGGTCCATTTTGGCGTCGACTAGGTATGGTTTTGGAAATATGTGAGAGGATAGAGATTAAAATCAAAGTAAAAATTTGATCACATACATAAAACAAAGCGAAAATAAAAGATACATTTTCCCCTTATATTAATCCTATGTGACCAGTCAATAAAAACATATGGTTTTTTGTTGTTTTTGCGTATGATACTCAAATCATAGAAGACCTAATCGTCCTCACAAACTAAAATGTAATTGGGCCTTGAGAATATATCTTACGAATGCTGGCACAACTTCCCGAAATAATTGGTGACGCCCCCTACTTCTAATTAGCTGAAATTCACTTGATCAAGTGTATACAAACTTCCAAAAGAAAATTTTCAACAACTTATTTCTTGACATGTCTTCATATCCAGTGCTAAAAGGTTGAAAAGTATGAAGCATAATCTCTAAATGTGACTCATACTTGCTGCTATGGACGAGAAGTACTCCAAGACTAATAACAAGAGAGACTTTCAAAAAACTAAACTCCATATAATCAACAATAGGATCAACAAATCGACAAGGAGACTTACTCAAAACAACTTTGAGTTCAAGGATAGGATGACACATAATTTCCTCTGATAAAAAAATGATTTGATGAAGAGCTTGTTCTTTATTTTTTTAACTAATTTTTTCTTCGGCATTGTATCCCTACAAATTGGTTTTATACATTTCAAACATAGGCTCATAACTATTTTTCTTATCATCAATTCTCAGCAAAGGTGATAATTCCTTGAAAATTTGTATGATTTGAGCATCATCTTCTTCCTTGGATTCAAATTCATAACTGTCATAGATTGTGTAGAAATTATATGCACTAAGCATGCATATGTCCTAGATCCACCTGATCTCACACTATTTAACTTTATGCAAGATACTGAATCTATTCCACTTGTTAATCTTTTGCGGAAAATTTAATTGCACACACATGTAAAGCGTAAATAAAAATAATCGCACATAACACAATTGTTTTTAACTGGGAAAGCTTGAAGCTGAAAACCCAAACTATATATTATGTATCATGGAATCATATGACAATCCTCATACAAATCTTATCAAGCTCTCAATACAATACAATCGTCATACACTAATAAGGAACAATCTTGCAAATCCATGCACCGATCTTTGCCTCCTGCTAGCCTGCCTCCACTGTGCAATCCCTGTTGAAGAATAGCTCTGAATGAATTCGAATTAATCTTGCCTTGACTATGAAATACTCATTGGCAACTCCAATGTGTGTGTGATGCAATCAATGCATCACTATAGTCACAACAGATAGTCCATCTTGCCCTTTCACCTATCTCTCCACTGGGTCTCCACTGAAACTGCCATGCACTGTAGTTAACTGCTGTATTGTTCAGTTGATTAATGAGTTATTATTTGTGAATTAATTAAATAATTAATTTACTCCACTCTCACTAGTGTATCAATTAGTTAGACTAGATACAACTAGCTCAATTGAGTCTAATTGAGTTAAACTGAATACAACTCCATAACTACTTCTTCCAACTGTGTCATAACTCTGCCACTTGAGTTCTAACTAAGTCCTCCATGCATTAGCTCCAGTAAACCCTTGGGAAATGCGTAATTCCCTCAGTCCACTGATGTGCCACATATGTGCACTGAAACAAGGTGCTCCAAGAGAATAAGTTGCTGTTTAGAGTCTGATTATTATTAAGAGCTAATAATAATTGACATGCATCAATTTTTAGATCAACGATCTATAAATAGACTTCACCCAATATTCTAAAAATAGAATTTCATCTATTTTTCCAACTTGATCAACCATCCACAAATAGCATCCTGAAACTTTTGAAATATGATCATCATGTCTAAAAATAGACTTGCGCCAAAAATAGCCTACGGGCCCACTTAGTGAAGGCGACTCTTTTCACTAAGCTCATCATCTTGTTGAATCTCAACACTTCCTCTCAACAAGATAGGGATTATACTTCACCCCGATCTTGCCTCTATGGTATTTGAATTTTCTCTTGGTGAGCGCCTTCGTCAGAATATCTGCATCCTAATCCTCCGTAGGAATGTACTGAAGCAACATGATCTTTTGCTGCACACAATCTCTGATATGATGATACCAGATATCAATATGTTTAGATCTATCATGAAACATAGGATTAAACGAGAGTTTAATGCAACTCTGATTATCACAATGTATCACCGTGGGATCTAAATGTGAACTAAACAAACCAACCAGGATCTTCCTCATCCAGATAGCCTCACATGCAGCTTGCCTTGCTGCCATGTATTCCGCTTCCGCTGAACTGAGTGCCACGAATCTTTGTTTCCTGCTATACCAAGAAACTGCTGTAGATCCGATATTGAAAATCCCTCTTGATGTGCTCTTTCTGTCTGTTGGGCTTCCTGCCCAATCTGCATCCGTGAAGCCATACAACTTCACCTCATCCGTTTGTCTGTACCATAAACCATACTCAGATGTGCCCCTGAGATATCTCAGGACATGCTTGCCTGCCTTCCAAAAGAGTTTGGTAGGCTTAACCATCGATTGTGAAAGCTGGTTCATCGCATACCATATGTTCGGTCTTGTATTGACTAAATACATGAGCGAACCCACCAATTATCGATAAACAGTGGCATCCACTACCTCTGCCGATGTAGCATCCTCTTTCTTCCAATTTCCTGGAAGAGGAGTGTTGATAGGCTTGCAACCTTGCATGTGAAACTTCTCCAGTATCTCTCAGGCATACTTTCCTTGAGACACAAACAGTTCACCTTCCCGCTGCCATATTTCCAATCCAAGGAAATAATGAAGGAGGCCCAAATCCTTCACCTCAAACTCCTTTGCAAGATCTGCCTTGCATGAGTGTATCAACTGCTCATCACCTGTTAGTATTAAATCATCAACATAAAGTAAAATGATTAAAAGCTTACCCTCCACCACAATATGGTACAGGTTTTCATCTTCCTCACTCTTGGTGAAGCCAAGTCTAGTGAAATAGCTGTCGATCTGAGTGTACCAAGTACGGGGTGCTTGTTTCAGCCTATACAACGCTTTTTTGAGCCTGCACACATGCGACTCGCTGCTGAAGATCTCAAATCCTTTAGGCTACTCAATGTACACCTCTTCCTCAATGATCCCATTAAGGAACATAGTCTTCACATCCATCTGATGAATGTGCCTACCCATCTGCGCTGAGAGAGAAAGGATGGTCTGTATGGAAGAATATCGTGCTACAGGTGCAAAGTTTTATTCATAGTCAATCCCCTCAATCTGTGAGAAGCCCCGGGCAACAAATCTTGACTTATACTTCTCGACACTCCCATCAACAGCTTGCTTTACCTTGTAGATCCATCTTGATCCTACAAATGATTTTCCCACCAGCCTTGGAACAATCTCCCAAGCACAATTTCTGACAATGGAGTCATACTCCTCCACCATGGCATCTACCCATGTGGGCTCCTGCACTGTTTCTTCAAAAGAATATGGCTCTGTCACAATACACTTGCTCATAAGATCCATGTATCCAGTAAATCGATCAGGTGACTGTCTCTGTCTGCGCTGTGATGTAGGGACTCCTACATTCTGTGCCACATCAAGCTTCAGTCTCTCAGCTTCTGTGGTACGCTTTCTACCTTGTCTGATGTTTGGTTATGCATGAGTGGACTCCTCCACTCCATGAATCTCCTCCTGTGGCTGATCCACATCTAGAGGCTCATCTTTGGGAACAAGAAGTTCCTCCTCCGCATGCAAGTGTAGCTCCCACTCAAGCGAAAATTTCATGGCTTTCACCTCATTGAATTTTATATCCCGTTGCACAACAGTCATCCGAATGTCTGGAAAATACACACGATAATTATGGGGTGTTTCTGTGTACCCCACAAATATCCCAACTTCTGCTGTCGGCTCCAGCTTCTTCCTAGATTGCTTTGTCACATGAATGTAAACATGTGAGCCAAAAATATTCAAATGAGAAATATCAGGCTTCTTACCAGTAAAAGATTCTTCGGGTGTACTCATGCCAAGTACTTTATGAGGACAATGGTTTTGCACATAAATCGCAGTGTTGCATGCTTCCACCCACAAGTGCATCGGTAGGCCCTGGCCATGCAGCATCGCTCGTGCAACACCCACGATCGTTCTGTTCTTTCTCTCCGTGACCCCATTCTACTGTGGGTTATGAGGCACTATGAGTTCTCTTCGAATTCCTTCTTTGCTATATAAGTCTTTGAATTCGCCTGAGATGTATTCACCACCATTATCGCTCCGTAGAGCTTTCACTTGCTTCCTCGACTCCTTCTCCACCAATGCCTTGAACTCACATAACTTTGAGAACGTTTCACTCTTCTTCTCCATGAAGAATATCCAACATCTACGAGAATATTCATAAACAAATATAACATAATACTTGTGTTTTGCTGTTGAAGAAACCGAGAATGGTCAACACACGTCTGTGTGAATTCTCTCCAGGATCACCGAAGCAAGATTCTCCTTCTCATGAAAGGTGGTATTCACAAACTTACCCATAGTACATCCTTTGCACTGATATGCCTATGCAAGAGTACCCTTGGGAAGTCCAGTAGAAATTTTCTGCAAAATCTTCAAAGCGCCATGGTGAATATGGCCCAATCTCCTGTGCCATAATTCGCCGTCATCCCGACTCACCACTTCTTCTGCTTTTCCCACCATTGCAGCACAACCATCTACCTCCAGCTTGTAGAGATTTTTAATTCGAACCCCTATATTCTTGGTTTGACCCGTTGTTTTATTTCGAAGGAAGGATTTCCCTCACTGAAAACAACATCATAACCCTTGTCTTCCAGCATTGGGACTGAGACCAAGTTCTTCTTCAGACCTGGAACATGCATAACATTCTTCAAAAAGAATGGATTACCAGACTCCCTCTCAAAGGTAATGGTCCCAATTCCAGTCGCACTGTACTGACCATCGTCGCCCATCTCTATATGCATTTGGAGGTCCTTCTCCTCCAAGTCACTAAACAACTCTTTGTCTCCCGTCATATTGAAAGACGCACCACTATCAAGATACCACACCGATCCCATACAACTTGAAACCAAGCATGAGATCAAAGAGAAATCAAGTTCAAATTGCGAGGCTAAGGCCTCTCCAGCAGCAGATCCAACAACCTTCTTGTTCTTCTTCTTCTGTGGACAGTTAGTGGCGAAATGTCCATGTTCGTGACAGTGAAAACACTTTACTTTGGACAAATCCTGCTTCTTGCCTTTAGCATCGGATTTTGAAGGATGTTTCTTCCCCTTCCCTTTCATTACTTTTGCAGCCAAAGCGCAATTCTCTTCATCTTCATTCTTTGATGAAGATCCATCCCTGTTACCCCGCCTTATCTCCTCTTGCACAAGATCTGACCAAAGTCGCTCCCATCCTGGCAGTTTCTCCCGTCCATTGACAGAGTCTTCATAGCTATTCCAACTCTTCGGAAGCCCAAGGAGAGCCAAGATCACCAAATATTCATCATCAACAATAACCCCCACACTTCCCAGTTCATCCTTGCAGTGGACAAACTTCTTAAGGTATTTTGGAATACTGTTGCCCTTCTCCATTTTTATTTTTCTGAGCTTCTCTTTAAGCGCCAACTTCCTCTGGTCACTTCTGCTTTGGAACAAGTCTGTCAAAGCCTTCCACATTAAGAATGGAGTGGATTTCCTATGAAGGCTGGACACAATATGGTTCTTCACACCTTCCAACAGAATCCTCCTCGTCTTTGCTGTCTTCTTTTTCCATGTGTCAAGTAATGCAACATCGCTAGCTCCCGGCTTAGGAACATTGCTATCGATGAAATTATTCAGTCCATTATCCTCCAGCACTGCTTCCATCCTGTCCTTCCAGGCTATGTAATTCGAGCTCTCATCAAGGGCATACTCCAATCACAACCCATTGAAAGCCATTTCAATGTATACTCAACTTCTGCACCAAGAATCTTCTGTAGCAAATTCAAATTGTCCACCAGCAAAAACTCACTTTACAATTGCAATCTTCAATTAACAATGCTCTGATATCATGTAGAAATTATATGCACTAAGCATGCATATGTCCTAGATCCACTTGATCTCACACTATTTAACTTTATGCAAGATACTGAATCTATTCCAATTGTTAATCTTTTGCGGAAAATTTAATTGCACACACATGTAAAGCATAAATAAAAATAATCGCACATAACACAGTTGTTTTTAACCAGGAAAGCCTGCAGCTGAAAACCCCAACTATATATTATGTATCATGGAATCATATTACAATCCTCATACAAAGCTTATCAAGCTCTCAGTACAATACAATCGTCATACACTAATCAGGAACAATCTTGCAAATCCATGCACCGATCTTTGCCTCCTGCTAGCGTGCCTCCACTGCACAATCCCTGTTGAAGAATAGCTCTGAATGAATTTGAATTACTCTTTCCTTGACTATGCAATCCTCATTGGCAACTCCAATGTGTGTGTGATGCAATCAATGCATCACTATAGTCACAACAGATAGTCCGTCTGGCCCTTTCACCTATCTCTCCACTGGGTCTCCACTAAAAATTCCATGCATTGTAGTTAACTGCTGTATTTTTCAGTTGATTAATGAGTTAATATTTGTGAATTAATTAACTAATTAATTCACTCCACTCCCACTAGTGTATCAATCAGTTAGACTAGATACAACTAGCTTAACTGAGTCTAATTGAGTTAAACTGAATACAACTCCATAACTACTTCTTCCAACTGTGTCATAACTCTGCCACTTGAGTTCTAACTAAGTCCTCCATGTGTTAGCTCCAGTAAACCCTTGGGAATTGCGTAATTCCCTCAGTCCATTGATGTGCCACATCTGTGCACTGAAACAAGGTGCTCCAAGAGAATAAGTTGCTGTTTAGAGTCTGATTATTATTAAGAGCTGATAATAATCGACATGCATCTATTTTTATATCAACGATCTATAAATAGACTTCGCCCAATATTCTAAAAATAGAATTTCATCTATTTTTCCAACTTGATCAACCATCCAAAAATAACATCCTGCAACTTCTGAAATATGATCATCATGTCTAAAAATAGACATAGTTAAAAAATATACTTGCGCCAAAAATAGCCTACGGGCCCACTTAGTGAAGGAAACTCTTTTCACTAAGTTCATCATGTTGTTGAATCTCAAAAGATTGGATCATAACTGTAAACTTTAAGACAAGGTGACATAAAAACCCGATCTTCATCACTAGGATATTTATCAAACAAAGGTTGATTTATGAAGTTTTCACTATGTTCACCTAATATCTCATCATGTTGCTCAATAATTTGTTGTTTATCCTCTCCCTGAATGATATGAGATTGAAAAAAATCATGAGAACAAAAGGGTTGCCAAATACCTTCCTGCATAACCATGTTTTCTTTACATTTATGTTGTTCATCATCATTTTTAACTTGATTATCAAACTGATAGAAACATTTCAGAGTGAAACATTTGACCGGATACCTATCCTTATAAAATGAATTAAAAGCACCATGAAATTCTTTCAAACAAGTGATGATATTTTTATGAAGATCTCTACACCAATCAAGGGCTACACCCTCCAAAAAATATCTAAAAAACTTAATCTTTACGTCTTCATGAACAAAATGCAGCCTATGAATCTAGTAATGAAAATCCCATAAAAACTCAACTGGTACTTCCAAATCATGTCCACTAAACCTTGGAAGAGAAAATTCACATTCAATTCTATCTAGAAAAGGATTAGGAAAACCATCTATCTTTGAAAACTTGCAGAAGGCATATATTTTAGCAAGGATCGCTTCCATCAGAGTGTTGGATCTGAAAAAAGTGGAGTTGCCTTTGGATTCTTTGTCATGGAGGTGCCAGGTGAAAGATCACAATCTTCTTCAAGTCACCAATTCTTGTTCACCATCAAGAATTGATCATCAACAATTTTAAACAAGAGACTCGGGAGAATAATTCATTTCAAGGCCTTCGTCTCCCGGAAGACGCACCGAAATATGTTAGCGCTGGAACCAACACTTAGATTGTGACAAGTGCCTGATCAGACACATCTTAAGATCAAGGGATATTTTATGATTTGGATTGGATTATTGGAAGGTGGTTGAATTTTACATTTTCTGAAAGGGTTTCGAATAGATAACTCTCATTCACACATATGAGGGTACTAGGGCTTGATGTGGTAGCAAGGGTAAATTTGTAATTTGTTGGCTAGGAGAATATGCAAAAGGACAGTAGGTCTACAGGATAGGAATCCACTATTAGGATGAAGAAATAACACAAGGTCAAAATTGGTAATGTATCAACAAAGAAAGCTTTTACAAGACTTACAAAAGTTTCATTGTACATAAAAAAGTATATGCTACAAGGAATGCTCATGGATAAGTCACCATACATATATTATCAAGAAAGCTTGCCAAGAAAGACTGATAAAATTAGATAATAATGCATAAACATATCATGAGACTAACAAAAACATGTAACAATATTAATATCACAGTCTAGAACTGAAGAATTCAGATATGGAAATACATGAGGTAAGATGACAATACACACACCAAGCTTTCATAAGTCCTCAAGGGTTCTTCTGTTATATTATATATTCAAAATGTAACACAATATGCTTTGCAGAATACAACCAACCAATCCTTCTGTCTTTGTGTAATGTTCCCAATTTTAGCCTCAAGCTAAAATGGAACATTATAGTTGCATATTTTCATTTTGTTGAATAAAAATGGGTAAAGTGACCCATTCATGTAATAAACAAGAATAAAATCCCTTACAATGTGAAAAGGATCATCATGGAGCTGGATTTCACACCCTCATGTGTGAAAGGGGTTAAAATGCAAAAGGACAAGGCCTAATTGACCAAGTCAAACTGCGTTGGCATGAGTTGGAAAGCACTAAGTGGGGCAACACAGTTTTAGTGGAGGAATATTCCATGGGGGAGGAAACTTCTAGAGGAAGGAAGGAGGAGACTTTGTAGTGTTTAAAAGAGGAGAAAGACAACCCATTGAGAACATCTTGGATCATTTGATTATTTGTTTAGAGAGACAAATTGCTGCCTCTTGCTGTTCAGCAGAGCTGCAGTGCCCTCGGGCACGAAGGAGTCCTGTTTAGGATTTCCTCTCCTTCTTGAGTAGCTCATGAAGGATTGCACTCATCCTCCATATTCCAGCATCCAGGCCATAGCTTCAGCCATCTTCATCAGCGCAGTGTTTGTAGCAGATTATTGTGCGGTGTAGCTGGGTGTTGCTGGAGGTTTCCCACAACACCATTTCTAGTTGATCTTTCAAAGGAGGGAAGTTATATACTTCCGGGAGGTTAGTGAGGATGGTTTCCGAGCATATTTCACCATCATTGGTAGGAGGCCAACCATTACCATCAGTCACAGCACAAACCCTCTCATATACTGCGTTCTAGTTGGAGCACATTTACAGTGAGGGTTTTGCAAGAATTTCAGAGGGTGAGATCTGTGGTGTAGGGAACAGCCTTGCACTTCATATTTCCAAAGGATAAGGGCTCTTCATCAACTCAACCATTCAAAATTCTCCATTTAATTCCATGTATTGAGTTGCTGCAGCTGCCCAGCAACTCCGACATTTTTGCAGTTTTGCAGATTTCAGCCAATCCTTCTAGGATTGACTTGAGGTAGTGATTGGGAGCTTAGATCTTCTCTCCCAATGATATATGATCCATGTATATGCAGGTCCATGTTGTTTTTCATTGAGTACATCAGTCTCCCTTCTATGACTACGCAGTCCCTATTCATGGGCATTCTGCTATGGAGCAACATTTGTATTTTGGAATGTATTTTCATGGAAGGCTTCTAGCCTTATTCTTCTGACATTCATTGTATCATTTGCTGCTGTTATTTCATAATAAAATGGCTCAAGGGTTCATACATTTTGGCATAATGTTTATTCACTGCTATTTCTAGTTTATGTCTTTGCTTATTGCTGTAGCTGCAATGTTGGGGTGATCTTAAGAGATTCCCAATCTTGTTGTATTTCCCTCTTGGGGATATTGTCCCTTGACAACACTCTATAGACAGAGTCTGATAGTGGGCCAGAAAGCCTCTGGAGCCCATCCTTCTTTATGAAGGTGACAAATCCAGTAAATGCCCCTTCAGTCCATCTCTGGAATAGATTTTCCTTGTCATTTGACAATGTTTCTGAAAAAGGAACATTACACTTTGCATTACACCATATTTATACAAAAATAGGAGTTTTATACATAAGCCTCCAATAAAAGTGAAAATCTGTTTTTAGGAATTTATTACAACTCTCTACGTATAGTAGAGTTCATAAAACATTAAAGAGGAAACTGAAAATAGAAATAAGATAAAGCATGGCATCATAGAGCTAAATTTGGCTGAGTAAAAGTGGCCGAGTGCTCTCGTAGCTTGTCAAAAAATGTCTCCATAAAAGGTGGAATCCAACAACTGAAAGGAACACCTATGAACACCTATATACATATCTGCTAAAATATAGCAGTGGCTAACCAACTGGAAGTTATCTGACACCTGGAAAAATATCATCATCAAAGATATTACATCCACTTCATCATTTTTAGTGTCATTCCTATGAAAATAGAACCAAAAAGAAAATTTTCTTCTCCATATACAAAATCCGAAAATAATAGCTACTTACTGGATTATTTGTAAAAGCCAGATTTTCTGTAAAAAGTAGCTATATCCAAAAATACTGAATATAAACCAAAAATGATGCTACTTCAGATTATCAAGGCTCTTTGTATTCATCCATCAGAGGTCTAATATGGAGGAAAATATTCTGATAGCTTTGGCTTTATTTACCCTTTTGTTTGACCTCCTCTCCTGTGCTTGATTTTTTTTGCTGAGTATTTTTCTTCTTGGTTAATTTTCACAATATCATGACATATGGCTTCTGTTGTATTCTTGTCATCATCTGCAATAACTAACACATGAATTCCAACTTTTCTCTAGCAGACTCTCAATTACAACCTTCACCAACAATGTGTTATTTCCTGCATTTGACTTAACAATAACCCCCTTTGACTTGCACATTCGATCAAACTTTAAAGTAGCAACTCTCTATTTTCTTTCACTCCACCATTCACAACAACCTAATCTGATTTCTATAAAACAAGGGACAATAACCTTCCACAAAGCTTTGACTGCTGGCATTCGGTAAAAAAATGTTTTGCTGGAGGATGAAAACATTTTGCTGTAGCTGTGACAAGAGTAAACAGAGATAGAGCTTTGCATGCCCTAAATCTCGGTGAGAGGGAGTGACACGAAACCAAAGTGATTTAAACTCTACTGCCAAATAATTTCACTAAAACTTTCACTCCATCAAATTATTAACTAATTTATGTTCATAACTCAACGTTGATATATTTCACCTTTGGCATTAGATTTAACTAGCTTTAGCAAATAAAACAACCAACTCCTTTTAATAAATCCTCCAATTAGAAATAGATACCTTTCATCAAGGTAATATCTCTTGTTTTAGCAGACCTTCAATATTCAAAGAGTAGTATATTTTCACTTTAATAAAGCCTCTTTATGTCCTTGTACGAATTTTTCAGGAAATAGCTACTTACTGGGTTTGCTTGTAAAACCAGATTTTCTGAAAAAGTAGCTATTACCTGAAAATTCCTAAAACAACTGATGACTCTAAAATTTTTCCCTTAACCCTTGGATAGAAGATATCATGGTGAATAAATAAAACTTCTCAATCTAAACCCATGACCTTAACTACTCAAAGTAGTTAAAATACTTATTAAAAGAGAATTTACCCTAACAACTATATGACATAAACAAACTATTGGACTCAAAATTATTTTGGATTTTGGTTAAAAAATGATAAAAACTAATACATTTTAACCCTCCAGGGATTTCAACCATAGGTTAGGAGACAAGAGAGGATCACAGACACAACTTACAATGATGACCATACCTTGATTTTTTTTTGAAAAATTGCAGTGATAACAACGAACATGCTTTGTATACCGCACTCCTTCTGATGGGTCCATAGGAATAATGATGCTCAAATTGTCTTGTTAAAACACCATATTTCTCTTCTTCAAATTGATTATTACATCAGTATCAAAAACCCAATCCAATCCAAGAATAGTCGTATATGGATTGCTGTCATCTACAATTTCAATTAATTCAGAATATGCAACAACGCACACTCCCTCAATATCAACTCTTATGCCAGGGAGCCTTCCCATAGGTATAATGTTCTGCTTGTTAGCCATTCTCAACTGGATCAACGACCAATGAAGCAGTTTTCATATGTGCTCCCATGTTTTATTAGGCAACACATTGGAATCAGATCCCAAATCTAGGATTACTTGATCCATGTTATAGTCCCCGATCTACAGAATTAGTCTCGTTTCCCTTCCTGGCCTTTTATTATGTCGATACAACTTATTTACTGCACAGGTCTCGCTGCGTGATTATTATTTTCTAACGTAAGAGTCTATCAAATCTTGGAGTCCTTCAACAACCTTCTGATCTCTCAACATCTTCATGTAGGTATGCAAAAATGATTTCAATATGGCTAGGATCAAATTCCTTCGTCGTAGTAATTATCTTAGTGTTGTCCTTCTTCAATATTAACTTCTGCAACGATTGCGATTTAGATGTGTAAGCTCTGGGATCCATGAATCTTTGCTTCACGTCCATCAATGTCTCCTTTTCTCTCTACATATTCAATCCAGGAGCCTTTTCTACAGTCTTCCTAACCCACGTATCTTACATCGGCTTCTTTCCTTCAACTTTATCATCTCCTGTCACTGCACCACTTCTAGTTACTATGTTAATGCATGGGTCACATTCCCTTGGTCCAATGGTCATCATTTGCAGGTTCTGCATAGGTTGTTGTTTTATTTTCTCCTGCATTTTCTTCATAAGGACAAAACACTCTTCTATCATATGATAAAAATATTTACAATACTTACAGGTGGAAGTAGGATTCTGGAAATCCCTCATGAAGTGTCCTACTTTGCCGAAGTTATAACAGATAATATGGCTACGTCCTCATCTAATGCCTCATCCTCATCCTTGTCCTTGGAATCCTCCTAGACCTGTGTGTTTTCCTTGATCCTCGTGTGTGCACCCTTAAACCTACATTATATAATCACCCACAATCTGCTCCATCATCAAATCATAATTGCGACATTTCTTCTCATCAAAAGAGGTGTTTTGAGGTTTGAACATACTTTTGCAACAAATATCACTCTTCTGTGAGGTGCTAACGTGTAACCTGACATATTTTACACTATATAATTCATCCTGGGTTCAATGGATTAGGCGCTCCAATGTTGATGTATTCTTTGAACACATGGATTTTATCCTTGTAATGGCCTTCTACCTCACATTTTATACACCATACTTCAGATCAAATTTCTGAACTGAATTCCTTACCCTTCTTCAGATCTTGTAGCTCCAAATGCATTGTTGTTAGTTGGATTTGAATCTGCTGTACTCCCACATGTGTATCTGCTACCAGCGAAGCTTCCAGCTTCATTGCAATTTCCATAGCTTCGACTTGTGTTGATATCTCCTGTTGTGTCAACGGTAGCCTGATGTGTGGCAATAACGCAGCTATAAACCACTCGTTGTGGTGCTCTTCAGGAACTTGGAAGTGCACTTATCCAATTAGCAGTTGAAACTTTGATCTAATTCCCAAACAAATTCATTTCCTGCTTGTTTGATCTCCTTTAGTTTAGAAATACTCTATGACTGTGACTTTGGCTTCTTAAATTATGCTATCAGTGCTTTCTTTGTATCATCCAATGTGGTAGTCTGATGCATCACATAATACTTTATATACCATGTCATTTCCCTTTCCTACAACACTGTGACAAGCTATGTCTTATTTATGTCATCATTGGTGACCTGTCGTGCTTTCCATACTGCCTTAGTGACGAACCGAAATTGCTTAGGATCCTCTGAACCTTGACCTATAAAAATAGGCATCCTGACCTCATTAGCGATGTATCTTAGGGGAGGGGGAAGGGGAGGTGGAGGGAAAGTATGGCGAGGGGGATGGGGGTGAGGGGAGTAGCAGAATGGGGAATCACATAGGCGCCATGATTATCTTAAAATCCTGTCTGTGACACACCTCTAGGGGTTGCAGGGTTACTTCCTACTTCTCTTTCATATTAACTCAATAAGGGACTGTAATCAGTCTCAACGAAATTCTCGCGATCTACTCTGTAGTGCTTTCCACTTCGCGTAGACCCAGGCTTACTTCTTCCAAACATCAATATGATTACATTTGCAATACACCCTTTTCACATAAAAGCATCTTAACCCACAATTTTAAAGAATTCAAGTAATTACCTCGCGGACCCTTAAAAAGTATTCGTTCGGATTTATTGTAGGATACAAACGTATCTATGGTGAACTCTGTAATAAATCCTCCCAAAATACTGTCGATCCAGAATCAACAGCTCTTGAGATCTTGTTATCGGTCTCCTTGAGTCGCTGTAGCAATTCAGGGCTCTACACAGTAGGCTCGTTGTTCTTATCAGTCAACCTTGATAACCATTCATGCAGCTCATTAGAAAATGATGAGAAGAAAATCTCATGCTGCTCTATATAAATATATCTTTGCACCAAGCTTCAATTAGTAGTCGCGGATTTCTATTTTCCTGAATTGTAAAATCTCGTTCCTTAAGATCTACCCAATCTTGTATTTCCTTTCTTGTCATATGCCACAACCACATATCCCTCAGTCAGATCCCGGTCTTGGCAACGAAACCATTTTTTTTCTTTGAGGGGTTTGACCTAGGTTCAGAGTTAGCTGCACAACCAACAAAACCCCCTATTACTAGACCTTTCGGCAACGACTTGCAACGCAGATCACAGTCTCACCCAATGCAATATTGGGGGATTCCAGAACCAGGTTTCTACATCTAGAGGGAAAATAGGACATGGATCGAATACTAAAATTCTTTCTTATGCTTTCCTGAACTACGTGGACACAATTATCTATTTTCACAATCTATGCTCTATTCATTACTTAATGTTAGTGTGCATTGCACCTTTATAAATATTATGCAATATTCAAGACAATATAAGCATATAAACAACATGAAATACTTCGAAACGCATATAGACAACTTCAAAAACAGATAATAAGAAAGAAACAAAGATAACATAGAAATGCTTCAAAACTTCCTTCTCTTTATTTATGATGTGTCCTTCAGTACAATGCTTATTCAACGTGTGCACTAAAAAATGGAACAACTTGGGTCGTGCCCAACAAAAAGAGACATGTCGAGACTCAGCAAAAACCCAAAAAAGTCACAGAAAGTGAGGAAGAAGTAGGGTAGGTGCAAATGGAAACAGACGGTGCAACATTTCTATCACCTCTCCCACCATATATTCCACCTATAAAACTGAACAAAAAACTAGTAAAAGATTCAAAGAATGCAAAGTATGGAAAATTCACACCCCTATTTCCAAAGTCAGTGGCATTTGCTAGAGAAATCCTGTTGTGAAACCAACTCCAAAAATAGAAGAAAAGAGATATAAACGCGTTAGAAATATGCCACTTCAAGGGGGAAACCTCCAATACATTACATGAATGAACAATTCTTGGATGATACAAATGAAAAAACCTCCTTTCTATATATAGGAGTCCATGGGGCCACAATGTAATCCTAGTGGGGCCACAATGTAATCCTAGCCGACCTAACAAAAATAATGTAAGGGAATAATAATAACAATATGGGGGTTATAGGGGTACAACAATAACAATAAGGGGGGCTACACTAACATAATAAGGGACTACACTATTAATATAGGGACTTAACATGCCCCTCTCCTTCAAACAAGTGTTGTCCTCAACGCTTGATTATTTCTTAATGCTTCTGTACAAAATTCTCATCCTCCCATGTGGAATATTCTACAGGAAAGTTCTTCCACTTGCTGAGATACTCTGAAATTGATTGTACTTATTGAGTTCTTGTTTCTGTGACTGTTTCAGAACTTCTTTCGATGTGATGTTGATCTTCCTGTTGTTTCATTAGATTCTGCACCAAAGTTAGGTTATCCTTTGAGAGTTGGAGAGCTTGTTGTTGATGCTCGATGTGATCTTCCACTAATTTATCATCCATATTAGCTATTGTTTGATCCTTAAAACCATCCAACTTAGCCTCCATTTCTACTTTTAAACCCTATGTCATCTTCGGTTGCTCTTCGTAAGATTGAAATTTGTTTCACTTGGTACCGTAATTTTGATATCTCATACTGTAACTCTTCCTCTTCATTGGTCATAGTATAGCTTTTTGAGGGCTTAATGGGTATGGAATTATTTTTTGGAGGCATTATAGAACCCAATACTGATTAAAATTCTAAAATATGCCCTTGGAATCACTTTAAAATTCTTTTTCAGACAAACGTTATGCAATTAAAAAAAACCAAATACACACATTTATCTTGATTTTGAGAAGCTCGATATTGAAACTAAATTTCAGATCTTCAATATCTAAAATTTGACCCTAAAGTAACCCTATGAATCTTCTTTCGAATGCCACAGGCCTAACCTGATTTGGGTTCTTCAAGGCAAAGTTATGCCCAATCTACCACAATGACCTAATTATGGACTGGTTCAGTATAGTGAACTTGTACGACTTGCCACATGTCACTGTTTCTTCCTTTGGCTCTGAAATTGATAGATAGGAAACTAAATTTCGTGTGCTTGCATCCACTTTTTACAGAATTCCAATTTGATGCTCAAAGAGAGATTTATGAAGATTTTTTCCACGGTCACCTATTTGAGATGAAATTTAGAAGCCTGACAAAGACCTAACTTCCAAAGATCATATCTCCGAAAATATTCTAAACCAAAGTCTGAAAATTTGTGACGATGTTCCTTAGGATTTTGGCTTTGCACTCTAAAAATTTCAGCTTTTGAAACTTCGTAGAAAAAAAGTTATAGAGAAAATTCTGGGATGACGTTTTTAAGTGAAATTCAGGAGCCTGCAAAAAGCCCTAACTTCCATAGATCATATCTTCGAAAATGTTGCGAACCAAGCTCTAAAATATTGCGACAATGTTCCTCAGGATTTCGGCTTCGTACTCTAAAATTTTTAGCTTCTGAACCTTCGTAGAAAAACAATTATAGCGAAAATTCCACGATGACCTGTTTGGAGCAACGAAACCTTAGAATCCAAAGCTCTGATACCAATTGTTTTGAAACTAGCTCCAAAAATAGAAGAAAAGAGATATCAACACCTTAGAAATAAGCCAATTTGAGGGGGCAACCTCCAATACATTAAATTAATGAACAATTCTTGGATGATACAAATGAAAAAACCTCATTTCTATATATAGGAGTCCATGGGGCCACAACGTAATCCTAGTGGGGCCACAATGTAATCCTAGCTGACCTAACAATAGTAATGTACGGGCACGATAATAACAATATGGGGGTTACAGGGGTACAACAATAACAATAAGGGGGGCTACACTAACATAATAAGGGACTACTCTATTAATATAGGGACTTAAAAGTCCTTGGGAAAATTCCGGAGCTGAAGTTCGCAGACTATAATTTCAATGACAGGAAGAAATACCCACAATTCCCACCAGACAGAGAGTGGCGTGATGAGGTTAGAACCACAACAATGGGTGATTGGGTTAGCATGGTTAGGATTGTTGAACATGATTAATGTGCCACACTTTTGAAAAATTATAGGAAGCACAACCTGTGTAAGACAATTGCCAGTAATGGTGCATGATGGATGCCTGTGGATGGGGAAGAGAATCCCTATCGATGAAATTTTGATATGGAGAATCACAAGACTGCTGTATCAAGGATGGAACCCCGCAAAATAATTTGTTTGGAAATACCAAGATAAAGTAATAGTTGAAAACATGAAGAAGAAGCTCAGACTGACAAAATGGAAGCGAGGATATGATATTAACTCAATCAATGACCAAGGGTTTCGCTTCGCAACACAAAATTAGCTGGAAAGTGCATGAGAAAGTGTTAAGCTAATGAAGTCCTTACAACAATAGTTTCATTAGTTGTGCATTGCTTCAACGGGGTTTAGTACAACTGGGCCGCATACCTTTGCAAAGAATTTTCGTACGACTTCCGTGAGGTTCAAGAGAAAGGTACTACATTTCATTATGCATGTTTAATTTTGATAATAGTGATGTTGGCATGGAGAGAGCTAGAGGATTCACAATTTCCTCTGATAGCTTTAGATATTTGTGAACCCACGCCATATGCCTCACTGTGGTATACGTACCAATACACTATCGTGAGCACAGGACAACATGATGTTTTTTTGTGTTATATCATATGGATTTACACATGTTGGTGAACCAATACCCTTTCCTTTCACCGAGCTTATACGAGTAGTATAGCACTGTCACGAAGTTTAAGGTTGATTTCCACAAAGTTTATATAAACTCTCGCAAAGACACAAGCAAGGCAGGACAACCCCTGCCATATTTGGTAACAAAAGATGATCTCCTTTCACAAGCACAATAGTGGCCCGTAGAATGGATGCCTATGACGAAGATAGAGGCAAAAGATAGTTCGACAGAGGGCACATTGCAAGACAGGGAAGCGAGTGGGAGGAATAAAGATAAGGATAAGGTAGAGGTAGAAAAATAGAAGCAACACGATGAGTGTCATTAGGACCCTCTTGGAGGTGATGAGAAGAATAAGGAGTCTAAGAAGATAGAGACATACCCATTTTTCGCAGAAAATAGGAAGGCACACGATGAAGCTACCACGAAGAGAAAAAAAGAAGCACAAGGAAGACAAGACAAATGAATTAACACCAATGGTCCTCACTGATGGGGACTTCGATCAGATTGGGGATATAATTTAGGAGGAAATGTTGGAATCGTGGAACAAGTTAGAAGATCACTACGGAGCACTTCTTACAAGTGTTGAAGAGCGCTTCACAAAACTTAAGATATTGGCACAAACAGTTTGACAACCAGCGCAGGTAGTGGAAAATATTGGAGAGGAAAGGTTAGTAGAACCTACTCTTGTAGCATAGATAGCACCAATACCTACTGAAGCTCTACAGTTTGACCCCACCGAGGTTCAGCAACAGGCTAAAGAATGGATGTATGTAAATATGAACACCACAGTAGTACCATTGTAGAAATTACACAAGCTAAATATAGAGATAATAAATGAGCTAAAGTTACGCGAGCACCACACCTCACCGCTGAACATTCAGGTGGAAAGAGAGTGAGCTTCACTGTAGTAGAGGCTTGACTAGGCGATCCAGGAAAAGGATTAGGAAGTTCAACAATAACAAAAGTTGAAGGAAGCAGTCAAAGCCATATGCTGAGAAGTTGCAGATCTTGATGTCCGAGAAGACAAACTAGTGGAGGAAAAGGTTGGAAAGCTAGACCTTGCGGTAAAAGGATACAAGGAGAAAATTACAGAACTACGATTTTCATATGAGATGAAGCTAATTGAGCTGCAGATAAAGCTACAAGCAACCACACCACAGGAAGTGCGGGAGTAGAGGGAGGTCAACCTAAAGACTGTAATGGCCAACATCTCCGCAACAGTGGTAGATTGTGGGAAGTTGTTGAATGAGACTTAATAGATTTGGAATTCACTATAGGAAGATCCAAATGTGTAGAAATTATAAGAAGACATTCAGCAGAAGCATCATCAACTAGAGGAGATTTGGGTAACTACGAATACCTTACTAATCTCGCAGAAGCTCGCCTAGATTAATGAAGGAAATACCCTCCAGAGGAAAATAGAGTAGCTTAGGAAAGAATAGCAGGTTTTTTTAGAGAGAACTCAACCATGGTAGGATGAGGCTCTCCAACTATCTTAGGAAGTGGATGGGAAGTTTCACGAGCTTCGACAGAGAGAGAAGAAAACATGACCAACGACATAAGCACTATTGGAAGAAGTGTGCAACGAAGAAAAGCAGATCAAAAACATCCTGTAACAATTCAACAATGGCTACAGAAACATTGGAGCGAATATAAGAGGAAAAAAAACTTAGAGACTCGGGACGAGTCACATGTGAGTGTTGGGGGCCTGTTGGGCGCAACCCAACTTGGCCTAGATTCTGGCAAATACTTCGCATTTTGTGGGGTAGAGTGCGCAACAGAGTGCAAAGTGGACCATTTTAAATATACCACGTGGTGTCATAGGAGCTTTAGGGTGGGTTGAAGCCCCTCCTTTTGTAAAAATGCACAATTTTGTAAAGGATCAATGGTTTTGGGACCATAGTTTCTTGTTTTGGGAAGTCTATGGTATTTGGACCATGGTATTGTAACGATGCAATCCTATGAAATAATAGCATAAATAGGGTTGAAATTCTATGTTTTGAAGGAGACATGAGAGTTATGGGTAAATTATTGTGATATGTAATTTGTAGCAAGGAGAGGCTCTATAGCTGAGTGCGCAGAGGCCTGGAAGAGTATGCAACTAGGTGCGCAGACAACCTGCAGCTTAGTGCGCAAGTCAAGAAATCATTGTATTCAAAGAATCATTATAATAAGAAATAGTTTTGTGGATGATATTATGGTGTTCTTGTGTGTGATTGATGTGTATATTTTCTTATTATCTATTAGTTATTACAATTTCATTTTACTTCCATGCATTAATGGTTTATGGGATTATATGACATGTTTAAGTGATTAATTGAATGTAGCGAAGAGATTTATAAGTATAAAGCATAATATAAAATAATAATACCACATCTCCTAGTCCCTCAAGGCTATAGAAACCTGGTTTTGCATCCACCCATAATCACTTCGGGTGAGACTGCGATTTGCTTGTAGGTCTTTGTTGAAAGGGCCAGTGATCAGGGGTTTTGTTGGTGCACAATGTAGATCGAACCTGGGTCAGCCCAACCAAGCCAATAATCTATGAAGATAACCATGCAACAAATAAATGCCCCTCTCTTCCAAGCCTAAAAGTTGTATACGAGGGAGGATTATAGAGTGTATCAGAACAACTATGCTTCATTCACCGAAGGAGATCCCTAGGACCTTGACCATAACAAAAAGGCATGCAAGGTGCACACTATCCTCACTACAATCCAAACCAAAATGAACCTTTCCAACCTTGGTACCCTTCCACTCATCCATCATGGTCCACACCTCCTCCTTGGCCTTATGCTCCTCCATATCCTCCTTAGCCTGTCAACCATCCTTTTAAGCCATATCCGCCCCATTATTTCCAATGGAGTAACCCCTCACAAGGGTGGAGGCTTAAAAAAAATAGCCCTCTGATTTACTACCTCCACCCCAACCTCAACCATAGCTAAATCATAATACACCAACTAAGAAAATTCAAATGCTTGCTCAATCCAATCCGAACTTGAACAATAAGCAAGAATAATAAGTATACACTAGAGGGACATCTTATCTTTCTTATGCAGTGGAAATCCAATCGATCAAACTTCAGTCTAGGAGGGTTTTCCAAGATAATCACCCACCTTCTTCACCTGAAGAACTTGAAGAAGAGAAGTAAGAGTGTGTCCCTCAAGACAATGCAGCCCCCTATCCCAAAAGGTTGGTCCACCCTAACTAGCACACCCCAAAAGAGGTTAAATTTTTGGGATAATTGAATGGTTTGTGTCTGAAGATGCCCCTTCTCCAGGCCATTAAAGATGTTCGCATCTACAACAAGCTTATTAAGGAAAAAAAGTTCAAAAGTCTTGGGAGAATAAGAATAGATACCCCCACCATAAATGTTGTTGGACAACTATCTGATATGATTTTTGGAAGGGTGATATCCCCAAAGTATTTAGACCCTGGTAGTCCAATAGTGGATGTGCACATCGATGACATTATGGTCCAAAATACCCTGATTTATCCTGGGGATGCAATAAATGGGATGAATAGGGAAACCATGCTTAAGCTCAATCTCCAAGGGGCTTTGAGAAAGACCACCATAGTGATGCAACTTGCAGACATATCCACAATATCTCTTGAGGGAATTATTGAGGACGTCATGGTCTCCATTGAATCTTGGGATTGCCCTACTGATTTCCTGGTCCTCTAGCCCAAAATCAAATTCAATGGCTACCCTCTAATATCAAGAAGACCTTGGTTTGCCATTGTTGATGCCTACATTAGTTGTAGGGCTGGGAACATGACTATAAAGAATGGACATCTATCAAAACAACTTGTTTTGTATCCTTGTGCTCAACCCTCTATTGAACATGACTTACCCATATTGTTAGAGGATGAGGAAGAGGATGAATTGTATCACACAACCCCCTACCTAGTATGCACTCTAGATACTATTATAGGAGGGGGATAATTGAATGAAGATTACATTATTGACCATATCTTACAAAATCAACCTTTTAATCCAACACTAGTTGATGAACTATTGAAAGAATTCGAGAGTAGTCCTTGGACTGACTTGTTCTTTGTTGCCTCTAGCCTAGAACTGTTACACTAAAAACTGTCATCCTGACATTTTACTATGAGTATGAGCTCATTATTACTCATACTTCCTCCTTTTGCAAGTCTAACATATCAGCTCCTCATGTCAAGCTTTTAAAATAAGAGAAAAGTTCCTAAAAATCCCCTAAACATTGGTATCGCACTTTCTCTATTCATTTCCTGCGGTCCCGCACCTAATGTTAAGCCTTCCTGCGGAACCATACCGCACGTTCTTTGTGTTATGGGTGCGGACCTCTGTAAAACTCAAAAAGGCGAGAAATTAAAGATAAAAAGTGGATTTCAGATGAATTCTAGAAGATTCTAGATGGGAATTTTCGGGAATGGATACGCTTTGAGAAGGTTCATGCATCCCTCACTTGATGGAGCTAACCCCTTGATGTAAGGAGCTAATCCCTTTGAAGGAGGATTCTATCCCTTCATATTTGGAATAGAAAAGCTCCTCTTTTCCACTATAAAAAGAGGCCTTGGGTAGCCTCAAAGGGAGTTCAAGCTTAAGATATTTGAAGTTAAATGCTGTTGAGATTCAGACTCAGTTAACTAAGACTTTCTGTGAGGTTAAATCACTCATCTCTATCTGTCTTGGTTCAAAGAGTGTAATTCTTGTCAAATTAGAAGAGATTCCTTCTTCAGACCCCGGGAAGACCTGCACAACATCAAGGCACATGTTGTAAAGGTTTTCTTTATTTGAAGTTAATACAAATATACTCATTTCTCTCATTAAACTGTTATTTATGGTTTATTTCATAAATTCCTTGATCATTATGATGAGTATGGTTTATAATAATGTCTATACAGGTGCTATGTAATATTTTTGCTTGTTTGTGACTGCAGATTCACGAGGAATGTTCTTTCAAGTGCACGGGAAGGACTTTAACGAGATCAAGCAAGCGCTGGACATAAGGTAGGCCTTACACCTATATAGTGTTTTTATGAATCTTATATGCTTAGAGAGAGATTAGTATAATTGGCTGTTTGTTGCTAGTTACTTTTAGTACTAGAGAGATCGGTCTTGTCTGCAAGACGGATTAATCTACACAACAAAATGGCGACTCCACTGGGGATGAACTTGTTGTTTTTGGTTCTCTTTTAATTTTGATTTGAGGAAACATTTTTTCCTGATTTTTGATTGATACATATCTGTCTGGGTAATTTAGATTTTCCCTGTTTTTGAAAATTTAGAAATATTTTAAGTTTTTCTATAATTTTTCCTAGGACCGCGCTCTGCCTTACTTCAACAGTGCGGGCAGGTTCGCACTTTCTGTAAAGAATACAGTGCGGGACCGCACCTGTCAATACCGCTTGCCTGCGGACCCTGTAAAAATTTTAGAAAATCTTTAGATTTCTTTCTCTAGTTTATTTTTATTTTGAATTTAGCCTTTTGGTGTCTGCCCAGACTGATTATTGTTTCTGTCAAGAATTTTTTGTGAATGAACTCCAACAGTGTTGATGTTTTGATGATTTTCTAGAAGATTTTGCAGTTTGGATTGTTGTTTCCACTTGGTCTTTGTAGCGATTCGAACTTTCGACAATTTGCAGTATCTCAGATTACATTGATCTCTTTTTGTCTTTTTAATCCGACCTGATTGTGAAAACATCCTTTAATAAGAAATTGAGCCTTTTTGTTTCTTTGCAAATCTTAAAAAAAACTTGATTGAAAGTTTTGAATTTCATTTTTATAAAAAAAAAAAAAAAAACATATTTTGAGTGTTTTTGATCTGTTTGTTATTCTGAACGAATAGATTCTTAGTTTTCTGAATAACTAAGGAAAACATTCTTCAAAAAATCTTAAATTTTTTACTCGATTTAGATTTTAGATCTCAGGATTAGATTTTGTAATGTTGAGTAGTTTTAATTTTTGTAACTTTCTTTCGAAGGAAAATTGTTTTGTAGTTTCTAGTTTGGAAAGGAAAATGATTTTTCTTATGAGCTTTGATCATTTATCTCATTATTGAAAAGACAAAGTATTTTCTTTCAATTATTCTTCATGTTTAAAGAAGGAATTGTTTATTAAAAGAATTGCATTCTCCAACTCTTTCTTTAGATAGAAGTTCATTGAAAGAAAAAGGATTGATTATCATTCTAGGTGCATTTTAGTGTTTTTTGGAAGTCGAGTCTTCACATCATCCAAAGTTTCATTTCTGCACCCATTGACTTAAGAAACAGTTCCTAAAAGTAACGCTTAATTAAAATTCATCTAGTAATATTTTTATTTCTAGGGCTCTTATCACCAACATAGCTTAGGCTAGTATCTTGGAGTAGGGAGTAATTAACTCTCCAAGATAGCTAAAACAAACAAGTAGACAAATCTTGCGGTAGGAAGAATTCAAATTGTTGCATGTATGCTCTGGGAAGCTCCTCTTAAAGGAGTTAAGCACGAGATCATATCTGAACCAGTGGGGTAATCAATCCTTCCTCATTGGGAACGATAGAAGATATACACGTATTAAAAATGGTAAACCTCGGATAGACCATTTTCGAGGAGCCAGGGGTCACTTGTCGGTAAACCTTGGATTATTTCAAGGAGCCTTCAAGGGGATTGAGCTTTGTTACTCTGCCCTTGCGTGTGTGTCGAATCGTAGACTGTTCCCCCAGGTATATTTGTTTCAGTTGGTAACCTTAGTGGCTATAATCTTTATGATTCTTTCCTAAGGTGACGGTGGAGGGAAGATCCCACTGTACCTCGAACAGACGTCGACTAGACTCACTTGGACTCTCCGGAGGGTTATCTTCACTCGAGATGGTATAGTGGAGAAACTTGCACCGGTCTGTTTCATTAAGCAGGTTGTCAGGGTAGCTGTTCCAACCGCCCTTTTCGTGTTAAAATTCTACTAAGTTGGATTTCATCACCAACTAGTGTTTTTAGTACGGAAAGTTACCTGTTTGTGTGTGGTTTGAACTCTTAGATTTTTATGCGAATGATTCAATTGTTTGTTTCTTAGAGACTTTAGGTGTTTTCATTGAAATTTTTCTTTGTTTGCGTGTGATTAGATAATATTTAATCGTGGCGGAATTTCCAAGACAATCCCGGAGAATACAAGGGAAACCCCCTGAATATTCACCAAGTCAACTTGAAGGGCTTCGTGCTCTGGTAGCATCCAGTAGCAGTAGAATTAGATCAACAGAAATTGGAAGTTCATCTATAGTTATACATCCTGATCATCAAATACCTACAACAGAATACATTCAAGAACCGATTTCAGTGTCTGAAGTTACTGAAAGTATTTCTCCTTCTGGTGAATTATCTTTGAACCTGAAATCTTTGAACCTGAAACTGAATCTTCTGTGTTAGAAACATCTTCAGGATTTATCACACCAACTTCTAGCGATCCAGGTTCACCTAGGGTAAGAAATATCATTACAGACAATCTTCCCTCTGGACTTATTTCTATTGAAGAACTTACGAATCCAGACGAAGACATATCTCTTCCCGACTCCCCTTAATCGTTAAATCTTAGGGAGCGTGAATCTATTTTCTACAGCCCCATTCGAACTAATCCTTGGTATCTCTCTTTAACGATTTTTTTAGAGAATCCAGGACTTGCTTTTTATCCACCTCGAATTCCATTTCATCCTACACCTAGAGGTTATTATCTGTCATCTTTTATGGCTGGAGAGTCATCCATGTTTTCTCAAACGCCGGAATCATTTTTACATGGTGGTCCTTCTGTTCCTTCGGGATATCAGTCTTTGTTTGGTACTTTCTCAAGAGCAACTCCTCAACCCATCGAAAACGTGTTATCATCTGGTCTTGATGGACTTAAAATTGAAACGTCGAACGCAGAGCAAATTTTTATGATGTCTGGTAATATTCCCAATCCTCAAACTCAAGGCAGTCAGTTTCCTTCTGGGGGGCAACCTCAGGGAACTCAGTTACCGCCTGGGGGGCAACCTCAGGGTAGTCAGTTACCGCCTGGGGGGCAACCTCAAGGTAGTCAATTACCACTCGGGGCACAACCTCAAGGTAGCTTTTTCCCAGGACAAACTGTGGAATCATATTATTTTGGGGGGAAACCCCAAGGACAGTACATACCTCAGGGTTATCAACCTCAAGGACAGTACATTCCTCAAGGTCAACCCCAAGCACAATATGCTCCTCAGGGTCCTTATCAACCCCAGCCTCAGTACGCGCCTCAAGGTTATCAACCTCAAGGTCAGTACCCAATTCAAGGTTACCAACAGCCTTCTGGTCAACCATCTTTTCAAGGAGCCGGAAATTTACCACTTACTAATCAACCCTACGTTCAACCAGGTTTTGGTCCTTACGTTCAACCTTCTATGGGACAATACCCCGGAACTATGGTGTTGGATCCATCCCAATATCAACAGCCTTTGCAGCCTAATGTGCAGTTGCCTTATCAACCTGGCCAACCTTTGGTTTCTGGTTCAACCCAGCAACCTATTCAGCCAGCTATCCAAACTCCTGCACCTAGTTCAGTTCAGCAGGCTGGGCCTAGTACACCTCAGACTCCGCCTCAAACCGTTGCAACTGCTGCAACGTCTGTTCAACCTGTCACACCTGTTTCTGGAGTATCTATAGCCTCGAGTTCGGCCACCCCTATATCCGTGCAAATCCCTCAAGTCTTTGTACCTCAGTCAGGACCCTCCATTCAGACTACAGTTCAGATGCCTGCAGGACAAGTCGGTATGAGTACAGTTGTTACAAGTCAACCTCAATTTACGTATCAACCGTACCAAGGACAGCCGCAATTCGGTCCCTATGTACAGAATCCAAGCTATCAGTATCAACCGTACCCTGGTTATACTTATCAACAACCTCAGTATGGTCCGGTTCATCCTGGTTATCCGGGAGGTTACACAATACCTAATGCAAATCCGATTCCTAGTTATCCTGGGTATCCGCCTCCCGGATCTGCTTTGGCTTCTCAAGGTTTTCGCGACCCTAACCGTCAACTACCATTCATCGCAACTTTGGACTTACCTGATTTGACGCGCCTTACAAATGATCCAATTTTTTATTATCAGAACTGGCCGCCAATGCCTCATAAGTTGCCCAGTGATATACCAAAATTCGAAGGTAAGTCAGGAGAGGATCCATCGAATCATGTTATGACTTATCACCTTTGGTGTGCATCTAATTCAATTATTGATGATTTGATTCGTTTACGTCTTTTCCAAAGAACTCTCATAGGTTTTGTAGCCAAATGGTACATTGAGTTGCCACGAGGCTCGTTTCATAACTTTAGTCAGTTAGCAACTGCTTTCTTGACTCATTTTCAGTTGCCTGTCAGATACGAAAATGGCACGGAATTATTAACTTCGCTAAAACAATCTACGTCAACATATATTTCTGATCATATTCATGAATGGCGACGTAGGAGGCATTTGGTGAAAGTTTATATTCCAGATCAAATTTTGGTAGAATGGTTTGTTAAATCATTGTTACCCAAGATCACTGAAGATGTAGCTAAGGCTGGTGTTGTTACTGAAGAGCAAGTAATTTCTCAAGCTCAGTACCTTGACCTCGTTTATACGCAGTCAGGTACTCTACATGAAAAAATCCCAGACCTTCCAAAACAAGGTCAAATAGTTGCTGCTCCTTCAGGGTCTCATGCCGCTGACGGTATGATTGGTACAGTTAATTCTAAAAGTAAGAAGAAATCATCAAAGAATTCTTCTCTAATTATAACTTTACCTGATTCCCCGAAAGGAGAATCTTCTCCCGAAGTTTCCGCCGATATTCGTGTCATTGAAACATCTATGACAAAATCAAAATCCGGTGGTAAAAAGAAGGGTAGGAACAAAAAAAAAAAGAATTCGAAAGATAAAACTGATAAAGATGAATCCAATGACGAAAAACGTAAACCTCGCTATCCTTGCTTCATTTGTGAACAAGATCATTTCACGAAAGAATGTCCATATCGAGACGAAGTTACGAAATTCGTTAAAGGATCGCAACAACCTGCTGTCTTGAAGGATCCTTTTCCAATTCAAGATAGTAAGATGATTGGTTCTTCCTTGACTACTTTAGAAGAGCCTATTATGATGATGTCTCATGTAAGGGTTGCGACGCGATCGCAAGATTACGGTTCTAAGAATTCTGTTGATGGAAAAGAAGCAGAGTCTTCTAATGAAAATACATCAACTACAACTCCTCCTGTTTCTGGTCCGCTACAGATTGAGAAACAAAATCCAGACTTGATAATCAAACCGCCTGCTAAAGGTGTTCTTTGTAAATCAGCTTTCAATCCACATGCGAGAGCTGCTCAGAATTACAACATTGTTGAAGACTTAGTTGTTTCTCCTTCAGCAATGTCGGCTTTGGAAGTGCTGCAATCGTGTCCAGCACAGCGTAAATTATTATTGTCTACCATAGGAGCTGTCGATGTTCAGGATTCTAACCTTATAATCTTCGATTTAGAAAATAGTACACCACGTCTTCCTCACCAAATGGCTTTCCAGATTCCAGTGTTAGTAAAAAACAGACCAATCTTTCGGACTGTGATTGATGAGGGAGTTTCAATGTGTATTATGTCGATTCAGTGTTGGAAATCGCTTGGATCTCCTACACTTAACCAATCCCCGAAAATTCTAAAGGCTTTTGATGGTAGAGGTTTTCAACCTTTTGGTATTTTGCAGGATTTACCCATAGGGGTCGAAGGTAAAATCATTAATCTAGATGTGGAAGTGGTTGATGCCCCTCTAGATTACAACCTTCTTCTCGGTCGTAGTTGGTCCTATGCTATGACTGCTGTTGTTTCTTTGGTCTTTCGACTCATAAAATTTCCATATCAAGGAAAGATCGTGACAATAGATCAGTTAACTTATTTTTCATCCGACCCAGCCTCTACAGAAATAATCCAGCATGTTGGTAAAATGGATATCCCTTATAAGGATGTTGGAGTAGGTTTGATTAAAGATTCTGGTTTACTAGGAACTTTTTCCTTTCCTCCTCCTAACGTATCGCCTTCCACTGCAAATATTCACATGATTTCATCAGACACTATTATGTTTGATGATCCTTGGATCGTACCTTCCGAATCCGAGATAGATTCATTTGATGGCATGATGCCTTTGAGTCCATTTGAAATTGCATACCAGGCTGTACAGTCACTTTCCAACCCCTCTTCAACCGAAATTGATCCAATGAATGGGATCCAAGAGGAATCACTTTCTATATCTAGTTCAATTACAACGACATTTCCTGAACTCGTTCATACAAATGAGCAAATTCGTGAGTTTTTGTCTGTTGATGATTTACCATGGGAAGATCTACATCACCGATCTTCATTTTTACCTGAATTAGATCATTTTAAAGATGATTTCGCTTCAATTTTTACTGCTGAATATGCCAAGGAACCTCAGAATCCATTGCAAAATCCTGATTCTGAGTTAAATTTGGAAAATATATCTAGAACGGTTCCAATTGACATTTCAGTAAAACCAGGAATAATTGAAAACATTCATATAGGTGCTTGTTGTACAGATGAAGAAATTCGGACTTATAAAGCCCTATTTCAAGAATTCCGTGATGTGTTTGCCTGGTCTTATGAAGAAATTCCAGGAATTGATCCATCGATCGTCGTTCATGAAATTAAGACTTACCCGGATTCTAAACCTGTTCGTCAACGATTAAGTCAAATTCATCCTAGAAGAGCTGCTGCTATAAAAACAGAAGTTGAAAAATTACTTCGAGCATGATTCATTTATCCAATTCCCTTAACGGATTGGGTATCGAATATTGTTCCTGTGACTAAAAAACAAGGAACGATAAGAGTATGTATCGATTATAGGGATATTAATCGAGTGTGTCCAAAAGATAATTATCCAACTCCCTATATCGATCAAATAATAGATGATTGTGCTGGCAGTGAATTTTTTTCCTTCATGGATGGCTTTTCGGGCTACAATCAAATAAACATACTCCCTGCAGATCAACCCAAAACAACTTTTATTTGTCCATGGGGAACATTTGCTTATTGTAAACTACCTTTTGGACTAAAGAACGCTGGAGCAACTTTTCAATGGGCTATGTCTTATGCATTTCATGACATTAAGCACATTGTCCAGCCATATCTCGATGATTTACCTGCTCATTCATTACGTAGGGCCGATCATCCCACTCATTTACGAGCAATTTTTATGAGATGTAGGCATTATCGGATAAGGCTGAATCTGCATAAATGTGTTTTCTGCGTAGAATCGGGTCGATTAATGGGATTTGTTGTCTCAAAAATAGGCATTCGCGTCGATCCATCGAAGGTCTAAGCCATTGTTAAATTGCCTCCTCCTTCGACTTTACGCCAACTCCAAAGTTTGCAGGGGAAAGAAAAATTTTTACGTAGATTTATTCCTAACTATGCCGAGCTTACAAAGGGTTTTACCCGGTTGTTGAAACAGAACATTCCATTCTTTTGGGACGAGATCGCTGATCGATCTTTTGATGCACTTAAACACGCGTTGACCCATGCACCGTTATTGCATCCTCCCAACTACAACCAAGATTACATTTTGTATCTCACTGCTTCTCATTCCACTATTGGGATGGTACTAGTTCAGGAAGATGAATCTCACAATGAACATGTGATTTATTATCTTAGTCGAAATCTGCATCCGACTGAAATCAAATACACACATGTGGAGAAATTGGCCTTGGCAGCTGTTCAAGCTGTCCAACTTTTTAGACATTACATCTTGTTACGTAAAACCACGGTAATTTCTAATTGCAACCCTATGATGTATATTTTGACCAAACAATTGCTAGGGGGCAAATATTCCAAATGGATAGTTATCTTGCAGGAATTTGACTTGGAATTTGAAAAATCCAAGGCAAAGAAATCTTTGGTATTTGCGGAACTGATGTGCGATTTCCCCTCTACTGATACTGAAACAGTGGCAGAAGAGTCCATTGCCGACGAATCTTTTTTTCTTATCAGTACACTTGATCCATGGTATGGGGATATTATTGTTTATCTCAAAACCCAATCTTTTCGGCTTGATATTTCACGAACTCAGCGACGCAAAATACGCTTCCAATCCCAGCAATATAATATCATTGGTGATACTCTTTATCGACGGGGAGCGGATTCTGTTTTCCGACGTTGTCTAACTCATGAAGAAGTCAAAGGTACAATGACTATCATTTTGAGCAGCAAAGGCTATATGTCCGGGTATGCTACACCCAAAATATATTGCGTGGGCAGGTTATTCTCTGCCAACGCTGTTCAAAGATTGTGATGAGGCGTCTTGGAATGCCACAACTGTCAAATTTTTGATCGAAAAATGCGCGCGCCACCCGCTCCTCTTCACCCTATAATTGTTGTTGGTCCTTTCGAAAAATGGGGTATCGATTTTATTACATGTAACCCTCACTTGGCCGGGGGGCATGCCTATATTATCTTAGCAGTAGATTATTTTACAAAATGGGCCGAGGCGATGCCTACATTTTTAGCAAATTCTCACTAGATCCTTTATCCTGAACAGCACCGCCATAACTAATCGATTCCTGATATTGAAGCTCCGAAGAGTAATGGATCTATCTCTTCACCCTTCATCATTTGAAATAACCCTCATCCATTCTTCGAGAAGCATACTTTCACCTTAGCCTCCTTGTTACATCGTCTAAAGGCTATCCAAATGTCATTTGTTGAAGTCTTTACAAAGAATATGAGAACTTTCATCACGTGTCCTGACTCCATGTTGATGATCAAATGCTTGCTGCTTTGATTTTCATACTTCTTGAGAGGATTTGCACTCTACAGATGCAAGATCACGTGAAATTTCAATATTTAATCACATAATTACTAGGTTCGGTGTTCCTCAAGCTATTATTACGGATCATGGAAGTCATTTTCGGAATGTCATGATGACTGAACTGACAGACCAGCTTGGCTTGCGCCACGATAGTTCCACTCCGTATTATCCGCAAGCCAATGGTCTAGTTGAAGCCATTAACAAAGTTTTAGTCACCATGATTAAACGAATCATTGGTATTCACAAGACGAATTGGCATTCCATGTTATTTTCAGCACTTTGGGCATATCAAACCTCAGTCAAAACATCAACGGGTTTCACTCCTTTTCAACTGGTTTACGGTTTGGAAGCTGTGTTGCCGATTGAATGCGAAATACCGTCACTAAAATTAGCCGTAGAATTACTTCCAGCTACGTCTAAAGAGGAGAAACGTTTCTTGTACTTAGCTCAATTAGATGAGAATCGACGAAATGCTGCAATAGCAAACGAGGCTCATGTTAAAAGGATAAAGCTCAGTATGATAGAAATGTGACCCCTCGAAATTTTTCAGAAGGAGACCTAGTTTTACTTTATGATCAAGCTAACGACAAGCTAGGAGCTGGAAAATTCGTGCCTATGTGGCACGGTCCTTATATTGTTAAACGAAAGTTAGCAAAAGGAGCCTATGAGTTGATAGATTTTGACGGTGTCCCTTTGGATAAACCTAGAAATGGGCTTTATCTAAAGCGATATTATGCTTAAACGAGGTGTGGAGATTTTTGTTAGTTTAGATTTCTTTACTGCTGGTGTGTTTTAGATTAGAAAAGTGTGCCTAGTTTAGAAGTGTGTTTTTTTCACTATGACTGCTTATCTGAGTTTTACTCTTGATATTGCAGATGTCGACGTCTCTTCAAACCTACATTGGTTTTGCTGATGGTGCTTGTCGTAGTACATGGAACATTTCTTCCGCAGCTTGGGTTATCTATTCACCCTCTGACGAGTTAGTATCCATGCATGGGGTAAGCCTTGGTCAAACAACAAATAACATTGCCGAGTATAGTGCAGTGATTGAGTTATTATCTGAGTCCATATCATTTGGAATTTGGAGTTTGATTGTAAGGTTGGATTCTGAACTTGTTGTATTACAGCTTAACAGGGTTTATACCATTAGAAATCCAGTGTTATTACGGTTGTTTTTGAGAGTTCGTCTCTTGGAACGTGAATTTGATTACATTGAATATCAGCATATTCCAAGATATTTAAATACATTAGCAGATTCAATTGCTTCTAGTATGATAAATAGACATTTGCAATAATCAAAAGCAGTAAAACAAACAACATTCACATATGTACACAGATAGCCGACAAATAGTGATATATCATAGTATAGGAGTGTTTTCAAAAAATATACATCGTCTTCGATCATAGGTTGGAAACACCTTATGATCGGCAAAAATGGTAATACAAAAGTCAAAAATATGAGTCTACACGATCATCCCATCACCGATGGTGATCACGATAAGAAACCACTGCCCGAGCTACCCTGCATAGGAACCTCCTAAAAGGTCCTGGAACTCCAATCACATATCTTTGCAACTTGAGAGGAATGTCATCTATGCTCGTCTCTGGAATATCTAGAGTCAAACGCTCTAGATGATGCTCTAAATCAGTCAAAATCTCTGCTGATTGGCCTGTTGGGGCTAGTGTGGCCGCAACTAGTTGTCTTCTCTCGTAAGGTTGGAGATGGGCTGGTCTTTGTGGACCCACATCTGTTTTCAAAAAAAATTTGGTTATTAGTTTTCAAAGACGATAAAAAATTTAAAAAAAAATTAGAATTTAGTAAATGTTGAAAAATGATTTTACCTGAATCATCCCACTGTTCCCCTACTGGGAGAACCATCTCTTGGTCGCCGCGGAAATCTATCCTGGTGTATGGAAAGTCCTCTATCACAAAAATTTTGCGATCCAACCAAAGAAAATATGAAGGAGGAAATCGCACAATCTCAGTACCCTCAATAGCATGACGAGCCATCAACGCGGACCAACGAACCATTCTCGGTTCTCGAGGTCGACCGGCATCAACAACAATACTCTGTGGAGCTAACATGGGGATCCTCTCCAGAGCAAAAGAAACAACAATGGATCCGTATCCAAAGTTATTCAGTTTCCCATTTTTTGCTCTGGTTAGTTGGCCTTTTACATTAGCCAACACAGCTTCACACCAGTTAAAGATGGTGCCGCGAAAACAGTCCACGGCAATACGCATTTGGGAACCAATAGCTACATGAAGCGCAACACTCCCACACAGTTTGGTAACAGTAAAAGCAATAAATTTCAATTCAGGGCGGATGATGTGTTTTATGTCAATCCGTTTGTCCCGAGGATTTGCCTGGTCATTGCAGAATTCTAGTTGGAGACTAGCAACAGACTGGCCACCTGGCCTAGTCCCAAACAAAGAAACTTGTTCGCCCCTCTTGGACAAACCAGTCAAAAAATATATATCCTCCAGCTCAATTTCGAGCCGGTGGCCACCAATGAAGAAGCACTGGTCCTCCACATTCCATCTGTTCACCAACCATGTCAAGAGTTCTACTTGTGCCCTC
Organism: Pinus albicaulis; assembly: GCA_034641835.2. Taxonomy (NCBI): domain Eukaryota; kingdom Viridiplantae; phylum Streptophyta; class Pinopsida; order Pinales; family Pinaceae; genus Pinus; species Pinus albicaulis. The sequence continues at coordinate 1,139,603,377 of CM076577.1, read as the reverse complement.
ATGCCTGAGATGGCCCAAAATTTGTACAAGCCACATGCTTTTAATGCCCGTTGTGTGGGAAAATGAAGAATTACGGCTTCATCCACTTCCTCATCCTCACGTTCTCACCAGATCAACATCTTGTCAATCCTACAATACAGAAAAAGGCAAGTTCGAATAATCTTATTTGAAAATTTTTGGCAAACAAATGAGAAATCAATGTTTTAAATCCAACCGCGCGGGTACCGCACCCACTCTTTGCAAACAGAGCGTAGGTCCGCACGCGGGATGTGTGCCGGGTGCAGAACCCAAGAATTTTTCCTTATAGGAAAAATTCAGGGTCCGCAGGTGATGTGTGTCCCACCTGCGGACCCCGCGGGCGCATTTTTAAAACCTTTTTTTGCCCCAAAAATTAAAACTAAAGCCTAAAAACAAATTTGAAACGGATGAAAAACAAGATAGAGAGGTTGTGGATTACCTGGGACTGACGGTTCTCGATTCCAATGGACGAATTTTCCAGAATCTTCACAGGAACTTTCTTACCCAAAATCTTTTTACTTTTCACTCTGAAACTGAATGGTAAAAATGAAGTTGAAAAAGTCCTTTTTATAAGTTTTTTCGAATGGATGAATTTTTAATTTATTTATTTTTCACTTTAAAAAAGGGTATTTTTGAAAGCATTTTTACTTATCTTAAAACAGGTATGTGTAGTGTTTCAAGTTTTTGTGCAGAAACTGGATTTTTCAGGTGAACTGATCGTTTTTTAACAAAGAGCATACTTTTATCACTTTTTCGGACTCTTTCAAAAATTTTACGAAAAAGCGAAACCTTGGAGTCCTCTTTTAAGCCCTTTTCAGACTCTCTAAATATGAAAAGATTGCCGAGTACTTGACTATTCGAACTCGTTAAAGTAAATGAACAATCGTCCCTTCAGTATAAGTTTACCCCTTTTACGGACTGAAATGGACTATTTACGAAAAAGGTATACGTTGACTAATTACGGTCAATAGAGTTCTCTCCCACATTATTTTATCCTTTTTCGGGCTCGAGAGACTAAATTTACGAAAAAGTACACCCATGGATTTTTCTTAAGTTTTTTCTTCTGACTCCCTAAAATTGAAAAACATCGAGTTTCTCCTATACTGGACTCGTTAAAACTTAACAGTAAAGGACTTGTTTAATTTTCAACAGGAACGAACCAGTCCTTCTTAGGGTTCGAATTTTAAACTAAGTTGGACTCATCCGAAGGATGAGCTTATAACCAAGCAAATGTTATCCTCCTCAAGCTTGTCAAAAATAAAGAGGTACTTGCCAGAAATGGTGGGGGAAAAAGAGAGAAAAATGGGCGTGTTTGTTGTATTTTAAATTTTCGAAAATTCAGTCAACCACTCTTGAACACGACACTTTCATTCACCTGGGTTGGGAAGTCCTTTGCCTAATAGTTAATCAAACCACATTGAAAGTCTTCAACCGGTTTCTGGGTATTAGCTTTGGGTCAATTGTTACCAAGCCATCTGCAGTGTCGTTATGTGTTCAAGAGAATAGTTCAAATAAACCATTCATCTGCAAAATATCTGTCATCCATTTTGACCATCCCTGAGTCAGTCCTTGCCAATATATTTTCAAAACTTGATCTATGATTTCGTGTTGTGGGCTTGCCTACGACAGATCACTTTCTATTGACATCAGCACATTATCTAGGAAGTTGATCCAGAAATTGTCAGTACCTTGAAATCTGCATGCCTCAATGGCAGGTTTCTCGCCTTCGACGACAGGTTGCATCATTGACCTTCGATCGAATGATTCCGTGACATGTTCGACTTCATCTCATTCATTCACATTTCATGGATTGTACTGAGTACTTTGAGAGCCATTAACATTACTGGTGGTTACTCTCACACTTGTTAACAGTTTACATTATTGACTGGTAATCAAGTGGTTTCTACCATGTTCGACTTCAACACATTTATTCACATGGATAGAATCGTACTAGTTCGAGATGCGGAAATCAAGACCCTGGATCTAGTTTCCACCATCTAGGCTGTGAGGAATTTTGTTGTCATCTATACAGTAGACTATTTATAAACAGATGGCTGCGTCCATACTGTGTCTACATATATTTGTACTATGATGTATTCAAAATCATTCCTGTATCAGAACGATTTCAGTTAGTTTATAGTTAGTTTTTATCTGAGTATGGGAATGCCTACCTCAGTGATGACATATATATGTATATATTTTTCATTGAATGTTTTTACAGGTTCCGACTGGGGTGTCCACAGGATGATCTTTGAAATGATAAAGTACTGCACTCTTCATATATGACAGACTTCAGCTTCATGTATTCCAGACTTTGCACTTTATGGGGCAATTTGTTACACTAAAAACTGTCATCCTGACATTTTACTATGAGTATGAGCTCATTATTACTCATACTTCCTCCTTTTGCAAGTCTAACATATCAGTTCCTCATGTAAGGCTTTCAAAATCAGAGAAAAGTTCCTAAAAATCCCCTAAACATTGGTATCACACTTTCTCTATTCATTGCCTGCGGTCCCGCACCTAAAGTTCAGCTTTCCTGCAGAACCATACCGCACGTTCTTTGTGTTATGGGTGCGGACCTCTGTAAAACTCAAAAAGGCGAGAAAGTAAAGATAAAAAGTTGATTTCAGATGAATTCTAGAAGATTCTAGATGGGAATTTTCGGGAATGGATATGCTTTGAGAAGGTTCATGCATCCCTCACTTGATGGAGCTAACCCCTTGATGTAAGGATCTAATCCCTTTGAAGGAGGATTCTATCCCTTCATATTTGGAACAGAAAACCTCCTCTTTTCCACTATAAAAGAGGCCTTGGGTAGCCTCAAAGGGAGTTCAAGCTTAAGATATTTGAAGTTAAATGTTGTTGAGATTCAGACTCAGTTAACTAAGACTTTCTGTGAGGTTAAATCACTCATCTCTATCTGTCTTGGTTCAAAGAGTGCAATGCTTGTCAAATTAGAAGAGATTCCTACTTCGGACCCCGGGAGGACCTGCACGACATCAAGGCACAGGTTGTAAAGGTTTTCTTTATTTGAAGTTAATACAAATATACTCATTTCTCTCATTAAACTATCTATTTATGGTTTATTTCATAAATTCCTTGATCATTATGATGAGCATGGTTTATAATAATGTCTATACAGGTGCTGTGTAATCTTTTTGCTTGTTTGTGACTGCAGATTCACGAGGAACATTCTTTCAAGTGCACGGGAAGGACTTCAACGAGATCAAGCAAGCGCTGGACATAAGGTAGGCCTTACACCTATATAGTGTTT